>CAXIVR010000006.1:126947030-127609530 GCA_964035755.1 Teleogryllus oceanicus
TTCACTTTGAAAATTGTGGAGGTAATAGTTATTCTAACGAACGATTTTTTTGTACTGAATTCAATTTGATTGCTTCGCACGATACTGCAATGACGAAGTGAAGGTAACTATTTACAGGTACCATAAGTTATAAATATGGGATGTATTATCCATGATGTATATGTATGTGAGGGTGTGCATTTAGAACGTCAGTTGCACTTTGCTGTCGTTGCATTCCTTCCTTGTCAGTACGTGAGCTCTGTTCCTGAGGGACAACGATTCCTTGATGAAACGTGAGGGCAGTACCCGCCTGGTATCTGTTTTCAAGCTGACTGCCTGTCCGGATGTACGCTTAGTGGCCTTAACATGTTTTGTGTTGACAACTCGGTTCGCGACCACTCCTTTTTCGTGTGCGCTCGAAATTTATTTTTGCTGTTTTCTTTCCTAGTTTTTACCAATTTGCCTCTGATGTGGCGTCTGTAGTTGTGTCGAACGGGAAGGTTACGAGTAGTGGCCATACCTGCTTTGGAGTTTGCGAGTTGCATAGGTGTTTCTTGAGTCTTATTCACTCTCCGAACTCAACTGTCATCAAGTCTAGCAATTCAGTACAGTTTACATGCGTTCTGGCGGAAGAAAATTATTCCTTGTGAACACGTGTTGTACTCACGTGTCGTAAGCGCATTGAAATGTGAAGGATGGTGGTTAAATGAATCGCTAACTGCGAGAAAGCATGCCATGCGTGCGTCTCCTGAACAATGGCGTGCCTTCCTTAACTCTCTCAGAAAAAATCACGATGGAAAGAAGCAGCTTCATCTGGGCCAAGGTCCTTCGGCTTCACTCCTGCATTCTCCTCCGATGATTTCTGCTTGTTCGCGACCTTCCATCGGAAGAACACTACGGCCCGGCGCGGCATCGTTGTCTTTGTCTACCACCACCGCCAAGATACGCGAATACTATGAGAAGAAGTGCTAACTTTAGTAAGCAATCAAAACGTTAATTATATTAGGCATTCCCACATTACGATGAAAGCGAAATGAAGGCAAACGTTAATTGTGGCGTTCAGATAAGCATAATTGGACGTGTGCAGAGTTCATCTTCATATATGCGCGTCGGTTCTGGATCTTATTACATCGAAGGGCGAGATGTTATTCACTCGCCATGTGGGAAAGCGCAGTGGCGACGTCATGCTCTGTAATAATGACGTCTATTCTCCCTTTCATGGATTTTGTTCTCACACTAAAATTATGAACATCTCCAAGCAGCATTCACGTCCTTGATTTCTAGTACATGAAGAAAACTTTCATAAAAAATAGCTTGTGATGTATATATTACGTGATGTATATATTACGAGATGTTATTGCGAATATGCAATTGAGAGTTTAAGAAAGATAAAGGTGAATTTATTATCACATTAACGTTACTGAGCCTAGGAATTTAATATTCTGTGTAAATTGGGAAGTTACGGGTAAGTAATGTAATTCACGTATTTCAGTAGATAAGATCTCCTGCTGTGTCCGATATACTACATGTCATTCCACTCCAATAAAATTCTGAGAGAGTTGTTTATGTTTCTACACATTTGTGCAAATATTGTTCATGGACCATCAGCCAAACAGTAAATACACGAGTTTCCCAGAGATTCTCGATGATGTCATATCATGAGATTATCCTGTTGGGCAGGACAGTGGGAATAACTAATCAATGCGTTTGTTACATAGAAGTTTATGTCTGAAGAAAACACACTAAGGGATCGTGGCTTGCTCTGTTGCCGAAGGAATCGAAAGCCAGCGATTCTTGGGCCAAGTGGGCACACAGGCCTGAGGGTCGTCCAGGACGGTTCCGATCGCAGGGGAGGATCCCCCACCCTTCCCACCCGGCCGGGAAGGTGGGCTCATCCGGCGGGCGGGCGTCTTGCCTCACCTGCTGGCCGCGGGCCCCTCGCGGTGCACGGCGGGCGTTGCGGGGGCGGCCGCAGCTTCAATGGGGCGATCGGAGCTGAATGAGCGGGAGGGCGGCCAGGTACAGGCCGGTGGGCTCTAAAACAATGAATGGGCCGCCGGCGGGCGGGCGGGAGGCCGGGGGCGGCCGGATGTGGGGGCGGAGGCGAGCGACCCACCCCCGGCCGGAACGCCGTGCCCCGCCTGCCCGAGGGGCGGGCGATGGGGTCCCGCGCCCCCGCGCCAGACGCCCACCTTTCGGGACCTCCGGGAACCGCCCGCGGCCGCCTTCCCGAGGCCGTTAATGTTTTCGAAATAAGGAGAGGGGGTGGGATAAACGAAATCGGAAGTTTCCCCGGGCGACGGGGCGATGAAGCTCTCAGCTGTTATGGAACTGACGAGGTCGTTTTGATCTTCCAGAAGTTCGACATCCACGAACGCGTCATCTGCCGGGTAGTTGACATGCAATGATTGTCATCAGCCACAACTGTAATTCGGTTCTTGACAAGTTTTGTTTTATTATTGCGCCTAGGTGTATTATTTTTAAAGTATATTTAAAAAATAAAGCACCGGTTATTATTATAATTATAATTTCCTGGATGGAAAGTTTGCTCTGAACAACTCGCTTAATGTGCTCTGTGGTGAAACGGTACCATCGAATATTTCGTCGTCTGAGCTTAGTAAACGGCTTATATTAATCCATACGAGTGAAAATACGGAAGGAATGGTAATACTTTCAACTGAATCCAGCCTGACAATACAAGTTACTCGTGACTGGTATTCGTTTTGCTTATTCTTGCATCTCTCTCGCGTAGTCCTGTAGTAATGTGATGTATCGAGCTGTTCTTCACTGAATGTCTAGTTACGAAAGACGAATTTCACTTCGTGATTACGCACTGAAAATCAGAACGAACTATTTTAACTTTTGAATGAATTCTGAAACTTTCAATTTCATATCAGTTCATCCAACCGAACTTTCATTCCGATAAAAGTATTCTGGTGTCAAATTTCTTGCTCTTTCCCCTCCCATGTCATTCGTCAGAGCCGCTTGTGAACAAGGCAAGCGAGTGATCGATTGCGAGTGGATGATGGGCGGGACGCGACGCCCTCTCATCTGCAAGCTAATTGCTGCTGTGCGGCGCGGCTCAAAGCCGAGGCCTCTGCCTGCGCGCTCGGCTGCGCGCGCGTTGCGAACGGGCGGGCGGCGCGCGCAGCGGTGATGAATGATAGACGCGCTCATGTGAGTGGCGAAGTATGTTCTGCCGGCGCTCGATGCCGAAGGCGCGCCGACCGCTTAGGAGGCTACGGGGAAAGTGAATTTTCTTGGGGACCGCCCTGCATACATTTGCGACTATACTTAATTTCCGTTCTGGAGTTTTGTTTCTTGCATGACTTTACTGAGTTCTCTTCAACGACTGAAGTCCAGGTGACGTGGAGTTTTATCGTTGGTTCATTTATTTTTCTCCCAATTCGTTTTTTTTTTTAAATTTTTTAGATGCTTTGCTCATTAAAATTGCTTGTGAGATGAGGTCACTTGTCCCGTTGTAAGAAACGTCCGTTACGAAGAAGTACATATGTGTGCAATAGAAAAACAAGTATCTTCTACGAAATTGCTTGATTTAAGGTATACTCTTACCATTTCCTCTTTGAGAGTAAACATTTCTGCTCGTGGGGGCGTAGTTTCACCAACCAGACCTGCCCCTGAGAGGTTCGATTTCAGTTCGTGGCGTATGGTTGAATTTTCTCGCTCGAAACTGTAGCAGTCGATCCGTAGTATGGCTGTCTGAAAGAGTAGTTTTGTTGAGCTGCGTAGGAATCAGTCTTCAGTTAGGGAGGCCGTGGCGGCGCTGCCTCGCCGCGCCTTATTCAGCGCGTGCGCGTGTTTGTCCGCTGTCGGCACGGCTCGCCGAACGCAGGGAGGCCCCGCCGCCCGTGACGCGCTGGGCAAAGCCCGGCTGCCAGCGCCCGCCTTGCATCACTGCGAGGAGGAGCCCAGGGCGAGGAGGCCATTTTCTCGGAGCCATTGTGACGCGGAGCGGCGGCGCATCGCGCTCGGCTCGGCCTGGATTTCGCCAAGCGGAAAGATCGCGCGCCGCGTTAGCGCGGCCGACACGTGACTGCGAGCGCGCGCCGTGGAGGGGGCGCGGGGCCTCTCCTTTTCACGACTCTTCCGCCCGCGCCATTTAATTGTGTATTTTTTATTTATTCTGCCTACTGTTTCCCTAATAATTGTTTGTTTCGTTGCTTTAGGAGGTTAAAGGATCCGTGGAAGTCCTACGCGGGAGAGGGGAGGGTAGAGCTCAATCTTTTCGTTGCCTTTGCGATTAGATGGAACTGATGTGATAAGAACCATACTCCGTGATCTGTAGCTCCCAGAGATTTACTGTTAACGAACCAATAAATCTCGAGATTTTATATGAACGTGGGTTATCTTTGACTACGTTTTAAAGGTCTTAATTGTTTCTCCATTTCTCCCCATATCTCCCTCATTACTGTTTAGTTGGCATTTAAATTGAGTTCATGTTTGCTGACGAGTCATTCGCGACAGAACTATTCTTTTCTAGACTTTTCTGTTGTGATTCATTATTGTGTGTGTGTGGGCTGATGGTGTCCTTTCCCTTCTAGAAGTTAGATAGCCTAAGTACTTACAATACCTATTGAATATAGCGTTTGGAGGATTTTAGATACCAGATGATAACTCCTCAAAAGCAAACCTCAAGGTTTTTATGAAGATGCATGGCATGAACCATACACACACACTTCAACGATTTCATAGTTACGATTCAAAATCGGTTTATTAAAATATACTCGTTTCATAGTCACATTAACCTTTCTACACTTCCGCTCAAGTACATTTTGTAACATCATTTTTTATTTGCATTTGAAATGACGACAGTTCCAAAGCTTTCACTTTTCACCAGTCTACGAAGTATTGAAACAACGAACTCATAAGAGCACAACACAAAAAACGGACGCGATAATTTTTCTAAAAACGCCACAATGCGCCTGGTCTGATGGAATGTCCCCTTCCGCTACTCTGCCCGACGCGACGGACGGCGCTTCGTTTGCCGCGTGCTGGCGCGGCGAGTGAAAGTTCACACAGTATTCTACAAAACTCGCCGACCAGAAATGTACGCGCACATAATTGTTCACAGTAGGTTGGCGCGCGGCACAATTAACTCATTTGCCCACAATGCGCGCGGCGCCGTTGTTGTTACCGCATCCACCTGGGCGGGCGCCGGGACGCCGCGAAGCGCCACGCGGAAGCGGCGTCGAAGCCGAAAACGGGCGCCGGAGCGGCGCGGTGCCAGGCGGTGGCCGAGCGACTGCTTGCGCCGCTAGGGGCGCTGTTGGTGATGTCTGGAAAAAAAGGAAAAGAAATACCAATTACAAAGGTTTATCCGCCAGGGGGGAGTTTATAGTGATGCTGATGACGAAGCGGGCGACGGAGGAGTCCCTGGCTGTGAAAGAAACTGGAGGACCCAAAGTTTTCGTTAATAAAATTCACTATCTCTCTATGCAACTTGCAGACACAGGAACCATTTATAACAATTTCTGGAATGCATGTTGATTTCGGTGTTGATTGATCCAAAACATTGTGTAAAAGGGGGATGATTGAGACCAGTGGGTCGTATCTATTGAACACCTAATACAGGAAGTTAATGACCTTATATTTTTACGTTTCGTCAAAATAAATTTAACTTCTTAAGAGTATTAACGACATTCATTTTAAAAAATACATTTTTGGGCATCAATTTGGAAAATTTACTTATTCGAGACATGAATTGAGAACTGAAATTATATTAACATGCTAGTACTTAACCATGTAACATTTGTAAACAGACTCGACAGTGTAATAAAATTATAGTTGCTAAAATTACAATTTGTAAATTCGTGGAAACTTACAGCTTGGAAAAGTCGGTGAAGTGTTATATTAAGTATTAAAGATTAATTTAACTAATCATAAAAATTATTGTTTTCTGAAAACTTATATTCAGGAGAAATAACAGGTGAATAGACAGTCAGTTCGAGATAAACGCTTTACGAAATAATTCCAAAATTATCACAATGTGAAAACTTTTGAAATTTACACCTTTAAGAATACATACAGGCATGTAGGAGCGTACATTATTACAACTGTTTCATTCAAGAACTGAAATAAATGTAAATAAACTTAAAAAATCAACAAACATTTATCATAGTCTGAATTTAAAT
Organism: Teleogryllus oceanicus; assembly: GCA_964035755.1. Lineage (NCBI taxonomy): Eukaryota > Metazoa > Arthropoda > Insecta > Orthoptera > Gryllidae > Teleogryllus > Teleogryllus oceanicus. Next base: position 126,953,162 of record CAXIVR010000006.1, read on the forward strand.
TAATTTTGCTGATACCTTGAATTTCAATGCGTTCTGTTGTCCCCACTTTTTTCAGTGGTTGGTTTCAGCAGTTAATGCCCTTTGTGCGAGAATCAAACGGCCATGCGGAAGTGGCGCCGAAGCCGAAAACTGGCGTGGATGTATCGCGCGGTGCCGGGCGCCGCCTCGCGCGCCAAGTGCGGAAGCCGTTCGCACGCGGCACGCGGCACGCGTGCAACTGGAGCGGCGCGCACGTTTATGTCGGTTATTGTGCGCGGAGGGACGAGCCGTGAAAGCGGAGAGCGCACCCCGCTACACGTCGATTTAAGCGGAGTGTCTTTCGACGTACGATCATGCTGGAGGCGTTTATCCTACCAGGAGCTTCGTTATGGTTTAGTTTTTGGTATTCAAGCTCCGGATTGGAAAGCCGCCTTCTAGCTGGTCGTACGTCAACAGTCACTCTATGTAAATGGGAGAATAATACCGTGCTTCGGACTTACGGTGAACGGAATTTCCTCCATCGGCTCTATTCCGAAGTTTTCTCAATTTAAGTTTAAGCTTGTAATTGCCTTTAAGGATAATTCACTCTAACACGAATTTTTTAGTGAGTAGTTAATATTAGCTTCGAGTAATTTAGAGCTGACTCGAGAGAAGTGCACATTAAGCCAGGAACAATTAATTACTAGTTTTTTTTTTAATTTCTGGAGGAGATATCTCCTCTCATTCAACTTATTTTACAAAAGTAATACGTATATATTGACTCTTAAAATTCCTCGTTACTAATTTCTATCGATTTATTCTGAATTATTATTTATTAATAATGAGAAATGAAGCATTGAATTATTTACCTTACGTGGCCCTAACTCCTTTGTCCAGTATATATTTAAACAAAACTTTTACCGTTTGATTTCATCTTTAAAATCAATATTAGAGAATCGTTGACCTTTGTCACGTTCTATATATCTTCAAAACCAAAATGTTGTACTTTCTACATCTGGCAATTAACGTAACGTTCCTGCAATATCACGTTACGCACGGCGAGTAACTGATGGTATAAGTTTCTCCACCTCCAGTTTCCTCATATGCGCGCGTGGGCACGTATGCTTTATGACGGCTCCATCCTGCATGCCCAGGAAGCTTTGTTTTTATCGGTGAGCTTCCTTCCCGATTTTCCTTCTTGCGTCACGTTCACGTGCGAAGGATATTTTTATTTCTTTTCAGCACAGGTTAACTTTCGCTCTCGAGGCCGCCAGCCGGCACAAACTAGGCCGCGGCGCGATGCCTCAGCCATTGTAGAACATCGCCCTCGGATTTCATACACCGGACGACGCGTGTATGCCGATTACAAGCGCGGGTTGGGGATGCTGTGAGCGCCAGTGTGTTGAGTTGCCAAACCTCCTTTGTGTTAACTTATGGAGGAAGCCGTGACATCCGCCGCTCGACGGGCATCTGAGGATCTCTCTATCCGAGGAGTTCCGCTTCTGATGTTTCTTTGCATTTTAGCAACTGTGCTGTGTGACGTAGGAGGTCTGTGAAAAGTTGAAGTTACATAATAGATGTAGTTATGGTGATTTTATGTCAGTGAGTAATGAAAGTGGAATAAATTAGAAAAATAATAGAAATGAATGAATATTATCAGTGCATGAAATACCATGTATAATTAATCAGTATTTAGTTGTTCAAACACACGAAGTTCGTAGTTTCGCAGAAGTGATATTTTTGACGTCAGTGAGTAGGTGTATTCAATGTTTTGCTCCATTGGCAAGTTTTATTAGTACAGGGTCATATTGCACATTTCACAATCAGTTAACATTTTGGTACGAGAGAAATGAGTTACAGATTTTTACCCGTTTCCATAGCGTACAATATTGTATTAATGTGTGGGTGATGTCTGCGGAAAATAATTTGCCCTCCGCGTTTTTCGATTCCTCTGTTCACACGAGAAACCTTAATATTTGTTGAAGTGCTTACCTAGTACTTGCGCAGTTCTTTTCTTTACAGCATCTTGCCCCTGTGCCCACTCCCAGAGTGACATGTCTGTAAGAGCGGGCGCCCGCCCGCCTATCTCTCCTTTGTTACCCTTTCTCGTGAAGACGCCGCGCCGCGCCGTTGTCTGCGCCGCTTCTCGCAATGTGTCATCGCTGCGGCGGCGACAGCGCGGCAATCGCGTCGTTTATCTCCGCAGGCTTCCTGCTGCGCCCCGCGCAGCTGCGCAGGCGCCGATGTGGTGGGCGTCCCTCCGCCCCCTCCCCCCTACGGGCGTCCTTGGTATCTGGTGTTTTCTGTGCATGTGTCTATTATCTCGTTCCCTTCTCTTGATGTGAAGTGACTACTGTTTGATGTGGGTTGTGCGTTCACCTGGCGAGCGATAGGCTAGATATTCGCGACAGAATCTATATAAATGCCACTTCTAAAGAAAGCCATATCTAGAGGGAAAATATAGTTTGCTCCTTAATCAGTGTACTATTTCTAATCTGTTCTCATTAGTTCATGGGTGTATTTCTCGCCAGAAGTTGGAAGAACCTGACATTTTCTGGATCGTTTAGAAATCCTGATACATTTTTTGCTATGTGAACGTCTTTCTTAACAACTAGTAAAATAATTGCCGTTTTAAAAGGCAAAAACGTTTTTTTAATGTAATAGTATAAAAAGTGCACACAATGTAGTTGCGGAAAGTGTCTGCAAAATATATACTATACGAAATATTTATTTAGAGACTTCTGAGAAAGTGTCTGTGGTGATGTTCCGTTCCGTTCATTCTGGGATCAACCGCAAAACAAACTCTGGGGATCAACAGTGAGAATCGTGTCCCAACACCATAAAATGCAGATGATGGATGAGCTCTGACGCAGCGTGTGCCTGGTGTTTGGTCCGGTGAACCCCACGTGAAGACTGCAACCCTTGCCCTCCCCTCTCCCCTCGCTTTGTTCCACCGACGAAGATGAGTCAGGACGGGAAGCACCTGTTCTGTGACTAACGCTAATTCACGAGACATGCTCTGGGGTAAAACGAGCGTGATGGATCAGCTGAACCTTCCGTGCCTTCGTACGTCTCTCTGAAATTTGTCCATTTGCACACATTTCTTATCATCAACCTATGTTTTTTCTGTCATTTAAATCTTCTCTTTCACTAATGTTGTATCTCTGCTGAACTTACCATTAATCCCCAAATCTTACATTTCAGAAACTTTAAATAAGCTATTTACTGTCGAAAACTGATAGGTCTTCATTGCAGGCGTATAGTTGTTATAGGCTCCTTTTGAAGAATGATGATCGTGTAAGAAACAACGGAAGTGTTTTCACGATGCTATCTAGTACGAACGGTGTTGTACGTAGGGCTACAAAAGATTTCAGCCGTTAGATCAGAGGCTCAATTTAAGCTTGGTATGCTTTCGGAGCAGCGAATCTTACATCACGGGGCAATCGACTTTCCATCCCTTCTGAAAGAAAGCCAAAATCATTTTATTAAAATAAAGAAAAATATAAAAAAAACACGGAAAGTCCTGATGCTTAATTACACCATTGAAGGTGTATTTACAAATTGTATTTATTACCCTTTAATTCCCAGCTGCTCTCCAGATTCCGTCGGAGCGTCCTTTCCACCCCGGCCCCTCCGCCGCCGCGTGTGGACACGGCCGGCCGGCTTGACGTGCCGCGAGCAAACACTGGCGGCCGAGAGCTGTCGCAACAACTTGTTCTGTGCCCATAGTCAATATTGACTCGCGGTACACGCGAGCGTGAGCCCCCTGCAGCCCAGGCGCAGCTCTTTCTCGTGCGGGCGCGCCGCCCGCCTAGTGCCCACTCGCTCGCCTGCTGGAGTTCCCCCCTGGTCCCTGTCTATATCACCTAGAACATAGAATTCTTTATGGTATTTTATCAAGATGCCACATCATGCTCTACTTTTGGCGTTGTTTTTCTTCTTTCAGTAGCGGTTTTATTTATCTGTTTCTCCTCAGTATTTTACTAATCATTTGTCTTTTGCCGCTATGATCCATTTCATGTGTCTACCAAGGTTTTTTTTGCTATGTATGAATGGCCGTTGAACATCGCATACAGCTTTTACTGTTCTTTGACAAAATAAATTTAATATCTTTTTCGTTAATATGTTCTTATCCATTATTTTTCAATAGCCGTTTGTCCTTATTTGCAGGTTCTTTTATTCATTATTGTTTTCTAGAACATGCTACACACGAGGAGTTGCATTAATTGCGTGAAGTATGATAGATCCTCAAGAGAGACGGAGGAGGAAGAGACCGGACGCGTGGTGGTTGGGTAGCCGGTGCGGGGTGGGGTGCTGATTTCGGGCGCCAGCGCCAGCGGGGAGCGGATCACGACGCGCATGCGCGGGGGTGTCGTGGGCTCCTCTCGTTGTCGATGCCACCCGCGCTGTCACCCAGCGACGCCTGTGTTTCGTCCGGCGGCCGCGGGCTGCGCGGCGGGCGCTGGCGCCGGCGCCGGCGCCGAGCGCAGCGGTTGTGAGCGACGGGAGGCCTATCTGGCAGGCGCTCCCATCGGAGACCCCTGAAGGCGTCTTGCAATAGACTTGCTTATTGCGACGTCCTCGTCATGCCTTGTGAAAAGGACGGAAAATACGCGAGATTGTCTTTGGAACTAGAAGCATCGTCGGCGGCTGTGAAGTTCGGTGTGGTTCCGGTAATTCTATAAAATCAATATTTGATTCCAAACACTGTTTCTTCTGTAGACAGGCGTCATTTCAGTCGTCGACAACAACCGTCGACATCTCTGATATTTGAATTCTCTGAAATTGTTTTGTGAACATGTTAGTGTGTATGTTTGTCTCCGTCGAAAGGAGGATGCGTAGATTGTAAGTTATGATTGTTGTTGCTATAGTAAGGATGAAAGGATTCCTGAAGAACTTTTAGCGCCGATTGGGTGCCACGTACGCGACGTAGATAGGTGACATTCATGAAAATTAAATGTTGAGGTGAGAATTGTTAATACATGGAATTTTACCTGAGAGGAATATTGCAGTTTTAGAGGATGTAAACCGCACTAGAAATATATTCCAGGAATTCAATGCTAATCGAAAGGTGAGTACATCATGTTCAAATTCAGTACCTTCAGCCAGTCGATGAACTTAATAAAGGAGGTAACGTCAAAGTGTATTAGCTCTCATTGTATTTAAACACGCATACTTTAAAAAAAATGTACACCTGCAATAGTCACATTGTCGCTCATAGGAGCGTTGGACCTTCCTCCGCGGGTTGCGCTGGCGGCAGTCGCTCGCAACAGTTGCCTGCGCAGCCTTTGTGCGCGCCCTTGAGACCTTAATCCGCCGCGGGTGCGCGTTCAATTACCGGCCACTTGAGGGCGGCGCGTCGGCCGCTAGCGCGTCGTCGCCTTTGTTTGAGGGCGCCCCGCCCCTCGCGCCTCGCGCCCCGCCGCGGCTCATATCGCGTTCGCCGCGTCGATTTCGCGCTTTGATCGGCGCTGTCGCCTACCCTTTAATGCCCGACCGCTATTATCCGCGGCCGGTGGGCGTGCCGCTATTGTGCCGCCAGGTGGGAGCCCTTCCTCGCCGCCCCCGAGGCGAACTTGTGGCCTCTCCAGAGCAGCCTCTCTTCGGGGTCGCTTGGCGGCGCGGGTGACGGACAGGTGACAACATCAAAGCGGAGGAGGAAGCAGTGTGCGACGAGACAGCTGTTTACGATGTTTCTTTTACTGTGGCTTTCATGATGCTTATTTCATTTTAACAAGTACTGTTTTCTGGTTGCAGTACGAGTAGGTTTGAGTCTTGTTTTATTCATACGTCACGGTTCCATGTATCTCGTCCTTAAAGTTGGATTCCTGGCTCTACTTTTATTTTAAAAAAAATTAATTACCAGCTAAACAAGAAGATTTTAGGGGAATTGAATCAGCAGAAATGCGATTTTTGAGAGGAATAAAGGGCTGTACATTAACAGATCAAATAAAAAGTGAAAAAATAAGAGAAGAACTAGGGCGGAAATAAATAGTACATGAAAAAGTTAAGAAGTACAGACAGCAATGGGTGACACATATTGGAAATATGCCGCAAGACAGACTTCCAGAATTACAAGCCGAGAGGAAAGAGAAACATTGGAAGGCCAAGAATGAGATGGAAAGAGGCTGGAACAGGCAATATGCCTAATCCGTAAAGGGAGATGATGATGATGATGATGATGATGATGATGATATTTTAATTACATTCATTATCTTTTTCTTCCCGTCGCTTTTAATTTTGTTCTATGTTCTCGCTTTTGGAATTTGTATATTTTAAAATGTCATAATTTGATCATTTTCACTTTTTGATTTCATTATTACTTTAATTTTTACATTTTTTAATATATTGTAATTAACCTCTTTGTTTTCTGTGTAATTATTCTTTCTGCGTTTTGAACAGCATCTACTTTTTGCATTCCTCCTTAGGAAGCTTTAACAGGACGTATTTATTTTCTGTTCTTAGTCATTTTTCGTGTTTGTGATTTTTTTTTTTTTGACATATTGCCTCCACCGAGAGTTGTTATTTCCGCGTGTTCCTTCGCAGCTTGACATAACACTGTTTCCTTTCCTTTCACCTGTTTCTCCGTTCCCTTCCACCTTGTCCGTCTAACCCCCCTGCGTGTTGTGCTCGTTACCGCAGCCATACGCTGCCCCGGTATCCGCGTCACTGGCGCTATTCAGCGTCCAGATTAATTGGCGGTTGCCCTCCGCCCTCCCCGCGCCCGCCCCCTCGCCCTCGCCCCCGCCCTCGCCGGCGCCGCCGGTCTCCCCCTCGCGGCGGCCAGGGCGAGCGGAGCAACCTGCCGCGACAGAGGGCGCGCTCTTTTATGTCCAAGGGAACAAAAATCACCTGCTCGCTAAAGACCGCGCGCTCCCCTCCGCACTCTGCCACCCCGCCACCCGCTCGCGCTCCCGCCGCCGCCGTTGTCCCCGAGAGGATGTCCTGTACACTAGCCGAGCACAATGCCGCCGGGGGTCGATGATTCTCAAAGTCCACATCACGCTGACGAGTTCTTTTCACTCCCGAAAAATTCGTCAACCGAGGATTATTATTTTTAGTAGTATTAAAACTGGCAGGCGGTCAAAGGGAGGAGGAAAGGAATTCTTGTCACATTGCGCACTTTTTCGTTGAGACCTTTTGGAGAGAAAAAATTCCGAGTCGGTAAGATTTTTAAATGAGCTTTCCAGAAGCGTGATCATTCTGAGCAACGAAGGAAGAGTTTGATGGTGAGTGCTTCGTGTTGTATAGATTCATCTTTTTACTGAAAATCATCTTCTGTCTTTTGTCCTACTGCTTTTAAATTGAGTTTGAAAAAATATTTTTCCTTGTTTTTCTTTCGCTCAGGATTCTTTTTGGAGAAGTTGATAATAACTTGTGCTATTGTACGCTACCTGTAAACACAATGCCAGCGATTCAATAAAATATTTTAACTACGTTCACAGTAATTTACAAGATCGCGTCTCAGGTAATTTTAGAAAATAATGATTGCACGTACCTGTTAAATCTTGGTCTATTTGGAAACACGGTTTTTATTATGAGAATGTGCATTGTTCTCTTACTTTGAAACTGATACACTTCGTTGATTACTTGATGGTGTGAGACTCTGGTAAATTTCTTTTGAAGGGAACATCCGGCGCTGTAATGACTAGAAACTAATTTGTAGAACTTAGGCAACTGATGTTTCGAAATATTATTGCATTTCCTCCGTTTGCCAATTTTATTTACTGCGTAGTTCGGATTAACCAAGGACATTGTCGTCAAATGAAATAACGATGAAGAATCTTAGACTTCAATAAGTTTTCTATTTTCATTTATATTCGCAAATTTTTATTCATCGTATTTGTTTTATTTTCTGTGAATCTGCTAAGTATTGTACGCATCAGGAAGAAGGAAATAATTTGTGCGATAAAAACAATTTGTGCGTAGTTTTTCTAGCTTATATTACCATATTCTTATTTTAGTGTTACTTCATGTAACTTTTGGCACCCATCCGTAACCGAACTACTTACGATGGTAGTGTTTAACGTCCAATTATTCGCAATGTTAGTATCCAAACTAAAACGGAATAATCTTTGGAAGGACATGTGTGACGGATAGTGGTAGGTAGCTGGCAGCATCCAGATTTTCTTGAAGCGGGTACACCGCGGCAATGGTGCGGTTGTTTACCCAATTCCCTTGCTGATTGGATGATTGCCATAGCAGTTAAGCCCTCGGGTGGGTGTACAACGAGCGCGTGGGAGGACGATGACGCATTGAGTGGTGCTGGCTGGCCTCTGCGCCGCGCCGCGCCGCACCGCGCCGCTTGTGGCGAGCGGCCGCTTGTGAATGAACTCCCTTTCACACTTCGCTTTGTCTTTGGACCAACGGGATTTGTGCGTCACAAAACATACGAGGTGATTAAATACTAAATAATTACTTCAGTCTTTATGTAGCGTACTTATTATTATATGAGAAGCTAATCCATGCAAGGAAAGAATGAATTTCGTGAAATCGGAGAATACTTGGTCGTGATTTATTCTGTTAGAGCTCGATATTACCTCGGTATTCTCAGAAATTCTGGAAAACTTCTATTGAATTCAATTCTCTTAGGGTGACAATGAAAATATAATGAAATGAAATTAGTGTTCACCTCTCTTCCGTCCATAATTCAATTTATTAGTGTATTAAATAGTCTTTGTACTTTGCAACATTAGAATTTGAAGGTTAATTTGTAATACAATTAATTATTTAGATTTTCGTCTGTTTATACTTCCTGAAGATTAGTATGTCGTATACGTCGATACCGCGAACCGTAGATATTTTATTTTCAGACTTCATTATACCGACATGCATTTATTTTAATGTAATCGAATCCACATTTACTGTTTGTTTTTTTCGGATTCGACATTTTACCTTTGGGGGGGGATCACTTGTTTAATATTTTTACCCAAATGTATTATTCACAATTTTTCTGGATTTGTTTTTCTCCTAGATATGTAAGCCGGTCTCAGCTCGTTCAGACTCATTGTAATTTAAGATGTAGGTTTTTGGACTGGTCGGGCAGAGCTGAATAATAGATTGTTGAAGTGTAGTTGCACGTGTATGAACTGTATTAATGGAGAGATATCAATGAGTATCTTCTTCTGTCAATGTTCATTATCTAGTCAACGAATTTACTTATTATTCTCATGTATGAAAAGCTTGTAAATGGAGGTGTTGTAAAAGGAGTTGTATGTTCGTAAGCGAGCTGACCGTGACGTGCTTTGCTTGCTGTGGTGTTGCAGACCCGCGCCAGTGGACGGAGACGCACGTGGCGCACTGGCTGTGCTGGGCCATCCGCGAGTTCTCGCTGGAGGGGGCCATGCAGCACTTCCGCATGCAGGGCAAGGACATCTGCGCCATGGGCAAGGAGGCCTTCCTGGCGCGCGCGCCGCCCTTCATGGGCGACATCCTCTGGGAGCACCTCGAGATCCTGCAGAAAGGTGCGTCCACCTGCCCTTGGGCTCGCCCTTCGAGGACATTGCGCGACAGTGAGCACGGAGCTTGGAGAGACTGGCTCACAACAACCTTGAAATAGAATAATAATAATAATAATAATAATAATAATAATACATTTATTGTCTCGATGTAAATTGCATAACGATCCTTACAAAGTTTGAAAAAAGTATATTCGTCGTTAAATTGCTAGATAATGGCTAATATGAAAAACATATGGGCCTGTTTTGTGAAATGTGTCCACGACATTCTCTTTAATCAGGTACCCTCGGAACGAAACGCCACATTTTTTAGCAATGTAATAATACAACTTGTCGTAACGTACATTAATTTATTACAATTGTATTTCACAAACAAAACATTACCAGGAATACATTCCATTGCAGAACACTAAGTGAAATATCTCAGTTTTTCTAATACATTCATTAAATTTACTACCAGTTCTGTTGTTAGTTTCTTAATTTGTTTCACATATGCTTATAACATGTCTAGAACTGCAATCTTTTTGTCCAAATAAGTAACTGGGTACATTTGTTTGTTTCCAAAGCATTAGCTACCATTTGAAATCCACGTGAATCATTAGCTACCATACATAACAAAATAGGCTTGGGCAAACGCATATGATTCTAAAAAGATGATCCAGAAGAAATTATATGTGTGAGGATTTTGATAATCGATCCTTTTAGCATTTCCTGTGTATATATTTTTCAGAATATTTGAAATGTTTTTATAAAAGAGATACATACATATTGGTAATGAAAATACACTTTTCATACTCGTTCTTGACACTTTCGGAATGTACATTAATCTTCACCCTGTAAAAATGTAAAGGACGATTTGGTGTTTGAGAAAAATGTATCCACCAGGTGTAGATAGTAGGTGCGCCTCTCGCTCCCCCATGAATAGCTGCAGAGAGCGGGCGTGCGCGCGCGCCTCCCGTCGCGGGGGCTGGCCGTGGGGCTCGCGTGTGGCTCCTCTTCACGGTCGCTGGTTGCGGTGCGTCAGGGGCAGGTGGACCTGCGAGCGCGGGAACCAACCGCCCCCGCCCCCGCCCCCGCCCCCGCCCCCGCCGCCTCCGCACGCTTCGCCGCCGTCACTGGTGCGTCGCGTCGCGTCGCCCCGCCGCCACCCTGTCTCACAGCGCTCGCGTCGTCGCGCCGCGTCCAGGACTCCACGCGGCTCCTGAAAACACAAAGGCCAAGCCAATCACCATACACACGCCTCGACGAACTGACTCGATCGAATCCAGACATCTTTAATAACTGTATGGAGGATACGAGAAATTCACCAGCAGTACATTCGTTATTCAATAATGTGTTGGTCACAGTTCACTTCGAATTCTTTCAGTGAATAAAGGTCATTTCGAATTTTCTGTCGAACAAAAATATGAAGGATAAAAAGAAGAAAAAAAACAAAACAATACTTGCAAATCAAACAAACTGCACTTCGAAGACACCAAACACACATAAACACTTTTCGTATTCGGTGCATACGAGAGACTAAACTTGTTACGCTATTATTATTATTATTATTATTATTATTATTATTTCAGATGGAAGAAAAACGTGTCGTGGCTTTCTTTTAAAATTACCTCAGATTTTTATTAGTTGTGTGACGAATAAAAAGCTCGGGCAGGCGGAGTTTGATAAACACGATGAAGGGAATACGTCATATTCCACACATGTCTCTCTTAATCCCCCAAGCGTGGGAATTAAACCAGACATAGGCATGGGAGATACTGTTAGCTAGTCAACAAAGTCAGAAAATAGGCCCCAAATACCAATTACATCTATACATAAAAATAACTCTATAAATAATAATGATGTATAGATTGTTAACATTTTAATATTATCATAATGTCATATTATACGTCCTTCATAAATCCCGAGAGCGGTTATCGACTACACGTGGCGCTGCGGGTGTGCTCCTCGCGAACCCTTCGTGTCCACCATCGAGCCGCCGCCGCCGCCGCATGTATTCCTGGCTGCGGTCGGGGCCGGCGAGGCCGCGCACGTGGTCGGGCTTCTACTTGGCTAACTTCGTTGCGCTTCCAAAACTCCGTCACTAAGTTAGCGGGCACACACAGCTTTCGGAAGGGAGTGTGTTCCCTCGCGCACTTGGCAGCACGCGGCGCTGAGGGTCGAACTTGAGACCATTGTCGGTTTGTTGGAGCGTATTTAGTATAGGAAGGTAATGCAGCAGTTCCCGAAGTAAACCCCTCACCTTGCCTAGCGAAGAGTTCATAACATCTAAGGTTATAAATAATGCTAATTGTCGGGGATCTTAAAAAAATATTTCTGTTAAGAAGCAAAGAGATAGTGAATGGGTTCAGAATTTTCATTCAATTTTAATTTAGTTTTAAAACCGGATCAGTAAAATTTTAAAAAGATTACATTTAATTTGATCGTCAATGTCGCTCGCTTTTGGTGGATGGGTCACCGCGAGGAGCGCCATGGGAGCGTGGACACCCCCCGTACCACGGGAGCAGGAGGATTGATTGATTGATTGATGTTTCCGGGCGCGCCAGAGGTCAATAGTTCCATGTGCATTTTTTATACCGGGAGGTGGCGGTGATCTTCCTCGGGTGGATGGCGAGATCCGGCGCCGACCTACTGTCGACTAGCAGGATTTTCCCCAACCAGGTATCTTCCACCAGCAGGGCACCGCCCCAGCCACGACAAGCTCTAAACCCCGACCGGTCTCCGGGCATGTGTGGTAGTACTGTGTGTGTATGTGTGTGTGTGTAAGGGTGAGGTTGGGACAAAGAAAGACGAAGGAAAGATCGCGCGCGTTCCATGGCACGTTTGTTAGGGTACTGCTCCGGCATTCCCCTGGTATTGATCGGAGAAACCTCGGAAAATACGTACCAGAGCACCCGGTCGCTAGAATTCTCCTCCAGACAGCGACTGAATTCGACCTAGCTATCTAGCTAGAATTGAGAATTCTGCCTCCGTCGGGAGTAGAACCCTAGGACCTCCCGGTCACAGGCGCTGCAGTGACATCTGTCGATGCCCTGAGCTACCTCTCCCGGCGGGGGAGGGAGCAGGAGGAGGAGGACGCTCGAGGTCGCGATACGCTCGGCGCTTGCGCTCTCGTAATTGGCGCTCCGCAAGTGCACACCCAACGAGCCCCCAAGGGCGACTCGCCTCCGCCGCCCCCGCTGTCTGCTTTGAATGAAAACGACTGGCGGCGAGGTGAAGAGCTAGGGCCGGATTTCGCGCGATTTTCCGTTAGGAGATTCGCAAGAAGATTGTACGGAAGCGTTGCCGCGAGTGTCGGCGGCAGTGTCAGGCTGCGGCTGTCTGGGTGACGCGACGCTGCCGCTGAGTAGAGTTTTAGAAACCTGACTTTCTTCGGTTTAAACATTCAAAATGTATCTAAATAATTCGTAATATTAAGAAGTCGAATGAATGACGAAACGTATAATTAACCAATATTTTTATTAATATTGTATTTCAAGGAAAATTTGGTTGAGAATTTAAGGTATATTTGAAATTTGACGAAAATGCTACTCAGTGAGTTCGTGACTTCAATGATATATTATTATTTATTATGAATTAAATAGTGCCATTTGATGAGGTATCAATGACAATATTTTCGTGTTCATTGTGAACGTTTGTAACATAAAGTAATTTTAATTCGTGTTATTTCTGAAATATTTCTTACCAGTTCGTATAATTTCATATACAGACCCATTTACGTCTGATTTACTGTTTACATGCAATCTTTCAATTATCTCTGCTTGCCTTGCTAACTGTGGTGATTCATGAAGAATCTTTATCTTCTTGCTGATGGCCCTGTGATAAACCTCTAATCTCCTTGAAGTGTTGTAATTTAATTAATGATAATTTTCCGATCTATTCTGTAGTTTTGAAACAGTTGATATTTCTTTAATGGTAAGTCATAATAGCGAGCATTGAAGAGATCAATAAATTTGCTCGCAAGCAACGGGATTTGCAATTTCCTGAAAGTCTACAAGGAACAACGTAGGGTGACATGAATCTCATCAAGATTTCTTTTAATATTCCCGGTTAGATTCTCAAGGTAAATTAACATTACGAAATAGAAATTCCTATAATATCAAAACTTTGCATCATATCAATTAGAATGCTTTATGTCAAAATAACTTACGGGCCTCGCTTACGAAAATTAACGCGGTCATCAAGCTTATGAAATTAAAGTTAATTAGAAACTCTTGTGTGGAGACGTTATATCGAGAATAGTTACTCACGGTCGCAACGTTCATGACTCATCCTTATCGTATTACCGCATCTGACGCTAGCTGCATTTAAAAAACTCTTCCATGTCGCTTCGTTCCAGCTTTCCATGCGCGTTCGCAGATAACATCGACGCGCACCTGCTCGTGGAAATTTTGGGGTGGGCTTATCCCCTGGGCCAAGGCATGGTGCTCAATAGTGAAATGCGCACAAGGCAGTGGAGGTCTGCGAATTGTGGTCGTCGTTCATTGTTTTGGGGGAATGGAAGAGTCAGGAAAAATGTTTGCAGTCATCCAGCGTTTAATGTGTACTGAATTAAGTGTTTTATTTTCGAAAATTCCGTTTGTGAAGACTACATTCCTCATTTTCTGAACTTCAAGTGACCACACTAAGAATCATTTCTCCCCTTGAAAAGTGGATGTTCGCATATTCATGCCTTGAGAGTAGTGGTACTAACTTGTAGTACCTAGCGAGAGAGAAGCTATAGTTACTCTATTATTGGGTTTCGTTTCATCGGCTTCCAAACAAACCGAAAATCAACAAATTGGACGAATGACACACCTCAGCCAACTAAGTACGAAGATCTTGAGTACAGTATCACAAGGCAATGAAATCATTTACATTATCCCCATGCTTTGGTTAAGCTTCGGCTTCTTGAATTATATTAACAAAATAGCCTGGAACAGAATTTTAATAATACATTGTAGTGGAATTTGCGCGAATACTACTTAGAAAAAACGTCATTCAGCCTGACGTGTTGCTTTAATACACAAGTGTGAGAATGCTGCATTGTCAATATGGTGCAGTGCTTCTGACGCTGTCTATCCTCTGCCGATTCGTCAGCGGCATCTAGCGAGTGTGCGCGAGCGCTTCGGAGGCGTCAGACGGTGGGCGAACCGCTGGGCTCGCTCGAGTCCGCTTTGCCCTATCTACGGAGTTTCCAGCCGCACGCTGAATTCCGCGCACGCAAGGCTCAATCGATGCATCGAGCACTGCGTGTTTATTTCGACTGATTGTGAATTGGTTAACTACGCAGCCAGTAATGAGAACATTACAGCTTAGAACACATGATGTAATATGTTTTAAACCAATTACTTTGTCTCGTACTGTCACGTTATATCCAGAACATGTCTCCAACCTTATTTCCGAGTAGCTCGTCAGTCGAGTTATTTCCAAGTAGCTCGTCAGTCCAATGTCGTGTTTGCGTGAGATCCTGAATTTCTATTGGCCATTGAATCAATTTATTTCGGGACAATTTTACTTTTAACCAAAACGCTTACCAAATCTCATAACGAGTAAAACCAATCGGAAGATCTCGTAGAGAAAGAAAATCATTTGCAGTTTTCATTTCAATTGTGCTTCACAATTTTCGATTCTTCACAGCGCATTATTGCAAATAAGTTTGATGGGAAAAAGGCAATAAAAACAGCTTCATGCATCCGAGTCTTCCCGTCAGAAACGTCGCATCGAATTTGTATGGCAAATAGCCGAAGTGTCTGCTAATCATAAATATTGTGTATTTTTGTACGTACTAGGTTAATTTAGGAGAGTATGCAAATGAATGAGTAATATAGTTCATCTTTCATAGTCTCTGTGAGTTGCGAGTCGCACCTATAGGAGCATTGACGTCCAGAGCAGTTCGCGCAGCGTCACCATCGGATGACACCGTTCGTGTCGGCGCTCGCCATGTTGCGCGCGTCGTCGTCGGACAGTTGACCTCCACAGCGCCCGCCCTCCCCTCCTCACCTCCCCGCCCCTCCCCTCCCCCTCCTCCCGACCCTTCCCCTCCTCGCCCGTCCCCTCGTCGCCCCACCAGGCCCCGCACCCGCCAGTCTCACAGGGTATTGTCTGGGACTCAATTACATGCAATGAGGCTATTCCCACGGTCTGCGCGCCCCTCCCGTCCCGCCCCCGCCCCCGCCCCCGCTCTAGCCCCCGCCACCGCGCGCCGCCGCCGCCGCCTTTTGTACCTTTAACCTCCATCAAACCGAAAGGAGCTCGTGTCTGGAATGATTAAAGACTTATTTATTTGTCTGTGACGGATACAATGGGTGTTGTGTATACGGTTCTCGTGTGGCAAGAAACAAATAAAATGGCTGTTCGGGAGGAGATCTTGATCAGTTTGATGCATGTCGTTATGTGGAATTATTATTCATTATCCCCGCACTCGTGGGCAGAAAAGCGGCAGAGCGGAACGCGCGTCGGAAAGCGTTTCCAGAGCGCGCTGGCGGCGGTGGCGGTGGCGTGGGGCGGGGCGGTGGCGGCGGCGCATTGCTTTGTTCGGAAATGGCGCCGGCCGTATGATGAGGCGCTATTAGGAGAAACGCGAGTGTCCTGTGTGAGGCGCCCGCCATTGTGCCGCCGCGCTACACTTAAGGTTCGCTGTGGGCGGGGAGGCGATGTGACCCGTCGCGGACTCCGCCCGGAATCTCCGCTTCACTTGCGACTTTCTCTTGTCTCTTTTCCGTGCGGATTGCGCGTCGCGGGGTGATCGGCCCCAGGAGGCGAGAGTGTTCGGTAATAGAGAGTGTTATCAGTACTTAACGAAATGACTTTTCTGGTATGTGTTTCTTTGTTCATCTTTGTCTCGTACTTATTTTCATAAGTTCTATGATCGAATACATAGTTCTTGTTTATATTTACAAACCTAAAATTCTAATAGAATTTCACAAAACCTCGCAATAGAGTCAGAGTTTTACAAGTCATTCGACTCCTACGAAAAGAGACACGCCTGATAATATAAAAGAATAAAATACAAAATTTCATAAATAATTGTGAGAAAAAAAACTATAGTTTGCACGTACTTTAAAATCCATTTAATTTTGGAATTCTTCATAATTCAGTTTTCGCGTTTCAGATGAAAAATTGTTTAATTGCTTTATTGCAAATGAATGGCTCATTATTTTTAAAATGATAATAAATGGTTGTACTCTTGAGTATCAATTGGTCCAAGCATTGCATTTTAGTCATGCCCCTTCTGCTTTACATTTTATGCGTGTAACGAGTTAACAGCCGAATGTGTGAACTATCGAAATTTTGAAATACTGATTGACACGAAGGCATGAGTAATTGCTTTTAACGAGCCAGCACCTACATTTTGACCATATCTGGATGGATGAGTTATTTGATGGCAAACGTGATTAAATATTACAAATGGAGGTGGAGAAATAGTGGCCTGCAACGTAAGCGAAACTAGAGAACGCCGTAAGAGCGCGAGGGGAACTCGTCAGGTCTGCCACACGTTCCACACGGGTCGTCAGGGATGCGAACACGTGGCTGGCCGCTGCGCTGCCCAACCGCTCGTCCCTTCCCGCGGTGTGCAGTGAGGCTCGGCTCGCGCGGATCTCGGGAGGAGCGACAGGCAGGCGGGGCTGCGCCTAGCGCGTGGCTCAGTAACTGAGTTTCCACGGCCCAGTCGCCACACGGGCGCGGGTGGGTGGCCCAGGTTGCCGATAGCAGCCGCAGGCGCATGCGCCGTGCTTCCGTTGGGAGCCGCCCACCTTCCCTCCTCCCCCCCCCTCCCCGCCGCCTCGGCACTTTTTTTTTTTTTTGCCATCCGCTCCTTCGCCCTAACTGTTGTGCGTCTCGCGGCATTGCCGAGCTGCTTTAGGTATCCCGTTGCTGCACGATGAATCAAAATGGTTGTGGTCCTGAGTTATTACGTTAATCTTGAGAAAATCACGCGTGTATGTGTGCGTCCAAAAAATATTCGTGGTTTCCTGTTTCCCCTTATTAAATGCAGTTAATTGGTTTGTTTGTTTATTTAGATAAGAAATCCGTCTGTTTGGCATTTTCAGGTAGCCACGCTGCTTTTTGTTTTGTTAATGATTCACACCATCTGAGTCGTTCAATTTTTCGTCGTTATTGATCTGGCTGCTCTAGAGTCAAAGTGGATAGATTTGTTCTCAATGTATTGGCAGTTCTATCCCTATCTGATAACAAGTTTGTTTCACGATTGGGACCGTAGTTATAGTATGTTAAGGTCAATTTGTGTGGTATTCGGTCAATCTCGAATAGTCATCACACCGCCATTGCGTGGGTCGTGCACCCGCACTCGGGTCGCCCCCAAACTCGTAGCCCACCTGCGCCTCCCCGCCCCGCCCCGCCCACCGAGGCAGGCAGGAAGCCAGGGTGTCGGGCGACTACGTAGCCGTGTAATGCCCTTACAAGAACCGGATGCGAGCAAACAAGCCTTTCCCCGGGTCACTCCCGCGCCGCGTTCTTCCGTCGCGCAGCCGCTCCTCCTTCCGCCCTCCGCCGCCGCCGACAGAGGCGCCGCACGCACCGCGCGCACTGCTGCAAGTGGGTCACGTGTGTGGCGCACAAGACAATAATGAAGGTGCAAAATCTGTTAATCAGGATTTTTCCGAACTAAAATTATATGATGGAAGCACTACGAGAAATGAATCGATCGTAAAAATTAAGTATAAAATCATCCAGTTGAGCATGCAGATAGTTTCTCAGGAAGTTGACTCAAAATGTTACGAATCTTTTTTACTTGCGGTATGAACGAAATATTCCCACTACATTCGAATGACTTTCATTTTCAAGGGAAAATTAGAACAGTAGGGTAAAGGAAAGACATTACATGGAAATATTGAGAAAAAATGTAATGAAATGCGATTCTTACGTATGTTGTATTTAATTTACATTTATCAGTCGTTTATTAAACTAATTTTTTGTCACTGGTGAGTTTGATTCAGAATCGGAGGAAAAAATCTGAGATGCGCGTTTTGTACTTTTCCGAAGCAGTTGTGCCAGCGGCGTTGGGTGCGACAAAGGCCCCGAATCAGCGCGCGCCCATGCCCCGCGCGCGTCAATCACCCACCATTGTCGCGGAGACGCCGGGCCGCTTCCGGTCGAGCGCCGGAAGTGGCTACCGCCGCCGCCGCTCCGTCGCGCACCTGTGCTGGCACGCCCTCGGCTGTCGGGTTCCGGTGCTGACGCCGTCGTTGACGTTGTTGCTGCGATTCTGAGTTGGCGTGCGTGCGTGTGTGTGTGTGTGTGTGTGTGTGTGTGTGTGTGTGTGTGTGTGTGTGTGTGTTTATTCTGTGAGAACTGTTGATGTGATTCTTGATGGAAATATATTTTTTAAATACCTTTTTTTCTTTTGTTGGGCGTTATAGGATAATGTGACTCCCGTATGATAATTTTACAAAGCAAAGTCGTACAACTTGTTTCCTTGTCTCTATTTATACAGGTTAGTGTACACAAGTCGCTTACATTCGAAACGTATTTGAGGACCATAGAAGTCTCTCTTGTGAAAGGTACATAACTTGCATAAATAACATTCATACTAATAGGATGTGTTAGTGAATTCCGTAATTTTTTTTACCACACTGCCGCTAAGACAATTCACCTTTGATCGTGAACTTCATCATCACTATCCACATTGCGCGAAGTCACGATAATAGACTGCAAACAGTACCACAATGTTACCCAAACGCCCACGAGCACATGATCATTGGCCAGACCCACTCAGCTGTCGATTTCAATTTTCTTCTGATGGCTCATGCTCCTGAGTGCTCATGCTTCTTGCTGATTTTCGGGCTATCTAATCTCCAGTTTGCTTCTTACTGCTTTTGATGTTGAAAATTTCAGGAGAAGACGACACGCGTAGTAGAAAAGAAAAGGGTTTTTGGAAGATTGTTGAGAGACAAAACAGGACAAAGACTATTGAGTTGTCGTTGCGTTTCTGGATATAACTATCACGATTGACACATTCTGTTAATGTATTAATGTATCATTTCACAATATTGACGATGAATATGAATAAATAAAAAAATAAGAAAATTACGGAATTGGTTATAGCGTCTATTTAAATATGTTTGTACTGACTTCGCTTCCCAAGCTTCGTAGATTATACGAATCTAAGTTCACAAGAATCTCCACAGTGAAGCGTTTTCAATGCCACCCCGAAGTAGCTTAGCCTCATCTCCCAAGATCAAGAATGCTTCGGGCAGCAGAAAAGATGTGGAAAACTAGTAAGACGTGATGAAATATGTTTAAAAAATGAAATTTACATTACATTTTAAGATATGCCGCGAAGCGCAATAGACTAATAATCATGGAGTGGATTCTTAGATTGCCTCAGAAAAAAATGATGTAATGACGGGATGAGAATATAACATCATTTTCGCTGATATAAACGCTTAGATTTTCTCCATCATTTAAGATGAGCTAAAGATTAGATCAATATTGGGAATAGTCATGTTTGTACGGGAAAGTAATGCTAATATAGTAAAGTATCGCTTTCCTTTGGATTCTATTCAATAGGCTTGTATGATTATATAAGGGAATACCGAGGTTACTGTATTAAGAGTACCTGACCCATAAACGTTGGGCAAAAATAAAGTCATCGTGTGTGTGCTTTGAAGCAGCCTTTCTCTCGTGTCTTCAGAAGGCACTTCCACGCCGAGTCGCCCCAGCCACGCGCTCCCCAACATCCCCTCCCGCGCCACGGATACGCCTGCGACCTCCGCCCACCCGCCCGCCCGCTCACGCGCCCGCTCACTCGCTCGCCCG
Source organism: Teleogryllus oceanicus (assembly GCA_964035755.1). Classification (NCBI taxonomy): domain Eukaryota; kingdom Metazoa; phylum Arthropoda; class Insecta; order Orthoptera; family Gryllidae; genus Teleogryllus; species Teleogryllus oceanicus. The sequence goes on from CAXIVR010000006.1 coordinate 126,973,339, forward strand.
CTCACTCGCTCGCCCGCTCACTCGCTCACTTACTCACTCACTCGCTCGCTCGCCCGCTCACTCGCTCTACCCGCTCACTCGCTCGCCCGCTCACTCGCTCGCCCGCTCGCCCGCTCGCTCGCCCGCTCGCCCGCTCACTCGCTCACTCGCTCGCCCGCTCACTCGCTCGCCCGCTCACTCGCTCACTCCTCACTCGCTCGCTCGCCCGCTCACTCGCTCATCTCGCTCGCCCGCCCTCACTCACTCGCCCGCCCTCACTCGCTCGCCCCCCGCACTCACTCGCTCGCCCGCCCTCACTCACTCGCCCGCTCACTCGCTCGCCCGCTCACTCGCTCGCCCGCTCCCCTCGCTCGCCCGCTCACTCGCTCGCCCGCTCGCCCGCCCGCCCCGTCCGCCGTGCGCTCGAGCCCCCTGAGCGCGCCATGTGGCGCGGGCGGGCAGGCGCGTCCGCGGCGTGCGCGCCAAGGTCTCCGCCTTTGTTCGGCGCGCGGCCCGTTCCCATGCGCACGCCGCCAGGCGGGGCTCTTCAGGGAATTCAGTCGATCTGGGAAAGACTTTATAAGTTTCCTTACAAATTAATATAATTCAGGTATATCATGAAATTTTATAAAATTAATTGATGCAATTTCTCTCGCAGATTGTAGTTCATCCAATTTATATTTTTAATTCTCTAATTTATAATGATAATCAGTATCCAAACTTTTTCGTTTTAATTTATGTATTTTTAATTTCATGATATCCTGAAGAGGGCTATGACCTTCGAAACGTTGGTCTAAATAAATGTTAAAATTAAAATTTAAATAAATGTTTGCCTAAAAATTCTATATGACCTTCCAAAAATTACACAAAGACTATAAGTTATAGACATGTTTAAGATCACTTTAACACCAGGTATTAGTTCGGCGACGTCAGGGAGTTGACAAAGTAGTGGGAGTTGCTTCAAACTTTATTTAAAATTTTCTTTTAAATGGTGTGAAATACTTGGGAAAACTTGTCTTTGAAAATTAAGAAGTAACGTTATCAAAACATGAGAAAGTTAAAGAAATTTGTTCAGGAAGAGTGTTTCAGAATCGATTGCTTACAATGTTCAATTTGTAAACATTTTAAATAATGATATTTTAAAATTTGTTACTGCTCCCCAAACATTTTACTTTATTCCTTTGGAACTCGCTTGAACAATTAGTGTGTAGATTGTAGAGATAGGAGTAGGAAGAATGGAAGTACATTCGCTTGCAGATGCACCACTCCAGACGCATCAGTATGGCAAATTGCGTGCCCTGAGGGCGACGCGCTCTCTTTCATTAACATCCGTTGTGTGGGAACGTGTTATGTGAACAGTGCGACGCAAACCCAAGCTGTTCTGGACTTGAGACGGATGGTGTGTTCGCTTGACTCAAGGCCAACAATCCTCCTGTAACCAAACTTGCTTGATTGTCAGTGAAATCGTCAAAACCACGTTTCCTTGGATTGATTCGCCGCGTGTGCTCTCGGCAGAGACAGGCAGGTCCGCAGGGCTGAGCGGTGCGGTTGCTGGAGCTGCGCGCTTCAGTGGCGCCCGCCGGAAGCTCCGCGCCCGCCCCACCCCGTCCGCACGCAACTCCCTGCTCCCCCCCTGCCCTCGCGACCTCTCTTCCTCCTGGTCGTCGCGCCGCCAGGAACTAATTTACGCCTACGCAAACAAAGCTGCTGCTTGGGCCAGACGAAATCATGGACCCATAATTGTGTAACGCAGTGGGCAAATTGTAGTTACCACGCAAACCTTCGCGATAATCGTATGTTTTGTGTACCCTACAAAATTTGACATATTTCGGGTAACTCGACCATTTTATTCCACGTAATGCATGTCAACATTACAAAACAACCTTTGTGTTTGGCAAGGACTTTTTTTCTGCCAAAACTTAAACTAAACTAGCTTTACAAGGCCATTCGTTTTCTCTACTTTTCCTATTATTGTCAACTTCTCAACGTCATTCTTCTCTCCAATGTTCCCCCTTTCCTCTGTAAATTCTTAATTCCTTCCCCCATTCCAGAACAAGTTGAGAGGCCGCGCTCCGCAATTTAATGTTCGCGGCCTCTACTGTTTTGTCGAGTTCTGTCCCCTTCCTGTTCGTCCATACCGGAACTCAAAACTACTGTAAAAAGTCTCTCGCAAAGCTGCTGCTGCTGGAGGCCGGGGTTGAGGGGCGAGAGGGGGCAAAAAAGTGGCGTATCTGTGGGTCCGCAGGCCGGCCGGGCTGACCTCCCGGGCGGCGATCGCCCGCCCGGCCACCTGTTCGGCCGGGAGATGCCTGGGAGATCGGGCGGGTTCGATCGGCCAGGAAATCACACGAGTTGAAATCTCTACCCTGGCTCTCTGATGGGAATTATTCGGCGTGATAAGAAAAAAGTTAAGCTCGGTCAGATTTCAGACAACTAGAGCGCGGTCTGTCAACTTGTTCTGGAATGAGGGAAGGAGTCAAGAATTAGAGGAAATAGGGAACACGGAAGAGAAAGATGACGTGGTTGAGAAGGGGTAAACTAAATGGTCTTGTAAAGCTAGTTTAATTATGTTGGGGCAAAAAATATGTCCTTGCGAAGCACAAGTTGTTTAATGTTGAGATGACTACTGTGAGAAAAAATAGAACTCTTTGCGAAATACGAAAAATTTGTTAAGTTTTTCGGGACAATAAGAGAAGCTCATTTTAAAATTTTGAAGCTATTCAAGTAGATTCTGGATTACAACAAAATATTTTACCTCACAAAATTGCATGTGCGTTAGTAGTAACTCCAAGAAATAAACAAATCCCCGACTGTGTTTCTGCAACCATGTACCTTTCGAAATAACTACCTTGCATTTAAATCAATGTCTTTAGTATTATTCATCCGTTGTAAATCACTCACATGAATGATATCAACTTTTTAAACATTTTTTTCATGAGGGTCGAAGCACATATCGTCATTAATACCGACGTCTTTATTAACGACAAAGCTGAGGAGAACATCTGGTTAGCTAGCTCTTCCGCTTGAGAAAGTCATACTTGTAGTTACCTTGAACTATATCATTGCCTGAGTTTAAAACTTTATTATTATTATTATTATTATTATTATTATTATTATTATTATTAATAGCAAAAGTATAATTATTATTCATAGCAAATGTATAGTTTTCCGGGAAGGGAATACAAATATTTCGAGTGACTTCACGCTAAATTTAATAATGAAGGTTACTTTCAATTTCAATAACATCCATCGCTTGTTAGTTCCTGTTATTCGTGCGTACTTGGAAACATGCAAAACGCGTCGAGTCGCACAGCGTTCCCCTTGTTTCCCGCAGTGGCAAGTCCGTAGATGCATATCAAGCGCGCGCGGGGCGCGGGGCGGTCCTTGGCGGCGTGCCACGGGCGGTGCGTTGGGGGGCGGGGCCCGGGCGCGCGGCGTGCGTTGTCGCTTGGCGCCGGAGTGACGTCGGTGGCGGGCAGCCCTGGGCCCCGGACAGGTGCGTGGAGGACGGCCTTCGGGGCGCGACCACGCCGGGGTATTTTCATGAGCGCGTGCGAAGGGTGTCCTCTCGATGGCTGCTTAAGATGCGCCGACGCGCGGCGGAGGTACATTCATTACATCTGACGGTACACGTCGTTGAATATTCAGAATTCGAACTGGGATGATCGCAGTGGTGGTTTGTGGTTCAAATTTTTATCGATTCTGGAGAGGAAGGGGAGAGGATCCTGGACAAGGAAACAAAGAACTTGCAATATAGTAGTTACTGATGTTTCTATTTGTAGGTTACCTCTTTATTAAAACCGTTTTTATGTATCGTAATATAGTCTACTTTTCTCAGATCTTGAAGAAAGAGTTGAAGTAGTTCTTGTCAAGATTACTTTAATACTGTGCTTGTCGCCTGAAATGCAATGCCACAGTATCACGCGAGTTGATGAACTCGCATGTCATCCATTATTCATCAGTTTGAACAATCGATGAAACGACCCTCTCTAAAATACTATTGTATGAGTGAACTTGTAACATCCAAGTTAATAAAGAATTGAATGGAAAATATAATTTATTCTTTGTACGAATTTATCTTCCAGGTAAAACACATGAACATAAATTCTTCCTTATCTCCCTTGAATGCACGAATGTGAAACAATAAAGCTGTATGGGCAAACGTAGCTCAAAAATAAATTGTTCGTTATAAGTCTACGTTCTGTAGAAGCTCTAACCTATGTGTAAAAACTGTACTTAAAAATCTTTGATATCTCAAAAATTTGGACCTTCGTTAACGCACAAAATTGAAGCATGTTGCTGAGAACCAATATGAAAGGTTTACAGAGCCAACAGAGTAAGTGTACTTTAATTATCAAAGATGTTGTGATTGCGTCATTGAAGATAAAAATGTAGATTTTACTTACCAGAAATAATTATTTTCAAGTTCTTGAAATAAATAATCCTTCTGTGTTTGTTTGGCTTTCATACTTTAAATTCATTAATTCTCAAAATAATAAGAGAACATTTTTTGAAAGATTACTTTGCAATTGACGTAAATTAATAGTGTTTCACAATTATTTAAAACAAATGCTGGTATCCGCACTAAAGTTGTATCTGTCTCCCTTGAAATGCAGAATGATTCAAACATTGTAACGAATAAAATAAAAGGAGGCTAAAGGGCTAGCGGACGGCCTCGCGCCGAATCGAAAATTAAGGAGGCTTTGTTGATCGGCGCGGCGCGGCCCAGGGACTTCAGTTCCAAGCCCGGTGACGCCTGGCATAGCGGTGGAGGTGCGCCACCCGCCGCCGACCCACATGCTCACATCCGGCGCTGAACCATAACAAACATGCACGACACTGCGGCCGCGGGCGGTCCTCCCGCCCCCTCTCCCCCCCCTCCCGCCCATCCCTCATTTCACCTCCGTGCACCACCTCCGCTCCCTCCACGTTGCCACACCACTTCCCAAGCCCATGTCCAATATCGCCTGCTTGACCTGGCCACGCCCCTCCCCTCCACCCCTTCATCTGTATCTCCTCCCCACCCTGCCCCACATAGGCCAGCCTGGCTCATCGTCTATGCTCCGCCATGCGAATGGGAAAGCCGACGCTGCTATCTGGTGGGCGCCATGCGAACTCGGAATTTCCAGACTTGTCCCATGACCATGACTATTCCACATCATGTCATCGAAAATTAAATTATGATATTGTAATGAGACGTCAGACTTCGAAAATCCTATTCCCCAGGGGTGATTTGTTCCTAGGAATTTTACTACCTCCCCTCCTCCTCAGAAACTCCACTCCGATAAATAACATTTTTCAAAAAGTTTCAGACGTTTATTTTAACATGGTTAACACAGCAGAAATGATATTGATCGGCCATTATTTTTTCTCTATCGAATTCCAAGTTAATGAAATGAATAAACGCGCGAAGAACTTTAGTAACCGGTTCGAATTGACCGACAGTATTTCGATGAGTGGCCGTCTCCTTTCTCTCAAATATTCATCCAAATTTAATTATTTTCAAGTTAGAAATTTTATTCACGCACTCTGTGCATTCTGTATGTGATCTGCCCCAGGATATAATGGACATTGCGATACCAATTTCATGTGAAAAAGTTCTTTCACCCAAAGCGAAAAATAACATAACAATATTTTTTAATTATTAAGTAAAAACATATAACTCTTTCGACTACAAATAGTGTGAATACGAGTATGGGGTTAGCACACACAATTTCAATAGTACGTAAATTATTAAAAAGTATGAATTGAAGTATCAAATTTTGGTTTGTAGGCACTTTAATAAATATTTCAACATTGTTTACAATGTTTTGGTCATGGTCCCAGTGCGTGGGACGTCTTGTGGGCGCTTATCGCGGCTGAGGCGAGCGCGCGCTCTGCGGCCATGAAAGCGCCGTCCGCGCCGCTTTTCACAATAAACGCGCGCTCCGGGCGCGCCACTCGCCCACTCGCCCGCGCTTCCACGAAGCGGCGGCGGCGGCGCGCGGCGGGTGCGACACGTCGGCCCCCGCGCTCCCAATTCCCAACCGCCTTTGCGCTGGGCTGAGCCACGCGCCCCTCCTCGTCATAGCTCAGATATAAGAAATTTTCGAATCCCCAAAAGTACATCTCTATCCTTATTACTGAGCGAAGGCGCGAGATGAATATTAATCGAATCTTGCAGTAAGTGTGAAACGAGTATGTGATAGAGTAATGATATATTTATAAGTTTAGGTCGAATTGGGAGCAATTTTCTTTAGGTATCCTTACGGTCTTTTGTTTCCATTGTTTTATATTAAATATTATTGAATTTAATAGTAATACTTTTTTCGTCGAAATGGAATATTGTCACTCTGTGCATTAAAAAATAATTTCTCTGAAGCATTGGAAGAATTTTAAGGACAATTTTTATGTCTTACTCCCTTGATATTTCGTATTAATTATTCTGAAACTTTTTTATGAGTAGCAGTATTTTCTCGAATTTAATACCAACACAAGGAACTTAACTCTGTTTTGTACTTTTTTTCTCCGTAAAAGAGGTATTTTGCGAGCGAGGAAAGCAATCACCTCGATTCATTTTGGGTTTTGTTTCTAAATAGAACTCGTAACATTTAACACTTCTGCTTTATATTTCTGTACACGTAAAATCTTGCTAATTGAAGCCGAATTGTTTCCAAAAGCGGAATGAAAAGGTACTACGCGAGAGAGAAAATGCATTCGCGTTTCTCACACAGACCGACGAGGGCTCTGAGATCCGCGCGTGTCGATAAATCGGCCCACTGTGCGCTCGGGACGACTGACGCGGCCGCGCCGGCCCTCCGAAAACAAACTCGCAGGACCGCAGTGAATGGGTGGCGCCGAAGCTGTTAAGTGGTTTCAGGGGGCGCGAAGGCGTTATTTCAGAAGGTGATGAGCGTGTTTTCGGAACGCCGTGTTTGTAAATCCTGCAAATTGGTTTATATGCAATTTGGACGTTTTAGCTTCTTTCCGAGCTCCGACCGAAGAGAACGCGATAGACGCAATCGAAACCGATGATTCACCCGAGCGATCTCTGAGTCGGACGGCGAGAAAGTAAAAAACGCTTCTGCACCGGGACTGAAAGGAGCCTAAGAATTTTCCTGTGAAGTAAGATGCTGTTATTACTAGGCTAACCACATTAAGTGACTGATTGACTCATCACAGTTCTGTTTTTAAACACACACTTTTTGCCGAGGTTTCGTTTACAACAGGTTGAGCAGTAGAGTTGGTTGTGGTAATGGATCACTACCGTGCTAGTGTTTTTAGGGCGAAATAATCTTAGCGAATATTTTTCGTTCGTATTGAATCAATTAAGGAAAAACATCAGATTTGTAAGCAACTTTAACATGGAAAAACAACGAATCTCAGAGAAGTAAATGGTACGCAAATATTGTTCCTAACGTTTGGTTGCATTGAATAGTGACGTGCTTCTATTACGAAAACGTAGGCATGTATGACCACATAAGCTGAGCAGTGGTGTATGTTTGTATTACTACCGAGTCAGCATGCTGTGTTCCGTGGTACTTGTCATGCAAAATCATACAGATTTTGGAATAAATATTTGTAAATAGTGCGGTATTAATTATAGTCCCTTTACCGTTTGTCGGAGTCGAAGGTAACTGCGCCCCAAATCCGAACGCGAAGAGGAGCACCGTGGAGCGATGGCCTTCCGCCGGTCCCTGCATGTCGTGATCAGGAAGCACGCCCGACATCACCAGCAACCCATGCGCGAACACGGGTCTCTCCACATCCTGGCGGCGATCTTTTTTTCTCTCCATTCCGGTTGAATCACTCACACACACGTACACATACACGCGCTCATTTCCACCGCTGCTGCCCTAAAACGGAAAGCCTTTTGTCACGCAAATGCGATGGAACGTCCAGTTGCACAATCCGCCATCGGGCAAAGAGATCGCCAACGGAAGTTGCTGGAAGCACTTTGGATTTATACGCCATCGTAAAAAATAAAAACTTTTCCTTTTCTCTCGTCGGGCGCAACGGGGTCGCCGGGGAGGTGGGTTTGCGCATTATCGGAAACTCTCGCCGACACAACAGGCGGCGGCGGCGATGGCGGCGCGCGAGGAGGAAGCCGCGCGCTATCTGGACGCAACACGCACTCGCACGAACTGGAGCGTCACTTTTTTCCGCGGAGCTGCGTTGCGCAACGCGCAGTTCTTCTCGCGGCCGCGGCACACGCGTGATGGCTCGCACGCGCGCCCTTGTGTTCGAGAGCTTCCTCTTGACGGGTGACGTTGCGGCGAAGGTGGCGACAGCAGCACGTGACGATGGCGCGAGCCCGGGATGTGGCGGTCGGAGTGGGCTGGTTGTTGAAGGATGCGGAGCAGCTGGGCGGTGGGTTGGACGTGAAGTAGAGATGCATGTGACGTCAACGAAGGGGCACTTTTGAACAGCTTCATGATTGCTCGTTTGAAGTATTTCTCGGAATAGCCTGATCCGTTGTATTACTGGCAGATCTACGCAGCCACTCTTCCACGAGAAAACGCACTTGACTTTTGGGGGTGCCACTCCGTGAAAACATTCATTTCGGCACGACAATAGATTTTTGTTGACACACGCGTATGATATTCATTTCTATCACTTCTTGGTAACTGGGCTTCACACTCCAATCGCACAAAAACGCAATATCTGACAGCAATATTTGCTAAACAACCAATGAAGCTAACAGTCTACTGATGTTCAGAGCTGCGATGAAACAGAGCAAGGTGACTGAAGCTTTCTTGTTTGTGTATCCATCACCAAGTTCCAATGGAACGTCCAGAGCGGTAACTAGAAACAGCCTGCGGTCGATGCGGTGTCTGCGCCGTGGCTGGCGCACCCCCGAGCGCCGCGGCGCCGCCGCCCCGCGCCAAGTCCCTCGCAGCCCTTGGAGGGCAGGAGCGTCGCGACCCCCCGCGCCCCCGCCCGCGGTCCCGGCAGCCGCCGCCGGCCGACTGGGAGCCAGCTCCCGGGCGCCGCGCCACAATACCCGAACGTCCAGGAAGGGGATGTGTGATGTCCGGGAAGGGCCTGAAAAGCGACATCCCCCGCCGGTCGGGCCAGGATATCCTGAATCCTCGCGTTCTATAGATGATGATGACGAGGGCGGGAGGGGGCCGGCGCCGGGCTGTCGACAACGGCAACAATAACAACACACGGGTGACATCGGGCCGCACACCGACACGAATCAATGGCTTTTAATCGGCGTCAATGCCAAACGGGGCCAATATGTGTGGCTGTGTGGGGTTCTAATGAGAGGAAATTCGACAATATGTGACTGTACTTCCGCGCGTTCGGCGCCCGGGGCAGGGCGGGGGCGGCCGCGGGGCGCTGTTTATGTAAAGCAGGAATTGAAAAAGGCCTCGGGCCGGAAGGCTGCGCCGGGAAGTGCGCTTGATACTGGAAAGCGCGGCCTTGACTGCCGCTCGCCACTCCCCGCCCCGCCCATCCACGCCTCTCTCTCCTCACCCATCCCCTCCCCATTTCACGTTACTCCAGTCCACCCTCCTCTCCTCAAGGTCCCTTCATCTAGGTGGCGTAGTTTGACCTCTCAGAAAGGTCCCTTCATCTAGGTGGCGTAGTTTGACCTCTCAGAAGGTGAAGTTTCATTCACGCACCACGATTTCGTCATTAATGTTCATCTCTGAGTCTACACCTATCGTGTTTCTTCTGCAAAATTTTTTGTTTCATAGCGTGGTACAGCAGGTTTTTCGTTTTCCTCAAATTTGTCACATTGATCTCTACTCTGCTTTTTGCCTTTACGGTCTCACCTAATTTATTCGAATGCATTCTATTGTCCTGTCGTATCAATATTCATAAATATTTCCTTCTAAACGTTGAAAGATAAGCTTAAATGCCAATTTCGAGCCAAGTTCAATGTGTTTTTCATCTGTCAATGAAACTGAAGATTTCATTTCCCTATTGGTGTCCTTCAGTTGTAATTTCGCTTTTGCGTGCCCTGGACATGTCCCTACGCCTCTGCAATATTTCTAATGCAAATTAAACACGCTAATGTAATGCTGGCCCTTTATGATTCGATATAAAAAAAGGTTTATCACAAATATTTTTGTTCAGGTATTCTTGTTAAGTAAGGAAACTGAATATACAATATTTGAACATTGAATAGTCATTATTGCAATGAGTAGTATTTACTGTTTTTCGAAATGTCATGGATACTGAAATGTCAAATATTTTGCACGAATTCTCTGATTGTTCATGGTCGCTCTCCAAACTGTGTGAAATAAGTTTTTTTTCACATTGGGTAGAATTTCCAGTGTAACTTGCGTTAAGTGTCTAATTCTCTAATTTTCACGTTAATGTTTTAACTCTGAGTTAACAATTAATCAAGTTTAATGCTCACGTTCGCCTCCCTGTTGTACGGTGTTCGGGATTTTCTCGCCCATTCTTAATTTAACTATGGAATCCCAAACCTTCACCCATCGCTCGCGCTCAAACCGAGCGTCCATCTGCCCACCAGACGGCGCAAGCGGAAGTGCACTAATCTGTATTTCGTTATCTCACTTCGACATTTCTGATGAAGTTATGGAAACTCCAACATCCATACATCACATGACTGGTGATGCAAGCTTCCTGGGTGTTGCATTAATAGAATAAGTAACAGTATTTGCTTCATTGTTTGTTGCGTATTGTACATTACAACAGCGGTGATGTGTAGGCGTAGAATGTAATGCTGTTCTGGCAATGAAACTAATAGAATTTACTCCTTTATTTTATAAGTGTGGAAATTATATGATGTTTCAGGGTTCATTTTTATAGCTACCAGCCCTAAAACGTAAATTATTCTAATTTTTAAGAAGTTATTACCCCAGACTGATTTTTTACTGGTGGTTCGGAATCGATCGCCGTATACAGCCCGGCACAGGGGTTCTTGTATATGAAGTTAAACCAAAATTCCTTTTCTTACATTTCGGATTTGTATTTCCTTTCGTCATATTGAGCTCTTCAATGAAGAGCCTATGCCCTGTTATATATGGAACGCAAAACAACAGCTTTCGTGTGGGATGCATCCACTGGTTTCAGCACAAGGCTAAATATATTTTCTATAAAGGCTTTCAAGGGTTTGCAATACAATACCCCCAACATTCTTATATTAATTTTAGCAATCCGAAATAATATGTAATGATAGAATTTATGAATAACAATTTTTCAAGAAATTCCATGTAGAGACTGATTATTGATTTGAAGGATCTTTGAAAAAGAATACATAATTGACATGTATAACATTTAATAGAAATAGGTGAGTATTTTTGGCAATTAATAAATGTTTCCTCTGTGTGTCCCTTGTGACGTGGTGGGTGTGGTTGTGTGTCCGCAGACGTCGAGAAGGAGCGTTCCGCGCAGGAGAACCTGCCACCCAACCTGTACGACCAGGTGATCGTGCCCGACCTCATCGACTTCGTGGGCGGCTACCACCACGCGCTGGCCGAGCACAAGGCGGCGGTGGCGGCGGCGGCGTCGCTGGCGGCGTCCACGGGCCACCCGCACGCGCACGCGCACGCGCACCACCCGGCGCCCGGCCAGCCGCCCAGCGCCGCCGCCACGCCCACCCCCGCCTCCACCCCCGGCGCGCCGCCCCCGCCCCCGCCCCCGCCGTCGCACACGTACCTGCACGGAGGTGAGTCCGGGTCACTCGCTCTATAATGACGCACTTCTTTACGATCCACATTGGTAGTTCGTCATATGGTCACCACTCATTGTACTTCGCAACCCTACTAGTCAAGGTGAGGGATTTTCTCACCTTTTATTCTGAAACATGGACTCTTCCATTGTTATTTTTTTCAGGTCATCTGCTTGGGTAATATGTGGTTTCTTTGATTATGAAATTGTTCGTTTTTTTATTGGCAAGATCGAAAAAAAAAACGGTAACAAGAACATGAAGATGAAACCCTTACTATTGCATTCTTTGAGAAGAAAAATATTTTTTCTTCAGTACATACAAAAAAATCTGCGATCGTAAAACATCGATTACGTCATAGAACTACCCCAATATTATTCTCTAATTTAAACATTGCTGCACTTCAAGGTCACGAACTGTAATGAGAGAGGAACACTGTCATCCAATCAAGAGCTTCGTTAGGACATGTTGTTTTTTTTTGTTTTGGAGCTCCTGATTGGATAACTATGTTTCCCTCGCATTCCAGCTCTGACCTTGAAGTGCAGCTATCGGAGTATAGTGGCGTGAAATGCCTGGAGGTGGTGGTGATGGTGCCTCAAGCTGTTTGTCGTCGAGGGGAGGGTGTACAAGTAGTGTAGTAGGAGGGACAAGGGGGACTAGGCGACCAGCGCATCACCACGTCGCTCTCACGCCCCCGCTCCCGCTCCCTTCTCTGTCTTGACCTCACATCTGCACCACCCCAGCCTCCGCTCCCCGACCCCCTATACCATAACATAGAATGCGTAAGAGGAACCAACACTACCAAATCTAATACCTTTACTTGATAAGTATCGACTCCCATCGTTGATAATTTTCAGTTCGCGTGACACTAGTATACGCATGTATTATGTGAGGGCACTCAAAATTTCGACTGCTGACAATAATAATTTTCTTTAATGTTCTATCCCTCTCAGGAATTTGATAGCTTTTGAGCAGCAACTTCCTCTTGCTGTATAAAGGCAGAGATTATTAGCTGAGACCGAAAATCAAATCGAGCAGTTTCGTTCTAGTCGTTCTTAAATTAAAATATGTTTTCTTACTGCAGTTTATTCGAATACTTGTATGGTTTTTAGCTGTACATTGTTCAATGCAATATATTGTTCTCTGGAAATCTATGATGTTCTCACAATAGCTCTGAATTGAATTTCGAATCGATGTTCTGCTTCGAATTGAACCTTGAGTATTCGTCTTTACCGTTTTGAACATACTTTGTAACTTCGTTACGAGTACGCTGGGTCCGAGACTCACATCGCCGTCCGCGAGCCAAGCCCCAGCCGTGCCCTGCGCTGCCCATCCCCGCCACCGACGGAGCAGCGCCCGGCTGCAGGCCGCCATTTGCATACCCATTTACAAAACAGAAGCGGGTTATCTCCCCGCCGCGTATGCATAACCGCCGGGTATACATATTAACGGAGTCTTTACGGGCGATACGCATCGCGATACGCCACATATAAATGACCCCCCGCGCCCCACAAAGGGCTGGGGCGAGGCGGCGCCGCCGCCTTAAATAGAGGCTCTCGGCGTCTTAATGGAAGATAGGAGCCTCGGCCCGCGTCCTAAGACGCCCGTAACGATCCGCGCGAGGATTTACGTGTTTATTCCGAGGAACGTGGCGCTACGGTCCCCGAACGTTTTTAGGTTCACATTCGGAAAACTGGAATCTCGAAACAACGTAATTCGTGTGTATAAATGGTTTCGTATATTTGTTTTATTGAATATCTTTTTGAGATTATAATTATTTTTTCTGTTGTACACTCGATTAATGTATGCAATTCGTAAATTTGTTAATGAAAGTAAATATCATACAATATTACAAGGAATTTGCCTTGTACCTTGAAGACATTTCATGTTTCCTTGCTCGCATTGTTGCTTCGAGGGTTATCAGGCCTGAATATGTAAAATATGAAGTAATATTCTATGTAATTATATTTCGTTATATATTAATATTCTGTTTCGTATCGCAATCCTTTCGTTCCCAATCGTTTTCATAACTCGCGCAGTTTCCTCATGTCTTGTCGTTTAGAGCCTGAGGCGCCCCCGTTGCCTCGCCGAGGCTGGCCGCGGCCGCGGTGACGTATTAAAGCGGCGAAAGATGGATCACGGCCCCCGCGATGACAAGGAGGCGGCTTTGTCACGGGCAGTTGGCGTACGCGGGGGTTTTCGCGGAAGAATAAATGGTTATTGCTTTGACGAGGGGCGTCGACGCGATGTTTATCTTGCTACGTATATTCATGTTAGTAAACGGAAAAACGGTGTGGAAATTAATATCTTTTTTTGATATTCCTAGTAATTGCACTCGTGTGCCGTATACTTTTTGCGGATCTTTGCGTCATAGACTAGACAGGATATTAGTTGTCTCTTGTATTCTAACAATAGAAGGGTAATGAACTTTGATTCTCGAGCTGCGCAATAAAATGCGCACAAGTAATTAAATTATTTCTTAATTTCACGGACGACCTTATATATTGTAAAAATTCCCTTTTTGGTTTCCATCTTGGAGCGCACTGCGGGATCGCTGGTTTCTTGATCGATTTCTCGGCGCTCAGCTCTCGCAACGTCGGGGACTTCATCGCCGTCTCGAAGTGCTGCTTGATCGCAGTGCCGGTGTCGCGAATGGGCCGCGGACAGGCGAAGGGGCCCAAGTGCACGTGCGAGGAGGAGCGTTATCGGTCACGGAGGCGTGGGTGGGCGGTGGAGGCCCTGAGGTGGTCGCGCGCGTTTACCCAATGGGCAGGGCACCCAGGCTCTTACGAACGGCCGCGCTGACGAAACGCGGTGCACGAATTACGCCACGCGCTTTTCATTTTGTTCAGTCATCTTGGGCGATCGGAAGTGTAGTGTATCGAAAGGAAATATAAATAGCAATGTATGTTTGTTTTCACAGTACTACGCACTTTCAATGGACTTGTCTATATTGCTTGTAGTTTGTGAATAATACAGAGGAAGGAAGAAAGACTGTTAGTTGAAAAAGCAACACATTTTGTCTAAAATAGTTAAATGAATGTGTTATTTCAAATAGTTTAAGTTCATTAAATATTTTCCATGAATTAAAGGTATCGCTATAAAGTCCATCACAAAAAAAAACAACTTACATTTCATTTGCCAGATTTTAAAAGCCTCTTTGATACTAACATTTGAAATGGGATCCTTTTGCCAAGCTAAAAATGATGTAGATTAATAGTGTTACTTCCAGCAATACTTACTCGATATCTGCATTGTATGAAGCATCCTCTCTCTTATGACTGACGAATTCTGAGCGATATGGCGCAATGTCGCTGTCTGAGATCCGCCAAATTTCTGCGAGCGCAATTGGCCTGCCGCTCTCGATGCCTCCTCCCGCAGCTGCGCACGCGATCCCAGCGACCGCTAGCCGCCGCCCGCCGCCGCACCTGGGGCTTTGTGCTCGCGCCGCAATATCGAAGTTGGCTCGTAACTATGTCGCTGGAGTTGCGCGCGCGGGCCGGGGCAATGGCGCTCGCCCGCCCGCTCGCGTGTCCGCGCCTTTGATCCCGGCTGGAAACTCCTGTTTGGTTTCGCTCTCCTCCGCCAAGACGCGCCGAGGCCGCGCCACGCCACCATTGTGAAGGCGGCGGACTCCGCTATGCTTTTGTCGAGCCATTGAAGACGCTGCCAAGTTTCGGGGTCTCGCGTCGTGCCGTGACGCGGATGGACCGCCAGGAAATCACGCGCAAGGAAACGGTAGTCTCTGCGGGACTCAGGGGTGTCGACCTGCAGGCGGGCAAATGCCCTGGATCTGGCAGAAATGCTTATCGT
Source organism: Teleogryllus oceanicus (assembly GCA_964035755.1). Classification (NCBI taxonomy): domain Eukaryota; kingdom Metazoa; phylum Arthropoda; class Insecta; order Orthoptera; family Gryllidae; genus Teleogryllus; species Teleogryllus oceanicus. The sequence goes on from CAXIVR010000006.1 coordinate 126,988,760, forward strand.
TTGCAGTTATGTGCACTCAGTTTTGCTATTCAAATTTTTGTTTGTTTTTTTACTTTTTTTTTAAAAAAAATCACTTAATTCAGGGGTGTCCCACTTCCAAGGCCACAAGGGTGACAACCAACCCCTTGATTTGCGGGCCATGTTTTCATTGCTCGGGCGATCCACACCTGACTTCACCGTTCTGTTGATTTCGGCAGTTCGTCCGGCTACCCTGAAGTGGAGGGGAGGCGTGCGTGATATCAGGCTGTACCATACATAACGCAGTGAATCATTTTGGAATTCTTATGACTTTCTGAATTTACTAGAAAAAAACAACTTTGAATCCAAACAACCAATTTTATAAAAAGGAGGTTTTGACCCCCCATACAGCGCGTGCGCTAGGCACCCAATGTTCTCGCCCGACATGGGTGCAAGAGACATTCACTTTTAGGTAATAACCTTTGGCGGGTCACAATAAACTGCAGCGCGGGTGGCATGCGACCCACCACAACCCTGATTTAATGAATAAGGTTTTTTTTTTTTTTCAGAATGAAGAAAGCACTATTTACATTTTGCATACAAAATAACATACTACTTGTATAATTAGTTCATGCAATAGTTCGTATTCGCCTAGAACTTGTGCACAATCATTGATATATTTCCTTCCTAAATTTCAATATAGGTTTAAACACATTATTTTATGAAAATTTCTCGATGTTTTCGAATAATTGAACCTTTCAATACAAAGAAAAAATTCTGATGCTTCGTGTTTGCGTGTTCAGTTTGCGATCAGTGGAACCCCACTTCGGCCATCCCGAGTGTAACTCCCACACCATTCCACTTTCAAGATGTTTGATTTACAGCTATCTTCACATATATTTCTTTTGCTGGAGACAAGTTACATAAAAACATGAGCAAGCACGTCACGGCGCTGTTGATATTTCTTCTCAGACTACGCGATTTCGAAGCTAGAAATTGCTTTCCTGCACGTTTTATTGTCTGGTATGTAGCTTCTCATCAACCTGTGACCTCGGAGCTGGTTGCCTCGTCGTTTAATGAAGATCCCTCGAATCCCTTCAGCTCTGCCCCGTCTCGCGTTGACGCTCCAGCGCGCCCCAGCGATGCGAGCCAGCTCTAAGACGTCGCCTCGGGCGCCAGTAATCCGCCCGCGAGCTACGTGACTCAGTAGTTGGGCTGTGGTTGCAATCCTCAGCTTGTACGTAACTAGAACTTGCTGATATTCTGCAAGGGAAGGGGGGAGTCAACATAAGAAGCTACGGTAGCGTTATTAGTAATGCCCTGTTTGGAATTAACTAGTAGGAGCAATCCGTGAAAGTTAGTTGAAATAACAAGAAAATCAAATCGCAAAATATTACGTGCGTTCCAAAAACCTAAATAACATTTTGTGACGGATCGTTTACTAATAGTGAGCTGGATGCGTCAACTGTGTTACATCATCGTTATTAACATTCATGAGCTAGAACATTCTGGCATTCAGGCTTCATCATACAGTCCCCCCTTCATCTACATCGAGGTCTTCGACTTGCCGTTGGTCGATGCTGCTTCATTGTCCCTATCCGTTCTATTTATTCTCGTATGTTGATGAGTCTTCGAAGGCTTCCGTGGACGGGCTCCATGATAACTCGACTGATCAAGCGCAAACGTATCGGATCGGACGTCACTTGCCCAGGGCGCGGCGTCTCCTGGACAGGGAAGTTAATATTGATGAGTTCCTTTTTCATTCATTTGCCCAATGTGCCGCTCTGCTGCCCCGTCAGGGCCCTAGCTGAAAGCAACAAAGGCCCCTGCATATGAGGAAACCGGGGAAAATCTTATTACAATTTAACAGGTATGGTGACAATCCCACCCTTGAAAAGTTCAATTGTCGTTTTCTAAACATCTCTATCGTCAAAGATTTATCCCTGTATTATTCGCTATTAGAATCATCCCCTACATGCCCTGTTACATGTTTTGTTTTGTTTTCTTGGTACTCAAGGCATTTTAACTCTTGACTGATCAGCGAAAGATTTAACTGGTTAGCAAGCTCTTCTGAGGTTTATTTTATTTTATAATCTTCATTTTTCGTACATTAATTTTGCCATTGTGAGAGCAACGTTTTCTTTAATGAATACTAGGAGTTCTTTAAATGCCTAATCCCAAAAGACTGTTTGTCAGATCTGATCTTGCCAGTTTGTAATTTTTGTTTTCTCCTTTTTCGCAATTGGGCTTATGCGCTTTTCCAACCTTTGTATTCCCCTTTCCAAAATGGCCTCATCTGTATCCTGCTGTTCTTCTTCCTTCTGACAAAACAGCACTTTTTTGCTTCTTTTCCGTCCATTGGAAACTTGTTTTAACATTTTTTCGTGAAACTTTTTCTTCATATTTCTTTTCAAGTTTAGCCATAATTCTAACATACATGTTTTGAACCAATTCATTTAGATTTCACGATGTTCGTGATCCTTCTTAATTTTGCTTCGTGCCTATTTATTGTATTAATCATTTTATAAATCCACGTGGGTCAAAGAGCCTCCCCGTGCGCCGTGTGTGTGCTCCTTGGAATTCCGCGTGGAGGCCGTTCCGGCTGCCGCCGCGCGGGCGCGCTCTAGTCACGCCTCGCCTCGCCTCACCTCGTCTCGCCTCCCTCGCTCGCTCCGCGCTGCCCCGTGTCGCGTGGCGTGGCATGGCGTCGCGCGCAAAAATGTCAAGCGATGGAGCGCCGCTTGCGTAATGCCACTCCATTTCGCGGCGCGTCATGCGCGCGCCTCCCCCCCCCCCATCCATCACATGAAGCCCACGGGGAAGCACACGCGCGCCAACGGCGTTGTGTAAGCAAAGCTTTACTACGTCTTATATGACGATATTTTGTGTTGAAATTTAATCTATGATAATCGTTTTAGATTTGTGGATCATTGCAAGCAGAGGATATTGGAATAAATGTTGCAAACTTATAGAACTTGTTGGTCGTGCAAGCTGTTAACTTTTTACCAATGAACAGCGGGTTGGGAAATCTGAAACGGGTTGGGAAATCATGAAAAACGATCAGGATATTTTGAACTCAAGTAATAAAACTAAAGCAATGTGGAATATAATAAATAATACTACCAAATCAACTAGAAAACCCGTAGAGAATGTTGTTTTAAAATATAACGATATAAATGTGAACGATCCGGCAACAGTGGCTAATCTCTTTAACCAATACTTTTCGAGAATTGCTGCCGATCTCACTAAGGGTCTTCAGGCACAAAATTCAAAAATAGACAGTTCACTCAAAATTTTAGACACAATGTTCGTTTCGAAACTTCTTCCTATGAAATTCTTAAAATAATCGTAAACTAAAAAATAAATATTCGTCCGGCTTAGATGAATTCCCGGATTCTTTGTTAAAGACTTGTGCGTATGCCATTATACATCCGTTAACTCACATATTTAATGCATCTTTATGCACTGGAACGTTTCCAGATATTTTCAAAACAGCTAAAATTAAGCCGCTCTTCAAAAAAGGCAACAAAAATGAAATTCAAAATTATCGGCCCATTTCTCTTCTATCAGTTTTTCAAAAATATTAGACACTTTTTACGTACGAATGGAAACCTTTCTCACTAAACACGACGCGCTTTCAGATTGCCAACATGGATTTAGAAAATCAAAATCAACGGAAACAGCTATATTTTCATTTCTTAAAGATGTCGCCTCATCATTAGATCAAAACGAGGCACCTATTGGATTATTTTAGATCTTTCAAAAGCTTTTGTTCGTACCTTAAACAACGATCTCAGAGAGTAAATGAAATACCTTACTGGAATGATGGAACATTACGTACGCACCTTTCCGACTCTTTGCCCGTTGCATGTGGAGTTCCTCAAGGATCGATTTTAGGCCCTATTCTGTTCCTACTTTACGTAAACGATATGCCCTCGACGATTCAAAACGGAAGAACAGTTCTCTTTGCAGATGATACGAACATCCTTTGCAATAAAGAAACCGTAAATAGTACAATATCAGATGTTTCAAATTGGTTCCGAAATAACAAATTAATAGTAAACGAAAAGAAAACGGTTTTAATGCAGTTTTCCATTTCAAATAAACAATTCTGTGCTCCATTGAAAATGAACAGTGTACCATTGACTGATGTTAAGGCAACAAAATTTTTAGGTCTCTCAATTCAGTCAAACCTTAAATGGAACGTCCATTTAAATGAATTGAACACACAATTAAGTTCTTTATGCTACGCGTTAAGAATTCTTGCAAATTCAGTCAGCCTTCATACTGCTCGTTGTGTATACTTCGCGAATGTTCATTCCCGCCTGAGATATGGCATAATATTCTGGGAAATACATCTTATAGCTCCCAGACTTTTAGATTACAAAAACGAATTGTACGAATAATAACCAAATCCCACCCACGTGATTCATGTAAGCCTATCTTCATTAATCTAGGAATTCTACCATTACCGTGTCTTTTTATTTACGAATCAGTGGTTTTATATTCATCAGGGGCAGTATCAAAGTCATTACAAAAATTCACATACAATACATGTACATTATTTTACAACACTTTGCCAGATGACATTAAACGATTAAATTCAATAGAAAAGTTTAAATCCCAAGTGAAATCGTTTCTGCTGCATAACTGTTTCTATACAATTAGAGACTATACTGAGCATAACAAGAAAAGTAACATTAATTTTAACAATGAAATTTTTCCTTTAGTATAAACAACCTGTAACAACTATTGTACTACAGCTTCCGGGTCAATGACCCCATCTCGATCAGGTTTTTCGTCCAGTTTCCCTGATCCATTGAGCAAATGCTGAGATGGCCCCTTGTTTTGCTTCTGGACATAAATGTAACTTCATTTTCTGTGCACGTCTTCTAGAATTCAGTGGGAAAACAATTATTAAATTATTTAAAATTTATTGTTTTTATCTTGAAATAGTTTTTGAACATAGATTTTATTCATGGGAGTTTTTTTTTTTTTTTTCCCTTTCAAAAATTTCAAAATTTAAGTAGTATTTGATGCTGGTTTATCCTTGAACATAGATTTTATTGCATGGGAGTTTTTTTTTTTTTTTTTTTTCCCTTTCAAAAATTCAAAATTTAAGTAGTATATGAGTAAGTGTAGGGATCACAGAATTTTGAAAATGTGCACACAATTCACTTTTCCCCATAGCACGTCATAAGCAGTTTTTAACTGTTTTTCTGACGTAAAATAAATAAATAAAATAAATAAATAAAATCTCACATAAAGATGTTACACATGAGATATTGGCCCCGATTGATAGACAACTCGAATTGTATGTACATAAAGTATTTTTGCGTTTGAGCACACTCAGCCTCTGCGTCAGAACGCTCCGTGCCTGTGCGTGGGGAGTGCAGTGCAGGGCCGCTCATAATTCAGTCGGTTTTTGTCATGTGTTCTTTTTTCGATTCGTAAGTCTCGTGAAGAGCATGACCAAAGGAAATCTTTGAAAAAAGAACATTTCTTTTGGCCATCATCTCTACCGCTGCCACCAGCCCCTCTGCCACCGAAATGAGGGGTAACCTTTAACTACGTCCCTCCCGGTTCGCTTTTTAACCGGCCCTTTGGCAAGCGCGAACTCGAAGCTTGTGTCGTAATGGGTTTTGGAGAAGGAAGCGCAGGGCAGGGCAGGGCCCTTGGACGCGTTGTGCAACGGCAGCAGCCACGTGCGGCGCGCGACGCCCCGCGGGCGACGGGCCTTGCGCCACCGCGTGGCGGATGAGGTCACGGTGCGCAGTGTTCGGGCGGGGCGTCTGCCGGCGGAACCGCTCCGCACTCCCGCGACGCTCCACTCATTGATTGAGTGCTCGCACGAGTTCGTTGCTGCTTCGTGTATGGAATATTAGTTCTGTGAGATGCCCATGCATAAGTGTGGAGATACATTTATCGGGTGGGCGTGCGTTCTCCTCTCAAACTTTTGAAAGAACATTTCGTAGATGATATTAAGACGTTGAGTTTTGGAGATGTCAGAAGCAACTCATTCAGCCCTTTAAAATTATTTTTTATCATTCCCTGTCGAAATGGTATGCATTTTTATTTGTTCGTTTAACACTTTACTTTCCATTAGGTCGATATTGTCGAGTTCACACGACGAACACGTATTTTTTTCCTTGGAATATAAACAAAATATTAACGAGTATTTTACACGTAGCCCGAATGCACTTGAGAGAAATGGGCTTCTGTTTAGAGAATGTGTTCAGTACGCCCCTCTGCCCGATTGACTGTGGAAGCATACTTCGCCTTGGGTACATACTGAAGACTTCGCTATGCCTTGAGTCCTTGACCGAATAGGCCGCAAATGTTCCCAGGAACGCTCATTACTTCTTGTTGAAAATAATCAACATGGTCGGAAGAATCCTCCATGTCACTAGACCGCGTTCAACGGCCTTCTGTAGAACGCTCGAGTGCATTCAGATTGATAGCATTTCATTTGATAGAACGTGAAACGAAGACGCCAGCGAATTTTCCGCTCGCAGCGATTCGTAACTCGCTCGCAGTTTAGCACCCGCGCAGCCCCCAGGCGCCGTCGCGTGGGAGGGGGCGGTCACCCTCGATGGCGCGCGCGGGGCTGGCACGGAAGCGGAAGGAGAAAGTCTTCTTGAGCCGCCGCCGCCGGCCGCCCGCGCGCCCGCTGGCGAGCATTGTTGCTCCCGCCGCGGCCGCCGCCGCCTCGCCTCCTCCTCCTCTCGCTTCGGCCCTGCGCCGCACCGCGCCGCGCCCGCCGCCCTCTGCGCCTCGCGAGTGCCCTGCAACCGCGCCGTGCCGCCGGCGACGCCCACCAGCTCCGTCGCGCCCATGAGCCCAACGCCCCGGCCCAGTCATGATGATTTGGAAGGGTAAGAGCTCGCGTCGGCTGCGGACGGCGCCGCCGGATGTGGGAGGCTGCATGAGGGTGTGTGTGTGTGTGAGGTGGGAAGGGTCTGATGCTATTTGTAGTGGCTGGTGATGAAGTTTCCGTTTTCTCTCGACGCTTAGTGAACTGTTGCAATTTTTTGAGTGGTGCGTTGTAAGTTGTACCGGATGTGTCCGAAAGTGTGAGGGAAAATGTTTGGTCGATGGGTCGAAGTTGGTCAAAGTGTCCGATCGACAAAATTGAACCCCTCATTATTCTGTAGTCTCGAACGCATATTTGAGGAAAATTGTGACAACGTAAGAGTATTTGTGTTTTTAGAGTTTTTAAAAGAGGCTTCTGTCTTTCTCTCGACTGATCTTTTTATTACATAATTTTCTTCTTTGCATTACTGTAATCTTGATACTGAACTCGCTATTTATAAAGGAATAATTATTTCAGTACACACACCGTTGTGCTATAGGATTTTTAGATTTTTCTTGAAAGATAATAGTAAAAAGAGTGTCTCGTGAGTTCTCATTCCTGTATATGAATCTTGTTTGTGCAAACATGACGTTTTATGCGGAGGGTACTGCCGTGACTGCGTAATGAGGAACTCAAATCAATGTGGCGAAGAAGCGAAGTCACTGGAACTGCGCACTCGAGGGTCGCCGCGTGGCCTCGAGGCTGCGTACTTCCCGCCCACCCATTTATTCCCGCCCCTGAATGAGACGTCGGCCGTCCGTGACAGATCGCCTGAGTCATGTGACTTGCATGTTGCGCGTGTCACCGCGTGTGCTAATACCGCCTTCGCCGTTCCCCGCTTTCATTTGTCAAATCTGGTACTCCGTGCCTGTCAACAATGATCTGTAGTCTGCGGCCACGCACGCATCGACGAATTTTTTTTTTTCTTTTTTCAGTCCCCGATATATTACTTTATTTCCTTGAAACCCACGTAGTAAAAAAGACGTACGCAGATGATGTAGTACTGGTGCGCACTCCTATTTATTCTCCATGCGGACGCGTTATGCGTGAAATCCCAGGCGTGTATTAATTTAGAGCGCCTTTTAATGCCCGTAATTCGTGGGGGTCGGCGCGGCAATTTCTGGCCATCACTTCCACTTTGCATGTAAGTGGGTCTGATAGCGCTGTTTACATTGGCGGGCCGGCCGAGCGGCGGCACTGACCGCAGGGGGCCCGCGGCGGAGGGTGCGGAGTTCACAGGGGGGCCGGGCGCCCCCCGCTGGCGGCGGCACGCAACCCTTGCGTAGCGCGGCGCGGCGCGGCGGGGCGGCTGCGTGCGTATGCGTGCGTAGCCGTGTGTGGGGAGTGTACGGCAACCCCCGGGGGGGCAGATGCCGGTGCGCGGGTGAGTGGGTGAGAGGGGACCGCCCGTGTCCCAGTGGTGGCGCCCCGCGCACGCGATGGCCCCGTGCGACACTCGCCCCAACCGCCGCGCCGCGCCACGCCGCTTCAGCCACGGAAAGGGTGCAATCGTACGTGCCATCTAGATTGGGCGGCAAACGGCCGTAGAGGAGATGTAATTACTTTCAAACGCTTCGAGACCATAAGTGTACTTGAGTTGCGCAATTTATTGAATTTTTTTTTCTCCAAATTAAAATATGTGATGCGTCGATAATTTATTTTTTCGACTTTTTGGAACTCATTTCACCAAAATATATTGGTTCACTATGTTTGTGAATATTTTTTGCGAAGTAATTATAGTTTCTAAGTACTAATTGAGAAATGAAACTTTTAGTTAGTTGATTATCAGTAATAATTGTTTTAAAATTAGTACAGAATGTTTCAGTTTTTACAAAATAGCTGACGAATATTGTGTAATTTTATTTATCATTCACCAGTAGAAAAGGGCACTACGTAATGGTCAGCTTTATGTCTCAGAAAATGCCAATAGAAGAGAAAGAATTTTAACCAGTAAAGCAGTAGTTATAAGTTTATCTTCCAGGAAACTTTAGAGCTTGTTGTGTAAGATCTATCCCCCTTCGTAACTGCTAGTTGCCTTAGTCTTCCTCGCCCAGAGTTTGTTGTCATTCCTTTATCGGCCATTGACTCTCAGGTGTAAATTCAGAGGAAGTGTGACTTCGCTGTATACTTATTGTTTACCGTGCAGATATTTTCAGAGATTGTCAAGTCTCTGCTCGGTCATTTATGTTTAGTTACGTAATTCTCAAGACTTACGTATGGCATTCGAAATTACATTATTAACTTTTCAATGTAGTATTGCTCTTTGTGTTTCTTCGGGCGAATATGAAAGTGAAATATTTTTTGTCGAAAATAAATATTTTATTCGTTGTGAGCTTAGATGTACCTGAAGAGTTGAAAGTAATGTATGGGTGTCGTTCGATAAATCTTCGTAGAAAAAAATAATTAGCCCAAGAAATCCGGAAGTGTAATGCTTAACCACGCGGTAGCTTTATTAAAAAAATGTGTCACGGATCTTTAAGATTTCACTTATTGCGTAATAATTTGCAACGTCTCTTAGATCTTCAAAGACAAGAAACACTCATGGTAACGAAAATTGGTACTGTTCATTCAGTGTTTTACCTGATAAAGAAATGATATTAAGCGGCGACCGCGGTTGAGGAGTTTCTAAAGGGAGAGGGGGTTGAACGACCCCCGTGGCGGCTGCACTTCAGTTTGCAATACATATATATATATATATATATATATATATATATATTGTTAAAGCGAAGCATTGTCGCAGTTGAAGTCACTTGAGTCGGAGGACTCTCCACATTTTCCGCATAAATACAGAGCATTATGCGGCAAATGTGGGGAGTCGGCGAGCCGCGTGGCGGTGGCCGGGCCGGGTGCGCGCGTCCCTGCCGCCGCGGCGGGCAGCGCGAGGTCAGCGCGGAGCTGCGGCAGCGGCGTAACGACGGGCAATTACCAAGCAGAGCTCCGAGGCCTTGATGCCGCGGGCGGGCGCTGGGGGGCCCAGCGCACGTAACGGCTCCCGGTGCGGACGCCGCCTCCGCTGCCCTGGCCTGTCGAGGCGCAGCCGCGATACGCGGAGAATGTCCTTTTGATGTGCGGTGCGTGGTCCTCCTCGCGGTTTATGACGGGCACGTTTCCTTCAGCAAAGGCGGCTGGACAAACTACTCTTGTGGTGTAGAACAGAAGCACAGCAAACAGTCGAGCGCTTCGTTTTATTCAGTTCTGACGGTTCTTTGTAGAATGTTGACGGTTCATGTGCGAAGTGTTCATTAAAGATTTAAATCTGCAATATTCTCAGTACAAAGTTTATATTTCATGCACGCTGCCTTGTTCTTTCGACAAAATTATTGCTGAAGTATGTTCAGACGGTTGAACAAAGTTTTGGTTGTATCATTTAACGTACCCCTGAGAACGGTTCTCATTGTTGCGTAGTTAACTTCTGAGAACGATGTGGGGTTGTTCTCTACTCTCCATCAAAGTAGAATTCCCTAAGACAGGAAACGCCCTTCACCTGGCTGAAAGCTGATGGCGAAGATACGTTTCATGCGAAAAAACGAGAGCCTTCGTTGCACACATATCCCTCTGCACTTCTTGGTGATTTCGTCGCTTCCAGGAACGTCACCAATTTGCTCGTGAGTGGGAATAGCAGCTCCGCAATCGAGCGTCATCGTCTATTGACAGATACTCTATAGTACTAAAAAACATATTTGACTGCTTACATGGCCGTTCTTGTGTATCTTTCTCATTCAAACTATCTCCAAACACGGTGGGCCTACGTTATTAAATATAACGAAGGTAATTAAACACAATGCCAGAAATTTCTCCCGAGAACGTACCGTTGTGTGTCTGATTGCGGAAGTAATCCAAATTGTACACTTTCCCTTCGAGTAGAAAGTGCCAAAAACAGCTCGTCTGCCAAAAGATGCTCGTACCCGCCGCGCCGCGCCGCGCCGCCCAGCGCACGTTTCATCGCGAATTCTTCTCGTCCTCCCCACCCCCTCTTCCCGCACCGGTTTCGTTCGCGCTCCAAATCAACGCCGCGAAACGCGATCGCTGGCGGTGTCGACTACTTCCGGCGCAACCGCTCCGCCCCGCCCGCCCCGCCCCGCCCCGCCCCTCCAGAGCCTCCCGCGAACAATACGAGAAAGAGTCGGCCGCCGGCGGAGGAATGCGTTGCATAACGCCCGCGCTAATTAGTGCAGGAGGCGGCGCGGGGTGGGGGGATTGAGGCGGAATATTTCGTCCTTGTTCTGCCGCGTCTTTGCGTGTTTAGGGCACGAGGAATGCCGTCGTGCCTGGCCGTGCGACGTCGATTGGAAATAGCCTTTGGTCGCGTTTGAGGATGCGAACTGGCGAAGAAAAACGCTATGGAAAAATAAGTAGAACGTTCGAATTTATACGTTTTCCCCTGGATTTATAAAAGAAAAGACGGGCTCTGTATGTGCTGATACGAAAATCTACTTGCGGAATATGGAAATTCGTGTTCGCTAAAGAAGCCATGCGTGTACCGAGTGTGGTAAGACTGGTTTATGCGCAACAGTCACAGGTACTTCAAAGCTTTCGGGGTCTTATGAATTGAAGTTCGATGTCATTATATAACACTAAGGTAATGTCATATGTATTGCAGAGCTGGCGTTGTTATTGAAATCCGTCACTACTTGTAATGTATAAGTAATGGAAAGTTCTTGCCTGTTGCAGTTATGAAATTGTATGTTTTCTCGTCATCGCCAATAAAAAATATGAATACATTGTACTTCAACGAAGTCTGCGCTCTTTAAGCTGGAAATACTAATACTTTTGATATTTAGATATGGATAATAATAATAATTATTATTATTATTATTATTATTATTATTATTATTATTATTATTATAACAACTAGGGTTCGGATTTCCATGTAAATTCATATTTTTACAGAAACAAGGTACTTGCATTCAATAAAAGTTTTCAGAGTTAACAGAACGTTCTGAATGAATTGGAGCAATTTTTATTTCACATATTTTTACATATTTTGGTATTATTACATATTTTCACATATTTTATCTAAAATTACATATGGGATGTTTGTGAGGCAGAAGGATGAGCGGGTGTTTGTGAGGCAGAAGTAATTTCAACCATCCTTGCTCATGTTTCTCAGAGCCAATGCGTAACTCTCTCGAAAACTAACAAATACTTTTTAAAGGTCATTGTCTTATCGGGTTAGTGGATTGGGGGGAGGGACGGTGCCTTAAACCCTCCTCCCCCTCCCGGATCCATCACTGGCTACACGATACTACTATTCACTTGAGCACCGGCTACTCGTGAACATTATACATACAGCGAATGCTTTTTATTTCAAATAAAACAACTGTATAATTACGTTTGTAGAGGTAGAGCTTTCTTACAGCCGCTCTGAACCCATGTTAAAAATCTGATCGACGACGTTATTTACTCGAAAAATTTTTGTATATACCCTTTTTAAATACTATAATTAATTTTTATTTTACGTATTTTATAGTTTTTCTTACATATATTGGAAAAAATAATTATCGGGTTAGTGGATTGGGGGGGGGAGGGACGGTGCCTTAAACCCTCCTCCCCCTCCGTGGCAGCTCTCCGTAAGTACATTTAAGATTACATTTAAGTTTTGTTAAGTTTACGTTTACATTAAGTTTACATTTAAAACATGTTTATACAAATTATGACTAATACTAAATGAATGCAAAATGAGTGTCTTAGCTATAATGAATACAAAATTACCTCTAGTCTAAAATATACAATTATTGTATTTTGATTTTTAGAAATACTGTTACTTGTGGTATTTATACTAATACTTTAGATATTTTGAGAGTAACAGGTACTATTATAAAACGCCAGAGCAACTCGCAGTTTATTTGCGATCTTTAAGCGCAAGGAAGAAATGGCTTTTGGCGAGTGGCGTGGAGCGAATGGAAACGCGGAGGGCGCGCTTTCGAGTGGCCGGGTGGGTGGGGCGAGGGCGCGGCCGCTTCACGCCGTCGCCAGCACAATCGCGACACGCCCCCTCGCGCGCGCCGCCGGCCCTTCCTAGTTCCTTCCCCGGGCTCTCGCGCGTAATTAGGGCGATACACGCCGCTGCCGCCTTTCAGCGCGACAACAATGCTTTTGAGTACGGTCGCGCTGGGGACTCGCAATCTCTTCCTGTGAATTCACACAACTTCATTTCTGGAATGTCGCGTTGGATTTGATGGCTCTCGAGAGCTGGCCTTTTTACAAGGTTGGTTTTCATTTATTCATATTAAATCTTCAGAAAAAATGTGTTCTTGGAATGGTTTTGTACCTCGTGTTGTTTGGCTTGTTTCGTCTAATTTAATTTTCTAATGTAGGGTGCTATATTAAGCCTTTGCAAGAGCATACATTCAGTGTAGGTCTGTTATGTCTCAAGGAAATCTTTAAACAGTAGAATGTGTTTGATTTTTTATCCCTTAATGCTCTACTTCCTCCATGAAGTACATAGAATTCTTTTGTCCACTTCAATTTTTCAGACTCTTCCTCCCTTTCCAACATTAACCGTATGTCATATCTATCATACATGGAGGACAGGTTGGACATATCTATCATACATGGAGGACATGGTGTTCAATAAATTCATTCGGTCCATTTTCTTGTTGACGTTGCATACTGCTTCGAACAGTGAATGTGGCATTGAAGCAATTGATACAAATACAGCACGGTTTCTTTAGGCTCTGCACAGTACGTCTTCGCACACAAAACGAAGGCTTCTAATTCGCATAGGGTTGAGTATCTACAATACCTTTTTTCCATAATTCCATAGAAGTACATTGGTTCATTGGTATTGTCTGGTTTGGACGAGATTTGACACGATTGTCCCTAATGACACAGTTCGCTCGCATTAATCGGCCAGTGTCAATAGCAGGAAGCAATAAGTATCATTGGCGTGTTTTCGAGCTGTGGCTCCTCGCATATCCAGCAGAGCAAATGAGCACTGGCGCCGTATCCCGTTTGCTTTGCGCGCGGTGAAGAGCACTGCGTACACCGCGATGGACGCCTGATATGCCGCCGCTTTGTCGGGCGGTCATTTGCCGGGCGCTTCCGGTGGGCGGCGGGGGCGCCCGGGGCGATGAAGGCGCCCTGGACAACTGCGCCAGCCAAATGTGGAAATGCCTGGATACATTCAATGCAGGCTCCTGGGTTCATCTATGGATGCCCCGGGTGTGGATGTTTCTGAGTCGTGGACTGTAATGAAATATTTGATAACCGATATTATAATTGTATCATACAACTCCCGAAGAAATTTACTGTGATTATTCATTTAAAATTTTTATTATAGACGTAATTTTTCATAGGTGAAAATTCGTAATTTGTCCATTATTTAAATCGTCAGCTAGCAAAGTTGGTGTGATGTATTTTTCCCAGTATTGCATGGAAGGATTTCTCCCTTCATTTCACGTGTCGGATTCCATTAACATTGCCAACTCTACAAGTTCATGCTTTCTATGTCCACATTTTAGACTAAGATATTTGATTAATTATCAGCAGAATGGGATTGCTCGAGGGGCGCGTATTTCATAATTAACCCTATCGCTGCCCACTGGAGCGATGCCCTGCCAACGAGGCCGCTTCCCTGACGTAACGGAGGAAGGTCTTCCGGCGCGCCACAGCCACCGCCACCGCCACTCGCTGCTCATGACATAACCGCAAAAAAGTGAAACCCTCCCGCCCACACCCTCGCTTACTCCGTCGCTCACAGCGTGCGCGCGCCCGCGCACACGCACGCACGCACGCCCCCGCGCGCCCTCGCCCCCGCCCCCGCCCGCGCTCTTCACGCTTTCTAAGCACTTTTATAATAGGCCTCCTCCCGCCGACGCCACGCCCCCTCGCAGTGGCCCACTCGACGCCCAAAGGGCCTCTGGCGCGGTTCCTGGAGTTTCCACTAGCGGCTTTTATCTGAGCACTGCATCAGTTTAAGATCGGTCTTTGTTTACTTGTGACATCCCTTTTAATGTTGAGAAAGTACCTTTGCATAGTCCTAGCGCTTTTGCACCGTCTGTAGAAGTGTCGATATTCTCTTAACAATGTTCCATGAGCTCAGGTTAGTCTCTTTCTGTAAAACCGATAAATGTTGGGGAATTTTTTAGGTCTGGAAAAGTCGCAGAAAAATTAAGAGATTTTTTTGAAGTATTTTTAAGACATTGAAAGATCTGTGACATAAATGGTTCAAATCACAGATACAATGTTATTTTTTCTCACAATATTTGTTTGTTAATGAAATTATGCAATTTTCCCCCTTTTCGCGTTGAATTCAGTGAGACCTCCAATTAGTCGAACTTGCCTTTGCTTAATATATTTTGAATGACTCAACAAATTTTATCAGGAATATATTTCTAAAAGGTTTTTGAAAGCCGTCTATCCAAGAAAAAAATATTCCCAGAAAGAAAGAAATAAGCCACCCTGGAGCTGAAAGTGATAGGTGAAAATTGTACATTTTTTTAAATCGTTTTGATAAACACATTCCTTCATCTCTGTATAGCTGAGCTGCAGGGCTCATGGTTAATTTGCACAGGAGGTGTGTGTGTACGTGCGTGCGTGTGTGTTTTGCTGACGAAACTGGGAACGTCCTCGTTTCTGGAACTGAAATATGAGGAGAGAGTATGAGGATGAACCCTATCTGATGCGGTGACGCACTCTTCGCACCTCGTGAGCCCCACGTCAGATGGCCTTCGCAGAATTTCCGCTCCAAAGGGGAAGTTATTGCGACGATTCTCTCTGAACAGTAAATCTCAAAGGAGCATGTCTAACTATTGATACTACTGTACTGTTATACAATAAAGTCTTTGTGTTGAACCAAGTTACAACTAAGAGAACAAATTGAAATATGGATTTGTTCTAAATGGGAGCAGGTGCTCGATTCTGAAATAGACTCACTTGAACGTGCACGTCAGAAGAGTTGTAGAAATAACAATCGACTGTGATTGTATAATCCATGTGATCCATTATGATTTTCAATCGTAAGCTAGTTGCTTCACCGCGCCGTAAATGAAATGATAATTGTTTCTTCTCAGAATTCTCGGAAACTCGTTGCGATTCTGACGCTCTTCGAAGCTCATTTGATTTTAAAATACGATATCCATCACGTCGACCAGTTCATTGAACTTCAGTGAATGAAATTGCCAAACATCTTGGAAATCACTAGTTTGTGATTACGTAAGTGTCCTTCCGTAAACAACCTGCTTATGGCGTCTTGAGTTTGAAGCATCATTCCTAATACCAAATAGTTAAGCAGTAGACGCGTTTTTGAAGTTTTCTTTATATGAAATTTTCC
The DNA here is from genome assembly GCA_964035755.1 of Teleogryllus oceanicus. Lineage (NCBI taxonomy): Eukaryota > Metazoa > Arthropoda > Insecta > Orthoptera > Gryllidae > Teleogryllus > Teleogryllus oceanicus. The sequence continues at coordinate 127,004,845 of CAXIVR010000006.1, forward strand.
GCGTTCTATCCTATATAATGTGCATCATCTAACATTCCTACGAATAGACCACTTACATTCATCCCTTGAATAATCCCCTGTCCATCACAATGGTTTCCGTAAACAACTCGACGCGGAGGCAGCGGATCTCTTTCTCGCGAGCCGCATCAACGCGCGCACCCCGTTAGGGTTCGCCTTTGCGGTGGCGCGAGTTTCGAGTGGCGTCTTTGAGCGAAGGGTTGCCCCGGAGTGCACCCCGCGCGCGAACAACCCCGCGGCGCTTCGTGGAACCCCTTTGCTCTTGCAGAAGGTCAGGCAGACTCGCAGGCGCGGGTGCATTCCATCGGGCCGGCCGGACGCGCGCCCTTGCTCTCTTATCCAAAGAGCATCAAAAGACAGACATTCCTGGCGGCGGCGCGCGCTTTCACGGGGCCCGACCGCGACGCGCGTCTCTCGGACCCTGCGGCACTCCTGAATGAGCGATTCGGATGAATGGGCTGAACGAACGGGGTAGGCGGCGCGGCTGGATGGAGTGGGGTGTGGTATGTGTGTTATAAGGGAGGCGAGAGAGGTACGGTGGAGAAGGGATGGTTGAGTGAGCGTTGGAAATGTGTGAAGGTACTGTTGTGTTGCCGAGAGGTGGGGAACTTTTCTGCTGGCGAATATTCTTTGCTTTTTTGTTTCGCCGCGTATATTTAAGGTCATCTGTCGTTTCTCAAAGTGTTGTGAGATTGCCATTGATTTCCGCGATAAATCCTTAACTGGCGTGTGCATCCATTGCTTTCCTGAAGCTTGCACAGGCCTGAACGTTCTGTATTGGTACGATTATTAGTGATTAGCAGGAAAAACCAGAAAGTAAAATTACATTATAAGCGCGTCACGTCGAGACCGCATTATAAGCATATTAGTGACCACATTGTATGCGGTTGCCCTTCAAGCGATTTAATGAGGTATTTGAGGAAAACTGAATGCTTAAATTACAAGTAAACTAATAAATTATGTATTGTTTTCAGCATTGCATCATGTAGATTTCTATAGATTCATTGTCGCAAACGTAATATTGAGCGAGTGTAAAAGTTTTTTTTGTCTTTTATGCAATTCTATTTGTGTTCTGTGTCAAGGTAAACGTTTATTGCTTATATTGTGATATGAAAAGCAAGATTTAAATTCAATTTAATTTATATTTATTTGCGTCTAACTCGCTGCAATGTGTGACAAACTTTTCACTTAGGTCTGACGATAGTGTTCAGATTAATGTTAATAAACTACATAACTCAGTTCTAAATTTATGTTCACGTTTTGTTTATGGTCATAATTCTGAGTGAATCCGGTTTTATGTTAACAGAAAGGTAAGATAATTGGAGATAGTAGAGGCGGAAATGTGAGTTCTTTCTGTTCAGAATATGAGGGGCGCTCAGAAATATCGACTGTCAGTATCAGTATTAGTCCTCATTCAGTATTATAGGTTTCCATTTGGTTGTCATGTCGTAGGATACTACGCGTACTTATTTTATATGTCCCAACATTGATATGTAGGAGGTGTCAAACATAAATGAGATGTATTTTGCAAACGTATTATTTGACGTGTAATCCTGTCAATTCCTCCTCGTAAATTTGATCAGACTGCGACCTTGAAGACTGGAATGATTACGTCGCGTTCCTGCGTTTCGCTTGTAGTCGATGGAGATGATCCTCGGGGGGGCAGTGATGCAGGGCACGCGTTCGTCAGGCGAAGTTGCACCGATTGGCAGCCGGCCCACGTGCGAGCCACGTTCAACCGCGTCGCCGGCGTCGGCAGCTGTGCAGGGCGCGCAGTGGCCCCGATCTCCAGCGTCGCCTTTGATCTCCAGCGCCCTCCCCCTCCCCCGCCCCGGCAGCGGACGTTATTTCCGGAGTTACTCGTCCGGTGAGTTCGCTCCTCCTCTCCCCGCCGCTGGCGCCACCTTTATGTATGCTCTGTGGACGATGGCGAACGCGCGCAGATGCGCAGAACCCGATGCTCAATGTAATTAGTACGCGGTTCGCCACTTTGTCGCCGCTTGAAAACTTTTTTGTATACATTTTTTTATTACAATTTCAGAATTATTTTTATTATTATTATTATTATTATTATTATTATTATTATTATATATTCATTTTAGAAACGTGTATCACTTGTATATTAGAATGCCACATTTAACACAACGAATATATAATACTGCGATATTAGATCTTCCTGTTCTGGAATCTTCCTGGCTCGATTCCTTATTTCTGCTTAACTCCATAATCTGACTCCTACGATTTCCAAAACCTTCCACCCCTGACTGTCGCATGCTTTGCGCCTCCCTTTTGCGTGCTTCTCGGGAGCGCTGTGGTCGGACGCCCGGGCTGTTACATACCGGAAATCGCCCGACGCACGGCGCGGGCCGAATGTTTCGAGGTCGATCACCTCTTTCGTGGGTCCTTTTTTCCTGCAGTAGCCGGTGCTTCGTCACAAACGAGATTTTCAGGCGTTTTTTCGCTAGGTAGCTCGTTGTGGGGCAACAACTGGAAAGTGTTTGTTTATGCTTTCTTCGTGTAATTTTGCTCATTGGTATTCTCTACCATCATATTCTGTGTATACGAAAGTAGTATATTCGATATTAAACTATATTATGCGTAGAGTTTCGATTTTTTAGCGCTTTGATCAGATTCTACTAGACGAAATGACAAAGAATTTGTTCAGAATGAATTAAAGGAGTGTAAATAAATAATCAGTAAAACGAGATACCAAGAAAAAATACAAAATATTTTAAAAAACATAAATAAGAAGGATAATGTAAACCTTAAGGTGTTATAATAGAAAAAGATGGATCAGAGATTCTATGGAGGCTCAATGTTTTGAGGTAAAAAGAACTTACCATAAAGTTCAATAAAACATAACTTTTACAACTATTTACATCGTTGACTATAATTTTTCTTACAACTTACTTTTCTATTTGCGTAATATGCATTGAAAAATTCGCTTTTACGCCACCCCCTGACGAAGTTCTCCCCGCTGAGCCCTTGTGGCACGCCCCGTTCGTGAAGCCGGCTGCAGCGCCCACGTGCTCTGGACGGGGGTAGAGGGGCGGCTCCTTCGAGGCTGGAGAACAAGACGCCGCGTCGACGCACGGATCGTCTTTCGCGGCGTCGCGGGCGAAGAATGCCCAGCGCGGGCGACGCGGCGCGGCGCGGGGCGTGGCGAGGGGGCGGGGCGCGGCGGCGGGCGCGGGGCTCGCGTCGCGCGCCGGAAGCGCCCCATTGAAGCGGCGCGCGCACGGCCCCCGCCGCTTCCGAAGCGCCCTTTGTTGCTGCTTCCGGTTGGTCGACGCGAAACCGAACGGCCCGCGCTAGAGCCACGCCGCACCGCGCCGCGCAGCTGCCCGCCGGGATTGCATACCCGGCAGGCGCCCGGCGCTGCCACGCCGCCCGGCCCGGCCGGAATATTCCTTTTCGGAATGCTGTACTGTTATGTCGATTTAACCATACAGATGAACTAAACGCCACTGTTTATGGCTGGCATTCGTTGACGGTTTGACAGACAACAGACTGTTATGAGTAATAGAAACGAACGAGTTGTATCAAAAATGCCGTGTAAATTCCCTATTCCAAGAAAAGGTAACCATATTCCAGAATACCTTCTGTTTACAAATTCAACCGCAGCAATTATGTGCTCTTTATGCGTGTAATGACATTGTAGAATATTGGGGATATGTTAATAATATAGATAGTAACATACTAGTACAAACATAACTAAATAAGAAAAATAAAAAAACAGAATTCAGTTACTTTATTTTGAGTAGAAATTGTTATGAAATTGTGTGTACGATTCTTACCTTTTTCAACATGATACCCGCATCAGCCATCAAGATATGTTTTCCAATGAGTGTTGTTTAAACGTATCGGACAAAAGGGGGAGAGTAATAATTCTTGGCTTTCCCTGTTCAGATCGGAGTTGTCACACTCGCAGTGACCTCTTGGGAAATAATCGGTTTGTAAGTGGGGTCGTCGATCTAATTGATGACCCAACTGGGTGTGTACACCGGCAATGTATACGTAGTTGTTCGTTATTGCTTTGGTTTCCCTGTCAGACAAATAATTTGGAAACTAATTTATTCTCCGATTGGTGCTATAAATTTGGCAAGGAATTAGGACATTGACGTACAGTTCATTTTCCTCGTTTGTTTTGTTTAGTGAATTGTAGTGAAAGTAGATATGTGGGCAAGAGCAACCGATGTATACGACGTGCAGAATTTTTTAAGAGAAATCTTTCAGCGGGGAAGATGTCCAGGAAGCTCTGAGAAGTTATAAACCGGACGAATATTTTCTACGAAAGTGCGTGTTAATGTTGCAACAAGACATTTTCTCTTGTTAACCACGAATGTCGGTGAAAAATGATAACTTAATTAACACATCCGTTTTCACATATTTCGCCGCAATTCATGTTGGCAATGCACATTAGCTACAGCCTTTAAATAGTCCCCCTAAACAACTCTAATATTCAAATAACTGTTGATGCGATTGGGAACAATTTTCTTTGAAAATGTATGGAACGAAGATCTCTCATTCCCTCAAGGGCCATTTGAAATTACCTGGCATTTCTTTTATTCTTTCGTCTGTTCTATCTGGCTATTTAAGTTCCGTTGTTTTCATGTAGATTCTACAGATATTCTTTAAGAGGTCTTTGTGGTTCCATTATGCACCTCTGAGAACGCTCGCGTGTTAATGTAAAAGAGGTTAAGTGAGCGAAGCATGATTTTCCGAGAACCGGTAATTTGAAGGTGGAGGTGTCCAAATAAGAATGCATTGCTGGGGCGAGTTCCGGTCTTGTACAATATAAGTGGCCGTTCTAAATAAAATAACGTTGTCTGTACGCATTTTAACGAAACAGTGATTTAGCATTGCAGATAAGACGGCGTTATTTTCGGAGGAAAACGAAGGGATTTGGCATAAAGAAGCTGCAACTGTTGCTCGAAAAGAAGGCAAGGGAACCGTTCCGTGACGGCGTGCTTGAGTTCTTCTCAGGAAGACATAAAGCTTTTTTCACTTTAAATGCGCTCTGTTGGGATTGCAAAGCACGAGACCAAGATGGCTTCTGATTGCGTGAATTGTGGGCGAATGTCCATAGTTCTCCATAATTCCATAAAGACATATCAGTTTAAGAGGGGACTACCTAAATCTAAAAAGCAGCATTGTCAATAAAAAGAAACACTTTTCTTGTGAAATGCTGATGTTTATTTTTCGATGAATTGCGATATATTGTTCAAAAAGTTTTTCTTTTCATGATACGATACTCACGCACATTATATAGTAGACGATTTTGGTTAGTAAAAGCTAACGTTTCAAAAGTTAATTTATAGAGAAACAAACAATTAATGACTAAAGTTCATATTAATTTCTTTTAATGAATGCGAAGGTGCATTTTTATAGGAAAATTCTGTAATTAATTATTGTGTCAAAGCACAGATAAAGCGTATACGGCAAAGTATTTTTCATATGCATGATTTGAAACTCAAGCATATCTTTATCAAGTTTTATATAGTAGTTTATTAATTGGATTGGTGAAATATTCGATAAACAATGTGGCAGTTCGGCAACTTTTCAGGAATGGAAAAAAGAAGGAAAAATGGTATTATAGTTTTGCAATAGAATCTTGATTTTGATAAAATTCTCACATCAACTTACTTCCATGAGGTTAAAGAACTTTTTTATGAAAATGATGCTTCATTCATTTGCATAAAAATTAGTATGTATTCTCGTCTTGAATTGTTTGTTTTCCTTATATTTACTTTAGTAACGTTTACTGCTACTAATCAAAATTGGTTTGGACCGCGCTCGATTTTGATCCCTACTGCGCACTCGACGATGAACCCCTCGAGCGGGCACCGCTGCGCGTGCCCGGGTGGCCGCGTTGACTTCCACGGAGCACACGTGGCAACGAGCCGTTCCGTGTCGCCGCCGCCGCAGATTTCTTTAACCCAGTTCCTCTCCGTGATTCGTGTTACGTAACAACGCCGAGCAAAACTGTTGTGATGGCGCAAGCGCTCGCCCTACAATGGACGAAAAAGCGATAGCGCAATTTAAATAGGGGCCCGTATTGCTAAATACGGAGCTTTATAAAGTCTAGCCGTGATTTGCATGCGGCCGCTTGAATTACATGGCGTGTCGGCCCCGGCATATGATTACGGGCGGCGTAGCGGCCGCGCCGCGCCGCGCCGGCGTGTGCATCTTCCCGCTTGTCGTCCTGGCGCCTGTCCGTTTCATTGCGTTATCGATTCGGTTTCGTGATTGATAATGTTCCTGCGAGATCTATCAATGGTAATGAAAAAATCATTACACTCGCAAATCGTATTCATGGAAATATTGAAATTCCCATTGTGTTTGGACTCTTAACGAGATATAACCCAAAGCTCATGAGCAATTGACCTGAACTCGCAGGAAGTCAGTGAGATGAACTGAAGCATAGTAGATAGGCAAAGGATGCACAGCTGACAAACACTTTAGTTTAGGTATAGCGTCTTTCGCTTCGGATTTTGTTACTTTACTTTCGTTCCTCACGTGTTGATTTTGTAAAACTCTCACGATTTTCGTATCTCCTAGAATTATTATGATGTACTTAAAGCGTAAATACGTAAAGAAATGCATTAATGTTTTTGAATGCTATTGTTTTCTGACTAAATTTTCGTTGTCTTTTACCCGAAATCTTGAAACTTGGAAAAGCCGAACTCGATCGTGTACCATCGGGGTTCTTGGACTCGTTTAGTGGGTCATTGACGTGTGTCTCCCGTTGTTGGGGCCTCGCTGCGTAGTTTGGGAGGCATTGTTGCGGTGGCCGCCGCGCCGAAGGTGAGCGACGCCGCGCGCGGGGTGGTGAGTCAGAGCGCTCGCCCCCCTCCCGGCGCCTCGACGCTCCGTGACGCCGCCCGCGCGGAGGCCCCCGCAGGGGCGCCACGCCACGCGCCGCGCAATGCACCTCAAAATAAAGCAGGCGATAATGTGCGTGTCTTCGCTGGTGTGGAAGTGTGTGTGTGCGCGCGCGCGCCTCCACGTATGTGAAAGAGTCAAAGGGAGAGGGGAATCGGTTTGAATGAATGAGCAAATAATGAGTGGATATGTTACTATCATGCGAGTGGGGATGTACTCACATGTGACTGAGGAGGTACTTACTGTGACTAGGTATGCGCTAACATTTGAATGACAATGTATAGTGCGTCTGTGTCAGTATGTATGCACAAGTACTTGTGTGCGCGCGTGCAATGTTCTCTGCCTATTTGTTCATAGCGCAAACAAATCCGAAAAAGTAGAGATCCTTGAAACGTCAGAAAATCTATACATTAATGAGGATAGAAGAGATGAATTATCTAATATTAATGCCTTTTCAGTGTTTCTTTATTATTTTTTATTTTTTAAATTGCAATGTTAAATTGTTTCAAGGTAGGTTCAAAGTATCGTAATATTCTTATTTAATTTATGATTTATGACTCGAAAACGTCTTTATGTAGCAGTCGTTTGTATTAGGGCGTGGAATTTGTTTTATTGTTTGAAAATTCAGTTAATCCTTGTCGATAAATACGAAAGGCAATAAACATATTAGTAATAAAAACTATTACTTGATTCAGTGTTTATTACGTTCACCAACAAATTCACCTTTGATAGTTCCTATAAATTTCCTTCCAAGTTATTGTTTCGACGTTTATTCTTTCCATCACGAGGGTACTATAAGGTTTGCAAATTCAACACCAATTTGCAATTTACGATAAGTCGTGGAATAAACTATAACCTTAGAGTCCAAAGTAATCGCTAGGAACACCCTCAGCCTAGTACAGGGGGTGATAAATATCGGAACTTTACGACCTGGTGGAGCTGTAAGAATCATTCCAAAAACTTTTCGCGCATAAGGTATTAAACATTGCTTCTGGGCTCCAGTGTCTTAACACCGGCATTTTATTGAGTGGTGCGGTAACGACCAATGGAGCAATCACCAAGATCGAAGAAGAAGAGACTCCGAGATGTGGAGTCGGTCTGAAGAAAATGGCCGGCGCTATTGCCGAACTGGTTGCATTTGCGGTGAACTAACCCGCACCCTGAGGCAGTGGCTATAGATGGCGGGACGTTTACGCCAGGGGTGCTATTGAAGAAAAGTAACAGGATCTAGAAAAGAGGTTATTGTTCTGTTACGAAAGAAATCCCCGGAGTGTTCTGAATAATTTATCTTTGAAGGTTCACTGTGCATTGTTGTGATTGTTTTTCTATGCCCATGCGCCTTCAAGAATTCTTAATAATACCTTCTGCCTTTTACGCAAAAGAAAAACGAAACAGGGAAGTCTAGTTTCGCAACTAACTCGTTCAGTATACTGCAGTTTATACTTCACATTGTTACTGTATGTCATTGGTCTTAAAGTAACATATTACAAACGTAATTAACTTAATGAAAATAAATAATTTGGTTTGTAGATAATTGAAATTCGTTGATTGGTAAAACATTTTAAGAAGGAAGGAGCCTACAAATCACTTCAGAAGAACTCAGTCTCCCTGATTTCACGCAGTCGGATTGAAATTTTAAAAAAATAAAATAAAAATTGCGATGTTTTCCAATTTGCAAATGCATTTTTGTTTTTTATCGTATTTGATTTTAATGTTCGTGTAACATTTGAATGAGGAGTAATTTCTCGTGGGCGTTGGAGCTAATGGAGCGTGACGTTGGCGAAGGCGCGTGGGCTGAGCGCCGTGGCCGCCGCCGGGCGCCGTTGAGCGCGCGCGCCGTGGCGTGGGCGAGCGCGTGCTCGTGTGCGGGACGGGGCGGGGCGGGGCGTGAGCTCGAAAGCGAAGGAGGAGGGAGTGGGGGTGGGGGTAGGTGGGGACCCGCGCCGCGTGGCGGCCCATGCGGAAAAATCGCCCGAGACGCCGCCCACCTGCCTGCCGAGGGCGAATGTGGGCGATGGGGTTTGCGGGTGGTTTCGTCCAGGGGAAACAGTCTGGAGCGGATAGAGGAGCGATAGGATTGTCATTCCCAAGCGATTTAGTCTTTTAATATTATAATATTACTTATCAGTTATACTGATAGTTCGCTTTCCTGATATCTTGAATTTATTTGCGCCTTTATCTCATCTTACCTTTTTTTAAATTAACCGAAATAAAATTTCACGTCAAGAAAACATACGTGCATTGTGTTATTTGCGTTCGGTTACGATACATGACGGCGGGGGGGGGATTTTGCGTTCGTTTACGATACATGAGGAGTAGCCGTCTAACAAACTACTACTGCTACTTGTTTATTCGTGGATTAAATAATAAAAAAGATGGTTGAAACACAAGTATCTAGAAGGAAAGTGTGCAATTTCTTTTGTATTCGACAGAAATTGCATTTGTCACTTAATGAAATTTGAAATGTATAAGCAGTGGAGATATTTAAGCTCGTGTTTTCAAATGAGTTGTTATTATAAAAAGGAACACATCTGCATACCAGTTTTTTGTAATCAGTTGACAGTAAAGTATTTCCTGCACATATTTATTCAAAGAACTCGCACAAATGGAATCTTTTTTTGTGTGTGCGTACTTCCATAAGAGGGCTATTTTCTTTTCTGCATTAATGGAAATTAACTTAGTATTCATATTTATATAAGCTTGTAAGCTTAAGTTGTGTAGATGCGCGTAAATTCTCTCTTCTGTCGACTCGTGATCACGGAATTAGCATCGCTCGATTTCGCTGAGTGGAAGTGAATAAAGGCTCCTGCAGGCTACATGCAAACAACTCACCCTCTTATGCAAATCTCAGGGCGTAAATCCCTGGGCGAGAAACTACTTGGATAAACACCTTTCTTCTCCTTACTTTGCGAGCAACTCTGATGTTGGAAGAACGAAAACGTTATATTAAGAATACGTTATGCGGGAGAAGTAATCAGTGTCTATTTTTACCATATTAAGTCTCATTAATGGTAATATTCTGAATCTCTCATATTGCAAATGGAGAGAACACACGTGATGCTATTTCTTTTCTCTTATAATATGCCTTCAGGTTGCGTATTACTGGAATATTTTTGTGGTTATCTTTTAACTTGTATTTCATTTATTATAGAAGAATTCAGTAACGAATAGTCCGTAATTCAATAGATAAAATGCTAATTGTGGCATTTTAAGTACGTGTTCCAAATAGCATCCATTGTGATACCTCCATCTATTTACTAACATTTCTTCAACTTCACAAAAAAAATGCGTTTCTATTCACGTTATCCAAATATCACTGGGGAAAATGTAGCATTCTGTTGAATATCTTAGGAATCTATTATTCTTGTCTGATGAATTGCATTGTGTTCAGGTGTTGTACAGAGTTCTCCGAGCAGATATTCAGACAGCACAAAAGAACCTTGGCGTATTCGACCCTTCTTTCGTTTCCGGTCTACCAGTTGAGTGGAGCGGAAATCTGTTTCATCTTTGTTATGACCTGCTTCTCAAAACTTACACTTATCGGAAGATGATTATTATTGGAGACTAGCCAATTTACTGAACGGAAAAAGAGATTCATAATCTTCATCTGTTGATCGTATAGTTTATTGAAGTCCAAGGTATTTTATATGTGCAATTGTCAGGTGAAAATGTGGGTTCAGTCAAATTCTGTAACTTTCTCTTGGCAACCGGATATTTCGCAGCGTTCCCCGCGTAATAACGAATTAAATTTGTATTAATTCAACACATGCAAACTTAAAGATACCATTCTCGATCATAAACCGCAGGAAGCAGCTTCAGAGAAGCTGAGAATTCTGGATATGACGCAACTGTTTTACACACTGTCAGGAAATAATTGGGCAACGCGAAGATGTTTTCTTCTCTGAAAAAGAGAAATTAAAAAAGATGAAGGAGGTTGGATATATGAGGTTGCTTCATGTTGGTATGAGAGTGTGTGTTGAAATTGAAACTGCCACGTTCCTGTGTATGGTTACCGGTAATGTAGCGGCTTCTAATATGTGTGGTACTATTGCAAGATAATAGATTAATTGTTAAGAGACGTAACAAACTGTGAAGGTACGTGCAATATCACGTTAACCGCAGCCCTTAGCGGAACTCGTCGATTTTCCAGAAGGGTCAGGCGCGTGTTTGAGTGTTGTTTATCTTTGACAAGCCCCGCGCGTCTGTTGAAGTCGTTCCGGGAGCAGAGCGCGAAATTTCGAGATGGCCAGCCCCCGCCGCGACGGGCTGTCGGAGGCGCAGACGGCGGCGGCGCCGACGACCGGAAGCGCGGGCCGCCCCCGCCGCTCGCTCGGGTCGCCGGGGCCGCGGCGGGCCGGGCAGGGCCGGGTCCCGCCGAAGGAGGAGAGCCGAAGCCGCGGAGGTGGAGGAGGAGAAGGAGGGCGAAAGAGAGGTGGAAGGAGGGGCGGCCCGGCCCGGGCTGGCCTGTCAAGGCCCTCGCTGCGTGCGGAGCCGCCCTCGCCCGCGCCGCCGCCCGCACCGCGGCTGCGGGCTCAGTCGAGTGGCGGCGCGGCGCGCGGTGAGACGTGTTTCAACCTCCACTCGCTGCGTGCGGACGAGCTGCCTCCGCTGCCCGCTGTGCTCTGCCGCGCCGCTCCCCTCCCCTCTTCCCCGCCCCGCCGCCGCCGTCGTCGTCTGCGAGCCCCGCGAGCGGGCCCCGCCGGAGCACGGCAGGCACAGCGCGGCGGCCGCTATGGTCCTGCAGGTTCTGGACCTGGTGACAGCGGCGCACGAAGCGTTCTACGGCGACTGCCCCAACACAGCCTTCTCCGTGGACGGCGGCGCCGGCCCGCCCGCCACCACCACCTTGATCCCAGGTAAACACGCGACCACTTGTGACGACTTCCCTTGGTGGTGATTTTGATAAATTCGACGTAAGACGAGCACATGTCATCCTCCGGAAATATTCGCTACGTTTTTATGTGGGTGTGTTGTTGGTTTTCTGGTGAATTAGTTTCAAATTTCTTTCTCGTATAACGTCAATGAATTTATTGTTTCCAGATATTTACAATAGTGCACCTTCTACCTTAGTGTTTTTATATTTTTACGCGTGTACGCTATCAAAAATATTTGATATATCTTGTGTCTTTTTGAAAGTGCCAGTGAATTGTTCATTGTGAGAAAGTTGGTTTTAATATAGTTCATTATTGAAGACTTCTATATATCTGTAAAATTTGTTATACTTATGGTTTACTATCTTATTGTTCTTATTTTTATTTTTTACCAATTTTTGCGTATCAGATTCCATTCTTTTGTTATTTTTTTCTTCTGTTAAAACTAAAATATTTTCCAGAAAAAATCGTATACATTGTCACGTCGAGTTTTCTGTAGCTTTAAACAAAAGTTCACTGTGCAGAGGCGATGTATGAAGCACTGGAATTTTATCTAACGTGACAGTTTCAATCTCTTTGTGTGTACACTTGCTTTTATTTCGCTTTGTGACTTCCGACGGGGCAGCGCGCGCAAATAGTGGGCGAGCGGAGTTATTTTGCGCATGCGGGGACCGCGTCCCGGTTTCGCCTGTGGCCTGACAGCACTTCCTCCGGGGCCTCCCGTGTTCGCCGTCGTTATCGCGGGCCGCGTCGAGATACGGATCGGCGAATCGGGGAGCCGGCCCGGCTCGGCCCGTTGTATTCAAACAAAGGCACGCCATCTTCGCCGGCGCGACAGGAAGGCACGGGCGCCTCCCATATAGGGGGCGGGTGGCGGCGGGGCGCGCCGTTAAAACGTGGGCCGCCTGCCGGCGTGGACTCGCTGCCGGAGAACGAGCGTCGCCGCTGGCCCTTGTTGATTTCCATGCAGTTTGACGTGGAGGCGATTGCGTTTTCTGAAATGCGTCGAGCAGTGGATGTGCGTGCGCTTCTGATTTCAAATGACTGAAACTCCTATTGAATCCCCCTTCACACATCGCGTGTTACGAGGTCGTTGGTGCATCATTATAATATTGTGTTGACATTATGCAGTGATTAAAATATTTTACATTGCATATATTTATTAATTTTTGGAATAGTTATATATGATAGTGGTAAAATTGGCCTCTTTTACGAGCTGGAAACGAGCAAACTTTACGTAACTTATACCACTCTGGCCATATGCTACTTTTTGGGTAGCCTTACTGACTCCCATTTTGTTTTAATTCAATTATGCAAATCACTTAATTGTGTGCAATGTTTCATTAAGGTCAATAATAGCTGATGGATATTTTGTTGCATTTACACTTTTGTATGAATATTTTAGCCACTTCTCACTTTTTGCACTAGTAATAGATCTTGAATTTTAAGCACGCTGTGCATGCCTTAAGTGTAAGTTTTTACTAGTGGCTATCTAAATATATAATTATCTCCTACTATGAGTTGTATTAACTAGATTAAGTACATGCTTCTTGTAGTTTTATTCCGTATTGTGTGTACCGCACTTTCCGGGTGTTTGATCGTCGTGAAATACTGTGATTCTGGAGCTCGTTGTGAGAGGGAAGAAAGGAATTACAATTTCATTTAAGTAATGCCCGGGAAAGAGATCGTTCTTTAAAGTACTTCGCTTAATGTTGTCGTATAACAGTGAAGCGCAAAATCACATTACGCAAATATTTTTACGAATGGGAATATTTCGCATTGTTGTTACAATCTTTCGACAGCTCGTTTGCCTCCAAAGATACCTAGGAATAATAATAATAATAATAATAATAACAATAATAATAACAATAATAATAACAATAATAATAACAATAATAATAACAATAATAATAATAATAATAATAATAATAATAATAATAATAATAATAATAATAATAAAATCGAACCTGCATCTGAAATCCCCTTTCCTTTATGTTATTTGTATTTGGAAAGAGAAGAGAGTTATTTTTATTGTTATGTGTAGTTTCCGTTGTACGCTTGTTCCGAGCATGCCTGGTGGCAGGTGTGGGGTGGCGCGGGGGGCCATGGGGGCCGCCCCGCCCCGCGCCGCTCGCAGCGACGCCAATGCAGTTAATGAAGCCAGGGCAGGTGGCCGCCCCTGCGACCCACGCGCGCCCGTGGAAATGGCTGCAAGTGACGAGACGCTGGCGCTTAGCCGCCAGCTTACCATGATAAATGATTCTAATGTTGCGAAGGGAACATTTAGTGATCCTTATGATGTTAAGCGGTCGTATGATCGGTTCCTTTCTTACGAACTGAATGTCTTAGAAGGATCTGATATCATTGTCGTCTTTTGGCAATACTTTTTTAATTTTCTCGTTGTGATATAGTTTTGAAAGGATATTTTAATTTTACGGGATACTTTTTGTGAAGCCCATTCGATTTTTTTTAATTTCTTAAAAATGATCCTTTTGGGGGGGGGGATTTTTTATAGAATTTTTTTCTCGAATTACTCTATTTAGAACAATATAAATAATGCTTGTACTGATTAAATTGTATTGACATGAACCTAAATAATGAATAGTTGAAGTCGAAGAATTTATAAATAGCTTTGCTGTAAAAACTAATATTAATCAGTCAAGGAGGGCCACTATCACTTTACATGTTAGGCTATTCGGTTTCTTCGCATGCTTTCTATGCAGAGTTGGGTGCACAATGCCCGCGAGAGTCTTGAGTCGCGGATGTGACCGGCGTTCACGCATTGGCCCATTACGTATCGTATTCAAGCAATGCCCATTGTGCGTGAGACCTAACCTAGGTCTCGCTTTCGTATTGTCCGCCCAACAATGATCCTCGATTACCCTTTGTTACTACCCGTGTCAAACGCATGTAACTGGGCACCTGAATTCATAGTTCTACTTTTGTTCGAGAGTGAAGTATGTTTTGGAATGTCAAGGACGTTGAGAAATAAAAATAATCTTGAACTTGTAATTGTCTTTTGTTTACGTACCCCGACTCAGAGAAAGTATGTAATATGTAGAAGTCAATATATACAGCACTGTCAAAATAAATTTTCTACAACGCATAAATATTCATGTATTTCATACTGGGAGGTAAGGCAATTTCTCTCAGTCCTAATCACTTAAGTCATTGGGGTGGCCTCTAATTTTCCGCGTAACCTCCATGCATGCTTGTTCTTTGTGTTGGGCGCTGGAGAAAGCTCTTTCCAATTCGTGAGAGGCGCCGCGTTCGCATTGAAGTCGGCCGAACCACAACCTCATTCCTGATGGATGAGGTGACAATATCTGAATGCATCGCGATTTTGTGGAAGATGCGATTGCCTGGTTCAGTAATTAAATGATAGAGCCTTTGTTTTCTCATATTTATGCATAGATAAGGAGAAGCAAAGTTGCTACTGTTACAAATTCTCGTACGTCTTCACTTGCCACGTCTCTTGTAGGCCGAAATTACTAGGATACAATGCTTCCTACACATCCAATAAAGATTCTCGTCGCTCCGCATCGAAAATCTAACAATGGTTTTAGCGAAGACAATAGAAATTCTATTGAATTAATCCGAAATAAAACTTCCATTGGTAATCTCACACTACTTTTCTCATCACCACCTTCGTGGACAACCACAAAGAAATTATTCTGGATTTCATCCAAAAGAAATGTGCAATATGTTGGCAGTACTTGCAAGATACGGAACCGTTTAAGGAAACTTGAATTCCGAGAAGGGCACTGGTGTGAGGCATGACTTCTAGGGCAATCTATTTATTGACAAATACTCTACCCATCATATCTCTTATAAGCCTGTTTTTTTTATTACGAAAGGAGCGAGGTGTTGGCAGTTATGTGGTATTTTGTCAAATTATGAACTTTGAATGGCATAAAAACTGAGTGTTCAGATTCTTATGGTTTATCGGTCCAGTTTAATTTGAATAGCATAACAAATAATTAGTTCAAACAATTTAATCGACCAAAAAACTAATGGGCTTGGCCTACTCTGTAACTAGTGATAGTATACATCCGGAGATTCGTATCCTGTAGTTTTGATGGTTTATTGTTTAGTCATTGGCAGTTTAATATTTTTGTTTTGTTGTTGTTTTTATTTTTATTTATATATATATATATATATATAGATAGATAGATAGATAGATAGATAGATAGATAGATAGATAGGAAAGACGACTTAAAGTTTCTAGTTGAAGCACGAAATATCTTTGGGTTAATTTAAGTTTTGAAGTTGTCGAATGGTAGAAAAGTCGTAAGTGTTCTGATTATCAACAGTTTTCAAAATGGAATAAAAATATTGGTAAGGGCGGAGTGCCATGCAGCCAGCCGATGGCCGTGGGGCGGCGCGCGCGGCGTGACCCGCTCCGCGGCAGCGGGCCGTGGCGGCGCGGGCAGCTGCCGCGTCGACGCCCAGGTGCCGGCGCGGCGCAGCGACGTCGCCGCGCGACGCCACGCGACCCGGCCCCACGCACCTGGGCACCCGCCAGCGCCGCGACGCCCCACGCACGCCACGCGCTTATTAGTCGGAAACTGGAGCTGCCAGAATGGCTGTAGTTAGCGCGTTTAACGTAACAGATACACCGCCTGTTGCACTTACTGAGTGATTGCTCCGTTTTTTTTAATTTGTGTCGTTTTGAGGGTGTTTTTGTCCTTGCGTTTGTGCGTGAAGGAAATGGGGAAATTAAGCATTATCAGTTAAAGGTGCATTTACCGAGTAATTTACATATTGTATTTGAAGTTCGTGTAATTGGAACAAAAGGGTTGAAAAATACTCTTAATTTTAAAATGTACTGATACTTCGGTATTGAAATTTTTTAGATGTTCAAAAAATTCAGCGTACCAAACTTTTTTCGCAGATTACTTAATGCTACAGAACGTGACTAGTATTCATTGCCAGTCATACATTGCATTTTGATAAACAATTTTTAAATGATGTTAATATTAAGCATAATATTCTATGCATGTACCATTTACCGTTAAATGATCTAACTACTGTTGCGAAGTGTATCATTGCAATAAGCATTGACAGAAAGAATGGAGTTCGCAACGTTCAGGAAGAGCTTAGGTGATTCGCAGCTCGAAATTAGTGTTGCTTCCCTCGCCGTTCGCCAAGCCTGACTTCTTGCCCTGCGCCCCCCGTCATTTCGAAGCTGCGGCGGCCGGCGGGGGCATCGTTATAAAGTCGGAATTAAAGTCTCCGTGGCGGCAGCTGCTCCGGCACGGGCCAAGGGGGCAGCGGGCAGGGCGACGGCGACGGCGACGGCGGCGGCGGCGCGGCGCCCGCACCTGTTAGCCAGGCCTTGGGCCCCGCCGCTGGCCGCCCCTGCCGCCCGCCATTGTTACGTGCGCGCCATTGTTAGAGGCGTTAATGATACGGTGGCTGGGCCGGTGGACGGTGACGCGCTCTCGTCCCCGGCCGTCGCTGCAGTCGAAGCGTGCGCGCGTACGCAGGCGCTGCGGCACCCACCTGCCCCGCCCCCGCCCCCGCCCCCGCGCTCCCCGCCTGCTGGCTGTGCACGTACGCCCCCTCGTTATACGACCTCCAGGTTCATTCCACGAATGTATAAGACGCTATGCGCCCGATTTTAATGGAATACGTAGAATCTTTTGATGCGGACGTGTGTTTTAGTATTTTCACTGTTCAGCATAAAAAAGAGGTGTGAGTAAAAAATATTGGGAATATTAGGACCCTCGTAAACTTCAAGTTTCGACTTTACTTTTTGGTTCATGTGTCCGGTGCTCTAGTGTGCGTTTAATGTAAACGTACAATGTAAATGTAAACATACAACAGGAAATACTCGTTTTAAAAAAAGGATGGATGTCTATTTGCGAGATTAGAACAACATTCTTCAGGAAGATTTGAGAAAGCGAACGTACTTCGAAATCGTTTTAAAGGGGTCGCCGGCGCCACGCACAGACTCACGCAGCGACGGCGGCTGCTGGGCCAACGGGTGCGCCGCGCCCGGACCACGACTTTTTGTCCCTCTGCGCCGGCCCGTGCCGCTGACAGGTGCCGACTTCCCGGCGCGGAGCGATGCGACCGCTCGACGCCCCGCCGCCGCTACTGCTGCTTCTTCTTCTCCTTCTTCTTGCGCGCGCGCGTCACACGATGTGCGAGCGGACGAGTTTCTTCGTGTGGGAGAGCCGCTTGCTGCAGTCGACTGATACCGAGGGGTTCTGGAAATGGATATTTCGCTGAAATATAAAATTAGAACACTTGCAATCAAGTATGCGTACTCTTTTAACCTACTCAATATTCATCTGGTAAAATGCTTTTTTAATACATGTTAAATAACTGTTGAGGTTATAACTATTAGGTTCCTACTTTTGAGATGATCAAATGTTTACATCATCTAAATGTTTGAGAAAATTATGCATTCATTTGGAGTACGTATTATCCTAGTGCCTCTAAAACATTTCGTATCTAGAAGCATCTCTTTAAGCCACGTGAAATTCTAAAAGCTTGAATTAATGGAAGTCGTGTAGATTCAGACGCAGATATAATCTAAAGCAAAATCTTTCCTTGCGCTTCAATTGTGTCTCCCGATTATCGTTACTGCGAGATTCAATGCAATGCACACTGCTAATTTGATTGGATCTTTGAAGTGCCCACATGGCCTGTAAGCGACGGCGGCCGCAGAAGAAGCGGTGGGCGCACCGAGTTTTTCCTGTGCCGTGGCGGCCGGTGCAGTGCGGGGCCTGCAGGGAACCCCGGGGCCCGGGTTTTTACCCGAGCGCCTCGCGGCGGCTCTGCCGACAGGTGTTCGGAGCGGAGCGGAGCGGTGCGGGGCGGGGCGGAGCGCGGCCGGCGCCACCGTGGCTGCCGCCGCCGCCGCCGCCGCCGCCGTCGGGGGCAGGTGGAGGCGCGCCGGCGGCCCGGCCCGGCCCCCGGGGAAGGCGCGGGCGCGGGATTGCCGCCCCCGCGCCGCCCCCGCTCGAAAAGTTCGGAATTTATGGAGGCGCGGCGCCGCGCCACGCCGAGCCACTCCGCGCTCTGGGAACTTGCTGCTGGCTGCGCAGGCCTCCGCCGCCGCCGCCGGGGTGACGGGCGAGTGTGGCAGAAGTTGGTTGTAGTTGTGTGTGTGAGTGTGGAAGGGGGTGTATGGGTGTTTTGGGTTGGGTGTTGGTCAGATATTTTTTTAGTGTAGTTGTTGTTTGGCTGTCGGATTCGGAAGTACGTAACTGTTTTGACTTAGCTTTGAATTAGGAATGTCAATTTGAAGCCGATGGATATTGATTTAATCAGCTGCACGACTGGGATATCTGAGATACAGCCTGTGTGTCTGTTCTGAGTGTATCATCGATCATGATATGTCATAATTGAATCGATGATAATGTATCTAAAAAAAAAGTCGAAGTTACACGCTTTAAAATGTTACTGTGAACTTTTTCTTCTAACGACTTATTACAGTTCATTTGAAAACCGGAGCAATCTACTTTATCTGAGTGGTTAAACACGTAACGGGCCAGCATCGTCTAAATCACTCGCCAACACACTCCAGGTCCAGTGATTTGCGCGTGCTTGGAGCCGTCCAGTCCTAAGCAGCGAACGCCGTTTCCAGTCGCGGCCCGCGGCTGTTGCGTGGGCGTGACGTGGGTCATAGGGGCGGGGAGGCCTCAAACGTAGCAAGTGTCAATTAAGATGAGCCCGCCTTTCGTTTGTTTTGCCGGTCGTTACCGTCTCTTTGTTCGCACCGCCTCCGCTGTTGCCGCCCAGCCCCGCCCGCCCCCGCCCCGCCCCCGCCCCCGTCTTCGCGCCTCCGAGCCGTGGAAACTCCGCGCCGCACCGCGCGGGGCCCCTGCCTTCGCTGCTCTTTGTTCCCAGGGTTGACCTTGCGTGTGCAGAAATATTAATTGTTGATTGCTGCTCCTATCTTAGTGCAGCTGTTCGATCCACGCAATGAAGGACTTGGATCATAATTTGAAAGAGGGTTTGATGATGATTGTTGCAAATGTGAATTAGAATATCCATCGGGATAAGTTGAGATATTCAGGTTACTGATGTTTGTGATAAATATATGTAATAGATTTTATTTAAATTGTATTGTAAATTTTCAATTTGAACGGAGAGAAAGAATCGTCACGGCTCGATTCTCATATTTATTCTAATTTCATTGTATTACCACAAATATGTTCGCGCAATTTACAATTATAAGATTAAACTTGTTTTTGACTTTGTTCGGTTCTTCGAACTTGTCTTGTTCTTAAAGTATTGTCCATACCTCAGTTACATTTATTATATGAAATCGGAGTGAGAGAAATATCGCGAGCTTCTGATTATGTTCTACATTTTCGGTAATTATTTTCGTAAATGAAATGTTTCCCTTGGTCACTGACGCGAAGTGCATCTGGGAAGGCTGTGAAGGCTTTTGGGAATTTGTGCTGCGGTATTATCGAGCATGTATCCCTTCCCGCAGAGCGTTTGGTGGAAGAGGTCACTTCGCCGCTGCCGCGCCCGAAATAGCCCCTGTGAGCGCGTCGCGGCCCGCTCCGCCAAGCAGCTCTTCATGGGTTGATTTTCATAGCCCGCGTCATCCATAAACATCAGGGTCATTCTCCTGTTTGCTTGAGTTTATGAGGGACGCTCCCGCCTGAATTACGTCGTTACCGTAGCGTTGGCCGGGCTCCACGGGTGGAGGAGGTTAAATTAGGACTCCCCACTGAACCGTCTCAACATATCGCCATCGATCGCACCTCCGAACGGTATTCGTCGGCCTCCCCATGCCGAATGTAGAATTGGTGTATTTGATTCGAGATACACGTTTCCTATGTGTGGGGAACACGCTTTGGGTTTGTATGCATTTGTGATGCGCATGCCTTAGAAGGTGACAGCTGAGTGGTGTGAACTGTTGGGTCCTTTTTGCAATTACTGTTTCGTGCGTATTTTTTTACTGCCAAGTTACCGAATTCTCTTGCTGCCATTTTTGCAATCAAATCACATTTTCTTTTAAAAAAATCTTTAATCATGCCACAAGTCCCATGGCAAGCAGACTCGATTTTTTTCTAATTTTATATATACAGTATTAAATATTATTATTAATTCCTTAAATGTCACTTGGATATGCGTTTGGTCATCTCTTACGTGAATTAAATGATGGGACGACCGAAGCACATGTTTGTTTAACCCCATTTTAAGATATCGATCCGTGTTCTCGTACTCGTCTTTCTCGCCCCCTCCCTTTTGTATTTTCCTCTAATAACATTTCCCTGTGTCTCTCCACCTCTTACTCTCTTCCATTTCCTTCCGTCTCCTGATTTTTTTATCCCCCCCTTTCCTGAAGTATTTGCAACCCTTAGCTCCAATCTGACGCCCTACCCATTTCTTCCCTCTCCGTAATATCCGCCTGTTTCTCCCCACTACAGCCTGGGCCCTTTCTCGTGTTTTCGCCTCCGTCCGCGCCCGGAGCTCGCGAAGCCCTGCGCTTCGCGTGCGGCGTAACAAAGCGTTCGCTGATACTCGGCTCGCCTTACACCGATACGGCACGAGCGGCCCCGGCGTGTTTAGGGCGGATTTCGTTTACAGCGGCGCCCGCCGCGGGCACGCCACGGAAGCCTCTGCACGCCGACTTCGCTTTCCGTTCACGGCGATCGCCGGCCTCTCGATTGCTGCGAATAAGGGCCCCGGCTCTCGTGGGGGCGGGGCGAAGCGCTGGGTTCGTCTCCGCAGCGAGAGAGCCACAGGTGACGCGGGGGCACGCGAGGTGGGTGCGTGCTGGGCCGATGTGCTGCGCGTGTCTGCAGAGCGCTTTGCAATTCTGAGTGGTAAGAGAATTGTGCGAACTGCGAGCAAAGCGCATTCGGATTGGAAATCCTTCTGGTTTATTGCGGAGCTTTATCAAGTTTGCAAATTGAAAGATAAAGGATTGTAGAAAACGCAAGAGAAATGCAATGGTAAAACCAACTGGGTGTAGTAAATATTAAAACATAAAACATGTAAAAATAGTTTAACATGTTTGTGAGAGACATTACAAAATAGGGAAACCTTACCCTTCAAGGGATTTTTAAGTGGTTCATAAACTATTCAATATTTATTATTTTCGTATTCCTTGTGCTAAGTGGCTTACCTAATTTCGTTGTTCTCTGCTCGTGGTTCTCAGTCGTATATTTATTGCATTCTCTCCTGATTTTTTTTTTTTTTTTTTTTTTACGAAATAATTTTGTAACACGGGATTTTTTCGTAATAAATATGAATGTTGGGCGCAAGCAAGTGGTCGATCCACCGTTCGCTAGGCAGGGCGAGTCGGGGGGCGTGAATGGGCGGTGGTAGGTGTAAGCGGGCGCGAGGCGGCGTTGCAGAGCGAGGCGAACTTCCTCCGTCGGCTCGCGTGTCGCGCCGATCGCTCTGCGAGCAGCCACCCGATCCGGGGCTGTTCGGTGACAGGAAATGACAGCGCGACGGCTCCCCCTTGGAGCGCGCCGGCCCACGTGCTTCTCGGCGACACGTGGCCACGCCCCTCGCTCCTTGCCTGCGCCCCGGCTCATCTCCGCCGGGATAACGAACCGTCCGTAATCGGATTGAGCATCCGCGTGGCGGACTGCGCCACCGCCGCCACACGGATCGCCGGCGAACGGGTCCCAACCCCGAGAAAGAAGAAACGTATTTTTAAAGCGATTTTATTGAAATGGAACTTAGTTTTCTTTTCATTAAAGGTTTTTTTATAAGCAACATTTTCGTCTTTTTTATGTGGGTTAGTTTTACGCATATTTGGTAATTATTTTTGTTCTATCCTTTTTACATGGTTTATTATTGAAGTTCGTTCCGATTCACTTCAGTCTTTTTACGTTTTCGCTATCTTAAATTTCCTTGTTCTTCTTCAATAGCAGCCCCATCACCCTCCGTCAATACCCCGTCTCACAATTTCATCTTCACAGTTCTCGCTGCCGTTTACAGAACTTCCTTCATTGTACGCACCAGTCATTAATGAACTCGCGAAATACGTAGAGGAAATGGAGCCATGGTTTCGCGATTCATTGCCAGGGAGGGCGTCAGAATGAAAGCTTCAGCTCTGAATGAGATATTGATTGGCAGCTGTGATCTCGTGTGAACGGAATACAAATTGTTCGCCTTCGTTCTTCGAATCTTAGGTACATGTGTTTTCTTTTTCTATTAAATAACACTATGTAAGTTGCCGACCAGCTCGGGACGTGAAATGTCTCTTTGAAGAATCACGGATTGGAAAAGATTCGTTGACTTTTCTTCTGAGTTTCAAGCACCTCGTGTTTTTCTGCAGAATCACATAGACAATTAGTGGACAGTGCATTCTAAATTGCAAAACTCGTGAAGGAATCTAGCGTAAACGACTTGAGACTTGAGACGTTCAAGATAAAAAGTGGTAAATTAAAACAAACGTTTGCACACTTCATAATTATTGGAAATCTTCGTATAAGTCAGACCAGTTTGAATTTGAACTCTTCCGACGTGACTCCCATTTCCTCGTAGTTTTTCATAGTGAAATATACTATACGATGTAATAGGGATATAAAATCAGGGTAATTTAGGTAGCCACTCATCGACACAACGATTACAGTGTCCCGTTACTGTTCATAATCATTCAAGTGCCGTAACTCCTTTTAGTTCGCTGAGAGTACCGGAAATACGCCGTTGCAAGCAGTCGAAAGCGGTAGATGATATACGGTCTTCATAATCATCATACCAAATCAATGTACGTGTCTACTGTATGCACATTCGTAGTTGACTATTATTCACGTAAAGAGTGTTGACTCAAAAATCACGGTTTCTGCTTGTAAACCATCGCGTTATCAGAACATTCGATCACACCGTAATATTAGGATTAAGTAAGGGCCGTAACATTATCATCGTTATCGCCATTGCCATGTTATACTCAGTTTTTGTCTTCGTAAGGGGACAAACGAATAACTTACATTTACATTATATTTAATCTCAGAAATGTGACTGGAATTTTAATATTGTTCAATAAAGTGTGTGCCTGTAAAATTGGAATTGTGAAAGAATCACGACTATTTGGGAGTATGAGATTCAAAACACATATGAGACATTAAAGGTTGGCCTTCTATTTTACTTGTAACTAAATTGTAGGTAGCTGTGGTACGACGAATGGAATGCCTCGCACTGCTGCTCCGCCGCCCTACTTAGCCCTGCTGACCGCCCTGGCAACCGCTATCGGCGCCGCTGGAGGCTGCGACTGCGACCCCGGGCCGGAAGCGCCACTGCTCTCCCTTCCCCTCTCCCTCCCCGCCCCGCCGGAAGTCAGGCCGCCGCCCGCACAGGCTGTGCGAGAAGGGACTCGGTCGCCAATATCCACCTCATATTATTGAATTCTAAAAAAATTGAATTGTGAGTGAAGTCGATTGTAGAGATGCAATCAAATGAAGTCTAAAATTTTGATCACACATGCTCGAGAAGTTTCCTTTTAAAAAAACTCTTTATTTGGAGCGGATAATGAATAATAGAACTGCCATTTCCATCTAGCCTGTAAGTATACTTAATACGTAATGTTAATTTCTCACTAATGATCAGGATTGTATTTGTCATTAATTTAACTCAAATTTTCCTCACCAATATACTGCGTCATGTTTTAGGTAAGGGGAATTTCTGTAATATTTTCCTCCCTTCGGGAGAACGTCTCTACAGCGGATCTTGTAACAAGGATCTGGAGAATGGTCAAGAGATGTAGCCCCAAACTGAATACCGTTGAATCAAGCTAATTGAGTGAAGTTCAGAATATTCTACACGTTGCTTTAGGAGCTTCCCACACGACCTCGATCAACGCGTGAGGATCTGCTGGCTGCAACCGCCACCGCCTGTTCTGGCCTGTTCCGTTGTCGCCGCCTCCGATCTTATCCGAGCCCTCGACCCCGCTGCCCGTAGTAATTGCAGCCGTTTCCCCCACCCGCCGCCTTTCCCGCTCCATCAAAGGACGCCGCGGCGCCTGCCTTTGAGTGCGCGAACACCGGCGTTGGGGCTCGAACTCGCACTCTCGGACGAAACCCGCCGGGCGTTGTCCCAGAATGTGTCGCCTAGCTGACGTTCTAGAGGAAACCGTAATGACAAAAGTTAACCTCCAATTAGAGATGAATGATCCCGATACCACTTGAGTGACCGTTTTTACCGTAAATTGCATTCAGTTGACAAGACGTTTTAAAACCCTTTTGGCAATATGCTATTTCTGTGTATAATTAATGTAATATTGTAGTTATTACTATTCATAATTGCGAACGAAGCTAGTCATGTGGATAGTAAAGAAGTTCAGTTATTAGTATGTCATTAGACCACAGTGTTTGACACAATCTTGTGGTAATTATCGTCGTTGTATAATAGAGCTTTAAACTTATTATCGTGCTCGGACAAATAAACCGGTAAACCGCACAGGCCACCCGACCGGTTTGGCAGGAGCCCGCCTAACAGCACCCCTGCCATCGCGAACACGTCGCGTTTTAAATTCGCGCATAGGCCTCGTCCGCACGCAGCGCAAGTGCGCCGGCGTGCGGGCCGCGCGCCCGGACACCTTGTCGCCATAAGTCTTGCTGCCTCCCGCCGCCGCCGCCAGAGTGAGTTTGACGGCCTGATACCCATCGCAATTGTTGCGGCGGCGCGCGGCGAGGGGGAGTAACCTTGATGCGGCGGCGGCGGCGGCGCAGGTGGCGGCGGGCAGGCTCGCACCTGTCGGCGGCGGCGGCGGCGGGGCGGGCGGTGTGGCCGCCCGCGCCGCGCCGCGCCGCGCCGCGCCGCGCAGACCTGGCTGACCTGGCTGTGGGAGGCCGCCGTGGATGGGAACTTCGCGAGTGCTTGTATTGTCTCCACTTCTAGAACTGTACTTAACCTTCTAACCGGAATTTGATTTTATACTTACACCTTTTCAATTCTTGACCCAACAGATTGTCCTCTTTCTTGGTTATTAAAGCTTTTATTGAAAACCAGTATAAAAACGTGCTTTATTACAGGAAATTCTCAGAATATTGTTATAAAATTTCCGTAACACATATTTCAGGGCTACGTTTGTAGTGATTTTAGAATTACATAAGCCAAACGATTTTGGTATAGTTTATTTAATATTAATGCCATTTAGGAAAATCTACCCGCATTGTTAGAAATGTCTGTTCATGAAATTTGTAGCATGTGCCGTACGATGCCAACCTCTTGTAGTACACTCAACACATCAGTAGTAAAATATTTTAAGAAGTGTTCATTTCTTCCTCCACGTTCTAGATAAAAGAATATCACTGAATTCCATACTGGGATTCCAACCGTGTTAATCAAGTGAATAGGTATGTGTTGGTCATTTCCTGTGGAGAATACCATAATGTGGTGAATTTTCCAAATGTTTTTCCCGCTGACCCCCACCCCCTCGGACAATGTCGACAACCAAAGGGGTACCGGAAGTGACGGAATCCCCTCTACCCTCGCCCCTTTTTCAGCGGTTTCCGCCCACGAGCGGACTCGTGTGTCGTCGTCGACCTATTACACCACTGAGCCGCAACAGCGACGGACTGATTCCTCACAACGTTGCAAAAGCTGTGCCACGTGTGCCGCGTCGTGTGCAGTATTTTCGTCATTTGCATGGGACTTTTTATAGCTGACGTAACGTTTGTTCTGTTTGAAATAATATTCCGGTTGAAGTTGAAGGCGAGAATATCTCTTCTCTCAAAATGTGACTTCTGTGTACATTCTTTCTACCTGTTTCGTGAAGATTGCGAACAGCAACTTTGTTCGTGAAGTTTCGTTTTGAAACACATCAGGAATGTGGGTTAATTCTCAAAGTATTGAATTCGTTTTGAAATGTAATTTTTCTGAGCATTGTGCAAGCAAATAATGACGGCCGTGAAGAAAAGATTGCTGCTATTACGTACTCGGTTTCTTAGATATGCCCCTAAAATTTTATGCAGATGCTTATATTGAATTGTTGCAAGGTAATGCAAAGTTAAAAAATCGTGCGTCACTAACATTCAGTGTTAAGCGTGTATGTTGTTGGCTGCATATACATACACAAGTCATATCGATATTCAATCTGTTAGTTACTGTGTGAACTCTAATTCGAAATGAACATTCCATATCTCTCGCCCCCCCCCCCCATCCTGTGAACTGTACAGATTTAATGAACGCATGTCTGTTGCAGAGGCGAAAGATACGTTTACGCGTAATGTTCCTATCTTCATTTTTCCTTTTCTATGGAATCCATTAAATTTTGGATAAATATCATTTATACCTTTTATATCATGATTATACATAATTTCTCCGCCCTTTCCAAGTCTTACTTTACGACTTGAATTTCGTAGTTACTAATTTAATTATAAACATCTCTCTGCTTTATTGTCAAGGAATAACTTTTTCCTCTCAATTTAATTCTACAAAGTTTTGGACGCTTGTCCTCTCCCGTGAGCTTCCCGGAACGTGCGTTGGGATGGAGCAGTGTTGTGCGTTAATCCTGTGCACACGGGGCGGGGCGGGGGCGGCGTCTGGGCGGGAAACCCGCGCCGGCGCGTGCCGTGCGTCAGCCCATTGTCCGGCGGCGGGAAGCCGACGTGGCCCGTGCCTGTCGCCGCCGCCGCCGATGCCTCCCGCTCTCCAGATGCCGCCAGCCTCTGCGCCCTCCGCCCTCTTCGGTGGGGCACTCAAGGACTCCGGCAGGCGTTCGGTGATAGCTCACATTACGCAGTTCATCTTCCCCAGTATTTGAATACTTCAATGAAATGCTTCCTTTAATAATTTTTGAGTAGGTAAACTAAGTTGGGTTCAGTAGATAATCTTAATATCAATTTTCTCTTTGGCGTTTCTAAACTAATTGGACGTTTGGATAAAAATCATCATTCATCCTTATTAAATGGTAAATAGCTTATATGATTATTTTTGCGTTAATTGTCATTTATGAAAAAAACTCTTTATGTTCAGTTGTTTTGGAAGGACGTCAGTGTAAGTTTTAAGACCTTCATCGGTGGGATTGGGAAATAAAATAATAAGAGAAATAATTTCATCAGAGATGTTTGTAAATTATGGTCATTTATTACGCCAAGGAACGCATTACAGCTTGTAATGAACTGTGTCGTAATTTATTATCTGTTGGCTATTATAAAAGTAGATAATTTAGTTGTGGCAACATCCTTGAGTATAACATGTAGATTCATCCATTATTAATGTATCTCTTGTGATGCAAAATTATCATCATGCAGTGTAATTTTGGAAATCTCCGCCGCCAAGTAACACGTTTACGGTTGTAATCCACGCTTAAGAGCTCGCATTCTTTGCCGGCGACGTGCCTGGAAGCTGAAAAGCCACGCGTTAGAAATGACAGTAATCGTCGTAGTCGGATCACAGATCTCGATATTTACCTCCGCCGTTTCCTCAGGGAGGAAGTTTTTATGAGCGAGAGCGTTGGTGTCCCTCCGTCCCAGTTTTCTCCGGCGCCGCCGCAACGGTGAGTGGGCTATCGCCGGCCCCGGAGGATGTTGCGGTGCTGCAAAGCGTAGGCAGGGCGTCTGTGCATCTGGCTGCGGATGCGACCGAAGCGCCGGGCGGATGTGTTCTTCCCGTCGCGTGCCGCCGCCCGAGAAGGCGCTGCCATTGTGAGGGCGACACATGTGCTCACTGCCCCTCGCGCCTCAAGGATTACTTTCTCGCCGGATTTCATCGCGAGATTCAACTGCGTTTGATTTAATTTGTTTTACCAATGCATATTTCGCAAATGTGTATGGCAACGGAAGAACGAGGTATCTTTAACATCTATTGGTAAATAATTTTCAGAAAAGAGTGCTACCACTCTTTTCTACAGTATTACATCCATATACTGTACATAGTCTAAAATTTGTAATTCATTGGATTGTCATTCTGTTTAATTTGTTTATTCATTGGAATTCTGTCCATGTCTGACACATTATTCTCAATGGACTTTGTTGTCTTACTTATATTCACATGCATCGCGTCCACAATCTTTCGTCTCACTTTTTATGGGGTTTATTTATAAGATTTTTTTATATTCCCCCTCTTCAGTGCTATGAACCTCCAATCAGGTTTCGAGTAGACCATTGCGGTTCTTCCCGCACTGAAAAAACGTTGTGTCGAAAATAAGTGAGTAGGTACTCGAACGTACTACGCTCTACGACCGGGAGCTCATTCGAGCCCTCATAGAAGTCTTATAATACGTTTGTTTTTGTCTTTTTAACGTGACCCACGACATTAAGTCATATTTTCACCTCCTGCATTATAATGTGAATCTTTTTATTTAAATCGCGATCGTCCTTCTCAACGGGGCTCATGGCCACAGGCATGTGCTTACCACTGTTAAAAAGATACATTTTCTAAGGCAGCAAGTGTACAAATGACCTAATGTGATTGTCCACGCTCAAAAAGCGAAGTGCGTACTGCCGTCCGCCACCGCGTGGGTGCTACCAACGAGCAGCGAACGAAGGAGCGAGCGGCGCGCCGGCAAACGCGTTCTCGGCGCGGGCGGCGCGGGGGCGGCTCGCTGCGTGCGGCGGCGGAAGCGGCCTGGGAACCTGCCGCCGCCGTAACAATGGCAGCAGTCTAACCTTCGGGGGCCATCACCCCGCGCAGGGTCAGCGAGCGGTCGCCGCCGCCACCGCCGCCTCCGCCACCGACGTCGTTGCCGCATTTCTTTGGGGCTCAGCACGCGATACGCCTCGCTCACCGACGGCCAAGGGGCGCGTTTGGTATTTCATGGGTGGCGTCTTATGTCAGTCTTCTGCTTTCGCCCAGTGGCTCG
The DNA here is from genome assembly GCA_964035755.1 of Teleogryllus oceanicus. Lineage (NCBI taxonomy): Eukaryota > Metazoa > Arthropoda > Insecta > Orthoptera > Gryllidae > Teleogryllus > Teleogryllus oceanicus. The sequence continues at coordinate 127,034,353 of CAXIVR010000006.1, forward strand.
ACAGCGGCAATTTTGTTTAACACGTCTAATAGGGTCGTATGTCAAAAAGAATGCACTATAATGTTGTAAATTACATTGCTGTATATACCCACTGACTCAAATGTCGGCATCCATGAGAAAAGCTTGGCATAAGAGTTAAAAAAAAAACATAATTATTGATCTTCTTGTGGTGAGGATAAGTTTTTATTTTCAGAACAATTGTACATGCAGATAAGCATTTGAATCGAGCGTGAAAGCCATATAATTGTAATAACTTTTATTCTTCAAACTTCTTGACTACAGAATATTTTTTGATCTGATGACCAGTAATTATTTCTTCAATTTGATCACTTAAGTCTACGTTCTACATGGCATGTCGTATTCCCTTTCGTGGTCCATTCAGTTTACCTGCATTGGATAGTTCGCTGTCGTGACACTTAAAGTGCTTCAGATGTTGTTAACATAGTTCACGGTTTATGTGCGTCTTTGTGATAAATATGAGCCTTGCGTGACTTCTTGCCTGTTGTGGCTGACATGAATAAGGCCGTATTAACGGCAAATCTGCGCTGGAATTATCTAGAAATGCAGGCAAATGTAACTTGACGTGGATATGTAAAATTACTTGACAAAGAGAATTCGCTCATTGTGTGGGTTGAACAATCCGAATCTCGTTGTACGCATTTTATGTAAAATAGACGAAATCGCTCTGTAAAGAACTATGATTTCTGTGTGGAGCTCATTATTAACTTGTTATTTTTGAAGCTTTATATTAAGATCAGGAAATCTACAACATGCAGCGAAAAATCCTGATATAGTTGTATTAATTTCAGATTGTAGGATAACCTTGTGTAATTTCATTTTAACCTGCACGAAAAGAAAGTCTTAAGCTTTAAGAGGTCCTCTAAGATTGGCTTCTTAAAGAACACATTTGCAGGATAATACTGGCCAATAAAAGTTGACAGCGGACTGAGAAAGTCACCTTTGTGTTCTTCCATTCTGAAATGGCTGAATGACACGTAAAAGTCTAAAGTCGTTCCTAACCTTTGCACTGTGTCAGTAATATAACATGACATCATGGGAAAATTATTTATGTAGCAGTTTCCTTCAGGAATATGAATTCATTTCTGAATATTTCCACGTGCGTTCAAGCACGCACTACGTGAGTAAGTTAATATCTAAGGTCGAATTTGTAATATTACGTATCGTTCGCGGAAGAGATGTGTTTGAGATGAGTTCTTATAGGTTTACCGTTGATACGTTTCCTTTTAATTATCAATCTCGAGGAACTAGAACATGCAAACTTACAAATCTCGAAGTCATACATAACTTTGACATTTGCTAACTTTTACCCAAGTTATCTGAAAACTAACTTTAAGCTAAATCCAGAAATGTGTGTAACGGGGGAATTTTAATTTTTTTTGGCCTACCGGAATGGTCGATCCTTTTTTCAAATGAAAGGAAACAATAAAAACAGTTTTTAAAAAACGTTCTCTGCAATGTGTTTAATGCCGCTCGATGGGATAGTCGGACGTACCTCTATTTGAGGAAACAAACATAACATTCAATCAAATTACGTGGAGATAACTTAAGCGTTCTTAAATGACAGGACATTACACAAAGACTGCTATTAATGGGTCAAAATGGAATGTTGGAATAAACCTATCCAGTCCCTTCAAATTGCTGCTATTCTCTTTATGAACGATTTTGGTTTTTTCATAATTACGCCGAGCATCTCGACTGGTTGCTCCTTTCCATTCACTGGGCATGAGAATGAATTATTGTTATCCTTATTTAAGCCTATTTTGGCCTGTATTAAAACGTGCGAGGTTTCGAAGCGTAAAACGCGATGTCTTGTGCGCCGGAAGCAGCCGTCCAGTGAGGCGCGTCCCCTGCGAGGTGACGGTGGCGCCGCCGCCGCCGCGCGATGAAAGCGGCCGTGTGTGCGCCTGCGCCCTATCTGCCATCGCGCGCGCGCCGCACGCCTGACGTCGTCCGCAGCCACCTAAACCCGTTCGGGCTGCGTGGAGACGGCTCGCAAGTGGCTCTCGCGAACGCTTCCAATGTCGGAAGGAAGAAAAAAAAAGTTAAAGAAGTAAATGGAGAATGTGCCGGCAGTGTTAAGCTTCTGAGAGGTCGATAATGTCAGTCGTTTTCAACAGATACGAGGCTAATATCGATAATTGGACGCCAAATAAAACATTTTGAAAGGGAGGCTGCTTCGGGGAAATAAAATTTGACGAGAATATTAAGTCAATTCTATATTCATCCAGCCTATTTATTACACTTAATGCGCGTTGTCTGCTTGAATTTAATTTATCAAATGTAAGATGCATTGCAATCTTGCAAATTGAACGACTTCGGAATAATTTGTCAAATCTCTCTTCTTCGTAGAATTGACAAAGATTTTGACTTACTTAAGTACCCCATTATTATGTCGTTTTTGAAGAAAAATCATATTGTATTAATTCATGTGTGCTATAAAGCTTCTTTATTTTCATTAGGGCGTCAAGAATGTTCTGAACGTGTAGACTTCGTGAGTATGTAAATTCCATCACGTGCTAATTCAATTGACGACTGTTTGTACATTATTGTAATTGTATTCAGAATCAATTGTTACTTTTTCTCGACGTCAGTCCATGAGGGATTTCGGATATTTATTCCCTCTGTCCCTCAAGGCGCCACATAGGGAGGACGTTGCCCTTCATCATTGTTCTCCGGCTCTGGGACTGTTCGCCCGCCAGTTCCCCAGCCCTTCATTCGGTGTTTATTGCGGCTGTTGCTGTGTTGCCTCAAATCGCGTTGCTGCTACCCGATATAACCCCGTGGGCTTTTGTATTCTTCCCGCGGCGGCCGTAACAGCCGTACGCGTCGGAGCCGACTAATGTCCGTGCGCTTTTCCGAGGTATCCTTTGGCTCATCTGCATTGTTCTCACGATTTCGTATTACTACTTGTGCTCTTAGTCTTTCCGCTGGGAAACTCATTATGTGCGCGTAGTGGTTGTTGGGCTGTTCGTTCGAATAGGTTTTAAATAACGTTTCCTCGTACGACCCAATTGCCGGTCGCATTGACCAAGGTGCACGCAAACTTTTTCGTAGTAACCTCCTAACGAGAAAGTGATTTTGCGAAACAACATGTTTCAAGAAACTGCGTTAATAAAGAAGCAGCTTCGAAAAGTATTTCACATTGAAAATGAGGTGGATGAAAGTTATATCACTAACCAAATCGATAGAAACAAAGCCCTGCGGTGTCCAGTGGTCAACGTTTTAATAATAACGTAAACGCAAATAATTATGAAATACTATGGTAGGATGGTTCTGAAGGATATGTCTTCTCTAAGTTGTCCCTGGGTCAAGCTAGACTTCCATTGCCAAATTATAAAACAGATAAATCACAATCTTTCCGCAGCTATCGTGCAGCATAGCACTCATTCCTTTGCGCAGTGGTTCCCTGCACGTATTACGAACGCGCACGCCCCGTGAAGATGACCTCTTTCAGCCACAACGTCCTCGCTGAGGGACGCGCTCGCACCTGACCGTCGTTAAAGACACATCGCGCGGTGCAGCAGGTCATTTTACGAGAGGGGAACAATCGAAGGACACAATGGGCGGCGCCGATGCGTCACCAGCAGATCGCGGAGGCGTGCGCAGTCTGCCCGCGAGCGCGGGTGGCGAGATATGCCGGCTCACAGCGCGCGGGTCGGCGACAAAGGAAGCCCCGTTGCTCGGGCGGCGACAGACGGGCGGTTTTATGCCGCACCGCGCGGTCTTCGATGGCGGTCGCTGCGTCGTTCCCCGGCTGAACCACGACGACGTCTTGCTCTCGTGCCGCTCACTGTGTTTGAACTCTTGTGCCCGAGAAATGCTCTGGAAAATACTAATCCAGCATGGAAACAATCCGTGTTCTGTTTTATTCCACGCAGTTTAATTTTTGCGATGTAATACTTCTACTTTTTTACATTGAATGAGTTTCTTGTATAAAATGTTTGAGTTTACCTTGCACTCGCTTCAGCAAACATTATCCCAGCGTATGGACTGGAAATGTAAAGTAGAATTGTGGTATTAAAGGACAGTCGTTCATTTTGAAGCGCAGGCTGGCCGATACTCGCGTCTTCAACTGGGCTGCATCATTTCACCCTTTACGACATTTTAGAATTCTGTATTACTGCGTGCGTGGATCAACACGTGCGCTCTTTAACCCATTGAATATCGATGTTGAATGGCACCTCCTCTGCGGAGAGGCTGCGAGTCGCTCGGATGAACGGCACCGGCTCCAAAATAGGTGCACGGCGTCCGCCGCCGGCAGGCCCAGCGCTGGCGCGGTGGCGTGGGCGACCTCAGAGGCCGAGCCGCTCGCGTCAATGGCCGCCTTGTCCGCCATTCTCCTTTTTGCGCGACGGAATTATATTCGATAAATCGTGTCCGGCGCCGCCGCCGCCGCCAGATCGCATCGCGGGCGCTCCGCGCGGCGCGGCGCGGCGCGGCGCGGCGCGGCGCGCTCTTCCGGCGGGGGCGGACTGATTAATCCGAGCGATACGCGGCGGCGGTGCGCGGGCCGTTAGCCGGGGTGATGGACGGCGTGGACCGTCCCCGCTCACCGCGTTGGGGCTTATCGGCGCCGCCCGCCGCCGCCCGGGGCGCTGGTGCAGCGTCACGGCGGCGCCCGGCGCGGGATGCGACTGCTGCGCACCTGGCGGCGCCATTTGTTCCCTTGCATGGCTCTTCGTTACGCCTGCTCTCCGGATTATGTTAATCTTAACTCTGCCTTTTCTCATTCTGGAGAGTAATGTCTGATAGCTTAATAAGCCTTACGTAAGATACTGTAGTGTTCTCGAATGTAATGTTCGTTATGGTGAGGAATTACGGAATTAACATACACGGAACATCTAAAAAAATGCGTGAAGACAGATTATTACTTCGAGCACGTATCATTTGTCGGTATTATTTTTATGTTCCGATTTTGTATTTGATATCGAGTTTTATCTCATGTTTAAAATTGAATATTTTTTTCTCCATAATAGAGCAGTTCACTTAAAATAATTTAAATTCCAGAAACATCATGGTGTGTATCTTGAAATTATTAATAAATAATTTAATTCTTTAGCTTTCTTTAATATAATATTCTGTAAAAGGAATTCTTTTGAAAGTGTAACGTGTTCAATTTATATCAGAAACATGAACTTTCCTGCTCGGTATTACTCATTTAAAACATTTTTAAAATATTTAATACGGTAATGAAAATTTATTTTAAAAAAGTCGATTTTATCTTTTCTTTTAAAAATTGAACCTCTTAATTTTTCACCGTATATTGTCATTTCGTTCACCTCCTGTCAATTGTTCTTGAATAGCCTAGAGTGTTTGTCATCGATTCGGTGACAATCACATCGATAACCGAACTCGTGCACCGCCAGCCGTCCTCCAACTCCGCCCGCGCGAGGGCCCTGGCCGCGGGCCACAGGTGCTGCACGCGCCATTGTTCTGGCTGGGAACCGCGTTTTTGTCGGGCGGCGCGTTCGCTCGCTCGCTCGCTCCAACCGCCGCCGCTGCCGCGAGGGCAGATGTACGCCTCGCAACGTTGCCCCGCTGCGCCGCCACCATCACCGTCACCACCGCCTCGCGCCGCACCGCACCGCCCGCCCGCTCGCCCACCTCGTGAAATATGCATAAGCGCCACCGCTCGCTTTGAAAGTACAATTCCCGCGCCCGCCTCCCCGCCCCCTGCCACAATACTTGAGATTCGCCCGTAAAGAAGCGCCGGTCTTAGGCGTCCACGCTTTCTGGCTTCGGAGGGTTTATGAGACTGATTGCTTTTCTGGGAAGTGTGTGGGGCCTGTACGTTGCTCAGGGATTTTAGAGAGACTTGCTACAGTCACGTTTAAAGAGCAGGAGAATAAGTTAATCTTACAATTCTATCGTGGTACTAGTACGTATATAGAACTACGTCGTACTTATTCGCAGTACAGACGTATAAAAGTGTCCCTATGCAGGTGTAAGGAACATTTGTTTTAGAAACCCACATAAAATACGTCTGTAGGTAATGATGGTAGTAGTCGTTTCGCAAATGTCCGTGCTATTGTGAGTCACGTTCCATTTTAAAAGGTAACAAAGAAGGTAACAAAGTGACAATTAATATTTTTTAAATTTAATATTTTATACATTTTGACCGTTGTAGCACGCCACAATATATTTTACGGTCCTATTGCTACCTTCATTCAGGAATGCCTTACGTACACCATCATTAACCTACTTTTATTCCCCCTGCACCCAGTGAAACAAGTCCGTAACTGCCAAGGACGAGCTCACCACACACATGGTGCTTGGCGACCGGTCGCATCAGCTCGTCCTCCAGTGCGCTTCGCGAGGCACGTACGAGAAGGGAGTACCCCAAGGGCCAGCACGCGCTCCCTAATTGAAACTGTCGGAGCGGTGGTGGTGGTGGCGGCGGTGGTGGCGGTGGCGGCGACCACGGCGTGGCGAGCGCCTTGCGGCGTCGCGGCGGCGGCGGCGGCGGCGGCTCGTGCGCGCAGGGGTGTCCCGGGCATCGGCACCAGCTGCGGAGCGGTCGCAGAGGCCCGAACGCCACCTGCCGCTGCCCCTCCCGCACCTGCCGCCGCGGCCGCCTCGCCGCCCGCTCCCCCGCTGGCGCGCGCGCCTCCGCCACGGAGGCACCCTACGATTCGAAGCGCGGAGCCCCCACAGCAGCGAAGGAGGCGGTCGGGCTTGCGTTGTGTAGTTTCGCTAGTGGAAAGTACTGTATGGCTGAGCAAGAAAGACGTTCGTTTCCTACTGATGGAAATCGTCTTCGTCCGTTGACCTATTGCCACGATGCATCGTATATAAGATTTAAACCTTGTTTTTTTCTATATGTTATTTTACCTATCCAAGACCATGTACATTATTTCTTCTCGTTGAGAGCCCAATGCACGGTTGCTTTCTAATTTTCAAGTAAAAATAATATATTCCTCACTTGAATTAATACCCATTGTACACGTATTTGAAGAATCGCTGGGCGTTATTTTATCCCTACGTTCAAATGGTATAGTAGTTTTTTATTACGACTGCCACTTCCCTCGTCCGCCTGCGAGAGCGAACGAAGGCGCGCGCCCGGCGTTGGCCGTCGGCGGGCAGCGGCGCGTGGGCGGCGCGGGCGGAGGGCAGGGGGAGGGGGCGCGGCGTGCCGAAGCGCGTCTGCGCGGGCGTCACTCGCGCGAACACCTTGTACGGGAGGCGCGCGCGCCGCTTGGTATGCCGCGCCCTCCCGCCATCCCCCCGGGGCGCGCGCCCGCCCGGGGGCCGCGCGCGGATCCGCTTTGTGGACGATGCCGAACAGCTTCGTAGACACGAAGCTGCGCTCTGCGGACGGGCCGTGGCACGGGGAAGGAAGTTATGCGTAGGACCGGTACTCTTGATATCGAGTCAGGAAGAAACTTTTAATGGAAACGTAAATGCCAATCTGACGTAGCTCTCGAAGGACGACTGTGGTATTTGCCCCATTTTAAAACGTCAGTCAAAACTTCCTTCCTAATCATGCGTAGCCCAATTAAGGGTTTCGGTTTCGTTTTTATTTACATATGGGGAAAGGACAAACAGATTGATACGGATTACTGAGAAGCTCTGGGTGACGCCACTACATGTATCAGAGGAGCGAGTCTTTCGTGTCGTGGACTTGATTACTTCATTCAGAAGCGTTGCCTAGAATACATGCAATTCGTAACTGGGTTTCCCATTGTTTCGCGTTTTCCTTTACAGTTCAGTCATTTCCCTACTTGTTAGTAATATTTAATTTATTTGCCATCTTCGTCATTTCCTGCCTTTCACCATTTATTCTTGTTATAGTGATATCCCTTTTACGATCATAATTTCTCTTGTAATTTTTCTTCATCTTTATGTTCATTCATATTGTATTTATTTATTTCTATTTTTTGTTTGTTTTTGTTTTCTCCCATCTACAAATTTTCGCATGATCCCTTCTCCTTGTGGTCATTTACTTTCCCCCCAAGCCCTGCGATGTGCTTGCTGATCTGGAGTGTTGACCCCGCGGAGCGGCGTCCTTCCACCTGCTCTTCCCGTTCCGGCGGTGGGCGTGGGTGCTCTCCCGCCGCGACCTTCCGCAGATAGGCCCCGCCGCCCGCCCGCCCGCCCTTCCGCCAGCTGCTGGGCGGATGCGCGTCTCCGGCCGCCGCCGCCGGCGCTGGCGCTTCCGACCGCGTCACGTGTGCGCGCCCCGGCGCCGCCGCCTCGAGCGGCAGTGGCTGTGGTCACGGATGCTCACTCCTCGGCGGCTCCATTCACTCGCCGTGGACCCGGCGGTCGTGATTGTGGGCGGATGCGTCGGGCGGGCATCGCAGCGGCGACCACACACATTCCGGTCACGTGGTAGTTCACCTGGGAAGGTTCGCGCGTCTCTTGTTTGTCCGGAAAGTGTTCACAAAATGCCCATTTTGTAACTTGCCACATTGACTCCGTCTCGTCCTAAACGTTCAGGATTCACAGCCCTGCATCCTGAAGAACAGCGGGAGCCGAAGAGTTCCATTCGTGTCGGTTTTACTCGCGGAATGGAGGCATGTTCTTACCCGGACGAGTGCAGGTAAAACTATCACATATTCGGGTGTGATCTCATTCATTTCACCCAAAAGTAGTGCTGTGGAATGGAAGCTTCGACAGTTCTAAAATATTCCGAGAGCTGTAGTTGAAGTAGCCGAGCTCATTCGGGAACTGCGGCTGCCCAGCCCTAGTATTTGTTCACCACCACTCCGCGATCGATTTTTCATTGTAAACATCATCAGCACCGGCGCTGAAATTCAATTTTAACTGTGAGAATTGAGAACTTCCAATATCTACTGCAGCCATTTGATCTGAAAATTTGTGTAGCTTCTTTGGCCGGAATTTGTCCGTAGCTCCTAAATAGTAATTAATAGTTGTCATTTCTAGTGCGACTGAAAAATTAAACAATCTCCAAATTTTGTCTTGTTAAATAAGAAATCTCCTCTAAATAATGTTTGCTAAATGTATATTCTCCCGCTCTTGATGTTTGTTTTGTGCCTCTGGAATGAGCCATTGAGAATCAGTTGGTTTCGTAATCTCACATCATTTTACATATTCTCTCATTACCGTTTACTCCCTGCACACTCTTGTTAGTTGTTCCATCTTTGATATCCTCATCTGTGTAACTCATTTCCATGTTGCATACTATTTGTGCAAAATACATCAAACGTTCTGAAAAAAATTACTCTCGTGTGGTCATTCTACTGTAAGGAATATGCCAAGGGACGCCTTATGAAACGCTATGCTTAGTTCCAGTGCTGGAACAGATAAGTGGCTAACCGTATCGCAATTACAGCTCGCGTGTAAAAGTACATCAGGTGCGTATTTACGCCGCCACCCTCCAATTCCTATCGCTCTTTTTTAATTGTATGTAACCATTAGTGCTCAGAAAAAATGATATGCTTATCGCCAAGGACATTCTTCTTAAAACAAGCTTGTGGCTTTAATGATTAGTGTTGTATTGTTTTCAAGACTTACTTTCACAGGGGTATCGGCAACAACTACGAAACAGCTGATAGCGCATTAAGATGCTAATTAGTCTGTAGAATACACTTTTTTAAAAAGAATTCTTATATTAATTATGAACAAGTGATTTTCTTTGCATTCAATCTCGTTCTGAATATTTTGATAAAAATGAATTTTATGTTTGTCACACCCGTTTCAAAGCACGATTATTCGACATTGTTACTTATTATCAATGTGTGATAAACGAGTGATAAGAAATGTAACAATCAAAAAGTTTCGTAAATAAAACCGAGGTATTCATTTTTACTGTCGAATATGTATTGACTAAATATTCTAATTATTTTTTTGAAATAGAAAATTAGAAATAGTATGTCATTGATTCTCGTTAAGTCATTCGTGATAATTAGAGTATGAAATAAATGCTGCATATTGAAGTTGTCCATCGTTTACCGGATTTTGCCGTGAAGTCCGATATATTGCCGTTAAATCTGACTTGTTCAGGAGTACTAAGCGAGCGGCGAGGAGACTCACACGCGAGGCTTTCTCTCCCCTCCACCCACACGTCATACGCGCGGTCCATCTCTCGCCCCTGCGCTCAAAGGGAAACGAGCGACGCCGCCGGGGGGCGGGGCGGGGCGGGGAGACAGTTCCCCGAACGCCCGCTGCTGCCCGTCGCCTGTCCGCCGTCATCCCAGCGCCTGACATCGCGCCTTGCCCCGCCGCGCCGGGAAGCCTCGCAGCGGGCAGCAGACAGCGTTCTGCGCGCGCCGCTTGGGCTGGCGTTGCATGAGGAGCTTCACGCTATTCGGGAAAAGCTCCATGAAATTGGGACATATTTCTCTTTTCACCCGTTAAAATATATTCTAGTTGTTTTAATATTTAACTTGTGGGTACACTAATCAAATGGAGTTTTGTGAGAGGTCATTTTACATATTACTACAGATTTGTTTTTGCATTACAAGCATTGCATTACATTGCATTTAAATATAATAAAACTGGTATTTTAATGATCCATTCGTATTTCTAAGATGTTTTCAGTATACAATGATTTGGAGTTCCTAATTGGGGCAAACCTTCATAAGAATTGTTTAGGACCACGCCCTCACGAGATCTCATTAGGAACTTGAATTCTCACTTCCCAGGAACATTTCTCTTAACTATCTTTGTTTCTCGTAAATCACGACCCTACTATTTTCAAGATCTGTGCTTTCATATCATGGTCGTTCCCACCCCATGATGTTGTGAAATGTTTTTTTGAAGTTCTTGTACAATTTGTGAATCGCGGCGTCCGCTGTCACCGCCTTGCGACCGCTGGTTGGCCGTCGTATGCTTTCGCCGCCGCCGCCGCCGCTGTTACCCGCGCGGCTAAAAATACCGCTGCGCAGAAAAGCGCGTGCTGCCATTGCGTGGCCGAGTGCGCCGCTGCGCGCGGGCGGAGCGCAGCCATCGATCTGCGCCCTTGCCCCGCTCACGGCCCGCGCGCAGCGAACGCGTGGCGTGTAAGGCAGACGAGGCTGATTGGGGGCCCGCACATCGCTCCAAGGGCCAAGAAGGGAACTGCATCAGGCAGAGAAGTTACGAAGTGTTTAGGATAACAAAACCAGCACGAAACACTTATTAAATTTAATAACAACTTGAATTCAAATTGTGAATCCGCCACTTTCTACCATTGTTAAATGATTGAGGATTGTTGAGATTACTGCTAAAGAGTATTAAGAATGTCAGATACAATTGTTTTTTGAGGTACGAATACCGTGGAAACTTCATACATATTCTCATACTTGCTGAAGATGCAACAAGTGCACAACATTGACGTATCTACTAAGTACTAAGCCTGTAAACTGCCTTAATTCGCAGTCAATTGTGAAAAGAGAATATGGTTGGTACTTTATTCTGAAATTTCATTGATAATGGAAAGAAGAATACATTATCGCCGCTTTGTTTTGTAAATTCGTTTCTGTATGTCTTTAAATTCGTTTGTAAGCATACATAATGTTTAGACGTATTTCTTTCGAAAATTCGATGGTAATTTCAATTTTTAATGTTTTTGCTTATTCAGTTTCCTCAAATTCACTCGTGTTCTCTCCACAAAGCTTTTCAGCTTACGTTTAATTAAATCTATTCACTTTTCACCAGAAACACATATTTACTTAAAGTAATTTTTCAAATGTTCGAGAACGTAATTTAAATTTAGTCCGTTAAAGTGAAGATAATGATTGTCTTTCAAGTAGGGAAAAGCTTTTCATTCGTAAAACCTTTAGCGAAGTTGTGTTTCCTGCGTGAACTGATCCCTTCGTCCGGTAAAGCCCGTGACAACGAAGAGAAGAGCGTCGGGTGCGGCTACGAACTGCGCGAGCGACGAGGCCCGGTCGCCAGAGGTCGTCCTTAGCATAATCCGTTCCCATCCCACCCGCCGCGCGGGCCAGCGGGGGAGGGGGCGCGCGGGCCGCCTCGCCACTCCATTGGCCGGCGGCCGCTCGGGGGGCGGGGAGAGCGCGACCAATGGCGGGTCTTGCCCGCCGCTGCCTCCGCCGCACCGCGCCGCCTCGCCGGCCGCGCCGCCTGGCGTTTTGTGAGCGATGTTCCACGATTTTCCGACGGCCCGCACGGTGGCGGCGGAGGAGGAGTAGGAGGTGGTGCGAGGGAGGGGAAAGAGGGGGCAGGCGAAGCGCAGGCGAGCGACCCGCCGGTGCCGGGCGCATGCAGATGGCAGTGGAACGCCCGCCGCCGCGATCGTCTCCCATTTCCCCCTCGTCGATCTTTGTTGGCTCCATGCGGCCGCTGGCGGCGCCACGGGTCTCGCTCGGACGGGGGTGCTGGAGGCGGTGTCGTTAGCCCGACATGGCAAGAGGAAGTTAGTCTAGCGTGGCCAGGATGTTACAGTATCTCAGTGAGGATGCCGCGTATCTAGCGGACCAACCGATCGACTATGGTAAGCCCCCTTTCTCGCAGTTCACTACCGTCGACCCGACCCGCTGCTCTTTGCTTTACGCATCTGCGCTGGGCGGCGCTGCTTGCGGCTTCTTCAGTTTTGCTCACAGCTTTGCTCATTCGCCATGATATATCATCGAGCTGCTTGGATGCTTCCCTTAATTACTCATCTGTAACCTATAAAGAGTAATTAATCATGCTTCTGTTAAATATTGTAATTTTTCGGAATTTGTTAGCTGATGGTGAGAAAAATTAGTTCAGAAAATTTTGACTTAGATTGATGTTGGTGTGTACTTGCCTCAAAATACAAATGCAACTCGCAAATGCAGTTTGTAGTTTAAAATATTCAGCTTGAAAGATGGTAAATAAAAGTGGACTTAAAAATTACAAACGAAATTGCTTGACAAGTTATTTCCATCTTGAGAATATCATTGTTTTATTAGTTCTATTTGCTAATTTGTAGCTTATAGATCTTTTTAACTCATTAATTTAATAACTTAAATCGAATACAGGGCATTTACCGTACGATTTTCAAATTGGATACAAATATGTGAGATTTGCCCATTTGAAAAACAAAAGTTTCGTCTTCCGTTTTTGATAGGCTGAGGTCCAAACTTTGTAAGCTCTTTGGTAGCGGGTTTGTTAAGTTTCTAAAGTTAGCGGTTTTTTAATTAGAGTGTGAGGGATTGTGCTCAACACGGGAGGAAGAATAGTATGTTTTTATGTCCTTGAGGTGAAGAATTTTAAATTAAAAGTTTTAATTTGCCTGACGGCTAAGCAAATTCCCACCGTTAACTAACGTAATTATGTTCATTTCGTCGACTACGATATTGAGATAATTTCTTCATTGCTACAGTAATTACGAAAAGGGTAGTATCTTAAATTTCAAAACTGAGTACCGCAAATTTATAAGATCTATCTGGGTGAGAGTCGCAACTCTGGCTATGGACACTCGTGTAGCCGCTGGTGCAGTAGGGCGTGGCATGTTCGACTATGCATCTTCCTCGCGTTTTCAGATTAGCATTACGCCCGTATTCGTTTTAATTTATGGAATATACACACATGCGTTTCTCCTATGGAAAATGTATATGGACGCGATCAAAGTATTAATAGATTGAGGATATCAATATACTTAACTCTCTTTACTCTGGTGGCAGATGTCGGAAATAATGCTTAGATTATGAAAAATAATATCAGAGGTGTGACGAAGTCATTTAGTAATGTTTTCTTGGTAAATAATACTGAACACGTTATTTGACTTCGATTTTTATATTATTCTTCAAAATTTTGGTTAATAATTTCCTTTATTCTGGTCAAACGTTTCCCTTCGATGTTTTTAAATTGCTATTTTTTTTCTTTTGAAATTAAATTATTATTTAGTATCTTATCAAATACCTTCACAAAAATATAAAAAATAGCGAGCTGTATCATCTCATATTAAAACGTGTATATATGCAGAGGCAAGCATTCAAGTATGTTAAACACTTCAATTTTTAAAGATTTCATTCATGTTTCTGGAGATTTCGAGACATTTCAGAAGAGAAGTAATTTGAGAATGGATGAATATTTATTTATAGTACTCTAAATTTAAATGATTACTTTTGCAGAAACTTTCCCCAAAATAGAAACACGGTCTTAAGTCTTTCGAAGGAAGACTTTTCTAGGGAACTCTTTATTTTGATTTGTTCCCCTCATTAGTATTATTGGTGATTTTATCCACTGTTCAATTATCATCACTGCCGTCAATATCAGAATCAAATAATAATTAAATTAATAACAATTTTATTTAATTCAGAATTTGGGAAAAGTCGATCAACTTTTAAGAGAGGAGTTTCCTTAGTTTCCGTTCCCACGGCCTCACCACTGCCTTCAAGGATCTGCGTTCAGCCTGGCTCTGGAGCAGTTACCCCATTCCAGCCTGGACTGCCGTCGCCTGATGAACTCGAATCGATCTGCGACCTGTTGCTGGTGGGGTGTGCGCGAGGGCGCGCCAGTTGGCAGCTGTGCTTGGCGTCACGTCCGGCGCCGCACCCTTCGCCTCTTCGTGCCCTAGGCCCCCCTTTTGCAGCCCCCCTTCCCCGCCACGCTCCAGGCAGTTGTGAGCACACGCGATAACTCAGCACTCGACGCAAATGCATCTTCAGCAATCTCCATCAACATTCCGAGCTCCTCGTACATTGCCTCCAGCACTCAAGTTACGCCTATATATTCTCAAGGATTTTTGTGAAGATATTGGGATCCAGGGACGTGGTTCTCGTCTCGTACAGTTCTGATAGGATATTTTTATCACATTTTAATATTGACAGCAGATATATTTTATGTATGGTTAATATTAGGATTTTGCGCAATTTCCACTTACTCTGCAAATTTGTGTTGGTGGTATGTGCATACGAAATACGTAAGATTAAAGATGCCAACCTATCCTATCTCTTATTCTGTTTGTAAGATGTTTTACAAATAGAAACTTGAGAACATTAATTAAAAAGATAAAAATTGTGGCGTAGGTTTTCGAGAAATACTAATCATACAAATTTCGTAAGTTTTCGTTTTCAACCTTTGAAAGATATTACTGCAATTATATCATTCAAGTAATTAAACATATGAAATCATGCTTCACGCGGAAACTTTAAAGCACATTAATTTGTCTACCATTGAGCTACCAAAAGTTCCTCCTCTGGATATGCCTTGACATTCTTAGTGTCTATTATTTAGACATTTCCATTCTGTTGATTAGTGCTTTTTTAAACATTTTCATTGTTTATATGACTAGCTTGCGATGGCCTATTAGCTACTATGTCCTCTGCCTACGCCGTCTCATAATCAGTCGTTTTTTCGCGTCTCGCTCCCCATCGCATGACATGACATAGTCCGGCAGTTTTGCCAACGCTCGCTTTGCAGATGGCGACATGTGGATCAAGGGTCTCCTGGGTTGGTAGCGCCATTGCGTCAACGCGCCGCGCCGAGTCGCGCCGCAGCCCCGTGATAAGGCTGAAATCGGCCGCGCTGGGTTTTATAAACAACGCCGGATGTGGTCCGCTCCTTCCGGCGCGCGCCGATAAACCTCTGTGCGCGACGCTGACAAAAGTTTTCCACTCGCCGCGCGATCGGCCCCCTCGCCGTTGGCAGGCCTGGCGACGGTCGGTGCCCTGGAGACGTAGAGTTCCTTAGATCTCCGGGAGTCGCTTGCTCCAAACTCCCTTCTTGCTTTCAGCCGCTGTCTGGAGGAGAATGTAGCAACTGGCTGCTCTGATCGGTAGTTTACCGTGTTTTCTCCTATCAACACCAGGCGAATGCTGGCGCAGTACACTAACAAACTGCGCATGGACCGCGCGCCATCTGTCCTTCTCCTTCGTTGTCCTACCCTCAACCGTTACTTACCCACACACTTGTAAGCGCTACATTATCACACATGTTAGGTGATCAGTCGGGATCTTAGAGCTTAATCCATTGGTGGGAGATACCAGGTACAATTTAAAAATCTTCACTGAACAATTTAAAAATAGCTTCAATTTGCAGCTTGACCTAAAGTTGTCACTACTGATTAGTGTGAGTGAAATTCAGACACGATAATTACTCCTCGGAATTTACCTCACTCTACGAATTAATTTATGGCTGACAACCAAAGATGATTTCTCCAGTGTTTTAAACCAGTTTTCTAAAAATAAAAAAATCATAATATCAATTTTAGTAAAAAATCATAATTTTATCATTGACTTGTTAAGGCAATGTGAAGTCATTATAAAAACTCGTATACTTGAGTTCGTAACTGATGTTGCAAAACGTATTGATATCAGATTGAACACGTGTTCAAACATCCTGTATTTTATTTTTCCTATTCCTTATTCAATCTCCGCCATATTTCATGAGATAAAATAAAGTATCTTGGAGATCATGTCATTGTAAGTTCTGCTTACTGTTTATGCGATTCTGGAACATTTAATTAGTAGTACAAAAATGATGATCATTTCAAAATTTCTGTTACCTGCCATCGTGAGTTCTAGACAAATCAGTTACATGCCTGATAGCTTAAATAAGCTTCTCGTTTGCAATTGATCGATTAATTCATTTAGATATATTTTGGATAATTATGCATTGGTTTTTGATATTAATGTCCAGCATAATCCAAATAATATAAGTGATAAGAATTCAAATTTATGTGACTAGGTATGCTGAGGTGGCGCACAAACTTGTCTTCATTAGGATAAGGATATTGTTTTGATCATTGTTAAATATGTCAAAATTCTCATTGTTAAATATGTCAAAATTCGCTCTCTTCAAAAGAGATGTGAAGTTTACTATCTTCAGTGACATAGATGTGCTCGCAAAAAGATTATAATAGTCGGATTTGACTTTCGCCTTCCACCAGTTTCATGTGGGCAACTCACAACTGTGAAGGCGGCTCCTCACATTCGGTATTCGGCGAGTAACGATCGATCGATCCCAAGAAGTGTGGACGGTTTGTTTGCTATTCCCACCGCGTGTCGGTCTTTTGGGCACATCAAAGAGCGAGGAACATTCGGTGCTCGCCCGACCCACCGCGTGTCGGTCTTTTGGGCACATCAAAGAAAGCGAACATTCGCTGAGCGCACCTCAGCTGCTCGGGATTGGGCGAGCGGAAGCTCGCATTACGTCGAATATGTTGATCCGCCTTAAAACATTATTTTACTTTGGGGGGTAATTTACTTGAAAATTTCTCTAAAAATGGCTCCAAAGTTTTTCAAAGGGTGCGGGGGGGCGGGCCCGGCCTCGCGTGCCGCCACTGGGCGAAGGTCAGGCAGCATCCTGCGCTTTTCTCTTCTCAGCCCCGGGACTCCGTCTTCGCCTGCGCCCTCCCCCTCTCGCCCGCACGGGGCTACCCAGCAGGACATCCGCCTCCTCGGCTGCACAACACCACACACACACACACCACATCGTTCGCCTTTTTCCTTTCCATTCACGCGATGCCCTCCTCGCCCACCCCGCCACTCGCCCGCCCGCCCACAAGTCTCCGGCCCGGAACCGCCGCGGGTCCGGTTAACCCAACCGCGCGCTTACTCACACTCACTTGCGTCTCGCCTCCTGCGCTGGCCGCCGCCGCCGGACGGGAAAAAGCGCGCGTCCTGCACAATGCTGTGAGGAGCCGCGCGCGATGCCGCTCGGCAGAGGCGCGTTCGCGCACCCCCTCGCGCTCGCGTACGCAGGTGAGCCAGCGGCGGCGCGGCTGAGGGCGAGCGGGGTTGGGGCGCTTGCGGCTGTTGAGATACCGTGCGGAGTCGCGTGCTGTGGCACTTGACGTCTTCACGCTGATGGTAACTTGATTCGTCATCGATGATGAGTAGCCCACCGACCACCACCGGACATGACAATCTAACGACGAGTGAGTTGGTGCACCGGATGAATCCAACGTGGCAGAAGAGATGTTTTGCGTTGTAAATCATAGTGTTTTGATTGATGAGATTTTACTGCGTGTATGTTTCGCTTGTCTCCCTCGCGTATACATCGGGTCCCGATTGATAAGAATATGCGTTGAAACTGGGCCTCTAGTACGCCAATGTTGTTACATGCTAATGATTTATAATTTTTATAATACATTCTCGAAATGTTTTATGGAAATAAATAACGTTTACAAGTAACATGCAGTATATCACAGGTGACATTCCTTATTAATCCTAGGTAATGAAATGAAATCCTAAGTATTTTTGATATCCCTTTCCTGTACCTATTCACGTAGTTTCTTCTCTTTCCATTTTCTTGGCATGGAATGAATGTGTGACTTGGTTGGTGAGTTGTCTGACGGCGCGCGCGTGGTGCTGTTGCAGGCGGGTACAGCCACCTCCGGAGCCCCGTCTGCACGCCGCGCGATGGCGACTGCGGCCGTGAAGAGGGCTCGCCCCCGCCGCCGCCGCCGCCCGGCTTCATCCCGCTGAGGAGCCCCCTCTACACGCACCTCAAGCAGGAAGGTGAGCACTCCGCGCCCAGGACGTTGCATGCTCTTCTGATTAGGACACCATCAAAGGAATAACCGCTTTTAAACTGATGAATTCTAAGTTAATAACTATTAATATTTTTATTTCCACATTAAAAAAACATTCCTTGCAATTGTAGCGTCGGCTACAGCGTTATGGATTCTACTGAAGAGATGCAAATAAAAAGTTCATCCTCCAACTTAATGTGGCCAAGAGTTCCGTCAGAACAGTCAGGAAAGGGTGGGATATATGGCGTGTGACCATTAAGCTGGTGGAAGCCCTTTGGAAGCAGCTTCTGCTTTTTCAATTTCCCATATGAAGCTAATATACTTGTCGTTTACGTCAGAATTGAACATCTTTACGATTTTGTTTTAAAGCGATGCATCTGTTAGATGTTCTAGCAGAAACGATAATTATTACCCAAAATTACAATCGCTACAAAAATGTTTTGGTTGCTTTACCATATGTTTTGATAATACTGTGTTTCAAAATGTTAAAAAAGTATATAATTATAAGCTGTATTACAATTATGAGATAAAATATTTGTAATTGTTTACGTAACAAATATATTTCTGATTATGAATGAAGATCGTGAAGTATTCGAATGTGTGCGAGTAGACTCACTGTTGCCGCCTCAACATGTAGCTCATGGGTCACATATTAGTCATCATATGTGTCGGATGTGACCGTTCTTTCAAAACAAAAGGAAAAGATACGACGTTGTCACTTAGATCTGCAGATGATGAAATTGGTTGTCTGGTTGTCGCAACGACGTCATACGTTATTGCAAATGAAATAGAGGGAAATCGCAGATGTCACATTTGCATGCCGTTCTTTTGTAATCATTTAAAAGGCCTGTAGACCATTCAAATCTTTCAGATTACGGAAAGGATATCTTATGGTTATATTTTATATTTCTACGGGAATAACAATCGCTCATATTTTTACGTGTAAACATTGTAGTTGGTGTAAGTGCATGAAGTAAAATAACGCTAATAAAAACGAATTCAAGACAAATGTGATATCACTCCTTGGAAACTCTGTACATCGTATTTCAAATTAAAATATCGTTGACCAACTGTTAGCAGCTTCTAATGTTCTTCAAACCAAGGAACGCGTCTCTATTAGATATGTAATCTATCTTGCAATTTCGGGAGGGCCTTTCGTCTCACAGAGAAGGCTCTCAAAGCAACCAATAGAATCTTGCACGTGGAGCTCAAAGCTGAAACTTCTCGCATGCACAGGAAGCGCCTAGTCTCAAAGCAACCGGCCGTCGCGCTTTGAAGTGCACGCCAGGCCCCGCGCGACATGCTCCGGTGGCCTTTGCTTTGCAGGTGGCCTGCCGCAGCGGTTCGCCGATTATGCATTTATAAAGAGAGGAGCCAGGAATGCATGGCTGTACGTTGGAACAACCGTATGGGAATTTTCTCTTACAATGCACATCAAAATGGTAGTTAAAGGGGTAGTTTTTAAATGTTAAGTTGTAACAGTCTTTTCTAAGGCAAAGAGACTAGCGCAGTAAAAAAGTAATTTTCTACAAAATTTATTGAAAATTTTGTTTCACTAATGGAGAAGAAAAAACTATAGCTTGGTTGGCAATGGTGAGCATTTTTATCACAATTAAAACTAGGCGGGCGTTCGTATCGCAAAACACTGTCACAGTAAGCCTGATGTACTCATCCTTAACAGAATGACATTTAATTCATTCATACTCGTGTTTTGCTATTGAAATTTGGAGGTAACTGTAGTTAGGCGATCTATGTTCAAGGAAACGGAACTTTACATTGATTTGGTTGTAGAACTTGTGTGAACTGTTTGAAATGATAATTCACCGAAACGTTCTTTCTAAACTCTATGCTCACCTCTCAATAATTTTGAAGGGTTAGTCGAGATATCCGAGGCTCTATTTTTGTGTGGCGTCAATGCCATTCGGTTTACATACTATTTTTGGCATTAATTTTTCCTCTGCTGTAGCCACAGAACTAAACGTTTCAACTGAAGTTTGTTAGCGAGAATCTCTTACGAAAATTGACCCGAAAATATAATTAATTTTTACGCACAGTTTGAAGTTTAACGTTTGTGATTACCCTACACATGGGATGGGCAGCCGAGAGCATTGGCATTATTGTGCAACGTAACAATGCACAACAATCGCTCAATATTTCTATGAACCTGTTAGAATCCGGGTGGCTGTTGCGCCTGACGCCAGCGCGGCCGGAAAGGCCCCGCCGCGCGGGCGCGGGGTCGCAGGTGGGCCTCCCCGCGGTGCGTGGCGAGGGTAGCTGGGTCACGACGAGGGGGCCCAGTGCGGAAGCGCTGCCGGCGCGTCTACTGCGAACCCTTGCGGTTGGCCGTCCACCGGCGGTTTTCCTGTCGCGGCCGTGGTTCAGCGAACCGAGCGCTCCGTGCGGTGCGGGATGTAAACACGGTGCCCGGAAAAGCGAGCGCGCGCGAGACCGCCCGCCCGGGAAATTCCGCTTTTCTGCCCCAGTGTTCCGCGTTCTCGCGCCCTACCGGGAAGAGGGTGCTGCGCGGCGAGGAAACGAATGAATGAATGAGAATTATAATTTAGTGGCGAGTTGATTTACATATCATCGCCATAATTATATTAATAAGTATGTGAATAAATAATTATTTCATATTTCTTTATGTACTTTTGTCTTCAGCGTATTAGCTAGGCTGGTAGATATAAAAAATAAATGTATCTCCCTTATATATTTTCTTACGTCTGTTATGAATGTAATTCTTTTGTACATACAATTTACATAAAAAATATAGTCTCGATCACGTACCAAAATGACTTATTGTTTCTCAATGTTTCATCGGGAGGAGATGAGGGTTCCCGCACACTGCGATCGCCCTGCATTCTAGCGGTCAGGTGGGGATATAAGGACGTGGTCGTTTGTGGTGGCACCAGTGGCATCTGTGAGCGGTGCGCGGAACTGCAACTCGCAACGGCATATATCAGAGAAATGGGCAGTAACTACTATAATGAGAATGAAAAAATCAATATAGGAGAAATGAAAGGAACACAAATCAGAAAGTGTGGAAAACTTGATTGAGCGCGAGCATTTTGAGCCTACTGTTACTGTGCGTAGAAGATCTACAGATACGCTTAGATGATATTGTTGTGTTCTACGAGTACTTTTAAATCTAAAAAAAAGTCGTTCTTTCTCAGAGTTGAGACAAATCTCCGTGAAAATAATCCAATGTGAATTTTAGATATATTTGGAAAAAAATCACCCTCATAGGACCTCACATACTGCAACTTATAGTATTGCGCTAAGAAAATTATGTGGTATAAAAATAAATATTTGCGTTGTTTTATTACATTCGTTTTGGAAAATACTTCTATATATTATTCCTTGTAAAAGAAATACAAGATACCCTTCAATTCGCCTTAGCTAGTATCAATTATTATTTTTTATTTTCAGTAAGAATAACAGGAAATTGGGTATTTTTTGGTATTATGACTTGAGTTTGCAAGTACAGTCGACTCCCGTTATAGCGAACGTCTGGGGACTAACGCTTGGTTCGCTATATCAGAGGTACACTATATCCGATGATGTCAAAATTAAATAGAATTTTTCATAATTATTGATTTTATCAATAAAGTGATACAACAAAATTCATTAACTACACGAACTGAAGATTTCAATATCTTTATTGTGCTTAAAACAATCAATTATTTTCAATTGTTTACTTCGTACATTTTTCATTAGCAATTTCTCTAAATCTTTCTCCAGAGATTTTGCTCTCTCCAAACTTGATTCAGCATTGTCCTCTGTTTCGTAATGAAGTCTTGACAACTTTCAATGCCTCCTTATATTGTTAGAACACCATCCCATTCTCCAAATATCCTTATACTCGCCTAATAACATACACGATCCAATTAATTTCCAGGACGTTGTATTTCCTAAGTTCACTATGACCGAGGGTTCACTATATACGAGTTCACTATATCCGGAGTCGACTGTAGTAGTCTTTAATATCCAAGCACCTGGACAATTTCAACATATCATACTTACTGCAACTTAGAAAACTACTGTTAAAAAATACATTAGCGGTGGTGACGTCGGACCAGAACGCTAGTAAGCCTAAGCCCGTCCACATACACTAAAGCACTGCCGAGGCAATAGGTGTATTACTGATAACATGGACATTGACACAATAAATAATCCCCGCTTGTGTAGTGTTTGTGTGTGTGCGTTCGCAAGTGGACCGTGGGACTGTGCGTGTCCGCAGGCTACAGCCAGCTGGGCGAGCCGCTGCAGCAGCTGGGCGCGGGCGGCGCGGCGACGGACCTGGCGTCGAGTTCGGGCGGCGCGGCGGGCGGCGGCAGCGGCGGCGGCGCGCACGACGACGGGCCCGTCAGCTACGTGCAGCAGGCGCCGCCCCCGCAGCCGCCCCCGCCGGCGCCGCAGCCGCAGCCCCCGCAGCAGCAGCAGCCGCAGCAGCCCCCGCCGCCGCCCGCGCACTACGAGCCCGACCAGGAGTACCCCGCCACCCGGGGCTATCTCGAGAGCTCGCCCGAGTTCTACTCCACGCACCCGGGCGCCGCCCCGCTCGTCGACAAGTTCCAGGCGCACTACGTCAAGAACTACGTGCGAGGTGAGGGCCGACTTTGGCTTGCCTTTCGGGGTGGCCACTTTCTGGCAAGCTTGGGAAATCGGGGAAAATCAAGCAATTCAAGGAACCAATACTGCTCGTTATGTATTTTTCGCGAATGTTCGTTCCCGCCTGAGATTTGACATAAAATTTTGGGGAAATGCATCTTCTTGCTCCCAGACTTTTAAATTACAAAAAAAATTGTACGTATAATAACCAAATCCCACCCACGTGATTCTGGTAAGCCTGTCTTTATTAATCTAGAAATTTTACCATTACCTTGTCTGTTGATTTACGAATCAGTGGTTTTTGTCAAAAATTATTAAAGGGCGGGAATAGATTTACAGAAAACACCGATGTCTTTAACTATAACACTCGACGTACTAATCATATTCGTCAGGTGACAGTATCTCCAGCTTACTACTAATTTCGTTGCTCTGCAAAAGTCGGAGGAAAATTTGGGAAAGAATGGTTAGAAGTCGGAGGAAATTTTAGATGGTTGTAAAACCAGGCATTATTTCTAAAAAATAATGCAGCATTATTTTCCTTCAATTTGTATTTGTTGAGATTTTTTGAACTTTATTACGGCGAACTCAGATGTCACTAGTTTAAGGGTTGGTTCAATATTTTCATCAAATGTGAAATACTCTACGAATTTAGCAGTGAAAAAAAATCTCTGGCAAACCGCGAAAAATCAGGGAGACGTGTTTCAGGAAATGAGTGGCCATCCTGTATTACTAATTTGAATGGAGGGAATACGTATGCAAAATGTATATTCTTTAAATGAATCTGAGTTGTGGATGCTGAAGAGTTTTGAGTATACTACGCCAATAATGAATCGATGTCATTTAGATGTAAAACTTAACTGTGGCCTCGACCATACTCGTCGCTTAATAACCGAGAAGTCGTTTCACGACAGGGGTCATCAATCTTGATCACGCTATTTTAAATTGGACCACTTAGCCATTGAGCTATTTAAAATATAGAAAGTGTTCTTTCTAATTGAAGTGAGCAGTTTTTCTGGGGAATCGTCGAGTAGTCCTAGATTAAATCGGTTACGGGACAGATATCTCGGATAATATTACAGGATAATTCACGAGAGAGATTACTCGGATAATGTCACGAGATGATCATTTAAGTTTTTCTTTTTAATGACAATCATTAGAATGACATGCATACCTGCAGCAATAGGTCGAAAATACACTGAATGTATTTGTATAAATCGCGGCTTCTCTACAGATGTTCCCGAACTCGCAGATACGTGACTTCCTATTTTTAAAGGAGTATAAATAGTGAACAAAATTAAAATGCTTACAGTTCACGTTGTGTTTAATTCACGGCAGTTCATAATGAAAAAATAATACTGTTGAATTTAAGATTATGTTAGAATCCTCACCCTTTACAATTATTAAGCGTAGTTACGTAGATAAAATAGTGACTGATTATGATGAATTCTCATATTCTCTCGTGTGTCAGCTGTTGCTCGGGGAAGTACAGGCTGCTCGCGATACTTGGCTTTTAATGACAGTACTAAAAGCGTTCATTGGGAGTGAGAAGTGGTGCGGAGCGTTCGAAGGCATTCGGGGAGGCAGCGTGGCGTAGCCGTGGGAACGACAGAGGCGGCGGGGACGCGACCCCCCCCCCCGGGACGCCCCAGCGGCATTGCACGTCGGGGGCGTCCCCCCGGGGAGTCCTGCCAACTGCTTCCACCCCCTCTTCCAGCCCACTCTCGCTGTTCGCAAACGCGCTCTCCGGGGCCATTGTTGAGTAGCGAGACTCGCAATTGTTACATGTTATTTGGTGGAATTGGCACAAATAGCATTGCAGAAGTTGCATTATTCTAAATCGAAAAACGCTCTTTAAAGCAATATATTGATAAATATATGTATTAATATTAACCAATGCATATCTGTCAAAGCGATAATTTTCGTACTCATGAGGGTTCTAAAAGAAGCTAACTGTAGCCGAGTTGCGTAAAGTGTTCAAAGCATTGCTTTTGGTGATTATTTTACATAAACGTTTTATTTGAGTCAGTAGTCATTGGCTTGCTAACTAATAACTACTCTCTCAACTAAGACATTAATGCAAAATAATCGCAGAAATTAATAGTAACTGCTCCTCGTCATTTCCCGACGACTCTACTCTTCCAAAGCCTTCTGCATAATTCGTTATAAAAGCGATTGAAATGATCGTAGAAACTTCGTATTTCGTGAACAAACTTGTTTTTTTTTTTTTTTTAATTATCTCCTTCTGCCTCCACGGTATTGTGTAACAATAAAGCAAGATGAGGCTAGTTTACTGTTTGAGACACTTAGGTAGAGAATTCAGTCATCATAATCTTCCGTTGAAATTATACATCGTGAGCGATTGTATGTCATTAACATTTATATTAAGCCTATTTGGTATTTAAAATCGTAAATATCCAAAACATGACGCCTCACGTTTAGCAATACTTCGTGTGATATCTGTTTTAATTTACTTTTGTATCGTCACACTGATGAATATTTTCGGTGTGTTTAAAATTTGTCAATAATTTTTCACAATTATTTTTACTTTCTCGCTACCGCTTATGCAGTGGAGAGAAAGTTATGTTATGCTTCGCGAAAAACGGCGAATTTTGGTCAGATAAACTATTGCAGGGCCCTGCTGATGAAAAAGTGGATAAATCCAGTTGCTAAATTTATTTTTAAAAAGAGTCTTCAACACATGGTGTAGCCAGAATCCATGTTTTGTGGGTCCTTGATACCGAAAAATCGAAAGACAGCAAAACATCTGTCCGTTCGTTCATCGGTTCATTCATCTATCCATCCGTCCGTCCGTCCGTCCGTCTGTCTGTGGCTAGCGACTAAATTGTTCAGTTGATTTTCTCCAAAATTGATATTACCCAATCGATCAGGTTAATGTCGCGGTCCTTCGAATTTGAAACCGATATTTTAATTTAGTGGGATACTTTACCTGAAACCCTTGGCACATTTTCAAAATTCCCAAAAAATCGTCAGTATTTTATGAAAAATATTTATTTCTAGAAAGTGTTTTTTCGTATGTTAGACTTTTGAGTAGGCACCTGTACAGTACAAAACTAAGTATTTATTTACACTAGGTATATTCGGTATTTAAATTTCTAAATATCAGAAAAAGTACGTCTCACTTTCAGCAACGCTTCGTGTGTGATATCTATTCTGATATCCTGGACAGCCAAGTAGATATTTATTGACATGGTTTCAACAACTGTAGTCGCTCAAATGTTGGTAGGCTCCTTCCACCTTACACACACTCGTTAAATTGTGGATATTTCTTCAGATGCCGAAAAAAATACAGCACACATTCCGCGCTTTAGAATGTATTAACGGATACCGCAACTTCGTTGAAGGATAAGGCATCCCGCGTTTCCTTTCGGAATCCATCGAAATAACAAACCAGCAGCACTGGGCGCGGCGGCGACCGCGAGGTGCCATTATCGGATTCCACGAGACGCAAATGGCGCCCGCAAACGCCGCCGCGGAACAAAACACGCGCGTCGTATTCTGGCAGGCGCTCTGCCGTCGCGTCTGAGCCCCGCCTCGCCCCGCCCCGTGCCAGGCCCCGCCGCGCCCGGAAGCGGACAGCCACTTCCAGGAAGCCGCTGCCCCTTCCGGTCGGAGCGCTGCGGTCGCGCAGCCGCGCGCGCTTCAACAAGATGGCGACTGCGCGAGCCAAATCACGCTCAGCTAAGTCCCCACGACCTGAAGCAAATAGAGAGAAAAAGAAAGAAATGATATGTTGCAGGAATTTATGGCTGATTGATAATGTTATCAAGTTTTATTCGAGATATAATTATGTGTAATTTAAACTTACACTGCAATAGTAACGCGAACACACCAATTTTATATTTATTGCCGTGATAAAACCATCACACATTAAAAGAATTTATTAATTCAATTAAATATTTTCTTTCGTATAATATTACTCGCAATAATCAGGGTCTTGGTAGGGGCGGAGAATCTCCCTTCAAGTTTTACTTTTTTACCCTTTTACTTCATAAAGTAGACCGTGGTATCATTAAATGTTAAAATTGAAAGTGTTTATTTTTATTTTTTATTTTTAACATTTCAACAGTAAAAGGCGAAGGTTTGGCTTATTTATTACAAACTTTTATGTTTGAAGTTTGCAAAGTTGCTCCTTTCTCCCTCCAATTTTTTAACTTAACTTCTGCCAACTGTATGTTCGAGTTTAGATTCAATTCCCTTGCAATAAAAATGATCTAACGATTTGTTAGAGGAATGAAGCAATAAAGGAGGCTTCTTAAAAGCACAGTTAAACGCAACCTCAGTCGCCTAAATTGGAACTCCGAGTTATCTGGCGTCAAAAGAAATTTCAAAAATTTCGTCAGTATTTCGTCGTTTCAGAATATACATAAATCGAGGTGAGGTTTGCCATCTGTAAGTCCAAACAGTTATACATCTTTGATCCTGGTGAATAAGCTGATAGGTCATAAATACTTTATTTTATAGGAGAGCAAAAAACACCTTTTAACCGAATTAAATCAGGAATTAATGATATTCACACGAAGGTGATACAAACTACTTACGTGTAGGTTTTCTTTGAATCCCTGATTCACATCATTAGCTTAAAGTTGTTTTTTCCTCCCCTGTAAAATTAAGTGTTTATGACTTTTCAGGTTATTCACCGGGATCAAAGATATATAACCTAAACATTTAAAATTCAGTCATTGCTTGATGAAGCTTGGAGTTCTCCCTTTCATACAAGGGCTAGATACAGAAAGTTTTCGGGATAGGGTATCGGGAAGTCGGGAGGGATCAGATCTCTCATAAATATTTTTGAATATTAAAAAAAAAATTGCTTCAAATATATTCCTAATAGGAAAACTCATTCGGATATGATGAGATCAATATATTGTAATTATTTTGAGTAGATAGAATAAAATTACAAGGAAGTTGGCGCGGGCGACATGGCCTCCATACCCTCCCCCCGTGGATCCAGCACACTATACGTTTTCTTGGAACGTGCAGATGGAATGCGGTTGTGTGCGGGTCACTTGTCGCGGGTGGCAAAAGGGGCATCGGCGAAGCAGTGGCGTCCGGCCGCGGCCGCGCGCCCTGCACGCGCTCCGACGCGAAGGTTGCGCTTATGGCGGATATCCGCGCGTCGGGGGCGGCAGCTGCTGTGGACAGACAAACATTGCGAGCGGATGTGGCAGCACACTGGCCCCGAAATGAACTCGCGCACGATAAAAGTGTCCCCGCGCACCCCTATGCTCAGGAAGGCAGTCCTGCTAGTCGCGTGCAACCCCCGTCTTTCCGGCCCGTCGACGAGGCGGCCGAGGAAAAACATGGGGAGGGGCAAGGTAGATTTGATAGTGCTGGGAAAAGAATTAAACTATTACTACTTTTGTGGCTGTAAAGATAAGAAACAAAACCCAAAATTTACTTTTCCTTGACCCACGGGGGCTTAAACGAGTTTAAACAAGAACTCTTCTTGAATCGCATCTTCTTGTGTTGATTGCGATGCTTAAGACGGTGCGCATGTTTGTGTTGCAGCTGGGCGGTACCCGCACCACGAGGCGTACAGCGACGCGTACAGCTCGCCGTACGACACGTCGCCCTTCCAGACGGTGCCGACGAGCGTGGGCGGCGGCGGGGGCGACCCGTGGGGCGCGGGCCCCGACCTGGGCCCGCCCCCGCACGCGCACCCGCACCCGGCCTTCCTGCACGCGGGCGCGCCCGGCCGCGGCGACGCGCTGCCGCACGCCGTCACGCCCAACGGCGACACCAAGCCCGTGCTGCAGTCGCCCATGCTGCCCGGCTACTCAGGTGCGCCCCTCTGCTCTCTTCTCTTCGCCGGCTGAGCTGGCTCAGAGCGTCGATTGATGACACTGCAGTGCCTCTGACCGGCGATTCCCAGAATTCGAGTCCCGACGATGGCAGGATTTTCAACACTAGCTGCATAGCTAGGTCGAATTCAGCCGCTGTCTGGAGGAGAATTCTAGAGGCCGACTGCTCTTATTGGTATTTTCCCGTGGTTTCTTCCATCAAACCCAGACAAATGCCGGAGCAGTACCCTAACAAACGGGCCACGGACCGCACAACCTTCCTTTCCTCATCTTAGTCGTATCTTCACACCTTAATACAAATGCATTACACTATCACACCTGCCGGGAGACCAGTCGGAAGCTTCGAGCTTGTCCCGACTGGGGAGATGTCCTACTGGTGGGAGATACCTGATTGGGGAAAACCCCACAAACCGACGGGTAGGTCGGCGCCGAATCTCACTATCCAGCAGGGAAACATAACCGCCTCCTCCCACGAGAATAACACGCACTACAAGTACGAGACTAATGACCTTAGTAGTGGGCGCTCACGGAATCACTAATCCATCACTCTTCTCCCCTTACTCACTTGCCTTCCTCTTTGTCTCTTCCCCCTCCAGGTTCTTTACATTTCTTGGTCTATTTGATGGCTTGATCTTTCCCTTAGAATGAGCTTGGTTCTATATTGAAATTATTGATTTCAGGGGGTCCCTGCTTTACGGGCTCAGGTCCAATTCAGCTGTGGCAGTTTTTACTTGAACTGCTCACTGACAAGTCCTGTCAGGCATTTATCTCATGGACAGGAGATGGATGGGAATTTAAGCTGACTGATCCAGATGAAGTGGCTCGTCGTTGGGGGATCCGTAAGAACAAACCCAAGATGAATTATGAGAAGTTGAGCCGTGGACTTCGCTACTACTATGACAAGAATATTATTCACAAGACCGCTGGCAAACGTTACGTGTATCGCTTTGTGTGTGATCTTCAGAGCTTGCTGGGGTGAGTGTCACTCCATAAAAAAATGTGTATTATTAAAAACACTAGTTCTTTCCCAATTCTTTCGACACAACGTCATATAAATCCTTCTGATTCTTTGATATTCAAAGTGGAGGACTTCAACAAAAAATTATAAGGACCTGAAATGCAAAACATAATATGTAAATGTATACTAATGTATACATTTAATTGAAGTTTAATTAATTTTTGTATATTACTATTTGATATACTAAAGAGCTAACTAAGTTTCTTTTGGATTCTTCGTATTAAATGTAAAATATTTAAGTTCTTTTATTTCTCAATTGCCAAAAGCAACAATTGCAAATTCTCAAGTATTTGTTGATTATGTGTTCAGAACTATTAACTTTTGCATTAGTCTCCTGTTGTTTGTAAGGATGCTATTGCTTTGGAAACCTCTGTCAAGTGCTTTAATCTATTTCATTCTGAAAAATGTATTTAGTCAACAATTCTTTATATTTAAATGCATTTTATTTTTATATTATGTAATTTTTAATATTATTTATTCACATTAAAGAAAATAATGGGAAGATTTATGTTGATTAATCCTGCTTATATATTTATGATTCTCAGCAGTAAATGTCAATTTCAAGCAAATTAATATAAATTGGAAATAAAGACACTTGTTACAATGAATATTGTTTCTGTCCTGGATATTTTCTATATCTTCACCAACATTATAGAAATAAATGTTTGGGTCCATAAGCATGTCATGCACAAGCTCTGTGCAAAACAATCTCCTTTGTGTTTCCATTAATTAGCAAAATAGGTCTTTTGAAAAACTAAATATAAAGAAATTAATATGAAAGAGTAAATATATGAAATATAAAAAGAAACATAATTCTATTAAAATAAATATAATTTTCGGAAAATACACAACCACATTGTTTTTAAAAAAATTCCATTGCCAATAATGTGATAAATGAACTCTTAGATTTCCACATTGTGATGCAAATTAATATTGCATCATATTCTCAAAAGATGTACATTAGAAATAAACTAAAAAAGAAAAATTAGCTTTCAAAATAATAAGAATCTTATTAAAAAAGTTCACTTTTATCCATATTTCAATTTTTTAGCGGCCAGGTAAACTAAGATAACACTCCAAAACTAAATGTGTGACACTGTAATGCCTAATAAATTAGTATTGATACTCAAATCACAATGGTCAAAGCTGTAATCAATAGAAAAGTTGTGGTTCTTTACAGAAATTACATCTATGCCAGTTTTAGTTGATATTTAGAAACAATAAGTCAATTTATACCTACAAAAGTTAATATTCTCAATTTTCATTACACACAATTTTCATAAGAATTATGATTTTATGAGCAATGTTTGAAATTCAGTTGCGCTTTATGAGAAAAAATCAATTTCTAATTTTGAAGGGTTGATTAATGTGATTAAGAGTTGCAGTGTGAACATAATGCTTTTGTTCTGCAGGTATTCCCCAGAAGAGCTGTATGCCATGGTCGATCTGAAGCCTGAGAAGAAAGAAGATGATTGAAATTTGGTGCATTAGGCTTGCTCCCAAGCACTTAGGGATGAGAAAATTCCTGCAAAGGTTATGTGCATAATATTCGTGCAGTGCTATTGGATTTTGCTACTATATGCTGTGTAGGTGTAATTAAAACATAAAGAAGAAAATGATATAATGTACATATCCAAATACTATTTACGATTAACTATTTTTAATGATGTCTAAAGAGTAGAGAACTAATATTTTCTCATGACAAAATTTATTATCTCGTTTTAAGAGATAGAAATCTTTAGTCTGACCAATTGGGTGTTAGAACCAAAAATTAAGTTTCTTGCTTAACAAGGATATGTACCAAAGTCGATGAAACGTTATGGGAACATTATTTCATTGCCTTGACTTGATTTCTATGTGATGATTTTTAGACTGTGGCAAATATACAATAAAACCACAAGTCATAAAACTACTATGAACTATTTCCTTGTGTGATTATGCTCTCTGTTAGAACAAAGAAAAGTATAAACCACTATATATTGTTCTGACTTGTTGATTTATTTTTAACTTTTTTAAATGTGCATGTCTTTGATCATAGAGGCAGTCAGTTGTTTATTGCTGTTGTGTTTTTAGATGTACTGAATACAAAGGAACAACTGTTGTATTATTAAATGTTATTCTATGGTCACAAACTCTGAGGTGCAGATTTCAGAATCGGTTGTTTATTGAAAAAGATTCCAACAGTGGAAATTAGTCTGAATACAGACTTGGTTGGAAGTTTCTTGTAAATACCAGATATATCACCCACAGTTTTACTTTCCTGACTGAGGAGAACATATCATAAAGTAATATTTGTGATTTTATACATGACTACTATAAGAGATCAAATTATCCCCTTTCCCTTGGGATTATTAAGTTGTATTTTTTAATTATGGAAAGAATGTATAGTATATAACTTTGTACAATATATTACTGTTGTGATTGTATGGAAAGAAACATAAATGTGTTTTGGTATTTCCTTATGATTGTAACCATAAAACATTTTATCCATTGTAAAGAAGTCATTAATTGACAACTATTGTCATATGATGCCTAAAATAGAATTTCTTGAAATTTTTGTGAATAGGCAAGAAAAGTCTGTGTCTTTAATTTATTTTTACACATAATTTTAAATTCACAAATCAAAGGAAATTCAAACATTTATCACTTTTTTTATTATGGTCTATAGATTGTTGACTGCAGAAGATTACATTTCAAATATTTAGAAAAAAAGATTTATTTTCATATTTGATCTCAGATGAGTGTTGTGTTGATCTCTCGTGAACTACTGCAAACAAAACAAGCACTAGCAGCAGTATTACAGCTTCAGTGAAATTGATCAAAGAAATATGCATAATTTTTAATTGTGAAAAGAAATAACACAACATTTATCTTAGAACACTATTTAATTGATAATCTTCACACTTAACGATCAGTTCTGTAAAAGAATTTATAGAACCAGAAAATTATACTTTGTTTAATTTTTAAATTTTTTATGCAGTATTCAAAATGATCCTGTGAAATCCAAATCACAGTTATTGTATTCCATATTTATGAAAATCGAAATTGTGTGCAAGACATAGCTGTTTTATCTTGTAGTGTTTGAATTACAGATTGAACCATGGTACCAATTATTTTTCTTATACTCCATGTTCACAAAATTGTCCCATATAATCAGAACTTTGAATTGATTACAGGACAAATAAGTTTTTCCACAGATGTTAAATTATTGGTGAACAATGGTACTCAATATTTTCCTTACACATAACATGGTCTAATTGAAAAATTACTTGATTGTTAAGCTTCATATCTTTATCTGTTTGGAAACGTTATTGTGTTCAAGTTTATTTTTATAGAATTGAATTAAGATCCAACCAATTTTGGAAAATGTACTATTTATATCTTCCATTGTAGATGTTATTCATTATTTTCTTTTTCACTTCTTCATTCAGTATGATAAAGCAGTTCGTATCAATGTTTTTGTAAATGTCCTTTGCTGGTGAGCATTCAAAAATTTGTTAATGTATTATGCACAAAAAATGTAGTAGATATATTTGTAAGTTGCACATTAAATAAACATCCATGTTTAATGGTTAAAATTGAACTAGAATAGTTTTATTATGTAAATAGGAACTCCATTTCTCCTTTGTTTTTATTGGACATGCAAAATTTTCCTGATTTCATAAAAGCACTTGTAAGAAAGGCAAAACGGGCTGACATGCATGTATGTTACCTATAACTAGGCCTTCTCCTCTAGATTGGAGTGAACTTAATGAAAGTGAGCAAGTTTAAGTATAAACTAGTAATCTAGCAGTAATCAAATGAATTGAGAAGATTATATAAACTAGAAACTATTATTTACAAATCTAACTAACCTAACAACAATAAGAAGATGGATGAATGTAAAGCTAGAGAATTTACCATTTACAAGGCCTGGTTGATTTGTGAATTTAGTATTACCAAGTCTATCTAGAGATTTTTTTATAATGGATCAATGGTGAATTGCATACCAGGAGGGAGGGGGCAACTGAGTAGCCCCTCTTAGCTATATAAAGGTAAGATAGGAATAAAGGTAGAATAAATCGTTGGCTTACGGGTGAGAGATGTTGGGTCGGGTTTTCGGTCTTGGGAATACTCTAAACGGAAAAAATTTCCTAAGTTCTTAAAATTTTCCAATTTGTTAGTTTGTGGAATATTTTAACTGTTAACTTTTCCTAAAAAGAAATTGATTATATCCACATTTTTAATTAATTTTTTTTTAACTTTATTTAAAAACCAAATAGTTTTACGACACTATATCATATAATAATTATTATTAATATTAGGTAATATACGCAAAATCATTTATCATTATCAATGTTTTCAGTTTCTCTCAGGGCTTGAACTTTTGACTTGATATGTCTTCGCTTGTATGCTGACGAGATTCCCTCCCTTTCTAGTTTTTGTAGGGGTAATTCAAGAATACGTGCGCAATTTTAGCTTCCTCAAAACCTCATTGAACCAATTAACAGAACTTATTAACATTTCACTGATTCTTTTTCTCCTTTTCTTTCCTTTTCCTTTCATTTCTCTCTACCGTTCCATTCATCCCGATTCTTTTACGATTTCCTATCAAACTCGTCCTCCCTCGCTTTTACTCCTGTCATCCATGTGTATATCTTCATCCAAATTGCGTGCGTATTTTTCATTGAATGACTCCCTTTATTATGTACTATTGTAATATAAATTCTACATGTGGTCAGGCGGAAGAGCAGGCTAAATGGCCTGAGCCTCGCCACCAATAAAAACATTTATTTATTTATATGGCTGGGAGTGATAGCCACCATACGTTTCGTTCCTCGGGGCGTGGACCCCGGCCATGTGCCGACTCTAGCCTTCTTCTAAAGCTCTTTTGCGAACTGTGTAGAGCTGTTTTGTGTCCTTCGCGTGTACATAAGGCGATGTGTGACAGCCCGAGAATTAGTGACCGGGCTTGTCATTTTTGTATGGACATCGACTTTAGGTAGGCCTAATATCCAGGTCTTTCTCAAGAGACGTGTGTGTGTGGGGGGTCGCAATATCGTTTTCAAGTACTCAGAACTTAAGCCTCTTTTTTTTTTTTTTTTTATCTGTACACCCTTAAGGCAATATTGAAATGTTTTAGAAATCTAAGAATGACGGCAAAACTGAAATTCTTTCAATCCAATAAAAGTGAAATGAAATATTTTTAAAACTTCGTTTGGTATTCGGTTATGGTTATTGTTTGTTCTGCAAAGAAAGCGCAGCCCTTCCGCGCGAACGATTCGAAATGGGCTGTCGACTGAGCAGTCGCTGCCATATTAGCAATCCACACATGGAAAGGATTTTCCAAACCAGGGAATCGGTGGCGAATTCTCCGATACACCGCGAATACAGCCGGTATACCTAGTAATTGGAAATGATAAGAAATATTTGATAAGATTGGTAATCCTCTAAAAAGTTATTGAGATTTTGAAAGCTTTGAAACAGATGTTAAAAAAATAACTGTTTTGCTACCGAGAGCCAGTCAGCCTTCCGCATCCGTAAGCGCTATGCAGTGCGGTAGAGTGAGAAGTTTCAAATGCTGTCCAGAGAATTCGTTAGCGCATGGGAAGGCACCGCATGCCAGCCGCGATAACCGAAGGTTCCTCATGTTTCAAGGACGGGAAGAGGGGAGGATGCGCTTCTGGACGGTCGGAAGACACCACCAAATATTGCGGTATACAGACCTTCTCTGGTCGTTGGTAAGTTACGCTTCTCTCACCTTTTTTTTTTTTTTTAATGGAGTGTATTAATGAACCACAAGTTAGTGGTTTGTGTAATTGTCTTATAGGGCAATTATTAAAGACGGAATTTCATAGTGTTGGGATTTCAGAGAATCTCAAAATAAAAGACCGCGGTAAACGTAGCTTCCATAAAGTGCGATGCACTTAAAATAATATTCAGAATTCGCCACTGCCAGGGATGTCCAAAGGCCCCACGGGCCGCACCTAAAACCTTTAATACGGTTTTGAGCCATATTTTCAATACACGGGTGACCCACATTTTACTTCTCCGAATTGCTGAACTCGGCTTCTCCCGGGGGCGGGGATGGAACCATGTGTGATATTAGACCGTACCATCCATAACGCAGTGAAGCACTGGGATGATTTTGAATTTCTGGATTCAATATAAAAAAAGGGGAAATCAGGACTTATTCAGGAGGGGGGATCCATAAATCTAAACTTGACCGATTTTCACATTAAGAGGTGTTGACCCCTTCAGGACGCGTGGGCTAAGCGCACAATATTCTAGTCCCACATGGATGAAAGGGACTTTCACTTTCGCTAATAACCTTTCACAGGCCACAATAAATGGTACCTCGGCCTGCGGGAAGCCAGTTGGACAACTTTGTTGCAAACGGTCATGAGCCGAACTCGCCGCCCACGTTGCTGTATAAAAAGCAGGTCAGTGTCACACGTTTGGCAGTTGTGTATCCGACACCCACGTGTTGCAGCTGGGTTACAGCCACGTTATCTTGTCATAATACATCAGCTAATCTATGTTGGGAGCTCTCTCCGAGGTATTGGTACCCAGAAGCCCTGGGACGACAGTTCAGCATGAAACTGAATGCACTGAACTTTCAAATACAGACGAAGCAAAAAAATAATCTATGAACGCTAATATTATCCTAACAACGATCCGGGCATTGTGTGTGTGCGTGTAATTTATCTTCTAAAATAATGCGTGTCGTTAGGAAGCAGTCATGTTAACGTATTAACATTCGTGAATTTATAAGATAACTACGTGTAAATACTCCTAAACAACGTACACGATTAAATACTAGCCCAATGAGGCGGCATCGTCGGCGCTGTAAACTTTTATAAATATTTGCCTATTTCAAAACTTTCTAGTAAGCCAATCCTAAATAAAAAGAAACTTTAAACCTGCAGTTGGATGATTCTTTTATCCTAGGGCGTAGTACGTAAAAATAATCTATTTTTAATTAATAAAATAAAATTAAGTACAAAAAATATGTGGTCGCAACCCTTTTTGTCAGATATTCTTTCGGGCTACGGCCACAATCCATCCCAGAATATAGGGTTGGGGAATCTAATCCGAACGCTCCCAGAAAAGTTGTTCTGAAGAATAAATTCTTGGAGTTATTGGAGACTTATTAAATAAAATCTGTTCGTTTGCGAGTTTCTGTTCTACAACATAGTTACATTCTTATAAATTTATTTTAGAACATAATTATGAAGTTGTAATTATCCTACGAAAGTGGATTATCTCTTAGCACTATCGTTTATGCTACACATCAAAATTATCCTACAGAAGGATGATAATTATCCTTCAGGGTGGCAACGCTGATGATGTTTTCTCTTTAGAATTATCCAAGCTCTGCACCACATACTGTAAACAGCGGCGTCTGGGCGATACTATTTCTAGCCACCTGTGTTATTCATCACCTAGATATGTGCCGCTGCCTCTTTGGCATCATCACAGCTGCTCGTGGCGTCGATCGTCAAAATGGCGCTGGACTACGTGGTTCGCGTGGCCACCGCTAGATTGCAGTGCTAAAAAACGCAAAAATACGTTTTTGGAAAAATTTCTTAGAATCTTCTGGATGAATATGAAAACAAATCTTCAGTTCCCCGCCAGGAGACCAAGACGCATCGAATAACACCTCATTTGTCTCGGTTGATGTACGAGAAGGGGGTCTAACCGTGAGTGACGGACGGACACAGGTTACGCATTATACTAATTTAAGGTATATAGTCGAGCCGTCCTGATGCAGTGGCAAATTTTTGGATGACTGTTGTAGAAACCCTTTTTCTCTCATGGATTCCAAGAGTTCTTTCGCATTTAATACAAGGGGCAAATAGTACATTGCTCTTCTCCTTGTGTTTATTTTATATGTGTATTTTTTAAAGCAAAAACCTTTAAGGTTTGCTAAACAAAAATTTCCTTAAACACGCAGTCAAAATGTTCTTTCAAAAATTTTGCCATTTTCATGGTGATGTCTTAAAAGTTCCTTAAAAACAATTAGTTCATTTTTAAATCTTAGTGATTCAAAAATATTTGTATCCAAGTTACCAAATAAATTCTCATAATAGATCGTCTCACTATTAAAAGCAAAGATTTTCAATTAATCAAAGGCTTCTTTACAAATGTAAGGGAACAAAATAGTTTTTAATCAAGCTATACTATGAAAGCTAGATTTTTAGGTAAAGTGCATGACAACAAAACAAAAACACTAACAAATTAGTAAAAACAAAGACTTTGGAATTAAAGTAAAGTAGATACACCGAGAGCACTGCCCTTGCAGAATAATTTGAAGGTCGCCATTGTAGTGGAAACGTGCGGACTTTATAGACATCGTTGCGACTGTGATAGGAACAAGTTAGTTATAAATAACTACATACGGTTATTCTAAAGAATAACGATATGTTCTTTCGGTGCGTGTAATATTTAACTGTATGGAAATATGCATGATATAATATGGTGAAGAGTTGTTCGGCAATTATTAAGGGCACGAGCAAATTCAATGTTCCAATTTCAAATTCAGTGCACAAGTTCGCACACTTTGACTCTTCATGACGAAATATTACGAGAAAAACATCTATGTTGTTCCTTAATCAGTAATTAATTGTAGTACATGTTGAAGACCATTCATGTGAAAACTAGCGAATCTACTTCTAAAGAAAAATGGTAGCTAGCATAGAAAACATATATTTGAACATTATCCATACACAGTTAATATGTTGGTTTTTCATTATATATTTTTATTTCCAATACACTCACCCAAAAACAGACAATGAGGAAAACGAGCACAATTGCGGAGACAGATTTGAAACCCGAAACCCAAATCATCCACTACAATGGCGATCACGGCCCCTTTCAATTTATCTTGTGTCCTAAACTGTCCGTCCATGGAATTGTAGAGGCTCGTGTAAAAACAAATACGACCCAATACCCACTGTTTCCCCCACGAGCTAAAATTCCATCGTAATGAAGCGTTTCTCCACGCATGGCCAGGAACAGCGAAGATTAACGAAAACGCGATGACTGAAGGGCTTACCACCGTGCAAAGGAATAGGGCAGAGGTGTCCAACTTGCAAAGCCTCAAGCGCCACAACTAAAACATTTAATAAGGTAGCGGGCCATATTTTCATTACTCGGGCGATCCACACTTGACCCCGTGTTGTTGATCTCGGCAGTTTGCCCGGCTGCACTGAACCGGGGGTGGGGGAGGGAATGAAACCATGCGTCAGACCATTCCATAAAGCAGTGAAACACATTGGAATGATTTTGACTTTCTGAATTCACTAGAAAATATCCTTAAATCTAAACTTAAACTATTTTTACATTAAGAGGATATTGAATTTGACTGGGCGCATGCGCTAGGCTCACAATGTCCTTGCCCGACATGGATGCAAGGGACTTTCACGTTTGACTGATAACACTTCACGGTCCACAATAAACGGGCCGTCAGATGGACAACCCTGGAATCGGGAATGAACCGAATGGTTGAGTCACCGTGAGCAGCGGCGAACTCTCAATTCGATGCATGAAAATTGACGAACACTTTACGTGCTTCTCATTCTTTCATGGCTATTTCTTAGTTGTTTTTATTTTCTCGCTACCGTAAACAGTTTTTTGATTTTATTACAACATGCACACGAGACTGTTGGTCGCAATAAAACTTATTAACTCTCAATGTTTTTTGACGTTTCTGGTCAAAGTATCCCTGGTTTATGGTACTGCTTACTCTGAGAAAGTATTGTGATACTGCGAGAAAAAAAGACGAATTTTCTACAAAATAAACTCTTATTGCCAGGCTCTGCTAACGATGAAGTGGATGAATCATGTCCCTATTGAGAGGGGTTCAAGTTGGGGTTTAGTTATAGGGCCAACCATACCGTAAAACGAACACTGTTCAGAGACTTAAAAATGGTAGCCGGTCAGTTAATTCGAAACGACACTGTAAACGGAAAAGGGAATATGATTTATTTTTTGGTACATGGAATGTTTTGTTTCTAAACCGAATTGGAACCTACTGGAAACAGTGGATAAATGAAGAATGGATATACTGGCAATGCAAAAAGTGAGATGGAGAGAAGAAGAGATAAAAGAACAGGGAGGAGATGTAATATGCAATAGTAGTGGGACAAAAGAAATAATTGGAGGAGTGGGTTTTGCAATCAAGAAAGAACTACAGGAAGCTATTATGAATTTTAAGACATATAGCCCAAGGCTATGCACGTTTAGAATTAAAGGGAGCTTTATATAATACCACCTTTTTATCAATGTACATGCCCCCACACAAGATAAGGAGGATAATATAAAAAGCGCATTTTACAATAAGCTGGAAGAAACATACAACAAGGACACAAAAATTTGATACGAAGATACTGTTAGGGAATTCTAACGTGCAAATCGGAAAAGATAAATCACATACCCCAAATCTAGGACAATATAGCTTACATGAAGAGAATAATGATAAGAGAGCCAGAGCAGTTGGTTTCGCGGTGGCAAACAATTTGACTATTACTTGTACGTGGTACCCACATAAGGAAATACATAAAGGTACGTGGATTACACAAGATAAAGCAGCATGTACACAAATTGATCATATAATGATAGATTCTCCAAGCAATACATTGCCTGGCATAAAAGCAATATATTGGATGGTAGGGCACTGAGGAAACCAGACTGCGACTCTGACCATTTTCTGGTAAGAATCAAATATATGCAAAAATATCACTTAATAGAGAGAAGAGATAGGATAAGATAGTGAGATGTGATACAGGAAAATTAAAGACAACAAAGATAGAGAGAATTTAAGGAAGAGATAAAAGACATTCAGGGAAAGTTCCCACCAGTAGAAGGGAAAAAAAAAGAAAAGGAAGAAAATTGAGATAAAAAAAATGAGGAAAAAGATGTAAGACGTAAAGCATTAAGGGTAATTCAGGGGAAGAAAAGCAAATGAAGAGGGATGCTAAGATGATATTCAAAGATTAAATAGAAGAGGTGAGATTAAAACAATTTATGTGAGAATTAAAAATTATGAAGGGGGATATCAACCAAAAGTATTTATGTGCAGAGACAAGGAAGAAAATGTAATAGCCACAGAAGGTAATGGACAGGTGAATAGAATATTTCCTGCGGCTTTTGAATGGAAAACAAGAAAGTGAATAGAGAGAAAATATTAAGTTTAATGGGCTTGGAATTAAATGAACCAATAAGGAATAAAACATAAGCAGTAATAAGGAAATTAAAGAATACCGAAGCCCCGGGATTGGATGGCATAGCGTCAGAATTTATAAAGTTAGAACCTAAAACTTTATGGAAGAAAACTTCATGAATTAGCGTGTAAGGTATGGATGGAAGAAAAAATGCCAAGAGATTGGCAAATAGCAATTCTACATCCAATACACTAAAAAGGCAGTAAAATGGAATGTAAGAACTATAGAGGCATAGCATTACTGAGTACGCTTTATCAAATATTCTCAGCAAATTTAGCCACAAAAGTAAGAATACACTATGATTAAATTATAGTTCATTATCAAAGTGGTTTTAGGGAAGAAGGAAGTTCTACGAAACAAGTTTTCAGCCTCAGGCAAATATTGGAGAAAGCATATGAAGAAATTGTAGAGATTCACCAATTGTATATAGATTTCAAGCAAGCATATGATAATATAAATAGAAGGGACATGATAAAGGTACTATATGAGTTTGATATACTATTCAAATTAGTAAGATTAATACAAATGACTATACAAGGTACTAGGAATCTAGTTAAATTCCAAAGAAAGGTATCGGCAGAATTTACAACACAGTCTCGATTAAAGCAGGGAGATGTTAACTATACTATGTTATTTAACATAAGCCTGGAAAAAGTAATAGGAAATATTGATATTAACTCAAAGGGAACTATTATGAATAGATTTGTACCAATAATGGAATGTATTGATGATGTAGTGAAGTAGGAATTAAAGAATGGAAAACACCAATAAGCGGAAGGAGCAAAAGAAATGGAGTTGGTAATAAAAAAGGACAAAAGAAAATATATGAGAACAACTAGAAGAAGTAATCAAAAATTAAAATGTGTCAATTTAAATGGAAAAAATATAGAATAGGTGAATGCCACAGACTATTTGGGTACTTATATTACTGAAAATAATGAAGTACAAAAGGATATTAAAAGGAGAAAATGGCGCGCAATATCTGTTATGGTAACCTCTACAAACTTTTTAAGACAAGAAGGATCTGAAAGGCCGCTAAGTTAAAATTGTACAATACTGTCTTTAAACTGGTGGTTTGTATGGTTCTGAAGCTTGGACTCTCACAAAGATAATGGAAAATAACCTGACAATATGGGGAGGAAAATCTTACGTATAATATTTGGGTCGGTTAAAGAAAATGGAATTTGGAGGAGTAGACAATTGCAGAGTTGGACGAATAATATAAAACACCTAAGATAGTCACCTGCATCAAGATAAGAAGGTTGGAATGGATTGAACATATAATAAGAATGAAGGAAGAGAGGGCAGTAAAGAAGATTATGTAGGGAGCATGGCCGATAGGAGGAATAGAGGCAGGCCGAGGAAGGACGAAGTGGAAGATGATCTGAGGACCCGAATAGTGAAAAGATGGAGAAGAAAAGCAGAAGACCGAAGCTAGTGGGCTACCGTAATAAAATCAGCTATGGCAAAACTATGAGTGTCGGAGAGTTGATAGAAGAAGAAGACGACGACGACGAAGAAGGAGAAGAAGAAGAAGAAGAAGAAGAAGAATTGAGAGGGGTCAAAATACCTCTCGGAATATTTTTAAAATATAATTAAAATATGCCGACGGAGTACCATTAGAATGATAAATAAATACGAGAAAATAGTAAATACCCAAAATAATAAATACCCAAAAAAGTGAGACATTGGGGACTTGAGAGTACGAAAAATGCGAATAAAATTAATTTTGGAAATATATTTTAAATATTAGAAAAATATTTTATTGAAGTAAAATACTTTTACAAAAGATATTGTTACATGAACAAATGAACTCAGATATGCGTCAGAGATGCAAATAAAATAGCATGGGAATGACGTGTAAAACAGTGAAAAACAAGAGAAGCTGTGAGAAGATGAGTTGCGGGTGTGTGAAAGGCAGATCGTGATGTCTCTCGATGGGATCAGGATGCTGTGCCGCGGGCAATTGAAACTTTTTAAAGTTTGTCTTAAAAACTGAATGTGTTTTGAATATATGCAAATATTAGGTCGCGAGGTGAAGTTTTGTTGACGAGTTGATTGAGTAAAGAAAAGCGCGGACAGTTTATACCTTTCGTGGTAACATGGAAGTGTGGAATGCTACAAGAAATGGGTGATGGGCGACCCAAAACATGTTTGGAAATGTAAGTGTCGAGGGACGGAATTCTTCTAGACTCATCGCCATCATAGGCATCGCTATCATAGGCAGTTCCTCATCAAAAAGGATGTGTAGAAATTAAGAGCCTCATAAATACATTGTGGACGGGGCGGTTGCCTGTGCTTTTAGTGGACTGTATCATATTAAGTGTTGAATATTGGCAGGCACTCCGCTCAGTCCCATTGGTGCTCATTGGAACCCTATGATGACGTGGGTTGTCATAGAAACCAA
Source organism: Teleogryllus oceanicus (assembly GCA_964035755.1). Classification (NCBI taxonomy): domain Eukaryota; kingdom Metazoa; phylum Arthropoda; class Insecta; order Orthoptera; family Gryllidae; genus Teleogryllus; species Teleogryllus oceanicus. The sequence goes on from CAXIVR010000006.1 coordinate 127,077,782, forward strand.
GGTCTCACCTTGCACAATGATCTTTAATGACCTTTAGGTTATCACATTAGTTCTTCACAATTACAGTTTGTACAATTAGCAAACAAACCCTCTTAATGTTTTCACAGAAATTGACACTTTAGCTCTTCACTATGCTAAAATACAAATTACTATAATGGAACAGAGCCACAAACGCATTTTTCCTCGCGGCTGCTTATTAGCGACTGATTACAACAAATTAAACAATATGGCCTTTCACTATGCTATAATATGAATACACAGAATGTTATTCTCTGTATGAGAATTTAAGTTTTACGTGAACTTTGAACACGGAGTCCGAACGCATGTTGCACGCGAGGCTGCCTCTCAGCGACTGAATTTTCTGCGGTTAGGGGTTCGCGAAGAGGGGGGATTTGAACTGACCAATTAGCTCTCTGGGTTTTTGAAATGTTCTAGAACTTTCTAGGGCGCGCGGCGTAGCCGGCTCGGAGCATAGGAATTTTCCACGTCGCGCCGTGCGGGGTTGCCGCCCGGCGCGTGGGAATGTTAGGCGAATAAACATCTGTTCGTACCTTCCTATCTCCACCTTTGCGTGTGGGACCGAACACATTGATTGATTCATTTTTTCGTGTTTCCGGGCGCGTCAACTGCATTAGTCCCGATAGTGTAGTGCATGTTTTTCTCGGGAGATGACAGTGATTTTCCCCCGCTGGTTGGCGAGATCCGGCGACGACCTACCGTCGGCTAGTGGGGATTCCCCCTAACCAGAACTCTCCCACCAGCGGGGCACCGCCCCAGCCGGGACAAGCTCCAAGCTCCTGACCGGTCTCCCGGAATATGTGTTAGTGCATGTTAGTGTAAGTGTGTGTGTGTGTGTGTGTGTGTGTGTGTAAGGGGAGAGGATAGGACAAGAAAAAGGAAGGAGACATCGCGCTCGGTCCGACGGGCGTTTGGTAGGGTACTGCTCCGGCATTCGCCTGGTGTTGATAGGAGAAACCACGAAAAACTACCGACCAGAGCAGGCGGCCGCTAGAATTGTCCTCCAGACAGGCTTTCAGCCTCCTGACAACCAAGGATGTCATTAGAAAAATAAGTTAAATTAAGTCAGTTTTAAAAAATAATACGAATAAATTATCGATGGCCATCGTAAGTAGGAGAAATTACTGAAATAAACATTAAATTTATATCAATTCACAAAGAAAGAAAGAAAGAAAGAAAGGAAGAAAAGAAAGAAAGTAATAAAATAACTAATTGCAGCCGATATTTCTTGCCGCTGTAATATTAATAAAGAAATGACGTGTTGTTATTTAAAAATTACTCAAAAGGATCATTCAGTTTTTATCATAATAAATATTATCACCAGTCGTAGCCTCATAAGGGCGGTTAATTTTCAGCTCAAAACAAGAGAACATGGAGATTCCTGAGAGTGTAAGTATCGTAACGCTCATTATAATAAAAATCGAGCTAGCCCATATGTCGGTTCCATTGATTTTTGAGAAGCACCCGAGAACGTCAAGACACGACAAGATGCAATTATAGTGTTACCGAATTGCAAGAGATCGCGCCAGCAGTAAAGGGCATCCCTTGCGAGAATTTATTAAAGTTTCTGAACGCACTCGCATAGAATTGAACGACAACCAATCAAAAATCACCCTTGAAAATATCAGCACTAGTGCAAAGCAGCGCTACGAAAAGCTGTGTTGCCGACCGCCGATCTGGACACACCGGAATTGTTCGTGCTGGACGGAGAGGAGAATTCGCCGTATTTCGACGATAAGAAGCTTGAAAAAGGTAATTCGTCTCATCATGTTAAAATAGCGATTCCATGAATGAGAGAATTGAGAATTTTAAATAATGAATGTTCTGATAAATTCACGTAAACGCATTACGTAGAAATATACTATTTTTCTATCAACGAGGAAATAATATATTTCAACGTTCAAGAACGTATACTGAAGTAGAAAGCATGTGCTATAGAACATGTTTCTTTCTATTTCCAGCTTTTTTGTATTTCGCCTTCGCTTACCACATAAGAAATTCATTACGCCGAGATCTTGCAGTCATATTGAATAAAATTCGAAGGACTGTGGTAGCGATTCACCAGAGCACATGTTCGCCGAAGCAAAGGGGTTGCCACGACCTTGAAAGGATCTGGGTCGCCGTCGCCGCTCCAAGCTGTGGAATATTTCGTCGAGACGACGTGTTGTGAGTTAGAAAACTTCACTAGAAATTCTCAAAAAAAAAAAAAGAACTGTTTAAAGAAGCGAGAATTATTATACAGATATAGAATTCACCTCACTTACAGACGTAGATATTCGAGTAATTGTATTAAAATAATTTAAACGAAATCTTTAACAATATTGCAATCGTAAAAGAAAGCCAGTGAGCTAATTCCTGTAAAGAATTGTAAAAACCTATTTATTTCATTTTTCTATTATCGATAATATTTGTTCTTTTAGTGTGTGTTTTCAATTTATTGTTTAATCGTTTTCAAATTGTTCAAAACCAATAATTAGTAAAAGAGTTATTATTAATTATTAATTTTACAAATTTACAAACTATTAATTTTACGTAATACCAGTAATATTTTTTGTATTTACGCGAGCTTAATGTCTAAATCTTTGTCGGTGATATGAGGTGAATCCCTTCTCAATACATAGGTAGCAACAGACAGACTTCTTTATTTGAAAAAATCTACAGGGTCTTATTGCCTATATCTATCCGTAGGAATCTCCCCAACGCCACATTGCACGGGGAAGATTTTAAATATTTCAATCATCACTCCACTCGCAGTTTTAAATTAGAAAGGACCTAGATACATTCAGAGAACACCAGGTAAAATTGACAATCAGGGAGAGGAGAGTACAGAATATGAGGTTTCAGAGCACACAACTCTCCTTCGGCTGCGAATTTTCACGGTCACTGCAAAGGCAATTTCCAATACTACATGTAATTTCAGATCAATTTACAGAAATATTATTCTTACCCCTTCAAAATATTCACAAATACATCAATCAACTTATTTTGATCTATCCATTGCCGAAAAAATAACTGTACAATTACACTAAAAATAAAGGGGAGGAAATCTATAATAATGATTTTAGAAATATCATACGGATCAAATATGATTTTAGAAAAATAAGTATCGTAGGACATCTCAAAACAAGAGATCGAAGAATTATTAAATACCGGTAGGCAGAGTTTAATAACCAATTCATTTTAATCATCTCATTTCGATTTAATAACCAACAATTCTTTTGTTCTATAATAATGGGTAAACGAAGAAATTACTGCAATATTTAAGAACTGGATGAGCCACTTGGAACTGAAAATGTGAAAAAGAAACTAAGAGAATATAAAAATTTAAGAAGTAAGGCGACATGCAGCTTAAGCAGGCAGAAGGAAATGTATTATCAGGCATAATTTGCTACGATCTTAATATGAAAAAAACATGGCAATTAATAATTAATTATTCAGATCTAGGAAGAAATGGGAAAACATTATTGAGCAAAATCTCAAGGATAATACAGAGCAAAATGCATTATTTGTAATTAATAAATATGTTGTTAATGAAAAGTTTTTAGTAAAAGCCGAAAATAGTTATCATAACATCAATATATAAAAGAGAAGAACGTATGATATGTCAAATTTATATACCTATATCAATATTACTGACATTAGACAAATCAGTAGAAAAATATGTAGCCAATAAATTAACAGCATTCCTGAAGAAAAATAGCATAAATAAAAAATTAATAAGCTTATCAAACAAATTGAAAAATAATGAACCTTCATGAAAATCTACCAGAAGTAATTAATTGTTACTTAAAAGAAATAACGTTATAGCAATATTACTTGACATATCTAAGGATCATGGCAATTAATCACAAAAAAATTATACAAGGTTAAGAAATAATAGGACTCCAAAGAAATATACTGAAATTATTTGAAAGTTACCCAAATCAAAGAAACTACTTGGTTAAAATTGAGTGTGTTCTTAAATATAGTATAAAAATCAATTTAAGATTAGGAATTTCACAAGGAAGATATCTGGGACCAAGTCTGTATGTAGAGTGCCCGGAAGCTCCAAAACGTAAGAAAAACTTTCATAAAGAAAAAATCTTCCAAAAAATTGTGTCTGAAAGTCACTTCCGAGCGTGAATTTCAAACCGACCCCTGCGACAGGGCGTCTCCGATTGCGCGGGTCATTTCCTCATTTTTCCGCATGTTAAGCGAAGCGGTTGAGTCTGTGAGAAAAGCATCGCGTGCTTATACTAGAGTACGTTAATAGTACCAAGGGTTTGTACGAGGGTCACTCCAAAAGAAATGCACATTATTTTTTTAAAAATACAGTTTTCATTCTACATGTTTGAAAGTTTTACAGTATGTAGATACATCCTTCCCGCTTGTTTTCAAATTTAGTTCAACCTGTTCCCTTGAGTGGCGCCGTCACAGCATGTCTTTAAGATGGCTGCTACACTTGACGTTCGTCAGAAGCAACGTGCTGTCATAGAATTCCTGTGCTGTGAAAACGAGACAGTGGGAAATAGAAATCCACAAGAGGTTGACAAATGGTGTATGGAAATGCTGCTGTCGATCGCAGTACAGTTAGTCGATGGGCAAGCACGTTACGTGATGAAAGCGGGCACGGCAATATTGAGGATTGTCCTCGCAGCGGCAGGCCTCGTTCTGCACACACTCCAGACAATGTGCAGAGAGTTAATGAATTGGTGACTGATGACAGACGAATCACAGTGAACAAATTGTCACGCTACGTTGGGATAGGGGAAGGAAGTGTTTGCAGAATACTGAAAGTGTTGGCGTTAAAAAAGGTTTGTGCCAGGTGGGTTCCCAGGATGTTGACAGTGGCTCACAAAGAAACACGAAAAACGCTATGCAGCGAACTTTTGGAACAGTACGGGAATGGTGGTGATGAATTTCTTGGAAGAATTGTGACAGGAGATGAAACATGGCTCCATCATTTTTCACCAGAGACAAAGAATGGAGTGACATCATGCAAATTCACCCAAGAAAAAAAATTCAAAACCACACCTTCTGCTGGAAAAGTTATGGCTACGGTGTTTTTCGATTCCGAAGGACCTTGCTTGTGGACATCATGCCACGTGGAACCACCATAAATTCTGATGCAAATGTGGCGACACAGAAGAAACTTCAAGCTCGACTGGGTCGTGTTCGACCCCATCGGCAAAAGCAGGATGTTTTGCTGTTGCACGACAATGCACGGCCATATGTCAGTCAAAAAACCACGGAAGCGATCACTAAACTCGGATGGACAACACTGAAACACCCGCCTTACAGTCCTGACCTGGTTCCATGTGACTATCATCTCTTTGGGAAACTGAAAGACTCTCTTCGTGGAACAAGGTTTGAAGATGATGACTCCCTTGTGCACGCTGCCAAACAGTGGCTCCAACATGTTGGTTGATAGATAATGCCGTTCTCTTATTTGTTGCAAGCTAGAGCGTTATTGCCTCAAGTTTTCTTGCGCTGTTCAAACGTAAACATGACTGCGCCCCTCTGCGTTTGCATAAAATAACACTTTTAGTAATCAGTTGTTGCATTGTAGTCTAAATGTGTACCAGAATATGAAATTCATTTAAGATTTTCAGCACAGTGTGGATGCAATGTTTTATCACGTTAAAGTTTAGACCGAGTTGGACCGTTCGAAAGCGGTACAGGATGCGGAAATACCATGATGTCCAGCCTCATCCATTACTGACCCCGATATTGTGCAAGTCCGTGCTCTCATTCCGAATAACCGGTGAGAGAGATTGATGAAATGCCAAACAACATTCACAGAACTAGGGAGTTTTTACACGCTATAACGTGCAGCAATCGATTGTAATCTCGACCTTTTGCACATGCGTAATGCACAAACGTGATGCAAAACTCGAAATATTCCCTAGAATCTCTAGTTCGGTGTTAGAACAGAGTGGAAGCAGTTCCGATCTCGTCACGTCAACTTCAAGACTAATTTCTAATGTTAAGTCTGATACCATGAAAGAGTCAATGATCAACCCCAGCGTATTTTTTTAAATATCTTTGATTAGGTAAAGAGTTTCTGTTTCAGCTTTCACGATTTTTAATATTAAAACATTTGTGAACCCCAAGTGATGTGTTAGTTTATCAACGCTCATCACATCTGATGAGATTATTAAAAAATTCGATACCATCACCATACGTAATCGCTTCGGGGAAACACGAACCATCTCACGCAGCCAGACCAGCCCTTAAATGTTATTTTAGAATCTGTCGGTGTAGATAATAGTTGTGGAACATCGTTGAAATAATTGTTCAAAAATAGGATATCTTCATCATGCTACAATGCATCATATACAGGATGTCCGGGGAGAAAACGTCAAAACTTCGGAAATAAGCTCTTAAGGCAACTTTAAGTATATTTTGTCTAATAAACTTCTTGGATATTTCGAATGGCTGAGCTCAGTAAGCACTCAACAGTTGGTTTGAAAAAATCTTTCTATGCAAAAATTTGCATTGAAGAAAGATATAAACGTTCCAGAAACATGTAAATTGTTTGTTTTTTTCAAAAAAATGTATATATTTGTTAAGAAAGGAAAATTAATCCAGAAATAAAAAAGCAATTGTGTAAATTGGGTGCTTTTTATTTTTGGGTTAATTTTTATTACTGAACAAATCCGTCCAACACGGCTAGGTATTGGATTAATTGCGTTATTGAAGTTGGAAAGAAATCTAATATGTAAAGTGATTGAATAATTTGTGTCATGCATCCAAAAATTTGATAGTTATTGGGATGACATGATTGCTTCATTATTTTACATATTTTATGACAATGTGAAAAATATCGTTTAGACTTCTAGAATCTGCGAAAATGTGGGGCAAAACCATAAAGTTCTCCCAAACAAAAAAAATTAAGAATCCAACTAGTATAAGACTGTGCCATTTTATATCACTACTTGTTTCTCTAAAGTTTTAGACGGAGTGTGTTAAATGCACAAAATGGAGAGATATAAACTCCATTTTGATGTATTGTTTTAATTTTTCAAAAGTTAAACAAACGTATTTTGGTAATTTCTTTGATCATTTATATTATGGGCATTTTTAAATACGATTCCTGAAGAAAAATGCTCAAATGATTTCATGAGAAAATTCACGCAAAATCACAAATTGTTTGTGAAAGTGAGCTCAAAATTGAGCATTTTCAGAACACTGGGACAACATTTTCTCCCGAACGGCTCGAAAACTTTCGATGAAACTGCATACAGTGTCTTGTTGAACTCTTAAATAACATTCTCAAAGTCATATTTCATTTCTACTATTAGGGAACCGAAAAACTGAAAAAATGTAAAAAAAATATGTTTTAGCGCCGATGGATAGCAGATGGGTTAGTGATTCCGGGCGCGTCAACAGCTTAGGTCTTTAGTCCCGCACGTGTAGTGCACTTTTTCCGCTCGGGAGATGGCGGTAATCTTTCCCTACTGGATGGCGAGATCCAACGCCGACCTACCGCCGGCTATCGGGGCTTCCCCCTAACCAGGACTCTTCCACCAGCGGGGCACCGCCTCAACCGGGACAAGCTCTAAGCTCCCGACCGGTCTCATTTATTTCTTTATTTTTTATTTATTTATTTATTTTACGTCAAAAACAGTTAAAAACTGCGTATGACGTGCTGTGGGGTAAAGTGAATTGTGTGCACATTTTCAAAATTCTGTGATCCCTACACTAAGTCATATACTACTTAAATTTTGAATTTTGAAAGGAGAATAAAACTCCCATGTAATAAAGCCTATTTTCAAGGATAAACAAGCAATAAATTTTGGCTCTTATTACTTCCTGCGACAACATGGAAACGATAATTTGAATAATTGTATTTACCACTGAATTCTAGAAGACGTGCACAGAAAACGAAGTTACATTTATGTCCAGAAGCAAAACAAGGGGCCATCTCAGCATTTGCTCAATGGATCAGGGAAACTGGACGAAAAACCTGATCGAGATGGGGTCATTGACCCGGAAGCTGTAGTACAATAGTTGTTACAGGTTGTTTCTTGTGATGCTCAGTATAGCAATTTGAAAATGGTAAATAATGCATTATGTATCATTGTTAAAATTAATGTTACTTTTCTTGTGATGCCTAATTGTAAATTACGATTTCACTTGGGATTTAAACTTTACTATCGAATTTAATCGTTTAATGTCATCTGGCAAAGTGTTGTAAAATAATGTACATGTATTGTATGTGAATTTTTTTAATAAGCTGTTGATACAGTCACCTGATGAATATGATTTCTACGTCTAGTGTTATAGTAATAGACTTCGGCATTTTCTGAAAATATATTCCCGCCCTTGAGCAAGTCATTTTTTACAAAAACCACTGATTCGTAAATAAAAAGACACGGTAATGGTAGAATTCCTAGATTAATGAAGAAAGGGTTACATTAATCACGTGGGTGGGATTTGGTTATTATTCGTACCATTCGTTTTTGTAATCTAAAAGTCTGGGAGCTATAAGATGTATTTCCCCAGAATATTATGCCATATCTCAGGCGGGAATGAACATTCGCGAAGTATACACAACGGGCAGAATGAAGGCTGACTGAATTTGCAAGAATTCTGAACGCGTAGCATAATGAACTTAATTTTGTGTTCAATTCATTTAAATGGACGTTCCATTTAAGGTTTGACTGAATTGAGAGATCTAAAAATTTTGTTGCCTTGACATAAGTCAATGGTACACTGTTCATTTTCAATGGAGCACAGAATTGTTTATTTGACATGGAAAACTGCATTAAAACCGTTTTCTTTTCGTTCACTATTAATTTGTTATTTCGGAACCAATTTGAAACATCTGATATTGTACTATTTACTGTTTCTTTATTACAAAGGATGTTCGTATCATCCGCAAAGAGAACCGTTCTTCCGTTTCGAATCGTCGAGGGCATATCGTTTACGTAAAGTAGGAACAGAATAGGGCCTAAAATCGATCCTTGAGGAACTCCACATGCAACGGGCAAAGAGTCGGAAAGGTGCGTACGTAATGTTCCATCATTCCAGTAAGGTATTTCCACTCTCTGAGATCGTTGTTTAAGGTACGAACATAACCAATCTAGAGCAATACCACGAATTCCATATGAAGGTAATTTGGAAAGTAAAATGTCATGATCAATGACGTTAAAAGCTTTTGAGAGATCTAAAAATAATCCAATAGGTGCCTCGTTTTGATCCAATGATGAGGCGACATCTTTAAGAAAAGAAAATATAGCTGTTTCTGTTGATTTTGATTTTCTAAATCCATGTTGGCAATCTGAAAGCGCGTCGTGTTTAGTGAGAAAGGTTTCCATTCGTATGTAAAAAAGTCTCTCTAATATTTTTGAAAAAACGATAGAAGAGAAATGGGTCGATAATTTTGAATTTCATTTTTGTTGCCTTTTTTGAAAAGCGGTTTAATTTTGTTTTGAAAATATCTGGAAACGTTCCAGTGTATAAAGATGCATTAAATATGTGAGTTAACGGGTATATAATGGCATACGCACAAGTCTTTAACAAAGAATCCGGGAATTCATCTAAACCGGACGAATATTTATTTTTTAGTTTACCGATTATTTTGAGAATTTCATAGGAAGAAGTTTCGAAACGAACATTGTGTCTAAAATTTTGGGTGAACTATCTGTTTTTGAATTTTGTGCCTGAAGACCCTTAGTGAGATCGGCAGCAATTCTCGAAAAGTATTGGTTAAAGAGATTAGCCACTGTTGCCGGATCGTTCACATTTATATCGTTATATTTTAAAACAACATTCTCTACGGTTTTCTAGTTGATTTGGTAGTATTTTTATTATATTTCACATTGCTTTTGTTTTATTATTTGAGTTCAAAATATCCTGATCGTTTTTCATGATTTTGGCCTGCCTTATGACTTTTCGTAACAATGTTTTGTATTTTTTAAAGTAGATAAGGAAATCTTGAGATACGTCATGACGTTTAGAAATGAAGTAGAGAGTACGTTTATTTTTACACGATGTTCTAATTCCTTTTGTGATCCAAGTATTACTTTTTCGTGAAATGTTTAATTTTCTCTTTTAATAGGAAAGCATGCGTTAAAGAGAATGAAAGCTTTGAGAAAAATAAATTATATTTTTCATTTGTGTCAATAGCGTTATAAACTGCCTCCCATGATTCTTTCAGCAAGTAGTCCGTAAATAACTTTATGTTAACTGTAGTAAATGCTCTGCACATGCGTGTTTTATTTATTGTGTCAGTATTCATATTGTTAGTAATTGTAAGAATTTGTGCATCGTGGTCACTGTAACCTAGATTATTCGTTATTATTTCATATCCAGTTGTGGTTTTGTTAATTATAATTTGATCTATTGCTGTTTGTGATTTAAGAGTATTCCGTGTAGGTACGTTCACTGTAATATCTAAATTAAAAGAATGAATTAAATTGAGAAACTGCTCTTTTTCGTGGGATTCGCTCAGAAAATCAATATTGAAATCTCCGCATACAACAATGGTTTTAAAAGAGAGATTACTAATTTTGTTCAGAGTTATCTCTAGATTTTCTACGAAATTGAAATAATCTAAAGCTTGCTTTGTTGGAGGTCTGTAGATGCAAAGTAAGATAATTTTGAGCGTAGTAAGATGTACAACTGTTATTTCAAGAACTTTTTCAACTGCATATAAATTGAATTCTGACAAGAAGGTAGAATCATTATTATTTCTTACATAAATACACGAACCTCCGTAAGCAGGGCCTTTATTTGATTCCCTTGCTCTACAATAAGATCCTGCAAGGTAAAAACAACCAATGTTAAAGAACATCTATTTGACTGAGATCACACTCTAATGCTGCCTCGATAAATTCAATTTTATTTGAAAGAGATTGCACATTATGATGCATTATTTGAATCTTTTTGCATGTACCTACACGGATGCTTTTCTGCTGCACCTGATTGTAGTTGCTATTTATTTATCTCATTTTTACCTCGAGTGCGTGGTTGAAGGAAGTATCGTGTCCCAGCAGTGTTAGGAGGTGAGGAAGGAGGGGTTACAGATGTAGGGGAATGAATAATGGGAGAGGTAGTACAAGGATTAGGTTCAGGGGATAAGGAATGTATGGTAGTTCTCCCGTAATGTATGGGTTCTCCCGGAATGTATGGTAGTTTTGTGCATGTTAGTGTAAGTGTGTGTGTGTGTAAGGGGAGAGGATTGAACAAGGAAGATGAAGGAAAGATGGCGCACGGTCCGTGGCCCGTTTGTTAGGGTACTGCTCCGGCATTCACCGTATAGCAGATGGGAAGGGAGATTTTTTATTCAACGAATATTTACAATCTATTTCAAATGTGAAATAATAAGTAAATATTATATATGTATATAACAGTAACAAATGAAATGGAATGAAGAAAGTCTCCCACTGGTACTTTTCTTGGGATCTTTTACAAATCTATAACAAAAATCATTAAAAACATTATACATTGTTAATGGTTACAAGGATTAAGAATACATGAACATGTCAGATCAAAATAAGAGAAACCAGATAGATAAATGTTAATTATTAAAACGGAGGGGAAGATAAGAGTGGAAATTCTATTAAGTCGAGAAATTTCTTGGCTATTGTCAAGTAGGTTTAGAGCTAGATGATTGGGATGCACTATCAGACTTTGGTAATATTTTGAGCTTATTTTTCGAATCTTTGCTTGAACAGTTGCTATATTGAAATCTCGGTGTAGAGTAACATTTGTTATGAACCAGGGTGCAGATGCAGTTATTCTTAGAAGTTTCGATTTTAATCTTTGTAGAATTGATAAATTAGTTTTTCTGGCAGTGCCCTGGTATGCCCCTGGTATGCCCTGGTAGTGCATGTAAGTGTAAGTGTATATAAGGGTGAGGATAGAACGAAGAAGAGATAGAAAATATCTCGTGTGGTACGTGGCCCGTTTGTTGGGGGTACTGCTTCAGCATTCGACTGATGTTGATTGGAGAAACCACGGAAAACTACCAAATAGAGCAGCCGACCGCTACAATCCCTCACCAGACAGCGGCTGAATTCGACCTTGCTAAATAGCTAATGTCGATAATTTTGTCACTGTCGGAAATCGAACATTAGAACCTCCCGGTGAAAGGCAGTGACATCATTTAATACCCTAAACCACCTACGCCGGTCTGTCAGATCCATCATGCCACAAGCTGACAGAACCTGGGTGGGCGGTTGCTGTATATGTCTGCCACGATCGCCCGCAATGGAGTCCCGACGCCGGCGGCATCTACAACAGTGCAGAAACGAACGCATTGGCCAGGTCGATAACGTCAAGGCTCAGGCTTTGCCAACCGCTACGGGCGAGGTCGAGTTCCCGTCGGAAAGGTAGTTCTGCTCCAAAACGCTGTGGTGCCTACGATGGTGCACCGTATCGCTCTTCCACATGACCGGTGCCCAGTGGCGCCTACGATACACTGCCAGAAATTACATTAAATTTAAGTAGATTTAATGTACGACTGTACATTACAAATTAATGTACGTTAAAGGGTGATTAATGTACTTGTACATTAAATTTAATGCGTGAATTAAAATCGATGTAGATTTCATGTACGACTGTAATGTACCTATGTACCTTGTACATTAAGGGGATATTCATGTACTTGTACAATAAATTTAATGCTAAAATTAAAATCAATGTAGTGTGACATACCAATATGTGGATCATTTTTATTGTTATTTGTCGTGAAATGCTAGGGTAATTAAATAGGAATATGGCGCCTTAGCAACGGCGCCCAAGTCGTTGTCAAGATAAATAAATATTCATCTGGCATTGAAAGTGTCGGCGTGGCTAGTCAGATTTGAAAACGATTTGGGGATTGGTTGGAGAGAGCAACGATAGTCTACTACTGCGGAAATATGTCTGATTTTTTTGAGAAAAAAACAGTCCAAAGGGGAAGCCGCGCTCTGGAGGGCTGAGCAGTAATAAACAAATTCACATTGTGTCGTGACGCTGTGCGGGTCGCTCGCGGATAGATAATTTGTGTAATTGGAACTTGTAATTTTTCATGAGATTGAGGAACGTAGGACTCCGAGTAATTTACAGTGTGTTAAAAGTATAGCTCACAAACAGTTTGGACTTTAATTATTTTTACAACACGCGGAAATTAGAACTTGTGAGAAGTCGTATATGATAGGACTCGGAAATATTCTGGACGAGTAATCAATTTGTCGAACTTTAAAACATTTTCGCTGTGTAATCGTAAAGAACTGTGTATTATTTTGCAAGTTTAATCGAACTAGAACTACGAATATTTGAAGTAGTGCGGATCAGTGGCTCGGCAACGTTGAACAGGAAAGAAGAACGCGGTACTTAGACTCTGGAATTCGCGTCACCGGGGAGAAGAGATGATCCTGCGTGGCGACGTCGATCAAGAGCGCGCGAAGTATAGTGCAGTATAAAGGTTCGAACACAGTCATGACCAAAGTACAGACTTTCTGTTGCATTAAGCAATGAATTCTAAGTTTCTTTTTGGAAGAAAAAAAAATTCGTTTGCCAATTCGAGCTAATAAGTAGCTAGATTAAATATTTGTTTTCAGATTCCTCGCAACTCTGTATGGATGGCAGAACGGCTATCAAAAGGTAATAGCGATTATTTCAGGCGCAACCCATCGACCCAGCTAGGGGGACAATATTTAGTATTCTTTGAAGCAATAATAGCTAACAATATTATCGTAACCTTTTTCCTGGCGCCCATGTTAACATAAACTCGGAAACGGGTTACGACGAAACGCCCAATAATTGTGAGCAGTTTGTGGGCATGTTTCAGTAGATTTAATGTACATCAGTACAAGAAACTTAGTTCTGTTGCATGAAAGAAGATTAATATAATTCGTCATAAAATTTAATACTGTAAAATAATTTAATAAAATTTAAAATATGTTCTTCCACTATTTAAACTAACGTATAATAAATTAAAAATATAATTTTTGTTTGAGCTTTATATTTTATCATGTACAAAAATTTATCATTTCTTCTACAAAACCATTTATTTAACTTTGTATTTGAACATACAAAGCACAATACGACTGTCAATACAATATTGACAGTCGTGCTGCGTTTTTGCAACGTTTGCCAGCTGTCGGGTCTCGTCTGGGTTTATTTTGGGTGCGGCTTAGGAAATTCCGAGCTCTTCCTGTCCCTTGCAGGCAAGACAAAGTGTGACGGGTTTCGCACCCTACCTATTTCGGGTACTCAAAGTGTTTCGCATTCATTCGTATTCTGAAGGGTTGCAGTCGTGTTCTTACGTGGTGGAGCAATAGTAATCGTTTCTAAAACGCGTGAAAACTAAAAAAATGGTCATAACTTGCTGATATGAAAACGTGTGAAACGTATAATTGCTATTTCCCACTTCCTGTTTTCATCATAGCAGTTTCCTAGAGCGGTAGGTGGTTAACATCGAGAGAAGCTGACGCAATTCAGGCATATTGGATTTGTGAAGATAAAGTCAGATTATTAATTAGTATTATTTATTTAATACTATTTTCATTATTACTATTATATATTATCATTTTCATAAAATGTGAAATTGTTTAATCTCTACCCATTGATGTATGTGTGCGGCAGATTGCAAGTGACTGTTTATATATAGTGTAATGCATCCTCCTCTCTTTCCTCGGTTATTATCCCCTCTCTCTGCTATCCTTGCCCGCGCGTTGGACAGCTATATATAATGGTTCCTTTTCCCCTTTCCTTTTTCGACTATCTAATATTTCCCCCGGCTACCCCGGAACTCGCGTTGGGCAGCCAAAATGTAATGATTCTAATACCGTGGATAAGATGGTGGTCCTATACAGGAATCCAAGCGAGGTGACTGGATTGTGGGTGCTAGGGTAAATGACGACGCATGTTCTAAATTGATAAAAACGAACCACATTTTTGTTCGTTCGTTTATTATTATTTTCTGGCTTTTCCCTCTTTTCATCGTACACGGCAACAATTTACCGTCTTTCCCCCTACACTAATACACAGTACCCTATAACATAAACATTCCAAGAAACAAAAAACAACAACGAAACTCATTCACACACAATAATACAAAACAATATGAAATCCCACTCATACATTGAATGCGCATTCCCTAATTTTCCTTTGACCATTTCTTAATTTAATTTTATTAACAAAACTTGGTCTTCAATAAATTCCCTTTTGTTACGGAACGCGTTTTCAGATAAAGCATCTGCAAAGAAATCAAGCACACACACACATATACACGCGTGTCACTTCCCTGTTTTGCGGCTCAGCTCTCGTAGCAATGATGTCTGGTGGCCGCCGTCCAATGCCCTTCGATGCGTGGTCGCCGTCCACTCCTGCTCGCGGTCGCCTTCGGAAACCAATTCTCGCGAACCGCTATTGTCCGCATAAATGATACCACTCAGCTGCTAGTCCGTTACCGCTTAGTAAAATTGTACGTATTCGTGGCGTACTGTTCGGCAAAACAAACAGAACGAAAAGCGACTATTTTTCGCGTATCATCAAACACGTCACTTCTTGAAATTGCTATCGCTCACATCCATTTACATTCAAAATAAGCGTCCAATTGTGCTGATCCCGGCATCTATCCTTTTATATTTTATAACGAGATGTCCGTAGCGTTGAATTTTCTTATAATGAAAAAAATAACGTCTGATTGTCCGTAATCACAAAAAAATCCTATTTGAAAAAAAATAAATTAAAATTATTCCCGAATTTTGCTCCTTTCACTAATACTTCAAAATTCCAACAAACATCATAACGTTACTCTCTATGTGAATTACTACACGTTCAAAAGAAACTTAACACCGCGCCAATTTCACGCACACGAAGCGTTCATCCCGGTATCCACGACACATCTGTCTTCACATCGGAATTTTTTCTGCAACTTACATTGTTACAGAAGATTTCTGGAACAAAATAGTTTCCACTCGCTTGCTTTTAATCCTCTGTTGATTCCAAATGGCTTTCTTCTCTTCGTAACATGGCGTCATTTGTTTATACTTTTAGTTCATTGTAAACTTCCAAATATTATATTATTATTCTGCTTCCGAACATGCGACAAAGTTGACACTAATTTTATCGTCTTCCCCGTGTTTTAGTCTATTGTTTCCGAATGTTTCAGCCTAATCGGTTTGTGCGTTTTGTCATAATTCTTAAAAAACCCTGTTTACAATCTTTCTTTTCTAGCTCAACAATGGCCATATTCTGTTCATGTTATTAAAAAATTCCAATTCTATTTCAATTTATATCTTCCGAATGCGTTGACCGAATTTGATGCCGTTTGTTTTATTTAATTTCATAATTTCTGTTCTACCGGACCATTATGTTCAATTTTCCCAAATTTCACGCGCTATAATTCTTTATTTTAATTTGGACTTGTAAAAATGTTTTCTATCGGCACCGTTGTAATCAATACACAAGTTTATTCTTTGTCACCCTTTTGTAACGTTGCATCTGGGGGTTTTGGTCTCGAAATGATGAATCATTACAATAGCAATGGACCAAACAAATTAAGACAAGAAACTGAAGTTCAGGAAATGAGTGTTACATAGTAAGTTTAAAGTAAATAACTGTGATTCTGGAACCAAAAGTTCCAGTATTTTGTAAAGACGTTATTGAAGGTGTGATAATATTATTTGCCAGCTGTTACGTTTTTAGATATATCTGTTATACAAAATTACAAATAACCCTCGAATTTATACGAAGGTAAGTTAGAGTTGTATTACTATTATGCACTAAATTAAAAACAATGTTTCATTAAATAAATTATTACTATCGATATGGACTTTGAATATTGTTAAATAGAGAATGGATTGTATCCTTACGAACCCAATAGTTTTTCTGATTTAGTAATTTCTAGAATGATCAAAGATAGGTAACATTATATAATTATAATACCATCAATTATAATGTAATACCATTATATAATTATAATACCAATAATGTTACTAATAGTTTTATTTTACATTAAATCAATTTTCTTTCTCATTTTGTTCTTTTATTGTGCACGTATATTTCTCCTTTTTGTACTCAGGCCTATTTAAAAGTAAATCCATTGCCTCTGTCAGTTCTTTTTATTGTTATTTGTTTAACCGTGTAAAAAGGTAAAGCTGAATAAATATTATTTATTAACAATAAAATTATTACTTTCAGGGAAATTATGAAAATAAATCCAACAGGAGATAAAAGGTCATAAAAAAGGTGGAAAAAAATGATTCTTCAATTTTTAAATTGGCAAAAAATATGGACAAAATACAATGAAGAGTATATTGTAATAAGTTGTTAATTTTTCATTTCTCAAGTGCTGATAGTTTTGTGCTGTATAGTATAAATATTTCTTTACTAATAAAAGTAAAATAATTATTCATTCTTCTATATTAAATAAATTCTTGGTAAAATTAATTCGATAATATTTGGTATGTTTGGTATTAGTTATTTACGCGATAAGGGCATTATAAGGGTTATAATAATACTAGCAATAAAAAGGATTTTTGTTACCCATGAACTTTACGACAACCTAACGCCCGTGGCACCTAGATTTAATTTTTACCTAATTTTAATGATTCAGGATTACTTCTGCACTAATTAAATACATGTTAACTTGATTCCATTTGTCCTCTAAATTCATTATTCCCCCCTCTAAATTTATTATTATAAAGATACGAAATTTGTAAATATGTAACATCATTCATCTGCACAGGTTCATATGTCGTTTTAGAAGTAGAAAAATTTGCACTTGAAGGAGAAGTAGAAAGGACAATGTCTGAAAATTCTGCATTACTTTTAATGCAAAAGTACATGAAAGTAATTATCATGTACGTAAATTAAATTTAATGTACATGTATAAATTAAATTTAATGTACACTATAGTAGATTGTACCCATGTACACTATGGGGGATTATACACATACATGAAATTTAATGCACATGTGCATTAGATATATTGTAGACATACATTAAATGTAATGTACGTACTCTCTCAGTCTGAATCAGTGAAAAACCACTGATTGACAGTGACTATTCACTGATTGTGGTAGTTATAAATCTGCCACCGGCAATCAGTGAATTGAACTGAATGAATCAGTGAAAAACGGGTCCACTTTTGAATCAGTGAAACTTCACTATTTGAATCAGTGAAACCTTCACTATTTGAATCAGTGAAACTTCACTATTTGAATCAGTGAAATCTGTGACAACTAATTGAACCAGTGGAATTAATAGGTGTTGCAATCAGTGAAAGTAAGGCTTCACTTATTTGAATCAGTGAAATATCTCATCGCTTCTCCAGTACTGTAATGCAAAACCCAAAATCCTACTAGAGAATCACTGTATCGCTTTAAACAAATGCTTAAAAAACATAAAATTTAATAAATACAATAAATATAATAATAATTTATATCTGTATTTGAAGTTTTTTTCCTTGATATCTCAATAGTAGGATTTTTGGGTTTGTAATAATACAGAGAATCGACATATAATATAAAGAAGTCAAAGTTAATTAGGCACAAATTTATTGAAAGATTTTATGGGAAAATGTTCTTGAACAGCACTGTACATATTAACTACAAAACAAATACAATAGAAATATACATATTATGGCAAAGATATTGAGTCAATATCTTAACTCAGAAAAAAATTGAAAATTGAGGTAATAACAGACCTGTATTCTATTTCATATGAGCAATCCATATATCTGTTCATTTATTTTCTTCAACATTATCACGTAGAAAAAATTGCCCAATGTTATGGTTTAGTTCCTTAAGTCACATTATCCTTGGGGTAGGAAGGTTTTGTTACATCATTTACTTACAAACAATTGGCTTTTCAATGAAAGGAATACTGTAAAGAGATATGTTGGAATTAAGGTAATTTTAAAGGGAGATACTGCCTTTTTAAGTGAGATAGGAGAATACAAGTCTTTATTTAAACCAATGAAAACATACAACAGAGAAGAACACCGATGTTCAGGAACTTTTCAAAACTCACTACAGAGAAAATTGGCCTGCAGTTAACACTCTTCATTTTATGTACATATTATTGACAATTTCGTGACAATACAACAAATTCTGAAAAGAAAGATGGGAAGAAAGTAGTGAAAGAAAGGACTCTTATAATTTAAATATATATAAATACATTTCAATGGATTTTTAGGGAATTTTACAATAAAAATAAATAAAGGACATTAAATCTGTCAAAATTTTTAAAGTAAAAATACAAATAAACATTTAGTATTATTACAAGTATGTGGCAAGTTTTAGGGCAACTTAATCAGCTTCCTCTGTAATTATAATTTTCATAATTAAAATCAGCAGCATTGCCAACTTAAAATTGGAAGTGCTAACAGCACTGCATGCCTTTGTTTCTATGTACATATATACATATATATGTATACACATGTATATATACACATGTGTATAAAGAAAACAAAGACTATTGTGTATTGTTTCCTAAAATTTTGAATCTGCCATAGTACGAACAAATGACTGATACCTGACACACTAATGGAGGCACCTGGCTACTGATTTCAAAGACAGGAATACAATTGATGAATGATGATCAAGAAGCGCAAGTTCTAAGCTATTAATTCACTTGAGGAAAAAATTTTTTAAATGGCTTACCAGATGAACTCCAAAACACAAACCTTCACAAGGAGCTAATTACAACACAAATATTTGGTAGGAGTAAGAAATACTTTAAAAAAAAAAAAAGACATCAATTTAAAGTCTGGATTTCTTTATCAGAAAATCTATCAAAGTATATTTGGATAAAGAGGAAAATTTGAAATTTTTACAACTACTACATAGAAGAGACTACAGAGGAAAAAGTTGAAAAATCTACAGTACTTCAGATGAAACAATTGAGAAACTTTAAAGAAAGTTTTAGAAGATAAGCAACAAATATCTGAAGTAAAGATTTGAGAAAAATTGCCAATGATTTTTTTTATCAATATATTTCAATGGATAAACTCAAGCATGCCAATGGATAAATGAGTGTGAGCAGCTGTTTTGTGAAGAGAAATTCTAAAATTTTCCCTTGACAGATTGGTACTCAAGTATGATTTTCAAAATACAGTAGAATCAGAATGGAACAATTGGAAAAAAAATGCACGCATAAAGAAATCGGAGCTGTTCTAAAACAACGACAAAAATGGGATAATAAGCCAGCGGCATATTTTTGAAAAAATTGAGTGAAGCTACAAGGGAAAAAAAACAAACAATTTACATGAGTGCTTGACAATAAAAGGTTGTGATATATTGGCAACATTGGCTACTTGGAAGAGAGTTTTGGTACCTCCAATTATAAACTTTTAAAAAATTTAAATATAAGCAAGAACACATTAAGAACTGGGTGATTTGACATACTATCTGTCCCTATACAATTTTAAAGTTAAATATAATGCTGGAAAATTAAACCAAGAGGCAGACTGTTTAAACAGGCATCCCGTTCTAGAGCCTGATGAAAATTCAGATGACATATGAAAAATTGTAAACCAGTGAAATTAGAAGACATAAAGGATCAAGAAGATGCACAGAACTACAAAACAATAAGAAAAAACTAATATTCTAAAATGAAATTTATTATAAAAATTGAAAAGAAGAAAAACTCATTATCAGAAGAATTTAGTAAAATATTACTAAAATATGTACACAATACTTATTGTTACCTGGGAAGAGCGGATGATAAATAAGAACACCATTCTTTACAGCGCAAAATATAAACATAAACATAGAAGATTTGTGAAACTTGTGACATAACAAAGAATAAATCATGAAGAAAATCAAAATTTGGATTAATGTCACACCTAGGTCAAACAACGTACCCTTTTAAGATAGTTTCTATAGATACCATCAGAGTTACGGAGGATCGTCAACAAAAATACCCACACCTACTGGTCGACCATTTCACAAGATATGCTTATATTTTAACATCAAAAAATCAAAGCTGATGATTTTATCAAAACTAACTGAGGGAAATAACAAAAAACCATGATATCCAGATGGTACTAACAGATCAATATCCAGGAATAAATTCAGAAGAATTAAAACAATTCCAAATAAAAAAAAAAAAAAAAGATTTTTTACTGCCATAGATGCGGCAATGGTCTCAATGAAAGATTAAACCAGACTTTGGTGAATAAAATAAAATGTATTATGAATGAAACTGACAAAAAGGCTGCTATTCCTATAGTCAACTATTGTGAAAAAGCTGTGGAGAAATATGAGACAGAACATACAGTGACATAAGTCTCAACAAAATACTTTCTAGAGGTAAAACCATAAATAATGCAATAATCACAGACGAAGATTTAGAGAGAGGAAAATAGCACTCAAGAATGCAATAAAACCTCATAATGACAACAAAAAATATTCGACCTACACAGGAGACAAATTGAATTAAAAAAGGAGATCTTGTGTACGTAGAACATGAAAGTCGCCTGAATATGAAGAAATTAGATGAATTGAGAATTGGGCCATACTCGATATTGGGACAATCTTTAAGTCAATCTATGAAGTCAATACCAGACACAGAACAAAAGAATCAAATTTCTATGATATAACAAAACTTAACTCCAATAGTAGAAGGTTTTGATAATTGAACAATTGCAGAAGCATTGTTCATTTCCCAGGAAAGGGGGTTTATTACAGAAACCCAACTGAGTTTTTATTTCAAATTAAATACGCAAAGGATATAATCATTATATACTGCTAAAAATGAAAAATTGCTAATGTTAGTATGCCAAATTTGTTGTAAATATTAATTTAAAAGTAAGTCAAATGCTGCCATGGGTGAAGGAATATTTTATTATTAAAAAGGCAGATGTTAAAACCAACCATCACCCCGAACAAAACAAGAATATTTTTCTATCCTTTCACCCATATTAAATATTGCTGGACCTTTTTCTTGAAAAGGTTTTCTCCTTTCAATTCCTCCCGATGCAAATTATAGCCTCCCAAAACAGAAACATAGATGGTCAAGAAGTTATGTGAGGAAAAAATGGTTACTTTATTTTCAGATTACTTACAAAATCATACTAACTGGCAGAATTATGAGGTCTGGATAGGGAACCTCAGGAGTGGCAAATGGCTTTGATGTACCATCTGCACTCCTCTACTTCCAAACTAGCCTCGCCATGTAAATGAGTAAATATAATGTGTTTAGTGACTAAGGAAAGCAAGAAAACTGATCAAAATAAATCAGTATTACAGCAGTCTTTGCAAATTAAATACCTTTCAAAATATTACAGTGTTATAGTCCCCCGTTAGCTCCGCACTTTCTCTTACATTCTTCAAAACTCCATTCCTGGACTGGTGTCATTAAACTAAGTGGAAAAACCAAAGAAAGAGTTAATAGTTTGCTGGCTCTGCTGTGGTGTAATCAAGAGCATTTTGGACTTTTTACAACTTTCATAAACGAAATTATACATTGCACGTCAGATATTTCACACTGTATCACCAATCAGTTACACTAAAACTCTTAAGATTATAAGAAGTTTTAAGTTAATAACAAAAAATCAGTGGTATTTACCGTGTTCATAACCTATCTTAGTTTGGCTAAATGTTCACTATAAAATAAAACGTCTCACAGTTATCAACAAGACGAGTCACAGAAAGCGAAACTACACGTTTTATGAAAAGGTTCACATATTCACTGATTGTCAGCGAAACTACACGTTTCGACTGAAGAAATCAGTGACTTTGCGCTCACTGATTGAATCAGCGACAATTTCACTGATTCAGATTCAGAGAGTACATGAAAATTACTTTCATGTACTTTTACGTGATGCAGAAACGTAATGCAGAAATTTCTGACAGTGTAGTGCACCGTATCGCTCTCTCCACCTGCCGAGGTCACCCGACAGCAATCCCCCATACAACTCGTATATTGGCGACCCTAATACGGTCAGCCGCCATTTGCTAAGTTCCTCGCAGTTGCCGCTGTTGTGGATGAGGACCGTGCGGGACCGCCTCCACGCGGACTATCCCCGGTGCTTTGTTGGTGCACTTAGCAAGCTTACTTAGTACTCGTACTTCGGCCTCGATGAAATCCCCAAGTTGTTGGGGTCCCCGGTCATCGGGGGGTGGGGGGGTATAGCTCTTCGCAGTCCTGGCTGCAGAGGCCGGTGATGGAGGTCTCCATCTTCCCCTTAAGAACACCGCAGCGGGCACCGTCCTTTTCCGACAGCACACTCATCAGCTTCCGTTGGTGTCGGTTGTAGCCACATGGTTGCTAGTCTGGTGGCTATGGGCCGTATTCTCGAACCGCTGCCAGGGGCCTGCCAAGAGTAGCATGCTCCCAGAGTTCGAATTTGCGATTCTCGAACTGCTTCCAGCGTCTGGCAGGCCCCTCGTATGCTCCCAGCAGCGGCTCTCAGCTGGCAGCGGTCGCAAGTGCCCCAGCGTGCTCCTAACCTGGTTTACTTGTGATTTTATCCCTCTGTGCGTTGTTGTTGAAGTAAATTTCTATTTTCACCGACTTTGCTTGACTTTTGTCACTCTCTTGATTTACGGCAACCGAGCATACTTTATGGACTACTCTATCGAATACACGGCGAATTATTGCTAATGTTTCGGACTATTATTTTTATACACTGCAACATAACCTTTCGTGCATTTTGCCAATCAGTTCCGTTTGATATAATGGATAACGAATTGCTGAGAATTCTATGAATCCATGGAAGAAATGGAGGAGGAAGAAGAAGAGCAGCGTCGACGAATGCCTCGCCGTTGTATCCGGGATGTACAGAATCCTATAGAGAGATTTCAGGACCGCGAATTTCAATGTCGCTACCGATTTTTGAAATCCACTGTTGATGTGTTGTTTCCTCTAATGCGGAATGTATTTGATGGGGACTTGCGGGGTTTGCCAATATCCCCAATGTTCAAGTTATTGACAGCATTAAGATTGTAGGCCACAGACTTGTACCAGGTGAGTTTGTGTAATAAAATTTTTTATAATATTATAATAATTATTTTCTTGGAGTGGAAATTAATTAATTTATAAGTATGGTTTGAGTTTTCCTGCAAGGTAATATGATTCAAATAAATCACGTGAAATTATACTCGTCAGGTTCCGTCGAGAATTTTCTAGACTTTGTGATACGCCCCGCGAACACCCTGAGAAAATTTACTTCAAGGGCCGCCGGCAGCTATCGCAATCCGCGCGAACAGGTAGTTCGTGGTGATGCCGGCAGATGAGGCAATATTCGTTACAGTATTTTCTACTTGGTGCATTAACTCCTGTCCGTACTGTATAGTAGTCCACATCTCTTGTCCGATTTTCGCTGGGGGTAAGTATATTATGCCGCATGCTACGAGAAGAGTCCGTAAAAAATATATAGAATGATTTGCAATATATGAAGATAATTATGTAAGGAAAACGCGAAATAACAAATATGTAAAATCAGATACTAGAATAAGAAATATCAAAATTCATTAGAAACAGGTAGTACACTTAAAGTGAATAAGTACCCTTACAATACAATTTTGTTTGCATTGTTAATGATTAAACACGATATTGGAGCGCTTTTGTGGGTATTTAAAAATGTTTGATTGCCGTATTTTGTGTTGAATTACAAGAAAACTACTCATATTATCCAAATGTTGTTCTTGACCTTTTTCAAGACCTTTATTCCTTTAAAGAACAGGTTTCAATAAAGTAAACAATCTCTCTTAAAATTTGTAGTAGTAGAAAGACGCCCCAAAAAATTGTACATTAGCAATTTTCTAAAAATAAGAGATGTCAATAGACACAATACTTGCACCATTTTTTGTAAAGTACCCTCAAAATCAAAATATCCGTTTGAAACCCCCAATGGTTCGTTCAGATAGATTGGGGAATATCCATTTTGGAGAAAATCGACTGAACGGTTTAGTCGTTGGTGTTGACCACAAACGGAGAGACGTTTTGCCGTCAATCGGTTTTTCGGTATCAAGGACCCACAAAACATGGATTCTCGCCACATCACGCGATAGAGGGAGTAATTTACTATAGCAGAGGATTTATCCACTTTTTCGTTACCAGGGCCCGGCAATACGTTTTACGGTGCACGATTACGTAACTTTATCTTCTTACGAAGATTGGAAAGAGGAGAAAGTAAAATAAATGTTCACAATTTGGAATTCCATTAATAAAAGTTTCATTAAACCGAATTTAAAAATAAATACTTCTTATGTCTATTGTTTTTGTAATATTGATCTCTGTCAGCATTGACAACAATGGTACGCACGTAGAAAACTCAAGAACGAGCAGAGAATCTTTGAAGATCTCCCTTCGAAATTTTTACGTGCGGCAATTCTGAATTAGTATAAGACAAAATATGTTTATTGCTAAAAAAATAACAAATTTAAATAAAAACTATTTTCAAAATTAATCAAATATATTTTCTGAAATAATTTCAGGAATATTGGTAGATTTGCAAAAATTGTAAAATTAGCAAAATGTGTAAAATACGTAATACAGTACAAAATATGTAACGAAAAATTTAGATATTTTGTTAAGATTGCAACAATTGCCGAGATCACAAATTTCAGAACAGCATGTAGAAAGGCAAACATTTTTTCCAAAAATGACTTTTTGTGATGTTTGTAATGGTAGCGAAGAGATTTACATGACCTCTAAGTTACATCGATATACGAAACTTAGTTTCTGAGATACAGATAAGGTAAAAAGGTACTATCTGCAAAACGTATGTACAAGTTCGTGAAAAAAGGTTCTATCTGCTTCACCGCAAATCAATCTGTTTACCTGAGTAAAGAAGGAACTCTGCGACGACCTGAGGATAGACTGAGGATGGTCTACATTGCCGAATAATGCATAAGATGAAGTTTACTGGTGTTTAATGACGGCGTAAACAATTCTCGCCCTGTGAAAGAATACATAGTATGAGCTGCTGAGAGCCTGTTCTGGCAGTATTTGGTACAAAATGGGGATTCATTCATCCACGTCGCGGAGCTGCGGAGCAGAGGGGAGGAGGAGTAAAGGTTGCGGATGACCAGAGGTCGTGGATGACGAAAGGTCGGAGTGGTCGAGGGGCAGGGGATGGGGGCAAGTTTCTAGGCCGCTGCCACCATGCAGCAGAGCAGATAATTGTCCGTTTGCGTTGGATTTCGTCCTACGGACTCTCTGGCGGACGTGATCCCGAAGGGTGTGCATAACTCATGTATGTGGGACATCATCCTGTTGGTTTCCTGCTTGCACGACTTCAACAAAGTGTCGAGGTTTTATAAGATCTTTTATAAAGTAGATTTAATTGCAATGTTGGAGCAGCGAAATTGAAAATAAGTGGTTTGAGCATTCTAGTTCTCAATACGATCCTCGTGCGACAAGCAGTTCTGAAAGAGACGATACAATTAAGGAGATGCAGCATAATGCTGTAAGAAGGTGGACGTATTTATATAAATATCGAACTATTTATACTTTATCAGGTCTAATTAGTAACCAGCCATAATTTATAATAGTTCGCCAAAATTGTTCATGTGGGAATACATTACGATGCGGGAATGAATGCCTTGTTAACTACGAATTTATTTTATAGGTTACGCCTTCACGTTTAACATATACTTCGCGAACTATTCCCGCCTCAGCTATGGCATAATATTCCTGGGGAAATACATCTTATAGCTCCTAGACTTTTTAGATTACAAAAACGAATTGTAATGAAGATAACCAATCCCACCCCACGTGATTCATGTAAGTCTCTCTTCATTAATCTGGGAATTCCTACCATTATCGTGTCTTTATTTACGAATCAGTGGTTGTTGTAATAAAATGACTTGCTCAAGGGCGGGAATATTGTAAATGCCGAAGTCTATTACTATACACCCGACGTAGAAATCATATTCATCAGGTGACAGTATCAGCTCATTACAAAAATTTACATACAATACATGTACATTATTTTACAACACATTGCCAGATGACATTAAACGATTAAATCCAATAGAAAAGTTTAAATGCCAAGTGAAATCGTTTCTGCTGCATAACTGTTTCTATACAATTAGAGACTATACTGAGCATCACCAGAAAAGTAACATTAATTTTACCAATGATACATAATGCATTATTTACCATTTGGACTGTATAAATGAGTATAAACAACCTGTAACAACTATTGCACTACAGCTTCCGGGTCAATGACCCCCATCTCGATCAGGTTTTTTGTCCAGTTTCCCTGATTCATTGAGCAAATGCTGAGACGGCCCCTTGTTTTGCTTCTGGACATAAATGTAACTTCATTTTCTGTACACGTCTTCTAGAATTCAGTGGGAAATACAATTATTCAAATTATCGTTTCCATGTTGTCGCGGCAGGAAGTAATAAGAGCGAAAATTTATTGTTTATATGTCTTTGAAAAGATTTTATTACATGGGGAGTTTTTTTCCTTTCAAAATTCAAAATTTATTGCTTGTTTATCCTTGAAAATAGATTTTATTACATGGGAGTTTTTGTTTTTCTCCCTTTCAAAATTCAAAATTTAAGTAGTATATAACTTAGTGTAGGGACCACAGAATTTTGAAAATGTGCACACAATTTACTTTTCCCCATAGCACGTCATACGCAGTTTTTAACTGTTTTTTTGACGTAAAATAAATAAAAATAAATAAATACGCGACATCAACTACTTGCACTCCACTGCATATGTTGATATAATGTTATAAAATTGGTTGTGTCTAGTTCCTACTCACAACCCGAATTATTAAATTTTACATCTATACAGTAAATAAATGTGTTGTTAACCCTTCGTTAGGAGCGCATCGATCTAGTAGACTCAATCCGTTTTAAGTAAAGTCCATCTCGCTGAGTTGTGGGTGTACGTTTTCGCAATTGTTTTGTTTCGTGCAATGTAAGTTTTCGCAGACATCCTGTGATGAACGATTTTGCATCCGGAGGCAAGGTTACCAAAAGATAAGTTGGAGGCGATAGGTCACATAGCTCCTCTTTCCTTGCCGACATACGCAATTCTTAGAAAGACTTACAGCCGTGTGCTTCACTCGCGCTTCAGCATTCGTGCGTGCTTTCTGTATTTGTATGCGTGAGAATAACATAGTATTCCCCTTACTAAACTATTAACAAGTAAACGTTTTGATATGCGTATGTGTGTGTTTGGTCGTGCTGCCTTAACAGAGATTGTACCTTCATCAGCATGTGTGATTTTAAACATGGTGCAAAACACTCCATCTTATTCCATCCCCAGATGAACTGGTGATAGGAGAGAATGGCGTGGCGGGAAGCGTGTGAATGGATGGTGATAATTTTGACATGAGCAGACGGGTTAATTTATTAGGTCTAGGATTTAGAGAGGTTATTTTGTTAAAGGGAGGGTATTGTGGGAGGAGGTAGGTTTCTTAATTAAGGTGTAGGAGGGGATCACAGGTTATTTTAATGCAGGTGAAGTTTTAGGGCTGGGAACATGTCCGACGGGTTATTTCTTTAAAGGGGTTTTAGATGGGTTATTTTATTGAGGGTACTGCGTCGCGATTGGTTGTTTTGTTAAGGTATTGGTAAAACTGTATATTGTGTATGGAGATTGTTGGAAAAACGGGACATTTCGGATTTTTATGGAACTCACGTCGTTTAGTAGAGAGGTAGTATGCCATTTCAGAAGTTTTGAAGTCGAATGTAAGTGCTGGTTGTCCAGATGCTTGGTCGTATGGTTCATGTAGCTATATTGTGGAGAAGGTGGAGGTAGGGTGAATATGCCGGGCGGTGGCGCTCCATTGTGAGATGGTTCTGTTTATGATATGACGATGAGGTTCGACAAAATCAGAGAAAGAAGGGATTGTAGCATTGTCGTGCAGTCGTTTCTGTGCAGTTTTGTAGGTTTCGTCGCAAGAGGTTTAATGTCGTGCTGAGTTTTACGTCGAGGTAGCAGTCGTCGGGGTGCGGGTCTGTAAGTCAGTCTGATTATTTGTTTTCCAGTCTGGCCGCAAGTTATAGTTTGATTGAAAAGTCGAGGCCCAGAGGCCTCAGCGCCATGTGGCTATTGGGTTTGATGTACGTATGGTATAAGTAAAGTTTGGCTTTGTCTTTAACGCTTTGTTTGTCGCGATGGGCAGTAAGGCGTTGATTGTCCGTGTGCTTTTTGGGTCTTGTCCTTGATGTGTCGCGTCCACAGTAGTTTAGAGTTGAATGTCAGTCCAAGGTACGTCACTGTTTCATGGAATGTCCACGTTATTAATTTGAATGGGGCGGCTGCTGATTTGGTTTCTTTCCATTGAAATATGATAGCTTGACATTTGGATGCGTTTATTGTTATTTTGTTTTCTGGCCCAGACTGTGAGAAGGTTAGCGGCTTGTCGTAATTTCCATAATGCCAGTTGGGTCGTGTGATTGGTACAGTATATGCCAGGTCGTCGGTATAGATAGTCATTTACATTGTGGAGGTACAGGTATGTCATTAATGAAGATGTTGAATAGGTAGGAGATAGCACAGCGCCCTGAGGGACGCCGGCTGGATGGGATAGGAGAGTGGAATAGCATGAAAGGTGTCGTACGCGGGAAGGAGCGGAGGGAGAAAATTTCCTCTCAGAAAAGACTGGTGCGAATTCTGGGATGTGTATGGTTTTATTTGAGAAGGAGGATCTCGTGGTTGGATTGAGTCAAAACGCACTGCTAAAATCGGTAAACAAGGCAGGGACGTCGTATGATATTGGAGGGATGTTGAAACGTCTAGGCAAGTCGTAGGGTCTGTAGTACCGCTGACCTATTCTCTGAAACCAAACTGTGTTTTTCGTAGTACGTTAATGTAAAGTGGTGTCATTCGTCTAAATAAAAGTCGTTCAAATAGTTTAAGGAAGTGGGTAAATAGATTGATTGGTCTGTAACTGCTGAGTTGTTTATGGTCTTTGCTTGTTTGACTGCGATGACGGTAGAATGTTTCCAGATGGAGGGGTGAGATAGGCGTGCATGAGTTGAAAATGCAGTCAAATGGTGAGTCGCATTATGGGTCAGATTTTAGTGCCGTCTGAACTCATCGGGGCCTGCAGCTTTTGTCGGGTCAAAAGTCGAATTTCTGTCTCGTATTTCGTTGTCAGTGAAAGTCCACAACTGTTGAGCAGTTGGAAGTGGCGGGGTTTCAAGAAATTAAGGATAGAGGATGAAGGGAGTGGGGGTTGGTTTCTGGGAATTTGAGGAGGAATTGGGCGAAGGTTTGCAATGACCTTGGGGTCAAGTGTGAGGGTGTTATCTGGTTGCATTATGGGAGAGATAGGGTTGGGGCTGCCTTCATGGTTTTAATTATTTTCCATAGTTTGTCAGGGTGTTTTAAATGAGCCTGTATAGTCTTGTCCCAAGTATTTCCGTGGTGTTGCGTCAATTTGTCGTGGAGTGCACGTTTGAATTGTTGGTAAATGGTCTTGTCCTCTTTTTGTCTAGTTCGGTAGTAACGTCTTTGTGCTCGTCTTTTTTGCCTGATGAGGTCTAGGAGTTCATTCGGGAGGTTTTGGAAGTGATGTGGCGAAGAATATAATGTAGATTTGCGGATGGCGGATTTGATCTGATGGTTGAAGTGGTCTATGGCTTTATCTATTTCTTGGCAGGTACTGAGGGATGAAGGAGTTTTTATCTTTTTCGATATGAGATGCTTGAAGTTTTTCCAGTCTATGGTGCGAGGAGGTGGAATAAGTGGGCTAGAGAGTAAGTCGTTATATGAACCGTGAAGATTAATTGGTGAACGATCTGATATTAATTCGTGCCGTGGGTAAGGATTCGTGACGAGATGGATGGAGTGGATTACGAGGTCGAGGATGTCGTTTGGTTCGTCGTTTATCATGTGGGTAGGTTCCTGAGGAACGAGAAGGTTTAAGGTAGGTCTCGTTAGGAAGTAGCTATGTAGATCTCGTCCCGGTTGGTTCTCGTCCCAATTCCTCAGTTTAGCGTTCAAGTCGCCCCGCCGCACCATCTATTATAATCGAGGGTGTGCGTCTGTCGGTTAGTTGGTCCAAGTCTGCTGCTTTCAGTCTGCTGTGAGGTCTGTTATACATTGAAACGATTTTGATTGGTCCTAATTTTGTTCCTATTTGAATGGAGGTAGTTTCGAAAGAGGTATTGGGAGTCGGGAGGATGGTATGTGGGATCGTATTCCGGATTAGGATGGTTGTTCCTCCGGCCCATGGTTATTGGCCGGTCTGTTCTGGTATAAGGAGGAATTCTGGGAATGGAGAAAGGTTGGTTAGGTTTTAACCAGGTTTCTGGAATAAGAAGTGCCCTGATGGAGTAGTCGTCAAGAAACTGTCTGATTGGAAGCTTTTTGTCGTGTATTCTGGGTCTTGTGCATTCCAGGATGCTAGTCTCAAGTAGTGTTGTTCGTTGTTCTGCCTGTTTAAAACAGTTCGCATATTTTGTCGCAGCAGTCATTAGTTTCGTGAGTATGTCCTCGGTCCTTAAAAATATTGATAATGTCTTTTATTATTTGGATGGATTCTTGGTATTGTTGTTTTGATAGAAGTCAGATGATGTCTTTTAGGGTGTTGCTGGTGTTGTTGCCAGCTGTAGTCGAAGAACTTGGTTGTTCGTCTGTCTGTAGTATCCAGAAGGTTCTGCTGTCGAGTCCGGGGAAGCGATCTATGGAGAAATCTGGTGGGGGCTGGTTGGTGCGATTTATTGTTTCTGTCTCTTAGTTCAAGGATTGCTTGTAGCCGGAGTTGTTGGCGAGTTGAAAGCTGCACCGCTGGGCCAGATGCTTCGTGGTTTTGTGAGCAGTTATACACTTTATAAGGGGGTGCTGGTGCAGAAGACGGTGTCGTGTGTGATTCTGCATATTTGCTGCAGACCCATTTCCTGAGCAATGATTTTTGGTGTGCCCAAATTGTTGCACCTGTTGCAGCGGGGGATCCTGTTGTTATTTTTGTAAGAGCTGAACTTAATACTATAGCATGGTCAGCTATATTTCATAGTTTCTTTATTGACGGTAACAGGTCCTTGTCCGTTCTGCATACGTATATAGTCTCTAGGTGTCTTTATGGTTTTATCTTTGTTCCATTTTTTCTGCATTTCTGACAGATGGTATATGGAAAGCTGTATAAAATGCGTGGCGTCAGCTTGGGTAGGTCCTGTGTATTTAAGTTCGGGGTAACTTGATAACGAACTTTTCTCTAGGAGCAGCCATTGCACGGTGATAGAAGTAGGCTGGTCAAAGAAGTAAAGTTTGCGTATGTTGCTGTCCTGTTTAATAAACTTAAGCCTTTGTCAGGAGAGGAGGGACAAGGATGAATGAGATTGTAGCCCGTTTGACAATGCATCTACATTCGCCAATTTCTCCGGGCTCAATTATAGTAAGTCTGATGAATAATTTTTAGAATATTGTGTATTTATGAGGATTAGCAATAATAATAATAATAATAATAATAATAATAATAATAATAATATCATAGTTAAACACGTTCATAGTAGATAAAAAAGTTTATAATGTAAAAAAAAAGATATTTGTATTAATTAGTAGAATTGTTTTTAGTGTGTTTGAGATTGGGAGATTTTATCGTATTAAAAAGAAGTTTGTATTGTAATTATAACTTGTCACCGAACAACAGCCCATTTGATTGTAGGAAACATGTGTGAAAAATTTATAAAATTCTCTTTTGCGATAAATGTATAAACGTTTTTTATTGCTTATTTTAAAACTGAATTATTGATTTATTAAATTGTTCAATTTCCTACCAATTTTAAGCATGGGTTCGACACACAACATACACTCCTTACCTGTTGCATGTTGACGTGTATTTCTATACCGAACCACGGTTCCTGGAAGCTCTATTAATTGGAATCAATTATTATATTGATGGCCACTACTATAAATTATCAGCCTTTTTCAATAATATAAATTTAATATTTATTCTTATTATTTATACATGGCAGTTCTATCAAATTTACGTAAATTTCTTTTCATTTTAAATATTGAAACACCGTACGGGTTTGATTATAGTTCGTAAGCTTACGTTCATAATTATGTTCGTAATCGTGATTGTTGGCTCCTCGACTGACTGGCAGAAATTCCATGGCTGAAATTCTTCCATTTACGAAGCTACGTTGATGTATCTCTCCTCGAAATATGGAGTCTATTTAATTTCAACTTCTACTATTATATTAATCAAAATTCCAAAATACCATTTAATATCACAATTTACACGAGACCAAGCTCTCAAACTTTCAACTAAAGAATTCTCGGCTTACTATAATCTACAAAAAACCAGCCTATGTTGAAAACTCGATCGCACGTCACTAACCGCTTACATGTGCTCGCTACGAAATCTTTCTAGAGAATTAATTCACGCGTCCTTCCTGACAATCACGATCACCCAACGCCCTCTTGACATTTCCTGCACATCATGTGTTCGAGGCCGTGTCCATTTTCACCCCATTGACACCCAGCATGGAATATTAACTCTTGTTGATTCGTTGTCCTAACAACACGTATTCTTTGACTGAAAACGATGCCATATTGCAACGCTAAATGTTGATTTTATCATTAAAAAATAATTCCAAGGTTATTGGCTTATCACATATGATGATGATGATGATGATGATGATCAAGATGTAAGGAATGATCCTTTCTTATTAACTCATATGAATCTCTTTAACTCATCAGAACACCATTAAATTTATAAGAATGAGATATATGTAAAATATATAATTATAGTGTAAACAAATTTGAATGAAAACACAATATTAAAATATTTGTAAACACCAACTTATGTCACTGTAGTGCCTCTGACCAGGAGGTCCTGGGATTCGAGTTCCGGCAGAGGCAATATCGTCGACATGAGCTACACAGCTAGGTCGAATTCAGCTGGAACGGTGTCCAGCTGGCGGGAGATATCTGGTTTGGGAAAACCCCGAAAAGCCAATGTGTATTTCGTAGCCGGTGGGGAAAATCACCACCCCCTCCAGCGATAAAAATAAAACATGCACTACACTCACGGGACTAACGTCCTTAGCTGTTGGGAAAGTCTGACGCACCTGCATCAATGAATATCGTGTTTGCTAAAAATTGTAAAATAGTATTATTCAGTATATTTCATTTTTTGTGGGTATTTTACATGAAGCCCCTGTGTCATTTTCAAACTTTTTCTGGAAAATGACTACCATCTTTTTCTTTAATATTTTTTGCTCGAATAGAAAGGGAATTCACAAGCACGGAATTGTTCAGATTTTCATTAAACTATCTGAAAGTCTGAAAATTGCTTGCCCTGCGGGGCCGAACATGTCCTACCGGGGCCACGGAGAGTAGGAGCGCATAACATCAGAAAGGGAAAGGCGCGTGACGTCGTCTCAGGAAGGTTTGCATGCTGGGATCCGCTCGGCTTACGCTGGTTCACTTCACTTCAGTTCAGTGCAGTTCAGTTCGCACTCTTGTCAAAGCGCCTTGGTACCTATCAAACAAGCAACTACACAGGGAGTTCCCTTTCCACATGATTCATCATTGTAACAGACACCAAGCAAATAATTTTTTCCCTTATCATCCTCCCCTGTAAGTTGAATTTTCAACCTAGGTAAAACTTAAACAAACGCCAAAGAATCTCATCGAGATTCCCCAAAGAATAATATAAACCGCCCTGAAGAGAGACGCATGATTTCCCAAACATACTTTCTGTAACTTTTTTCTTCTTGTAATTGTAACCTACATCCATATTTTTCTATTTTCGTTGCATACAATAACTATTGATTATTGAGGTTTCCAGTGTGAGTACCCACGCTCTCCTGTTTGTGACTATTACTGCTATGCGTGCTAAGTTGCAGCTATTCACTCTTATCAAGTGCTTGCTTCGCTGTATGAGAAAATGTAAAAGAAAATTCAGGTGATGTGTTGTTGGTTAGTGGTCGAGGGAGCGTGTATTCTTATAATACAGATCTGTTTGTATTGGTGCTGTATATTTTTATTCAATAATTGCAGAGTAAGCAAAAATGAGTGCTTAGCGTGGTCGAATCGAATAGAAAACGCTGTTAAAGTGCCATATTTATGTGCACTTACCTTCCACTCTTTGTACACTTGATACAAAACGTTTATTTAAGCTTTCATTCTTCATTGGCTCACAAAAAAACAAAATAAAAAACAAATCTGGATGCCCGTTCCTGATTTTAGAATTTTACTTAATCGGAGCAGCTGTTCGCTATCCCTACCTATGTAAGTTAAACTATCTTTCAGTATTCCTTTTGACTCCCCCGTCTGTAGCTGACCTAAATTATTCCCTCAATCCCCTTTCTATCCTCAGGTTGTTGCAATGTTTACATCATTACATTGGTCGTTTATCGCAATAAAGGCGCCATTTTGTTTTTTCATGCCAAGTCTCTAGTAACATATTTCTTCTTTCCATTATCACTGTTAAACCATCCAACTATTCCCCTAATGGAAGATCTCTTTTCTTCCGTTTGGCTAGCGTCCAGTTATAAACCTTTTTGGGCAGTCTTTCTGAATCCATCCTTTGTAGTGGCCGTACCATAACAATCTTTTTCTTTTTTCAACATCACTTAAGCATCCTTCTACATTTAATCACTTTTTGATCGTCTGTTTTTACCTGATCAAGCAGCGTGACTCCACAGCATCTTCTCTCAAAAATGTTTTCAACACACTTTTTTCCTTAGGTAAAATACAAATTTCCCAAGATATTCTAATTCTAGTCCCTGTTTTCTTGTCTTCCTAAAACAATCCCTAGGAGCTAGCAAGAACTGTACCACGGAGGACACGGGCAAACTTCACCGATTATAATGGGGAAAGGGCGATGGCAATACCCCATATTAGTGTGAAAAGATGTCTAAGAAGTCGTAAGGCCTCGGAACATGGTTGACGTTGGCGCTGAACAAGTGAATGATCTGTCAATGGCCGGGTGCGATCTCAGCAAGCACCGGTCTTCCAAAAAAGCCGTTGCTGACAATAAACGAAGTCATTTTCCATCAAGTACTTCAAGTCTTTTAGCCAGCGCTTACTCAGGCAGAATTGACATGACAGCGCAAGGTGAAATTAACCAAAGTATTGTGCTCATATACTACTAGGGAACAAATTTGGTTACCGATATGACTGGTTAGACACACATTTTATTTTCTGAATTTACTTTGACTTTCCCAAATTATCCTTTATAATAATAAAAATAATGACAGTAATTATATTTTTTATTTTCCCGTTGTCCCATGTTGGTTTCCAACATTTTCACTACTCATGTTCTTTTCTCTTTCTGCAATCTCTGTTCATTCTGTGAATCGCTAACGTCTGTTCTTCCTCCGTGTGTACCTTTCCACTATTATTATTATTATTATTATTATTATTATTATTATTATTATTATTATTATTATTATTATTATTATTGCCTATTATTTTTGTGTCTAGTCTTGTTTGTAAATCGTTCCTATAATGGAACAGACGAAATATAATAATTTTATTTAATAATCTTTGAGGTCACGATATGTAGTTCATTTCCCCCTCTTTCCACTGCGACATGAAAATTAGCAATTACTGACTCATTAGACGGGTTCACATAAAGCTTAAGGGGACCTATGACTGAATTTTTCAACTTCTACATTTTTGAACCTACATTCACCAAATTTTTACAGTGCTATTATGAATATAATATAATGTACTGTGCAAAGTTTGAACAATGTATGTTAATTATTTTTTTTGTTATTAATATAATTGTAAAGTTTTTACCAAAAACAAAAAAGCTCCTTGTACAACAATTTTTATATTTTCTTCCCAAAACTTTTTTAACAGCATCCATACATATGTTTAAACAACTTGTACTAAAACACTTTGCTTTTTCATAAGTGTTTTGAATGTTACAATTTTTTCAAAACCATAAATCTAATTTTCGGAAATTAGAAATTCATCTTCAGTTTCAATTCCCTATATACTATATTCCTAGACTCCTGACAAAAATCTGCATTAGTACATTTTTTTACACTTTTATTTTACATTTCCTGAAAGTTTCATTACAATCTGGTGAAAATTGTACTGCAAGGAACATTTTAATTGCATGAAAATGCTTGAAAATTGAAACCTGAGAAAACAGCATTTAAAGATTTTAGGATATATACATACCTCAAAACATGCCTGCACCATATGTATGTCCCTCAGATTTCTTCTTCTTCTCTTCTTCTGATATTTTCTGGAACTTTTGAATCTTTCTTTTCTTCTTTTCTTCCTCTCTTTTCCTTTTTATGCTTTGTGTGCAACGGCTGTAATCTCGCTGCTCACTGACAATCAATGTACATAATGTTACTTGTTCTTCCCTAATTTTCTTCATTGTTTCTAATGTTTTTGAGCATCCCATATTAAATCTCATTACTGCTCTAAGCACTCCTAATTCTAATTTATTTTTAGAAATAAAAGTTTCTTTGGGGCCGGAAGGTTTAAAAAAATTTTGTATCAGCACTACACCATCAGCAGTCTGTCGATTGAAAAAACACCAAGAGTCTTTTCCTTTTGGGCATGTTGAATGCTGAGGATTGTCATCAGTGGACATGCAATGTCTGAGTGTGGCATAAATTGCTCTCTTCATTTTTGCAACATCAGGAGCATTATTAACAATAGCATGCCTGTAATAATGAGTAGTTTATTAATTGGATGTTTTCATTTTTGCAACATCAATCTTTTACATAGATTGCTTGGTCTCTTTGAGGCTGCCTTCTTTACGCCCTCCTAATGTCACACCTTTGGATCGCCATTCTTTCACAACATTTCGTAGCCCACTTCCTAATCTTTTGGCCACATGATTGACACATTCCTCTTTTTCTATTGGAGTGTTAGACCCATAAACTTCAATAGCATTGAGATGTGTGTGAGTCTTAGCATCTCCATCTGACAGCATTACAGTGTAACGCATTCCTCTCTCTCTCAATGATCTCTTCCAAAGGATTTCTCCAATATCCTTTTCCATTGCATTGGAAGAACCACTATAATTTTTCTGGCATAAAGTTTTATGGCCTTCATACCAAATATTAAATTCAGGGGATTCTTTCCCCAAACCTCTTTCAGCAGACTTGCACTCGCCACAAAATTTGGAAAGCACTTCATAGTCTAGTACAATTCCTGTTTCTACATCAATTACAAAACCAACACCATAATTAGACGTGTGGCCTCGTTTATGCCATGAAGCATCATAAGAGACAGCTAAATCAAGAATTTCTTTTTCTCCTACCGCGTGGGCCTTTCTTACAGCTTCTTCAGACAT
Source organism: Teleogryllus oceanicus (assembly GCA_964035755.1). Taxonomy (NCBI): domain Eukaryota; kingdom Metazoa; phylum Arthropoda; class Insecta; order Orthoptera; family Gryllidae; genus Teleogryllus; species Teleogryllus oceanicus. The sequence goes on from CAXIVR010000006.1 coordinate 127,115,923, forward strand.
AGAAAGAGCTGATTTTTTTATTATTCTTCCTTCTTCAATCAAACTTTGCATATGATTTGCATAAGGCCGTGATCCAAAACTATGCATGCCCATGCTTTCAGAAAATTTCACTATGGCACTATGTCCTTTACCTAAATTTCCAAAGGCCTCTACTATGCACTTATTCACATGGAAAGGAGGTCGTTGTGAAGTTTCATTTTTCACACGTGGAGAAGAATAAGTATTTGCCATCACATAGTCACAAGTTTTGCATTTTACCACTATTTTAGTGGAAAATCCATGACTTTCCCTAAATTCCACCACAACGGTTTGCGCATGACATTCAGAACATGACACATTTTTGTTATGTCTTTCCACACACTGGCATGCACTAATATGTAATTAGCATCATGCAAAATATCATTTTCACACACTTCATGGCCAGGCATAAAGTGAGAAAATGCGTCCAGTTTCTTCTCAGTAGCAGATTTATCTTCCTCTGCTAGAAGAGAATTGCTGGAAATGCAACCTGATGTATTATCTTCAGTGTCACATGAAGATGGTTCAACAGGTTGTTGCAACTCTGCTTCGTCGATCTTCCTTTTTGCATAATTCAGCTTTCCTACTTGACTTCTTTTTGAAGGACGCTTTTTGGAAATTCTACGTTTACTTCGTGCCATCTCCATTCTGATGATCAGAATCGAAATAAAACCTCGAACTACTCAAAACTATTTAGAAACACAAAACACGAGGTACACACAGGCAGCAAAACAGTAGCGAATGTAAACAAACACACATGGAAACTATGTGAAACAAAACACAGATAATTCATCTTCCATTTTCAAAATAAATACTTAAAATATCATTCAAACAAACTTCAAAATATTACAGTCTATTTTTCAGATGGTATATAGTATTTCAGATAGTCTTATCTGTGACGAAAGAAGTAAACTTCCTTTTGTGCTTAGTTTTTATGTCGAATACGTAGTAAACAGTTGAAAACGATAATGCGTATAAGCCATTCTGCCTAAACTAAGCGCCGGATTCAAAATAAAGAAACCAATATAAAAAGGAAAGCTGGTACTCTGTTACTCCTTATTAGTGGGCGTGGCCCAGCTGGTTAAAATCCAGCGCGGCCAGGACTTTAAAACGTCCGTACGGCCTTTAAAGATGGCGGAACACAAAAATTAAACTATTTTCTAATAGAGAAAGAATAGGACTATTGTATACACAAATAATAAAAAAATCAATTTTTTTTAGGAAAATCGCAAAATTTCAGTCATAGGTCCCCTTAATGAAATATGGAAAGGGAAACAATTTCAAGTTAGCAACTACAACAAAAAAGTAAATTGTACAATTTCATTTCTAAGATTTATTAGTTACTATACACAGGTATATCATTTCTTCCAATTTTTATACTTTTCCTACAACAGATAGTACATACATTACATTACATATAACATTCGTTAATTCACAGTAAGTAATTTGTATCAAATAATAATTACAATAGTAGCGGCGGCGAGAGCGGCGGCGGCAGGAGCGGCGGTGAGAGCGGCGGCGGTGGCGGTGGCGGCAGTGGTGGCAGTAGTGGTAGTAGTAGTGCGAATATTTTACACCATTAGACGTCTGTCGCATCCCAGTTTTCATTTGAGTCTGTCACTGCAGTCTTCTGCAGTTAATCCTCTTCTAGCCATCGCCTTCTCCACTCCTTCCATGTACTTCTGGGTCTTCCTCGTCTTCTGTGCGATGTTGGTTTCCAATTCCAGAGCTTAAGAGACCATCGTTCTTCACCCATTCTGTTTGTGACCACTCCATTTAAACCTTTCAATTTCAATGGTATCAATAATGTTGAAACTCACTTCTGCTTTTCTTCTAATTTCTTACTTTGTCTAGCAGTGTCAATCCACAGCTTCTTTGCCAATACTCCATTTCCTTTGCTGTAAGTTTATTCTCATTATCTTTCGATATTTCCAAAACTTCAGACCCATATGTGGCAATACTCTCTACGATATACGTCTTATATAATCTTCTTTTAACATTTTTGCTCAGGTTTTGATTCCGTATTAAAGGATGCAATTGCCTTATGGCTACTTTCCCTTTTGATATTCTATTCTGAATATGTTGTGTACTACCCCCATTTGCTGCTATTTGAGTATCTAGATAGGTTACATTCTGGCAGGGTTTTAATTCTGGTCCATTGGGTATACACAGAGTCTTGGCTTCCACCAGATATTCTGTTTTATTAAAATTTACTTCTAGCCCCAAATTTAAGTACTCTTCATGGAGTTTTCGTAACATATGCAAAACATCATCTTCCTCCTCAGCAAAGATGACTTGGTCGTCTGCATAATTAAGTGAATAGAGCATGGAATCGTCAATTTTTACACCCAGATTGCAACAGTTTCTCCTCCAATTTTTCAAAGCTTCATTTAAATATAATTTAAACACTGTTGAAGCTATGCAACACCCTTGCCGTAAACCCATATTTACAGAAAATGGTTCAGAAATGTTTCTTCCAATTTTAATTTGACTTACATTACTGCTGTATACGTCTTTAACAGCTTTCAATAAGTACATCTTAACATCCTGTTTCTGCATTGCCATCCAGAGTTTATTTAATGGAACTGCTTCTTAAATTTATAAATACCAGGTGTGTTTCTAAATTATGGGCAAGCCGGTCACTAGTCTGATACTAAAAATATTATCAGTACAAGAACGTCCAGCTCTAAAGCCGCTCTGTTCTTCCACATCTATAAGCTCCATTTCAAGTCGAAATTTTAGTATTTTTCCATTCAGCCGACCAAATACTACAGAGCGCAGTTATGCCTCTGTAATTCCCACTCGCCCCTTTTTGTATATGTTAGATATGTAAACTTTTCTAAAGTCTTCTGGCAGGGTCTCTCCCTTCATACATCTATTGTACAGTTGGCAGAGTATTTCGAGGAGTACACTAGGACAGTTTTTTAACAGCTCCATACACACTGCACCAGGCCCTGGAGACTTACCGTTTTTAAAGCCAGGCCGCAAAAAGGAAATTGGAAAAAATTGGTACGAGAAAGAGTGTGCCATTCTTTAGCACTTCTAGTTTCTGAAAAGTATTATGACTAATTAATGAAGAGTTATCTATTTGAGAAATATTAAAATATATCGACACAAAGTTTTTTATGAATAACTGGACGGAAGAAAATAAGTGTATATGATGGATGAATGGAGAGAATACAGATTATGTTGAACTTGTTCAATTTCAAATAATGTAATACAATAAAGTAAATGATTTAACATTAATGTTTGTGCAAAATTTGCGTAATGTTGTCATTTGTTTATTACCTTAGTTTGGTTGAAACTGAGGACCGATGACGCAAGAGTCCTCATTGAAAGAAATTTCCTTTTTACTTCTTGACTCCCTGATATTTTTGTTAGTACATTTTGGATGGTAATAGTATTTTAGAGGACATATTTGTTTGACTGTGTACACCAATATATTTTCAATGGTTGTTGTGTTTCTTGTCATGAGTGGAAACATATGGAACATGGAATTTTGATTGCAAATGTTTAAAAATTCTATATGTACAACCATACAACATCTGTAATAAATAATTTGACGGGAAAAAAGGCAGAGAAGAAGCAACTGATTGTACTTTTAATAAGGGATATGCTTAATATTCAATACTTTAGTGTTACTTAAATCGTCTAATTACTGAACCCTCTTGAACTTCCAAACCAATAATCGGATTGAAAGTATTTCAGTGTAAAAACTATTTTGATCCCTTTTCACGTTTAGGATCCATCACGTCTAAAGCGCAAACAGTTGCTCTTTCTTCACAGCAAGCGGCAGCAGCGAAATGAGAAATTTTGTGACAACAGCTGTTGAACTATGAGTAATACAAAAATTGAATGGTGCCATTGTAGAATCAGAAACATTGTAGAATTTTTTCTGCTGAATTTTTCTCAACTTTCTCTATACTATGTATATTACTCCATATATACGTACATATAAGAGAAAGTAAAAAGAAGATTTGTTTCTTAATGGATTGTACAAATACCAATGGAATATACTATATATTATGTCCAATATATGTACATATACAACATAGGTACATATACATGAATGTTAAAAGAATACAGAGATGAATAGAAAGTTTCAGGTTATCAGGGAAGGAAGAGATAATTAACATTATACATATTTTTTTATTATAAAGTCACTTTGTATTTTGTATCTTTAATAATACAATAAAGACAATACTGTGTTTTGACAGATACCATTCTCTTATGTTAGTGTGGCATAACATGAATATATCATTTGACGTTTATCTTTCATTACACATCTTACTTACACATGTTGTTTTGGTAACATGAACCACCCGCCACGAAAGGGTCTCAACGGTCAAGGAGTAAACAAGTGAAGATTTCAAAAATATAAATACTTTCAACACTTATTATGAAATAAACCATGTATTTATTTGGACAAATGCACACATCAGTTATCTCCAAAGAAGAAATCTGATTTTGAGCAAGCCAAACCATTTAAAATGTTTAAAAAATAATAAAATAAATTGCCTTATATTGAACAGTAATTAAATATACAACATTTACACACATAACATCAAATTATAAATTAAGTTCACATTAACTTTTTACACCAATATTAACAAATACAGAATTTTATTGTCCATTAGCCATTCTGATAATTTTGTCCATTTTTTCTTCTTTTCTTGACTTGGGCTCCGGTTTACATTTATATACATACTTACAAATACACTTTCCTTCAATAGTGGCATAACTATGGAGGGAGGGTCAACCAGGGATGACACTCCACAGGAAGTGACAACTGAACATTTTAATTAAAAATTATGTAATTTGAATGTTTTAATTGAAAAACACATAAATAACCCTAACTAATTTAAATTATTTAGTTATAATCTTTGTAAAGGAAGCAACTTTAATTGAAATAAATTTTGATTATAAATTGTACTACTATTCAATTTTGACAGTTACTACCATTCCTTGTTGTCCCATAATTACACTATGCTGCTCTACATTAAAAATTTTAAAATTGGTCCAGTATTTCCAAATATTTTAATTCAAGGATGAAAATGTCCATGCAATTTATGTAATAAATTACACAGTAAATAAGTAATATATGCACAAAGCACTAAAAGTGCTTTGTAACAAATCAAACATTTGTCATTTTTCTATGGATTCAATTATTAACATAATTTACTCCTAAGTTACTATAAAAAACAAAGGCCCCTTTTTACTGAAAAGAAAGGGAAGAAGTCTTTTTCTCTATTTTTGCACCATGACAATGTAATACTTCAAAGTAAAATATTTTTTTTCTTTAAGTATTGGGGGAAGTAGCGGCTACTTTTGACAAATTCAAGTCATGGAGATTGAATATCTTTGTTGTAAAATCATCACATTACAATTCTCATTTGAATCAATTGCATTAATGGAATATGCATCAGTTCATACTTCATTCAAAAATGTAAATGGGAAAGACACTAGTATTCCAAAATGTGGTTAGTGTCTAATTTGAATAAATAAAGATTTTCTTTCTTACTTATTGAATTGTCTTCTGCTTTAGTCAAGTAAATATAGCAATCATTGTTATGATTGTTGGGTTCTCTCCTCATAATGGGAATGGCAAATATCAGGGATATTTTCTTTTCTTCTTAGTGCTTGAACACAAGTATGACAGATTTGATGGCGTGACCCAATTTTGCCTGATCCCCAATCTCCATGCTCAAATACGCAAAGTTAGTTTGCTTTACAAATGTGGTACTTTATTGCCTGCTTTTTATTGTTATATAACATCAAATATTACTCAATATATCTGGGCTGTTCAATCACTTATACTCATCATGTTGGAAATAATATTAAAATCCAAAATAGCTCAATGAAAACTTGTTTTTAATTCAAGAAAACATAGTTAAACAAGCAAATCACATTGTCTGATTGACCGGTACTACTAGGGAGTCAGAGATATGGCTTAAATAGGGATACCAATTGCTCACTGAATAAAATTAAAAATATTTTCTCTATATTAAACAATATACACAGTACCCATAGCCTTTCCTAATCTGTAAGAAAACTGAATACGATACGCTAAAAATGTGTAAGCCTGAATTCGACATTCAAAATCTACCCATACTGTAAAAACATCAAGTTTTGTATTGCATAGTGTAATTATAAGAAATAATTTTAATATATACAATAAAGATATTAATTGTTAACAAAAACATTTATATACTGTTCTCTTATATAAATTTTTATGTTCTAGAAGAGGGAGGTGACAACATCAATAATTTCCTCCTAATGACAACTCTAGCTATGCCACTGTCTGTAATTGTGCATTTTACTGCTACTTCTTCTGTTAATAAAATGTCTAACTTCTACGTTCACATTGTAATTAGTATAAAAATGTTAAGAGCTGTTCCAACTAAATGCATTTTTGCAACCTATGAGAAAATGAGATTTGTTACAATTAATAGAACCAATGAACTTTAAACAATATATTAAATATTTTATACATGCCACCGATTATATAGAATGAAGTTTTTACTGCATTGTAAATGACCATCACTAGTCCTGTTGAAATATCGTCCTGTACAAATCTCGATTAAAATATTTTAGTAAAATTATTTACAACGAATATCTTTATGTTATCATGATATACATAATTTTTGTCAGGTAGACATAAAAGATATTTTAAATGCATTGAGCTGGCTGACATCTGAGTAAATTTGTTCATTAGAAATAGGACATATTTCTGTGCTTTTCATCATAAAAGAACATTTAAATATATTTCTAATGTAACACCTAAGTAAACAAAATAAATTTCATTAACTAAATTCCATCATTTAATTCTGTGAAAATATGTAGAGAAGAAAACTTTTATAAATGCTTGAAGTAACATGGTATCAATTAATTGACTTTTAAAGATAACCTTACTCTTTAGTAAAATAACACTTTGTACTTTTATATGAATAGATTTAAATATACATGCATACTTTCAACATATCTTGAAAATGTTCATTCATACATCTTATTCACTAGATACTTCTCAAGCATGAGAAAGAATACTTAAGGTGGTAATCCACCTGCTGACCAGAAATACTATCAATAGAGAGCCATCAAATACAATCCTGCTCTGACACGACTAGTCCTCTCTCTTGAATCTATCCTGCATTTCAACTTTCAGAGACATTGAACAATGAAAAGAAGTGCTCCATTCAAAGATTGGACCAACCAACTCCAACTGAACCCAACACATCTAAGGGGCCCTATGAGCTAATGAAATCAAAGAATTCCATATGTTTGTGAAAAAAAAATTTAGATTTGTTTAAGCTACAAAGTGTTGAATAACTATAATGAATCTCTTTATAGTGAATGATCAATAAAGCAAAATTAATTACATTTTCTTGATATGCTAAAATAATTAGAGAAATTTGAAAAAAAAAAAAATCACAAAGAGGAAATTTGTATGGGTAAGAGATAATCCCAAAAAAGATGAATTAACTAGATGCCCCATTTCTGAGTTTTCACTTACAAAATTTGTGAGCATGTACTGTAGGCAATAAGTAATCTATTGAATAACTGAGCTGTCCCACAATACATTTCACTGCTTCACATTTCAAAAGAAAACATTTCACATGCAACAAGTATTTACAATTCACGTTCACAACACAATATACAAAAAATGTCAGTAAGAGAACAAAACTTAATATTTTTACAAAATGTTGTTCTCTTCATGTAGGTCTGCAGCACAATCAAGATGGTGAATAGCAAATTTGCACTGCACAAAGCACCTCTTTAACAAGCCGTAGCACCTGGATGAATCAAACCAACAACACTAGATCTCACATTGTTCGGACGGGACAAAGGGTCATACATTTAGTTTTATCTTTAACCACTGAAATCTTTCTTGAGCAGCAATGTCCACAGGAACTTCAATCCTTTCCACAATGCCAGAGGCAATGCAATTACACAAAACATTATTTAACTGATAAAAATGTCAATTTTTGCTACTTCATATTACGTAGACAACAATGCATTTTTGTAATGCATTTAATAATTATCTAATAGTATTTTGTAATGTCTTGTAGCAAATTTTAACAGCACTTGCTTCTATTAAATCTTTGAAACAGCTTGACTGTCAAATGTTGAATGCACTGAAATTCTTCTTTAAAATGCATTTGTTTGCAATTTGGCTTAAACAAAGCAACTGAGTTACAGCAAGCAAGGGAAAGCTTCACTTGCTTCTTGGCTGGTGGTGGTTGTCCAATGGGGTAAACCAAATCCAGATACTCCTGCAAGGCAAAATCATACAGAGACTGTAATAACATTAATTACATTTCTACAGTTGCAATGCAGTTGCAGTAGTTGCAATATTGCAACCAATTATTTTTAGTTTTTTTATTGGAGATTAGCAAATTTATTAATAGGTCTGTAAAATATAAAGATTACTCCTACCTATTACGGCCAGTAAAATAATTATATTTTGGACTTTTTGCCTAACAAATTTAAATAAATTGCAGATGAGAAATCTCACCTCATTTGCAGTGAATGTCAATATGCGATCAAGATCTTCCACTAGTTCACTGAAGACAGGTCTTTCATTAGGATGATAGCTCCAACACTCCCGCATTAACATGTATCTGTGAAAAAACAATTAAATAAGTGAGAAGTAGCTACATTTTCATCAAGAAATAAAATAATATGGTGCATTTTATATGAACATGTAACAAAAATAAAAATGTAACATAACAAATGAAAATTTTAATAATTTTCTTGATTATTTTTCATTTCATTTTCTTGTTACATCAAGTTACAAAAGTCCTTTACAACCATAAATAAATTTATATTTTTTCTTATACTCAGACAAAATTTTAAATCCATTTTCTGAAAGGAATCAAGTCATAAAATATTAAGATACTTTTTGACTCACATCTCAAGAGAACAGCATGGGGGCTTTTCCATGCGATGACCTGATCTTAAGAGCTGGAACAGCTTTTCAACACTTGGCACACTGGGATAGGGAGTTCCTCCAAGTGTCATTATTTCCCACAACAGAACACCATAGGACCACACATCTGACTGTGTTGTGTATAGCCTATGAAAAAGTGCTTCAGGAGCCATCCATTTCACTGGTAAACGCCCATCAGTCGTCTTGCGGTAATAGTCATGGCAATGAATATCACGAGCAAGACCAAAGTCAGCAATCTTCAAAACATATTCATCACTAACTAGGACATTTCGAGCAGCCAAATCACGATGAATGCACTGAAAAAGTGTGTAAAAATATTACTCAATAATATTCTCCATAATACTTTCTGACCACTATTTCAGCAATTTTAATTGCCTTGTTCATTACAAAGAAATAATTCTAAAATTCATTCAAGAAAGAACCATTAGATACTAACAAATAAGGTTTATGACCAAAAATATTAATAATAAAATATGATAAAATTGTTATAGTCATTGTATTTATAGAAGACTCAAATTGTATGTTTTTGTGAATAATAAAAATAATTTGCTTACTCTTCGAGAAGCAAGATATTCCATTCCTCTTGCAACTTGGAAAGCAAATGACACAAGATCTTTTTGTGTCAGAGTTTTCTTCTCCTTCAGATCAGTGCCAATAGCAGGTTCATAGCCAGAAGAGGGACGATGCTGACGAAGGAAGTCTCGCAGATTACCATGCGGGGCAAATTCCACCACAACATACAATGGCCCATCTTGTGTGCAACAACCCAGCAAGTTTATAATGTTGATATTCTTTCCTATCATTTTCATCATTTCCATTTCAGAAACAAGATCCATCATCTCAGCATCTGTATGTCCCTCTGGAAAACAATACTTTGGGATCAAAATATAATTTTTCATACATCTGACCTACAAGAATTTTTCAACTATTCTCTTACTTCATTTTCTTCTGAAAATTAAATTAACTTGTGATTTGACATTAAGGATTTTCAACCTCTAATGATATATTTCATTAGTCCAGTTTCAGTAAATTTGTTCATAGGTATTTTTGCTTTTAAATTCAAAATTGAGAAAATTTCCAACTTACTAAAAAACAATAAGTTTGAGACTTTAAATCATTAGTTGATCAGTGAAACTTTGTAGATTTAATTTGGAAGATCTCACCTTTTAGCATTTTTACTGCCACCACTGTACTTATGCCATCTTTCACAATCCCTTGAGCTTCCGCTTTAACAACTTTCCCAAATGCTCCTTCTCCTAGAGTTTTCCCAAGAGCAAGACGGTCCCTTGGAAACTCCCATTCAGAGTCCAGAGGCAATTCATACTCTGATATCATAAAGTCTGATCCAGAAGAGTTACTTGCAGTTTGATGAGACTTCTGTTTCTCTATTTTAACGATAGGCATTTGCTAAAATTGAATAAATTCATTAGCATTTACTTTACAATAAATGATTTTAAACTACATTTATGGTACAGTGGAATCTTAAATAATTTGAATTTCTTCATTTTTTTCATTCCCCATCACAACTTCTTTACACAACTGTGTTGATCTCCCTCTCAACAAATATTACAATAGAATAATCATGAACCACAATTTTTTTTATTATTTTTTTTATTATTTAAATAGCCCTCTTTCATTTGATTTGAAATCAAAATACAGAAGAGGTGCTGAAAGATTTTTGTGAGGAAATTAGCTAGTGATACAGTTTCCATGTAAATTATGTTAAACTTCATTACCAACTGTTCTGCATTTCTTCTTCTTCTTCTTTTTTATTTGTTGTGCCCTTAATCTAACTTATTGACACAACGTGTCTCTTCGCCCCTTGGCGAGCATTGAGCACGGAGTAATCCTCCATTATCTATCCCTTTATTCCAGAGGACACTGTATATTTATGTCTCATCTTGTCTAGTCAGTTGTCAAAGAGGATCGCCAGGTAGCATCTCCACATACACGTCTCTTACTTCATGCGCCCCTGCATCACTACCCAGAGGTCAGAATTGGGAAGGAATTAGGAAAGGGGTAGGGTTTAGGACACTGCACAGGGGTTGGACTAGCCTTTGTGAAGCGACCAAACTCATTTTGTTGGAATACATTTCACATGAGATTTAACAGGAATCGAACCTGGACCTCAGTGGTCAAATGCTAGCGACTTTGCTATGTGCCATGAGCGAGCCCATCACTAATTACTAATTACTTGCTGAGCATCTATTCACAAGTGTGAGCAACTTGGAGATGTAGGTTCCATAAAGCCTTCTCACCATTGTAATTATATTTCTTTTCATCAAGCCAGGCATGAACTTTTAGTTCAATCCTATATGAAAATATGTTTAGTTAGGTTTCTTTAATTTATTTACAGAATGTTTCTTCTAGTATATAGTTTATATTAAATGTTATTTACATCATATTTTATTTCTTTAAATAAGAAATAACTTGCTTAATAAAATTTAATTTATTGCAATGTTTATTAAAACCTTTCAGTAGATCTAGTAACTTTATTTTTCCTGAATTTACAAATTTGTTTACATACAACACATGATTAATACAGCAACTCTGCACATATTAATTCTAATTGTGAAACTTTCTTAACTTTTTTCTCCATCATTCTGTGTTACTAATATACCAGGGTTGAGTATTGTAAAAATCTTACTTTAACTAAACGTCAATTAACTTCATTGTGCAGATTGGAATTTTCATCTACACACATAATGGAAATTAATGCTGGCAGTTCATTTTGGCCTGGTTAATCTTTACCCAAAGTCTTATTACTCCCAGTAATATGAATCTCAAAGTCAAAATATGCACAATTAAAATTTGTCACTCCTTCGAAATCCAAATATCAAGATTCCACTGAACTTACTATTCAAATTCATACATTCAATTTATAATGAAAACTAGTGGTGCTAAAACAGCACATACTTTCTTGCCCATATTGTCATGCAAAATTACGCAAAAAGTAGTCAAATTTTCAAAAAATTCTATACAACTCCTGACCTTATTTCAAAATCAGGGGTTTTAATAACCACGAGACCTACACCTTGCACCATTCTCTTAAACCTCCTTCACACTATTCAACAAAAAATTTTATCAAAAACCGTGGAGACTTTTTTTTTTAAATTTGGAAAATGTCCCAGGAGCTTCATGGAAAGTACCCTCAAAATTAAAATATCAGCTTCGAATTATAGGGGCCACATCATCAGCCACATCGATAGGGGAATATCAATCAACCAAAATTTATTGTCAAAACCAAAATTTATTGCTTATTTATCCTTGAAAATAGATTTTATTACATGGGAGTTTTTTTTCTCCCTTTCAAAATTCAAAATTTAAGTAGTATATGACTTAGTGTAGGGATCACAGAATTTTGAAAATGTGCACACAATTCACTTTTCCCCATAGCACGTCATACGCAGTTTTTAACTGTTTTTTTGACATAAAATAAATAAATAAACTGTTGATATTCCTACAATACAAGAAACTTAGCTAAACAAGGTTCTTTCAAAAGTTTGACAGAAAAAAAATGAAGCCAAGTAATAGGAGACACGTTTCATTAAATGCAGCCTCATAATAAGCATCTCTAAACTCAATAAATAATTGTACAATTGACATCTCATTAGTACCAACATATGTAGAATAAAGCTCACTAATTAAATTTGCAAAAATCCAATATTCGATTTTTCATATTTGAACTTTTCTGTTTCCCCTTAATATATTAATGCCTATACGTAAAAATACATAAAAACAATTCAAGAGATACATTTCAGTGAAAGCATACCAAAGGTTCGGTGTTGTTCTGAGTGGAAAGAGCTTGCTTCTCTACTATCACTTTTTTGGTCCATTGAGTTACCACTGCTGCTCGAGCTGTTTCAATAGCTTGTAATTTTTTAAGTTTTTCCCTGCAAACAATTTCAATTTTCAGTAAATATTATTTATGGAAATGATAACTTCTAGTTGGAAGTTTGCTGTTTTACACATTAAATTACTTTTCATAAATGTTTAATAAATTGTTATTTTATAATATTTAAAAAAAATATTAATTTATATTTCAAGAACTAAAAGTCAAAATGAAAACAAAATCCAAGAAACAAAAAATGTCAGCAACTTACTGGCGCAAGCAATGGAAAATGATTAAGAGGATGATAGCACCACCTACTAACACTACACAAAGTGTTGCAGCCAAGATTTGAACCATAGGAGATTGTTGCTTCACAGGAATGGGGTTTGTATCATCCAATTCTGAAAAGAAAGAAAAAAATTATCATTTATTTCTTTGAAACACAATGTCTTTGCTCAAAGAATTTCTTGTTAAAGACATTAAGTATGATAAAGTCATAACTCGTGTATACTCATCATTTATTTCTCATAAGAAAAGGAAAAGACGTAAAGGAAACTTTTCATTCAAAGAAAAGACTCAGAACCAAAATCTTAGTGTTGTGATTAACAACAAAAAAATATTGATTTGTACTGCCTTGAAGCTATTTGTTAAGAAATCATTATTACACAAAGTTAAAAAATTGGAGGGCAGGTATTATTTGAGAACGGGAGGTATTTTATTGTAAAAATTCTTCATTTTTTTTCAAACATTTTCTTTTTATAATATTCATTTAGAACATTTTAATAATGAATGAACATTTGAATAATCATAGGTGACAAATCCTCTCCATGCTCAGTGAGAAAATTCCCCTCCAAACACACTTCACTGGTGTGTTTAAACCTAAGGGAGGTTAGCCAAAGTGACCAGTGAGTTGGCCAACCACTCTCAAACACAAAACTTTCACCAAACGAGGGCCTAGTCATCATCATAGGAAGAGAGAAAGAGAATTTGAAAATTCTTTCTGTTCCCAACTGAGATATGGCAAAATATTCTGAGGAAATACATTTTGTAGTACCCAAATTTCAGATTCCAGATAAAAATTGTATGAATTATAAGCAAATGCCATCCATATAATTCCTGCAAGCTTTTCTCCATTGAGCTTGGAATCTTCCCACTGCATTACCTATTTATTTACAAGTCAGTAGATTTCGTCAAAACTGACATACTTAATGGTGTTAACACATTTTCATGCAACGTAGGTATTTGTAATTATACACTGTAGGAATTATATACATCATTCATATTCATCAGTATCAACAGCTTATAACAAGAAGTCAATTTATAACACTTGTTCATTACTTTACAACACATTGCCAGATGATATTACATAATAAAGCAAGACCTAAATTTAAGTGCCAAGTAAAATGCTTTCTGCTGCATAACTATTTTGTTACTATTAGAGACTATATTGAAAATCAAAAAGGAAAGTAATATTTACTTAGAAATTCTGAAGCTCAAGAAAATGTGTGCAGATTATACTTCTCCCCCATAAGTCACACACAGTTCGCACTGTTTTTTGACAAAAATAAATCAAATCAAATCTTACCATCAACTATATGCAAATATGCAGCGGCATATGTTGTGCCAAGACTATTTGCTGCTATACATGTATACCATCCTTCATCTTCATATGTAACATTGTGTAAATGAAGTATTTCAGGTGTAGGATTATCAACCCCAGACTGTAAATGTAACCAAAAAGTGTTAGAGAAAGGGAGATAAATCTCTATTGTACAACTTATTATAAAAATATATAAATAACTACAATGATACAATTATTGTTTAATATATAAATTCATTCTGAGATCAATGCACATTCAATATAAATTCTTTTAATATTCTTTGAATGATATCATGCCATTAAAAATGCTTTCAGTTTACAATCTCTTTGAATAGTAGAAATTAAAAGAAATTGCAACATCAACAACAACAACAACAACAACAACAACAACAACAATTTTAATTTAGCAATTAATCTACTACATATAATAATACATATAGTAATAAATTTACTTGAACACTACACATGCATATCATCACACATCATATTCCCGTTTGCTTAAGGTATCATTCCCAAGATTCTCAGAAAATAATAATGTCATTGGTGATGACATTGATATATGGCATAACATGAATTTCAGGTTTTGACTTCAATATATAAATAAAAAATTCATGCTCAGATGTTTTTACTGTAATTTAATGTATCCTGTAAGTCACATACATAAATCACTCACATGTAGCTCAGAAAGATTATAAACAAAGAACTGCCCCTCCTTATTTTTTGGATATTTTTCAGGAAAGCAATGTGTTGGGTATAAATACAACATTGTTTTACTTAGGTTGGTAGTATCTCCCACTACCGTTACTTCTATACTCTTTGTGATCGAGCCAGTAGCGTACCATGCTTTGTGTGTCCCGGTAGTGTGTTCTGTATCACCAGTGTGAAGCAGTGTTACCTATTGTGGAATTAGTATTCATTTGAAATTACCAGCACACAAGACCCACCTGAATTCTTAAAATAGAGTTCACACATGTTGATTTATGTTCTATAACACTGCATCAAAATACAATGTAGAATAGCATTTTAACATATTCACAATGTCAAAAATAAAATTTTAATTTAAAAACAATTTCTTGGAACAATTCCGCCCTTCCAGCTCTTGTGCTCTCCCATAGTCGCAGAGCAGTGGTGTCTTGTCTTTATCATTGAGAACAAAATTGAGAATCCTGAATAATATCAGGATTTACAATATAACATTCAAAAAATTCCAAAATATGGAGATCAAAAACAAATAAACTAAATATATTGATTATTTTCTACTAATTTCGTGAGGACAAATTCAAATTCTCTTACAAATACAAACTGAAAAGAAAATTAAAATCAGTAATCTACCCTGAAATACTCAAACAAAAACCCAAACAATTAAAAGCAGTTACAAATGCACATGCATTGAATTGAAATTACATCAGGCAAACAAATAAAAAATATTAGTATCCTATGCTAATGAATGGATGCTTGTTAACTTCACATTCACACAAATCTTGCAGCAGCATTGAAAAAATCACAAGCAAAGAAAGAAGATTAATCATGCAGGCAAACATGCTTTTATTGATATTGAAAGGCCCTAAATAACTACTATGCTCAAAGGAGCACTGGAACTAAATATTGACACTGTTAGCTTGAAAAACCACTCGTGTAACTGATGTTTAATTTGTATGAATCTTCATAATTACCATAATGATTGCATGAATCTGCATGAACCTTCATAATTACCATAATGATTTTTAAAAAAGGAAATACAAGAAAGGCTTAATTGAAAATTAAAATTTTAAATTAAAATTTTGAAAATAAAATATATATATTAATATTTATGTCAAAGCAGTGATACCCAAATATACCGATATTTTCCCATGTAGACTTCATGTCAGTATTATTTGGTAACTGGGATTCATCTGTGATGTATTTTGAAAGTGAAAGTTTCTAATGCTATTATTCAAAGAAATCTCCAAAAAGAAATTTTGTTTTAATCTCTCTTTTTATTCAAAAAGTTCAGAAACATTTTTGACATGATTAATTAATTTATAGTGTTTTAATTTTTACTACATGAACAGAAATTCATAGATAACATAACAGTCAAATGGAAATCACAGCTTACAACATTGAGGTTCCCCAATCTGCAGAATAATTCCAGGATATTAAAGACACATGCAATGTAGAACATGCTATTTGCATTATAAAAATCCACTATTCCATGTGATATACCTCCACCGAGTAACTTTGGTTAGGAAGTGTTGAGTGATATCCCTTGAACCAATCCAGATGTGGGTGCAGATCAGACAGGACACTGCATGAGAAAGTGACATTTTCTCCCACCACCGCAGTCTTGTTCCTGGGTGGCTCAGTAAGGATGGGCCTGTGTAGCACACGTTCTAGAGAAACAAGATTGCATAATTAGAATCTCAGCAATCACTCAGCAGTTAGCAGGTTGCTTGAAGATTGCTGAACGAGAAATTTGTATGTGCTATAACCATTTCTAATTACCTCAGAAAGAAAATTAGAATACAAAAGTAGTGACATATCACACATAAACACCAACAAAAAATGGAATTTTAAAGACTATTGCAAGTCAACTAGTACCTACAATCTGGCTTCATCATCAAGTCATCCTTAACAGCATCAAGCTAAGAATAGCAATCTTCTCACACAAATAATAAAAGAAGATAGTAAGAGGTATTGTAACTAATATTTTTCATAATCGATGTGAAATGTTTCTTCAAATAACCTTGTCTCAGGAATTAATACTTTTTTTTTAAATAATTGTTCAAAAGAGTCCATAAATTCACTAATTATTATGAGGGGAGAAAAATAGTTGAACCCAATTAAATACAGTAGAATTTAAAATTTTAATTTGTTGTGAACTACACTGCAATTCACATGATGTTGAACTCTTGCTATAATCAACTGGCGACTTTTCTTTGCAACAAGGAAAGATGATACAGCAAGGAAAGGAAATTCACATATTGATCTAATTTGTTCAATATGAGGATTTTTTAGAGGCAATATTTTGTTATCAGCATCTTCATTTTCACTACTATCTTCTTCTTCAACTCAACTGTTTTCCGCAGGCCAAACTACATATTCAAATAGGTGTCCTTCCATCCTGCAATTCTCCTTTCCGTTACAGAGAACTTTGGTTCTTCCCTATACAATTGACTTGCACATTATTCTATACTTCATTTCTACCTCTAGCCTCTTGTGCTTTTCAATGTAGTGTAAGATCTTGTGCTTCTAAATCAATATCAACTTGGTATTATTTTTATTTTCTTTATCTTTCTTAGCTTTTTAGGTTTGTCATAAATGTTTTACTCATGATTCTCTGAGTCCTCTATCCTTTTTATTTCTATTTTATATTTTGGGTTTTCATATTTTTCTAAGTTTTCTTATTTTTAATTTGCACAGGACAAAAATGAAAAGTACCAATCATGAGTCTAGATGTTAGGCAGGTCTTCCATCCCCTCCTTATAAAAAACTGTTTAAATCTAAGGAAAAAGGAGACTGACAATGAATATGAAATTACTGACAATGAATATTGAAAAGTTGTTCTCTATTGTAATCTTGTTCAGCCAAAAGGTGAAAAATGGTTCTTTGAATGTAACTTTCTTGAATTTTCAATTCATTTAGCACATTCTTCCAAGCACTGCTCCTGCATATGTAGTTCATTAGATACAATTTTCATTTTTTAAAAAATGTCTAAAAAAATTCTTCTTTGGAAAATAAAATATCATTTCTATCCCTATCTCTTCAAGCTCTTTTCACTGTTCTTACAAGTTTATTTTTAATGTTTTGTGGTGATTTAATTAAAATTCAGCTTAATCTGCAAATATCATTTGCATGATACTTTGTGAAAATATTTAGAAAAGAAAAACTAACCTTTCCCTCTAGCTAAACAATTTATTCTTTCCCTTTAACAAAATAATAGAATGGTTATTAATTATGAAGAACATTGACCAAGATAAATACATATATTTATCTTTGATTGATCAATTACATTACGAATAAAGGACAAAATTAAGAAACCAACAGATATAAAAACTGAGAAGAATTAAAAGAGATTTTTTTAGCTGAAGTGTTTTTTCACCAAAAGGACCTGACCTGTGTTTAGAGATATCTACACAATTAGGTCTGTTCATATATTCCTGAAAATTAACAAACCAACACCTTAAAACACTGCCCTTCACCAAGTCATGAAAGAGGGTAGGTATCCAACACCTCAAGAAAATTCTTTTGTACATGAAACAACTGAGAATAGATTGAATGAAGTGCAAGGATTGGCAGAGACCCAAAATATATCACTTTATTTCACTGAGATGTTCTGTGGAGAGCTTTGAAAGTTGGTTTAAAAAAACTCATTAAAATGAATTGGAAAAAAATGGAAAAACCTTTAAAGTTAAAAGCAATTAGATTATTTATTTTGGATATTTTAAGACTAAAATTTTACAAGAAAATATGTCAAGAAAAATGTTACAATTTTTTATGCTGAACCAATTACAGCTTTCAGATAAGCTTACTACAACACGTATCAAGAAATTTTCCTTAATATGATAATAATAAACATAATTTTTAAAAAGGCATGGGTGAGAATAAAGCAGAAAAAAGAAATTGATAATGCACATATTCCTTGTTCTTTTCCACAAAATCACAAATTTATTACTTAAGGAAATAATCTCAAAATAAATGAGTTTTTCCTTTTCCAGTGCAAAAAATTCTTCACTTATTAATAAGCTTAGCAGAATAGAAGAATCTATAATAGCACACACAGTGTTTTTGGGAATCTCTGCCAGAGGGAATGCTTTCTTAGTTACATGTGCTTTTTTAAAAGTATTCATTTCTCTATAAAAGAGAAAAGTGCATTGAAAAATAGTGGAGAATGCAGATAGCCAAAAGCCACAGCCGGAAGGAGCCACACCAAAGAGGTTTTCATGGGCTATGGCTTACCTGCTTTACAACAGTTCCATTAATGACAGTGTCATTTTTATCTACTACAACTGGGGTGTAACCAGACTTCACCCACTGGATATAAGGCTCTTCATCTGACAATATTTTACATTCAAATATTGCTGTGGAATTCAGCTCCACAGTCTGATTAAGAGGATAGCCCTCAGTCATGTAAGGCTTATGAGGTAATCTTTCTGTGTAATTAAAATGGCATAATTCTTAAGTTAATTAAGTTTATTATGTTACAGTACCAATTATTGCATTTAGTATTTACTGTTGGAAGAGTTTAGACAGTGAATAAAGTAATAAGAAAAATTCAATTAACAGGAAGACATGAGAAATACATCATATAAGTTTTGTCATATATTTTATTTTTTGTTTGCTCTTAATTCATTTTTTTTATATCTGGAAAGAACTAATCTTTGGGATAGGATTAAATAACACCCTTTGGATCATTAATCTTTAGGAGTTTGTTTGATATATTTTAAACAAGTTTTCCCATGCTATTTTCGTTAAAAAGAAACCAAAAACCTAATAGCCTTGTCATCAACATGTGTGCTACTTACATTTACATTAAAATTCAAATTTAAGAGATTTTATGTTACTTACCTACTACTGCAACTGTGAAAGTGAAGTTAATGCATCCAAATTCATTGCATACAACACAAGTGTAGTTGCCTGAATCAGATGTAACCAAATCTTCTAATAAGAGTGACCAACGGCCATATTTGTATTCTCCAAATTTACGCTCATGCTTTGCACCATCAAAGAGCCATGTAATATTTGGAGATGGATTACCTGTATATTTAAATACATTTTTTATCATGAAATCAAGAGACACTATATTTGTTTTTTGATCAATCAAATAAGTTCAACATATTTTACAGAAAAGTTTAAACAAAATAAAATAAAAGAATTATTATTTTTATTGAGATTTATGTTGAGTTGTTCAGACGATGATGATGATAATGATGATGATGATGATGATGATGATAATAATAATAATGATAATAATACTAATAATAATACTAATAATAATAATAATAATAATAATAATAATAATAATAATAACAACAACAATAACAATAGCTTGTTAGAGAACATTTGAACATTTTAATATCATCTATTACTAAGGTGACCAATAGTTTTACAATGAAAAGGAAGATGAAATTTTTTTTTAACTTCAACATAAATAGGCCTAAATGAAACATTTTATTAATTCAAACAAATATGCAGTAATTTATAAATTTTTGAATATATCATTTTCTAATAATATATTGAAAATTTCGGAGCAAGAAATAACCTTCATATTGAATTTTATGGTATGCGCTGCAGTTCGAGTATCAAGATTCAATATTGATTTCTTACTTGTCCAAAATTCTGAAATACTGAAGCTGAAACTACTGAAAAGAGAGAACCCCGCCGATCTGGCAAAACTAATCGCGTCTTTCCATTACAAGTCGCGTAACAGTTCGGCGCGGCGTACTGAATATATATATATATATATATATATATATATATATATATATATATATATATATATATATATATATATATATATATATATATGCTCAAAATATCATTTCTTTAGGGAAAATGTTTGCATAATCTGACTGTCATAACTGGTAAAACACAAACAGTAGAAATAAAAAGAGATAGGAAAGTTTTCTTTTGCCCTTTTGTGTCTCTAGGATAATATTTTCCCAGCATGTTTTTGTTTCTTGTAAGATTTTATACTTTCCGCTTATACTACCCTACGAGCTTCTGTCGTCTCTCAAAAGATGAAGCACAAATTCGCTTATTTATATTCCGATTTAACTCGGCGTGGTCGTTCCGATTTATTTAACAAGGTCACGAGCTGGACGAAGAGGGAGATACTATCATCCAATCGGGAGCTTCGTAATGATTTACATTTTTCGTGTGGAGCTACCGATTGGATGACAATAACCAACTCTCCTTACAGCTCGTCACCTTGAGGCGCCATGTTAAATAAATCAAAGTACAAGCAGCAGGCCAATCGACGAAACGAATTAAAAACGCGGGAAGTTGGAAGACTTCTCATTATCGGTTCTCGCGAGCTGAGATACAGGATTGGGGGCATTTGTGAGTATGATATTTGTTTAGGTGGTTTATTATGTGAGGAATTTACAAGGTCACTGTATTATATCAATGAACATAGTCTATAATTAGTTAACATTCTATTATATTTGAAGAATTTTTGTGCCAAAGTCTTGTAATGAGAAAACGGAATATCCTGCGCTTTTGCCAACAGACCTCTCGAATTCTTCAACATTAAACAAGTGAGAAATATTGAGTAGTAAATTGTTTTAATGCAAAATTCGCAATATCTTCCGTTTTTTGTTGAATGACAAGACGTTATGATTGACAGTAACAATACTTGGCAATACAATGGCAGTAACAATTCTTGGCCAATTTGGAGGATGACATCATAGAATTTTTTAAATTTTTTTTCTTCTCTGAGTAGTCAGTATACTTTTATTACAATTTTGACATACATTTTCTAGTCGTGGATTCTACATCACTAATTCTCTTCCAGTGACGTGAAACACGTGATACGCAACAATAAGCAAGCATTCAACTCTGATATTGGCGACAATTCGGATGCCAACGATACCGTATTTCCTGTTAGGTATGTAACATGTTTATCTAATCCCTGTGAATGCTAAACAGCATACTGTTGCAAAATTGCCGAGAAATAACCTCATGCGGCTTCAATATTTTGGTTTCTCTGATCTCTGACTCATTGTGCCCTATCTGGCATGTATCCGGAATACCGAACTACCTGATCTTTGCCCCTTGCCCGCCTGACGAGCTGATTTTGGCAACTTGTCATATCTGTCAAACGATTTCTCGCCGTCCGTATTTTACATCTGAGCAACATGTCACTTCTGATCTGATCACATTTCTCATCTGAATAGAGAAACTCACAGATCAATATTTCCCGTTTTTATTGTAGTTGGAGAATTTCGTCCGACTACATTTTCGACACATCAATTTCAGAAGCGTCTTCATTTCTCGAGAGATTCCCAAAACTGCCGGAAAAGAAAATGATGCACGAACGTCATTTTTTCTTCCGAGAATACGGAGTAACATACGTAGTCTAGAGAAAGTTACATAATGCTGCACGAAAAAACGGCGGATTTTCGGCAGAAAAATGTTCATTGCCCTGCTAACGAAAATTTGGATAAATCCAGTTGCTAAATAAAGAAGGAAAAAATCTCTAACACGTGGTATAGCCAGAATCTCTGTTTTTGTGGGTCCTTGATACCAAAACGTCCGTCCGGCTGTGAACACTACTAGCGCCTAAACCATACATAGGATTTATTCCAAATTGAAGAAACCCCTGACCATTTGACTCTAGTTAAAGCTTTGGGGGTTCTTCACATGAAGCATCTGGATCATTTTCAAAATTTTCTCAAAAACGGCTTCAAACTTTTCTTTACATTTCTTGTCAGAATAGAGTAAAATACACTTATAAAGGTGGCATAGGTCAGATTTTCACGGTTTTCACAAAAATATTGGACTAGTGGGCAAATATTATTCCAAATAATTTTGCTTACAGTATACAAGTCCAGAATTGTCACTGGGATAATATCTTCCTACAGCTTAACTTCCCAAATAAAAATTAATTTAATGAAATGCGTTATAATCAGAAACTTCCACAGGCTATACAAATATTAAACACAAAAATTAAATATAACAATATGTTTATGACCCATCCTTTTGCTCTTTAAACAGTTAATTGGCAATGAAATCCTTACCAATTGCAGGGCATTTCAGACGAATCATATTTCCTGCTGGTTTTGCAATTAGTTTGTTGAACTTTTTTGTGAACTCTGGAGCTCGTGCTACTCCTGAGTCATTAAACTGTCCTGCCTGGACAGAAACACTAATATCTTTGTCGGAATCCCCTTCACTGTCATGAGAGTCTTCAGTGTCAGCCATGTGTTGGGACTCTGGAGGCCAAATTACTGTAAAACAAATAAATTCCATCACTTCAAAATTTTCTATATTTCTAAATTAGGTTTCACACAATCGACAACAGAATAACAATCTTCACTTTCCAAAAAATCTTTCTTAATAACACTCTAGTAGTTGTGTGGCAATTCCTTACACAAGTAGTTATTCAGTGTTCTACAATACCTATTACAAAATTTAAATTTAAATCAAGTGCATAATACATGTGTCTGAATAACAATTCAGTTGGAAAGATGGATAACTACAAAATAATTTATGCTTCATTTTCAAGAAATTTGTTTCATATATATTATTAAAATAAACAAATAAATAATAAATAAATATATAAAATTAACTTATCTTAAAATTATGTTATTTATTTTAGAGTTTAGGGACTGAAAAAAGATCATTAATATAAATGTGCCAACATTATTTATTAACAGAATACTACACCTTCTGTAACTTGAAGGAAAATGGAGTTTCTAATTTTGCATTGAGGATTACATGTGATGCAACTGTACCAGCCAGAATCTTCTATTACTACATCATCCAATATGAGGTCCCCAGTTCCATTTTCTGTGACAATCTGTAAATTACAATAAACTATTGTTTTGAAGAAATCTAAAGTAGTTTTAGTGTACTAACATTTTATTGAAATAAACTGACATCTTGAGTTAATACTAGTTTCAACAAAAAAATATTACATGTATTAGATATCACTGGCACATCATATATAGCTATGTACACACTAAAATAATTATACTAAGTATTCAAAGTTGATGGACCACTGACAGCAAGTTTTTATGCTTCATATTTTGAATTTTCCAAATGTTTTAAAGAACAAATTTTTTCTCTAATAATTTATTTATGTATTTAACTTCAGACTTACCACTTGAAATCGATCAATGTTGGTTTCCAGAGCTGTGTTTACGTTCACATGCGAGTTGAGTTTGACCCAAGTAACATTACCATCATCTTCTGGACAATGGAGGATAGTCTGGCCTCCACGTTGCACAGTCTTTTGGTCATAAGAACCTGTAATTTTGTTTAAGAAACATTTATAAATATAAAAACTAAATTAAAATATACTGTTTCAATTTATTATAAGGTTCTTAACACAGTTATATTTTCTATTTTAGTGAAAATGCTGAAAAATGGTAGGAACCAAGTGCCTTTTTACAAAATAAAATATGAAATTTGGATACTCTACTATAAAAAAAGGTATGAATAATTTGTTTAATATCTGTATTATTTATTATTGTAATTTATATACATGTCTCTAATATATTTTTCTAGAAAAATAGTGTGATCTTATGTTTTTTTTTTGGCCTTTTATTTTTATTCATTAATAAAAAATTGTCCAAAATAAATTGTATGTTTAAATGAAAAATGTTTAAACAAAACTTTAAAAAAGCAAAGAAAAATTAATTTTACCAGGGAGTTCATTTTCATTGCTATCTTGAATATGTGGAAAATCAACCTCCACTCCCATTAAGTTGTCATTTTCTTCAACCCCTGGAAACAATTTTACAACTTCTTACTTCTACATTAATCCTATTTTTAATTAAAATTTTAGTTTTTACATTCTTCATTTTTTGAAAATACAAATGTTCATTCATATTCATTTATTCATGTTTGGTTTAAGGCCTACCTCTGAGTGATTGTTCATCTCCACTACCTCTTTCTAAAGTTGAAGCTTGTCTCTCTACTATCAAAGTAAAATTACGCCATCTGTCACCCGAGGGTAGAGCCAATAAACATGCATAATGCCCACTGTCAGTAGGCAGTAAATGTGTCAATTGCAACCTGCAAGATATAAATAATGATATTATTAATAGATAGGGAATGAAATAAAATATTATTTTACAAACAATAAATCTATGGGTGTAGTTTTTCAGGTACCACAGTTTAACCAAGTCTGGCAGAAACAAAACGAAATTGTCTATAACTGAGATAGAATTCGTGATTTAGTTCAAATGAACTTTCAACAATATTTATTTCTCAATGGAGCCTCTGGAATCCAAAATTTAGTGAAACAGGGAAATGACTTTTTAAACTTTTGACATTTTAAGTCACGTAAGAATTTATAAAAGTAAATAATAAAATTAAAATAAAATGAATAACAAAAAATTCAATGAACACAAAACAAAGGATAAATATCTTTTGAATTTAACGTGCTTTTTTATGCAGACCAGCACAACATGGAAACCTTATAGAAGAAATTCATCAAATTTAACTTCAGTAACACATTTCGATGTCAATGTTATATTATTAAAACCACCTTCTTTCATAATTTTTAGAAATTATTGATGGCCAATTAATTTTAATTAGGTAATAATAATAATAATAATAATAATAATAATAATAATAATAATAATAATAAAAAAATTCATTTCAATAATTAAACTAGAGGTGCTACAGAATGGCACAGAGTTTCTCGTAGAAAATTTTTCTAATTTCCTCGGTGTGGACTGACTTAATGAAAGAACTATTTGTGAACAACATAATTACATAATTTTCTCTATACTACGTATATTACTCCGTATTTACATACGTATACGAGAAAGTAGAAATGTATGGATACTGTATTTAGAACACAGCTAAAATATAAGCGTTACAGTGCTTCTGACTTAAAACATAAAGTGAAGTTTTCCTCGCTCTTCTAGTAACATAATTAAGGAAATTAAAATACAGATAATGAGAATGCAATAGACTCACTTCTGGCCATTAAAGACAACTCGTGGAGGTTGATGGAGCAGCTCTACTCCATTGTGGTACCAATGGCTCGGATGGTTGGAGTGTGCAATGACAGATGCCTGGCAAGACTCCAGGAACTTACTGCCAGGAGGGCGGTGCAGAACTTCGTCACTCTGAGCAGTCAGGGGTCCTGGAAAATATTTATTTTAATGTGATTTTCAGTCCAGGTGCAAAATTTCTCAAACTTCCTGCACTTGCAACTTCTTTTTTTATTTTACGGTTGCATCAACATCTAGGTCATTAGCGATCACCATTGGAATTACCATTATGGGAACTGTGAAGATGAACTGAAACGATATGGTGATGATAATGGGGTGAAAGGACGAACACAAATACAACCAAGCCTGAGGTGGGACTCCAACCCGCGACCCTTCGGTACGAGACCGCTTGCCTTGCGATCTTGGCCAGTGGATCGGCTCTTGCAACTTTGTGGGAAAGTTCTTCATAACTTTAATGAAACAATACAACCACTGGTTTGAGATAATTGCAAGTAGAAGTTCATGTGATATTTAATGCACAAATAAATCTTAAATAAATACCAACTTTATTCAGTTTATAACTTCTATAATGAGTTCCAAAGTTATTAACTTTGCAGATGCATGTTAAAAAATCGACAAAAGTTTTGAAAGTTACAAAATTCAAATATATTACATTATTTAATGCTCAGAATCTCCATAGACCAATGAACACAATTCCTAACTTCCATCACCCACAGTATCATACTTTTTATCCATCACCATTTTTATCATAAATAGCTAAGTTGCTGCCATCAAAGTATTGTAAGTTGTTACCAAATTACTAGTTGTTAACAAATTACTAATGAAAAACAACTAATTAATTATATTCTTACATGTATTATTTTATTGTTACTTATTAAAATTATTCTCACCTCATTATCAAAGAAGCTTGAAACAGGAAAGAAAACAAGTAATGATTATGAAGTAGTTAGCTTTGCGTAGCGCCTCTGGCAGGAGGTACTTTTATGAAAACAATTTTTACTTGTGCCAATGAAATTTAATGGTGTCATTTTAAACGCTAAAGTTGCTGACTTATTTATCTTAAAAAACAGATACAAAAAAACGTATTGTTAGGAGTACTTTTCTTTTTAAATATCGGTTCATTAATTAGTATGTCTGTAATACACTAAACCCTCGTTAGCACGAACTCACTTAATACAAACTTCGCCGTAAAACGAACAAAACTTCGGTCCTGGGAAGAGATTACGGTAATACGCAAATTTATAATACTTGGATAACAGAAATTTTTGTAACACGAACTCGAATTATTTCGTTCTCTTGGAATTCGTGTTAATGAGGGTTTACTGTATAATGAATCGTCCTAACGATTCAAGTTATGCCATGAAGGTTGTATTCATTTCATTGGTGAAGGTCACATTCATTTCTGCTCTGTAAATGCCTTAAACCAATCAAAATAAGTTTTTTCTAGATTATTTAATAAAGATCTGTCTTAAAATAGACGATTCGTCTTGTCGAGAGCAATCGAATGTGATCACCTCCTTAGGTGGCTTTAAAATTTCCCCAACACGCGTTTTAGGGCTTAACCCTTCCTCTCTAAAACGTTTTAGATCATTCATTACAAAATGTTATTTAATTATCGTCAATCTGATGAATCAAGTCGTAGCGATTCATGTAAACGCCGGAAAGAGTTTAATTATTCACAGCGTCTCACCAATGTATTCGTAGAAGGTGTATTGGAACCATAAAAAAATACTGTTTATCTAGCATTCTTCCAGAATAGCCTCGAGGGAAGTGGCTAAGAATTGGGCCAATCGATTTTTATTGACGAGAGAAACCGAAAGAGCTATTGATCATCGTTGTAGGTACCGCAAGTCACACAAAATGCGTTTTAGTTGGGAGGGGGAAGCAACAACAACAACAAAACATGCTTTTTAGAGTAATTTATTAAAATCTTCTGGATGATTCCGCAAAAGGAAAAAAACATAGATCCTCCACCAGGAGACAGCCACTTGTCTCGTTTGATGGGCCAGAAGTGGTCCGGGACGGACGGACGCAGGTTACTAGATTTCTATTTAAGAATCAATAGACGCACGCACGGGGGCACGCGCGCATCTGTGTGTGTGTGTGTGTGTGTGTGTGTGTGTGTGTGAGAGAGAGAGAGAGAGAGAGAGAGAGAGAGAGAGAGAGAGAGAGAGAGAGAGAGAGAGAGAGAGCACGCAAATTATCCAGAGTTGAATGAAACTGAAAACATTCTGAATTAGTAAAATTTCAAACTTAATTGTTTGTTAAATTCAATTATACAGACAATGTATTGGAAGCTTTTCTAAGCTCAGAGACTTAAAAAAGTTTTTACTCTAAGCTCAACCAATTTCATACTTTTCATTTGCAGTGGGGCTTGCAATTGGTTATTTGAAATACAAAACGGCATTGAAACTTCGCCTTCGCTTACTTTTAACATGAAGTTATAAGGACGTATCCCTAAATTGAACCTCTGATGCTTTTTTATTAATGATAATTTCTACTTCCAATCCGCTGACTTATCGTAGAGACGTGTCGGTTTTTCAATAAGAAAATCAAGATAATTCATTGCGGTAATTTATTTATTTATTTATTTTACGTCAAAAAAACAGTTAAAAACTGCGTATGACGTGCTATGGGGAAAAGTGAATTGTGTGCACATTTTCAAAATTCTGCGATCCCTACACCAAGTCATATACTACTTAAATTTTGAATTTTTGAAAGGGAGAAAAAAAACAAAAAACTTCCATGTAATAAAATCCATTTTCAAGGATAAATAAGCAATAAATTTTGAATTTTGAAAGGGAGAAAAAACAACAAAAAAACTCCCATGTAATAAAATCTATTTTCAAAGAAAATAAGCAATAAATTTTGGCTCTTATTACTTCCTGCCGCGACATGTAAACGATAATTTGAATAATTGTATTTCCCACTGAATTCTAGAAGACGTGCACAGAAATGAAGTTACATTTATGTCCAGAAGCAAAACAAGGGGCCATCTCAGCATTTGCTCAATGGATCAGGGAAACTGGACGAAAAACCTGATCGAGATGGGTTGATCGAGAATCGATGGGCTGATCGAGAATGATCGAGAAACCGAAATAAATTTAATGCATAATAAACATGATAATTTGTGCACAACGTCATGCCTCCATAACCCCCGTTTGTTTCTAGCTCTGAACTTGTAATCTTCTGTAAACAAAGCAATCTGTTGTATAACTTTTCATATTCTGAATTCGCTCCTAACCTCCTTGTCTCAAATAAATTTAATTGCAGGTCGTCAAGCAGACGAGGAATCCTTAAAAGGCTTTAGAGTTACACGGAGGAGTGTTCTTAAGAGGAATAAATGTTGGTTATTTATTATGATATAAATTTTTATTTTAGTTTGAAGTGGGAGTGCGGAGTGATGCTATTGCCCCGGGTGACAAATTCATGTTTCATCTTGCTCAACCGCTTCAATATTAAACAAAAGAAAAGGATACGTGGATACTCGGAAAGCAAATTTTCCTATGATGTCCGAACAACTATTAACGAACGGAAAATATATATTTTTACTCACCAAAGACATCAACTCTGTATGTGAAATTGATACAGCCAAGTTCATTGCAAACGATACACGTGTAATTGCCAGTGTCGGGGACAGTTGCGTCCTCAACCTCGAGAGACCAGCGCCCATATTTAACTGAAGGTTTCTCCACCTTTTGACCATTAAACAACCACGTAATATTCAATGACGGATGACCTGCGAAAAATATTTTTTTAAAATATAAATCCAGTACCAATTAATTGACAGTTTTTGAATCGCCTTGTTAAAAAGCTGTCAGTCTTATAACACAGAGGAAAAAATGGAGTTCATTTAAAAAAGAAAACTTACCAACGGAAGGACATTTTAGGCGAATCACGTTCCCCACTGATTTGATGACCCGACTGTCAAAATGTTTGGAAAATTCAGGTTTGGAGAAGTTTTCCTTTCCAGTTTGCACAGATGCCGCTGAATTTTTCCTGACGTCAGACGTCAGTTCATGTGATGTATGTAGGGGTGAAAGGGAAGGTTCTGTAACAAAAGAGAGCGAAGTTATGAATTAACGCGTTCGGAAGCAATGGGTCGCTTACAGGTCTGGGAGCCACGGTCCAGCAATCACCCTTCTTTTGAGAAGAAATTAAGAAAATTACTTAGATTAAGGGAATCAAATATTGCCAATCTAAGAATATTTTCAATAAAAGTAATACTTACCGATGTAGTTTTAAGAGAACGGGTTATTTATGTATCAAGAATGTCCAGCGGATGCATTTCGGAAGTGCGATCTACCATACTAATCAGAGTGTATTAAAGCGAAAAGACAATATCACGATTTATTTATTCGAAAATATGAAATCTGTAAACCGTGGATCTCATCTACGAGATGATTAATTTGTAGTGTTTATTAACGTTCTATTGCATCATTTACGTGCATGCTAGGAGGAAGATACTTTTTTGTAATGGTAAGGTGAGGAAATTGAGGTGTAGTGTGGAGTGTTGCTAAGAAAACTGGGCGTTAAAACATGGACGAAAGAAACATTGAAGCATTTAAACTGTAGATATGGCGCAGAATGGAGAAAATCAGCTGGACAGACAGAGTAAAGAATAGGAATGTGTTGAGGCGAGTTGGAGAAAAGAGGAGAAAGATGCTAAAGACGAAGATCAGCAATAGAAGTCGGATAGGACAGAGTTGCTGAGACAAAGTTGTCTACTAGAAGATGTGACTGAAGGCTTTATTCTGGGAAAGAGGTCAAGTATTAGATGCTTGACGACTTCGGAGGATAGTAGTACACGTTCATGTTTTCTTGAGCCCCGGAATAACTACCCTCCCTCCTTCACGAACATTAGTTGAAATCAGAATAAATTACAGCAACGAACATTGCCAAAATTTGATAACTAGAAATTTTCGCTCCCTTGTAATAGAAACTATTTTGCATCGAAAAACGAGCTACGGGTTTAATATAATAGTCCTGTCGACAAAATAATCAAACACCCCACTCCTCTCGCATCTTCAGAAGTAAGGGTTCAAGAAAACGTGCGGGGATAATAGAGAAGAGGTTAGCCAGAGAAAGACGGTGATACCTCCAATACTTAAAAACAAAAACACACTCCTCAGGCGAAAATACAAATTACATTGTAATTAAATTTAAATAATTTGCTATGAAAGAATAACATTAATTTATTATTGATATATTTTAAGAATGAGAAATGGAACAGTGCAGAATATAAATGTATCTTGAACAAGAAGAGATTCCAAGAAAAAATTATGTTCTGTTTCCCTATATTATGCCGTTAAAACACACATGAGAGTTTGTCTGTACTAAAAATGACTAAAACAACATAAAAACATTACAGATATTTATTTCCTAAGCTGTGAACTTTATTCCCTGTCGGAGTGCCTAAATACTTTCGACCATTTGAGGCATTTTTCATGTATATTTTAAATATTTTCTTCAAATGTTCCCGCTAAACGAAAATTGTTGTATCCTTCCTTCCTCCCTTCGGGAGAAATATTTTCTGAAATAAATCCTGGGAAGACAGCGGAAGACTGAATGGAATGGAGGGCAGTAAACTTTGGGACTTGCAGAAAAAAAAACCGATTATAAATTAATAAATTAATAAAAAAATTAATTAATTAATTAAAAAACAGATTTACATGGAAAATTGGCAGAACAATTTTAATAAAATAGATTGTATACCAGTAGTGTCAAGCATTAACCAATCCATTCACCGTGAAGATTATCAGTTTGAAATTAAAACTTTCGACATTCACCTCCTCCAGACGTGATTATGGGAATCTAGTTGCAATAAATTAGTTTTTTCGGTCGTCTAGTATTATTTCGTGCGCTGCGTTTTATTATTTTCGTGTGCTTGTGGTACAGGCAAACAAGTTAAGTTGGTACAGCCAAAACGAAAAAATAAATAAATAAATAAATCATTCGACATGAATCACAGCCGTAACGCAAATGATTGAAGATGTGTTAGTTATAAGAACAACAAGTAATAAAATTACTGGTCATGCCAATGAAATATGAAGCCGTATTTGCAAGGAACATAAATACAAGAAGCGAACCACAATGAACATAATCGGAAATATGAAATACACTTAGACATTGTTCTGCAAAGCCATCAACCTCAACAATTACAGTCTGTAGTTAATGAAGTTCCATCGAGTTACGGTTTGCAGTATTTAATAACTATGTAACGAGGTAAATTAAGTAACGGAATATAACTAATTTGTTACGAGTATTGGGATCTCTTGTTACACCGTCTGCACGATCTTTGTATTACTGCTCGTATGCATCGTTTACTAACATACATCATTTACTGATAAGTTAAATATTTCATTCGTGAAATAGTCTTAATTTTATTCGTGCTTTTTAATTTGGTGTGGCATTAGGTTAATCGTGGCATTACGTACGATAATTTCCGCTGAATGTATCGCAACTCAGCTTACCGGGTTGCATCCTCTCGTCGACGCCATCTTCCATGGACGTGCACGTCCGCTCGACTACCAAGGTGAAGTTATTCCAGAGGTCGCCAGAGGGCAGCGCGAAGAGGCAGGCGTAGTGGCCGCTGTCGGACCTCTTCAGGGACTTCATCACCAACCTGCCAATGAAGAAAGGGACACAACGAGAATTATCAAAAAACAAGAATTGCCATGAGATATTGTGGGAGTAATTAAGAGGATGTTGATTTCGAAGAGTGAAATGAAAGGTTCACAGTTTGTTACAATGAGCTATTTCACTTTTAAAAATGAAATATCGTTTTAAATTTATTGCCGAGAAATAGTAGAATGTGACAACACGTTTCTGTAAAGAATTATATTAGTAAAAAATAAAATTTAGATTAATTTTTTCGTTATTGTATCAGTCAAATTTCTACTTAAGAATGAAATCAGAGTGGTTTCCTTACGAGTTTAAGAAATATTTGATCGCTTTTGGCGTCATTTTTGTATAGGCTTCTTGGGCACTCTTTCCCCCTCTCTGCAGTCACTTCAGATGCTTTTCTTTCGATATCCTGACTACAGTCATACACATTTTTTAAAAAGTTTAATACAATATACACGTGGGCATCATTGTCATGTTAAATTGAGGGAAGGACATCAGAAGAAGAGATTAGTACCTGAAGTTTTAGCTTAAGCCAAGGCATTTTATGGATTTATTGACCTAACAAGGTGCATTCGCAGATTAAAAATATCAAATTATGTCGAACCTATCCATGAATTCAACATTGTACTCTGGCAATAAACTTAAAAACGACGACACGAACGGAAACGATTGTTCTTCAATTCAGGCTCGCGGAGGATCCATCCTTACATCTTCCTTCCAGTTCGTAAAAAGCTCGAAATAATTCTTTCTCATACCTGTTTTACTTTCTAATGTGTGACGTCGCTTGGTACAACCGTCTAATTGTCGCTGAAGAAATAACAATAATAATAATAATAATAATAATAATACAGATAAACAATTCTCATTTTTAAAATGTGCTACAAAGCTTAATAATGAAAATGTTCAGAATTCCATGCATTCAGAAATTTTAAGCAACGAAAGATTTTAAACATTGTTATCATATCTTAAATGTGTGAGCTGATAGCGAAACAAAAACAAAAGAATTTTGTTTCAATTGCTTAATAATGCAAGATTACTTATAATTTATTGTTACAACCTTCGGGTTTTCATTTTTATTTGTATCCCTTAATTTGTTTCAATATCGTTTATATAATATTTGATCAAATTCTTCCCAAGTTTACCTGTGCCTGTTGTTTCCAGAACTCTCCCTTCATTTCCGTTCCTTTCTTCCTTGGAATGCGTGAGGAGCGGGCATGCCACTTCCGCGTGCCGAGGCGTGCGCGGGCGGGCGGGCGCCCTAGTTGAATAACGCATCGCCCGCGCGCCCGCCATCTTGCGGCGCGGGGTCTCCGCTTCCGCTTCGAGCAAAAGGCCTCGTCCGCCCCTCTCACCGCGCCCGCGCGTCTCCCAGGAATTCACAACGGCAACTTTATCTCGAAACCCCTCTGGATGGGAATATCATCCCGCTTCACGGTGTCTTACCGGAAGAGGTGGCTCAGTGACTGATGTTACTGCAGTACCTCTGCCCGAGACTTCCTAGGTTTGGGTCCCGACGGCGGCAGGATTTTCGGCTCTAGCTTGTTAGCTGAGTCGAATTCAGTTGCTGTCTGGAGAATTCTAGCGGCCGACTGCTTTCATCAGTAGTTTTTCGTGGTTTCTAGAATCAACACCAGGCGAATGCCGGAGAAGAACCCTAACAAATGGGCGGGCCACGGACCGCACGCGATCTTTCCTTCCTCTTTCTTGTCCTATCCTCACCACTTACTTACACCAACATGCACTACACTGCCCCACACATGCCGGGAGACCGGTCGGGGACTTAGAACTTGTCCCGGCTGGGGGAGATACCTGGTGGAAGAAAATCCCGCTAGTCGATGGTAGGGCAGAGCCGGATCACGCCATCCAGCGAGTTTAAGATCACCGCCATCTCCCGATGAAAAAATATGCACCACACATACGGGTCTAATGACCTCAGTAGTTGACGCGCCCGGAATCACTATTCAATCAGTCAATATGTCCGATCAGTCGGGTTTCTTTTGTCACGAAAGAGAAGTTTCTCTCAAAATTTCTGTTTTGCATTTTTCGTTCAGATTTAGTGTATTCGACATTTTTATTTAAACATATTGAAACCAAAAACACATTAATCAGAAACCATAAGATAGAAGAATAATTTTGAAGTTTTTTAGATCTCAACGTTTCAATGACTACTTTTTCCCCTTCTTCAGGAGTCTTAAATAAATTCTGTCAGTTTTTGAAATCAATTTCTACTGCACTTGTAAGAAAAAGTTCGTACATCATTAATGGAAGTCATTTCTCCACTTTCGTGGCATCAAAGACCAGATCTCTCCATTGTTTGTTGTTGATGATTCAATGTATATCAGGTATGAAATAAAACTACGTTAATGTATCAACGTTTTGGATTGTGGCATTATTCCATCGTCAGAGAATTACAGAACAAAATAGTAATAAAAGAAGAAAAATACGTTACTATACTACTAAATACATTGGGATCACATGACGTGTTTTGCTTAATAGTAAGGTAAAGCCTTTTATATTTTTTTCTTTACACACCTGTAACGCGTCAGTACGTACTGCGTTTTTAACCCGTTACTATAATTATATAACATTTTGAATGAAATGAAATAGGACGAGAAACATAACGAGTTACACGTTCTACTGTTTACATTAATTTTGCAACTTATTAAATCGATCATACAATCACTTTACTGCATAACGTATGCAATATGAGTAGTTTATGCAATTAGATTTTAATGTTAAGCTTTATTGCATGAGTACTTGTTTTGAAAACGAGCGAAGTTTCAGCGAGTTTTAAAATTTGAACGAATGTATTAAAGCAACAATATAAACGAGTTGCATACGCAATTTTTTGTATAATAGTATTATAAATTTATAAGAGAATTAAACATAATTTTGCGAAACAACTTTCTTGTGACGTCTCGGGTATTTGACATCTGTGCGAGAAAACGATCGTGGTGGTCCGCTGTGCCATTCTCCGCTACTTCCCCACGATTCTCTCGCTGCGATTGGATGAATGTGTGATGACGCAATAATTTGTACCGTAAAATGTAACACGTCATGATTTGTGCCTAAAATGCCCTTTTAAGAAAGATTTCTTGCAACAGAAAAGGTCGTTAATGCCGGTATACAAAAAGCACTTTATTGCATGGATTATGCATGACGAGGGGAGGGTTGGAACTGATCGGAAGACGGCTGTTTGAAGGGAAGTTGTTGAGAGGAAGGTTAGTGTTGAGATGTGGGTAGTGACGATGCGAGGACGGGCGTTCGGTGGGGGAGCAGATATTGAGTGGCGGGCGGGTGTTGAGAGACTTGCGAGTGTAGAGTGGAAAGCGGGTAATGGATCTACATATGTGTTGTATGGCGTGTAGGAATTGAGGTAAGGATGAGCGTTCATTGGAGAGAGATTGTGTGTTGGAGGACGCGTGTAGTGAGGAGGGTGAGTTTTGGAAAGGCCTGGTCTGGGTTGGGTGGAGGGAGAGTTGGGATGAGAAAGAGCCAGAGTTATGGAAATCACGGGTATTCAGTGAAGTGGAGGATGGGTGTTCAGATGAGGAAGGACATTTAGTGAAGCGAATGACAGGGTGTTGAGATGAGGATGGGTATTGAATGAAGCGAACGATGGGTGTTGAGCCGAGAGCGGCTTCTAGTGACTAGAACCGCGTTGGAAACGAGTTTCGAGCGGGGGGTTTGGAAAGCGGGGGGAAGGTGAGGAAGCAGCGTGTGCGTTGGGCGGGGGGCCGTGAGGCGCTGGGCGGGGCGCGCGGGCGGGGCGCTCCGTCGCGGAACCAGCGGGCGAGGGGCACGGCGCTGGGGGCGGGGAGCGGCGAGGGCGGCGAGGCAGGGCTCCCGCAACTGCGCCCCCGCGCACGCGGACAGTGCGCGCTCCGGCGACGCCTCCGGGGTGGACGCTGCTGAAACATACGAAAGGAGGCTGCTTCAGGCATTTTACACATTACGCAGGTTATACATAATTGGAATTTATTAATTATACGGTTTTTGAAAAACGTGAAGCTCCTTAGAGTTATTTTTTAATTTACTTCTGAGCTCCTGCGCAAGCGCGAACTTCAACATTATGGAAGAGCCGTAGAGGTAAACGGGCCCCCACTAGAATTTTCGAGTGTGATCACGAGACTTGTGTTGCACACGTGATCACGATAACACGATAAATGTAAATTGCTCCCAACTTCGGCGGTACAAAGTGTTGTAAAGTTTGTATTCTCATGAAGCAACATCATGTTGGTGACACTAATCTGAATAATAATTTTAGGTACATGTAATATGTTTTTTACTAGGGCTTTTATCCATCCAACAGCCGGTTACCCTTTACGTCCCGATGGGACGCATATTCGACCGTACACTAGACCAACACACTTGCGGGCTCCTCTGATCTGCGGTCAGCAGAACGTGAGGCCCTCCGCGACAACACATACAAAGTCAAGGGACAAACAACCAAGCCCAAGGCGTGACTCGAACCCGCGACCATTCGGACCGAAGCGCTGAGTCGGTACTCGCTCTTAGCCACCTCGGCTATCCAGGTTGGCTAATATTTATTTAATAATATAATAATAATTGTTTATTGACCATTTTGTATGTACAGATCAGTGGTTGGTAGGTAGCTCTAGTCGAACGTGTGCAAATCAGGAGGATGTAGTGTTATGGAAATTTAGTGTTAAGAGCATACGCTATCACTACAATTACAAATTACTTCCATTTGGAACAAAACGTGCAAACATTTTTTTAACACTTCACACACCACTGGTCACTGATTGCCTCACAACGCTTCTAGCTATGCTATGGAAAATCTCTCTTTTGGCTGCCGCAAAATAATACTATGCCGCGTAAACACTTATCATTTGAAGGGTTGAGGGCGTTTTAAATAACATTTTGTGTTCTATGATTACGATAATTGAAGTATTCCAAACTGTGAGGGTATAGACTGTTGTTAACTCGCTCCAGCCTATGAGCTTGAAATATTCCGATCAGTGAGAGTCGCGGATTTCAGGCGAAAGAGAAGAGTCTGGCGGAAGTTGGTCGATTCGTAATTCAAGCACTAGTTTTTAGTTCAAACGCCTGTTGTTTAAATATTTAAGAAACGTCTGCTTAATGTTTCGCAAATCAAGTGGAAGGGAAACTGGATCACTACGAGAAACCTTCTAACATTGAAAATAGCGGGGAAGCCTTTCCTTTGAAAATTAATGCGTTTTTTTTGAAATGATTTCACACAAGAAAAATTAAAATGAATGCGGAATATTTTTAATATACCAAACATTTTAATATTCGTTCAAATCTCTGGAAACGCTCTTGAACGGGTCAGAATTCCATTACTGTTTTCACGCAATGAAGTCATGTGTTGTGGGTTGCGTTTAGTCAGGCGAAAATTTAAAATGGTTTTAAAAGGAAAGAAAATGCGCATTCCATTTTGTTCCATATTATTGGCCGAAAAATAATGTGATTTATGAGAGGCCACTAATTGTACTAATTAATGGGCGCCGAATATGAATGTGTGGAATTTATCTACGAATCTCTAGGTTATTTATATTTCAAGGTCTCGCGCTGGAATGCAAGGCAGACATCAAAATAATGTGCTCCACTAGCATTACGTTTTCAACTGAGCTAGCGGCCTGGACCCCTCTTCTGCACTAGTTATCTTCTAGTACATCTCTCTTTTGTAACGTAGAAATTCTTTCAAGTTAACTTACACAAGTAATGATTAATTCGTAAGTATCACGGTACACAAATCACATTAAAGAGGTCAAAATAATCAAATCGGTTAGATTTGCTTTATGACACTGCGTTGCTTGCGATTAAAAGACAGCACGCCTTTTAATTCTTTTTGTTTGACACCGTCTTGTAGCAACGCGTTTCGTGGAATCCAAGACGACTTTCCACGAGTAGGAGGGGTAGTCCCAGAACAGTCCGCCGCTGTTTCTCCTGGGTTGATGAACTGTGTGTGGAGTATTTGAACTCTCGCGCCTACGAAACGTGTGACGTGGGCCACGTGAGTGAGGCTTGGTGCATGTTCGTGTTCGTATGGCGTTAGGCGCGAGGATTTGCTCGCAGAACGTGTGGCATGGGTGTAGCATGGGGCGTGCCCGTGTCGGTGTGGAGTATAGCGTTAGGCGCGAAAGAAACACGTATCGTGGGGTGTTTCGGTGTTGTTAAATGTGGCGTTAAGATTTTCTCCCGGAGAGCGTCTTTTAATTCTTTTTGTTTGACACCGTCTCGTAGCAACACGTTTCGTGGAATCCAAGACGACTTTCCACGAGTAGGAGGGGTAGTGAGTAGTGGCGGTAGAGGGTAGTGGCTTGGGACGTATCAGTGTTAAGTGTGGAGAATGGCGTTAGGCATGAGGATTTCTCGCGGGAGATCGTGGGGTGGGTTGGGGAGGCGTGGAAATTCTCGCGGAGACGTGGCGTAAGGCATGTGCGTGTGGCTTGGGGCGTGTCAGTGTTGTGTGGAGTTGGCGTTAGGCATGAGTTACGGGAGCGTGGGTGGGCCATGGGTGGGCGGGGCGTGTGTTGGGGGTGCGGGAGGCGGCTGGCGGCCACTCGGCGTACGCTTGCGGCCCACGCGGCAATTTGCTCCGGCGCCGGCGCGTGGGTCGCGCTAACAAGCGAGTAGCGCGCGCGCGCAGGCGGAAGAGATTCTCCGCCGCTCGGCCGCGATCTCTCACGCGACGCGGCGCGGCGCATCGCATCGCGGCGGGCAAATGCTCTTTCATTACGCCGATGGCCGCCTTCAGTTTACACTCGCAACTATTGTGTTGGGAACGAAGTTCGTTCCACTCACTGTCTGACGAAAAACGACTTCTGTGTTGTGGCAGTTAGTATTTCGGGCTGTTTCACCCAAGAGGCCGAGTGTCCAATCGAAGCCGTTGATTTTTAAAGTCGAAAAAATCCTTCGTACGCCTTTTTTCGATGGGAAAGTAAAGTCAGCTGTCCCAAATTGTAGGTTTACTGCTTATAAAAGTATCATCAAGCCTTAAAGAAGCCTCTGAGCTAAATTTTAATTGCCTGTTTCATTATCCGAGAGATACCTTCTTTCGCTGCTAGTTGACGACAGAACGGTACTGAAATTTGCGTGGTCAGGCGGAAAAGCAAGCCCTGTGGCCTGAGCCTCGCCACGTAAGTAAAGCCATAATTGAATTCAATTGAATTGAGTTGTTCAGCGTTACGTGAAGCGGGTGGCAGCTCTCTGTAGTAATAAAGACGTGTACCCGTTCGCTCAGCGACCGCTGGCCCGACGGTATTTTTGGTGTGCGACGAATTCCCGCGCGACCCGTTCCATTCACTTCCTCCCTTGGCAGCCGCCCACGCCGCCCCTGCCCCCTCGTCCCCGCCCCCGCCTCTGACTTGGCTCTCGCCCCCACCAACGCTCCACCCCGCCCCGGTCCGTCCCGCCCCGCCCCGCCCGGCGCCTTCATTCATCTGCGCTAATATCAACGGGGAATGTCACCGGCCCTCGGCCGCTATTCCTGGTAGCAGGTGCTTTTTATACCCTGTTCACGCGCGCACGTGGTTATTTCAATTCGCCCACCCCCTCCCTCCTTCGCAAAAAATACTGGGGGCGTTGAAGGGAACTGCTCAACCCATACGTCTTTCTTGCCAATCCTGGCAAGAAACGGCACTCCCAACTACTATGGTTCAAAAGCACCTGGATTTGATGGGCAGGTTATTTGTGCTTGTTGATTCAGCGTTCAAACTATGCGGCATCGATGACAAAACATCGATGTAACTAACCAATTTAAGAAATAAAAAGAACATTAGACGCTTGATGAAGATAGAGCAAACAGCGTTCATTTAGTTCGTACACATAAACTGACAATAGTACCATCAGTTATTATTACATATTTAAATTTTATCCAATTATTGTGATTATGGACATTTTTTCATTCACAATAAAAACATCGAAAACGTAAAACATCGAGCAACAATCAGCGATGTTAAAAACATCGGCTTTAATAAATCAATGTTTAAATCATTGATGCTTCTATAAAAAATATCGATATTTTCAAAACATCTACATCGATGACGCATTTGTAGTTCAATCGAGCATTTGTTCTTCGGTAGGGGTCATGGTACATTTTATTGGTAAATGTAGTATGAAGATCGTAAAATTGTCATACCCGTTATAGAATCCCAACCAGCTTATAAAGACTATTCTACACCATCAACAAAAAGAACGATGTCAAAAAGATAATTATTTTTTTGGCAAAATTAGGGATGTCTGAAAACATGTTCATCATTCTCTCAAATAATTAATTGTTATTGCTTTTTCTCCATTTGCTAACATGTGCATCAATAATATACGAGCATAAAGGGTATGAGATGATACGTTTTTGCAAGATTATCAGAAAAAGGATCTTGATAGATCCAACACGCCAACGAGTATTTTGAGTTCATTTTATTTTGTATTATATTTATTTATTTTTCGATGTAATTAAGGTTTTACACAGTCTGGGGTAATTTGATGTTCTGCGTCAAGGGCATAGGAGTGTGAAGCAGGAGAGATCGAAGTAACTGCTGATATGCAAAATGTTATACTGAAATCTTTACGAATATCAACCGGTATTTAACGGACAACGTATATGCGCCTATAAAGTTTCGGTCTTCTGCATTCAGCCAAACTATAGATACAAACTAACCCACTAATTGGTGGAGATCACTAATTGGTTGAAGAGAAAAACGACACAGTCTGCTCGCGCTTTTGATAGGGTACGTGTAACCTTTGAAGTAACTACTTGTGCCATATTTTTAAGAAAAAAATACGAACAAGTAAAATAAGTTTCCCTGATTATGGATGCTGCTTCAGATGTGAGGGTATTGAAGATACGGATCAGACAAATTAGCTAACAAGCATTCAAGTAGTTTTAAGGACTGACAAATTCTTGGGTATAATATTCATAGGATAGTTGTATACGCTTACTTCTTCTTTAATCTTCACTTTTAGAAATGAAGTACACTTTATGAAATTTATTTATTTCACAATATTATAGACTGAATCGCAATAAAGACGAGTTTTTGCACCTTCTGAGATTTGTTGACAGCCTCCCTATTCTCTCGGCGGATGCAGGACGGGCTTTTCCGTTTTAGTCATCTGCGCAGAAGAGTGCATAAGGGGCTGGAGTGAGTGTTTGAGTTTTTAATGTTTCCGGCCGCGTTATCTTCTTTGGTCGTTAGTCTCATCATTGTAGTGCTTGTTAGAGCCAAGAGGTTCCTCCCCCACTGAAACGCGAGATTCGGCGTCGATCTACACGTCAATGATTTTAAGAGATTCCCGGCGCGGCAACTACTGAGATCATTAGTCCCGTAACAGTAATGTATGTTTTTTCATCGGGAGGTGGCGGTGATCTTCTCCCGCTGGATGTCGAGATTCAGCGCCGACCTACCGTCGACTAGCGGAGTTTTCTTAAGTGAGATATCTCCCACCAGCGGGGCACCGCCCCAGCTGGGACAAGCTCTAAGTCCCCCACCGATCTCCCGGCATGTGTGGTATGGTAGTTCA
Organism: Teleogryllus oceanicus; assembly: GCA_964035755.1. Taxonomy (NCBI): domain Eukaryota; kingdom Metazoa; phylum Arthropoda; class Insecta; order Orthoptera; family Gryllidae; genus Teleogryllus; species Teleogryllus oceanicus. The sequence goes on from CAXIVR010000006.1 coordinate 127,158,120, forward strand.
TGTTAAGTGTAAGTGATTGTGTGTGTGTGTGTGTGTGTGTAAGGATAAGACAAGGAAGAGTAAGGAAAGATCGCGCGCGGTCCGTAGCCCGTTTCTAGTGCTACGGCATTCGCCCGGTGTTGATCAGAGAAACCACGGAAAACTAGCGATCAGAGCAGCCGGCCGCTAGAATTGTCCTTGAGACAGCGGCTGAACTCGAAGTAGTAGCTGGGCAGTGTCGACAATCCTGCCGCCGTCGGGACCTCCCGATCAGAGTCACTACAGTGACATCAGTTGATGCACTGAGCTGATGCACTGGGTCACCTATCTCTACTAGCGGGGTCCCCCCCCCCAGCGGGTAGGACTGCCGGGGGAAAATCGGGGCGGGATAAAGAGGCGTGTGACCCCTTAGAAAAAATTCTACATACATGCATATGTATATAGTGTAATTTCTTACAATCGGTTGTTGTGCTATATTTAGATGAGACATATCCCTTGGCACTCGACTGTTCACAACGGCTTTTAGTGCATTATCTCGAATTCGTGGTGTCTCAGAACGTGGCATAATACATACTGAATTATGTTTTGATGGAGCTCTCCTTCGGACGTCTTGCAAACGGCGGAAGGTGCGGATCGCCCCGTGACGCCCTAGTGCGCGCGGGAAACTATACGAGAAACTAGTAATGGTTTTTTTAAAAATAGATCATCCCCTTCGTCCCTGCCGTACGTCCCAGTGCGCGCTAGGCTTACCACTCATGGGCACATATAACATGTGTGACTATGTAATATGAAATATTCCACTATATCACTGGCAAAAAGTGATCATTTTCTAACCCTCAACTTGCCTTAGTAGCTTGTAACATTTATTTTGATTTACCTGTATAGTGTGTGAAATAGTTTTTGTATTATAATGAACAATTGCGATTGCACGTGTGTTCTTCCTCGCATTAGGGGCAAACATCGGACCGAGAGCTTACAATGTGTGGATCCAGCGCTTCCTGGCCAGAGGCGCCACCGCAGGCCCATTCGTCAGCGTCAATCGCGCCACGCCCCATTGGAGGCGCTGATTGCGAGGCAGCGTCCCAGACAGGCGGCGAAGGGCGGCGGGACGGAGGAAACAGGCGGACGGAGCGCGGCTGGAGTGCGGTCGCGCACGCGGGGCGGGACGGGGTAGGATAGAGAGGAGGGCAGCAGTTGGAGCGTACGGGATGGAGCGGGGTGGGCGGGACCGACCCCAATGAAGCGAGCGGTAGGGAATCACGTGGACGGGACGGATCGGGACGAGACGGAGCGTAACGGGTGGCACGAAGCAGGGGGAACCCGAGGGGGCGAGGATGGAGGGGGAGGGGAGGGGTTGGGGTGGGCGACTATCGCGCCGCGGCTCCAGATGGAGTTTCTCTCCGACGTGCTTCTCTCCGAATAGCAACTCTGTCGCTCTTCCGACGTTCAACGGGATTAATGATGCGGTGCTTCACTGTTATACACTGAAGAGAGACATACTCTCACAGGGCACAGTATGAAATTAAAATGAACCCAACACTATCTAGATGCACACGAAACGTAACTTGAATTTGAAAAAATCAAAATTTTTATACCCGATCATCGTTTATATCAATACTGACGTTAACATTACTAAAACTAAAGTTTTAGTAATGTTAACGTCAGTATCGAAAAATTCGTTTGATAATAATAATTTAATTGACCATTGTAAAACCGGGAGAAGTGGCGCAGTGCATCAACTGATGGTACTGCAGTGCCTCTCACCAAGAGATACTACGTTCGAGTCCTGACAGGGGCAACCCTTAGCTTTTCAGCTAGGTCGAATTCACTCGCTATCCGGAGGAGAATTCTAGCAGCTGGCTGCTCTGATCTGTAGTTTTCTGTCCTTTCTCCGATCAACACCAGGTCAATGCCGATGCAGAACCCTTACATACGGGCCACGGACCGCGCGCGGTATTTTCTTCCTCTTCCTTGTTCTATCCTCACTCCTTACACTAACACACACACTGGCACTAAATGCACTACACTACCACACATGCACGGAGACCGGTCGGGAGCTTAGATTGATCGATTCTTTCGTGATTCCGGGCGCGTTAACTGCTTAGATCATTAGTCCCGTTAGTGTAGTGCATGTTTTTTCTCGGGAGATGGTGGTGATCTTCCCCCGCTGGAAGGCGGGATCCGGCACCGACCTACCATCGGCTAGTGGGTTCCCCTAACCAGGACTCTCCCACCAGCGCGGCACCGCTCCAGCCGGGACAAGCTCTAAGCTCCCGACCGGTCTCCCGGAATATGTGGTAGTGTACTGCATGTTAGTGTAAGTGTGTGTATGTAAGGGGAGAGGATAGGACAAGGAAGAGGAAGGACAGATCGCGCATGGTCCGTGGCCCATTTGGTAGGGTAGGCTAACAACAGGCTACACCAGGCATTCACCTGGTGTTGATTGGAGAAACCACGGAAAAGAGAGCCGGCCGCTAGAATTCTCCTCCCGATAGCAACTGAATTCGACCTAGCTGAAAAGCTAGTGTCGAAAATCCTGCCGCCGTCAGGACTCGAACCTAGGACCTCCCGATCAGAGGCGCTGCAATGACATACTACCGCTAGACTGAGCTACCGCTCGGGAGCATAGAGCTTGTCCCGGCTGGGGTAGTGCCCAGCTGGTGGGAGATGCCTGGTTGGGGAAACCCCGCTAGCCAAAGGTAGGTCGCCGTTCGATCTCGCCGTCCAGGAGGAAGAACAACGCCATCTCCCGATGAAAAACATCAACTACATTTACGGGACGAATGCCCGGAATCTCTAACAACCAACCAACCAACCACCTGTAAATAAAATCGACTCAAACGAAAGCAAGTAAAATGAACCACGCCTTTCACCTGCACGATTTCCAAATGCATGTTCCTCTGAAGTGCTCAATCCCAGAGCAAACCGATGTTCTCCTGCCGCCTCTCATCAGACCCCCTCCCATCGCCCAAGCGGTGGGCACGCGCCACCACGCCCCCTCCTCGCGCCCCAGGTGCTATTACCCCTTGGGGCCTTCACGGCGCAGCCGCCCTCCTGCCTCTTCACCGCCCCACATCCTCGCGCGGCTCGGGACCTCGCAGCGCATGCGAAAGCCACGGCGCGGCCCACACAGGCGACAAGCAGCAGCAGTTGGGTTTTCTATATTTACTTCAGAACATTATCGTGTTGCGGAGTAGGGAGAAAGTTATGTAATGCTGCGCGAAAAATCGGCGAATTTTCGGTAGCAAAACTTATATTGCCGGATTCTGGTAACGAAAAGTGGATATATCAAGTTGCTAAATTTAGAAAAAAATCCCTAACACGTGATGTAGCCAGAATCCATGTATTGTGGGTCCTTGATAACGATTGACGACAAAACTGACGGTCGATTGACGGCAAAACGTCTGTCCGTCCGTCCGAACAATGCTAGCGGCTAAACCGTTCACCCGATTTTCTCCAAAATCGATCTGGCTGATACCGTGGCCTCTTGAATTTGAAGTAAATATTTTAATTCTGGGGAGTACTTTATATGAAGTCCCCGAGTCATTTTCCAAATTAAAAAAGGCTCCATCGTTTTATGATTAAATTTTGTTGTTGGATAGTGTAAAGGACGTTTAAGAAAATGGCGCAGGTCTATTGTTCGTTGAAAACTCTGATTGTTCGGAAACAGCAAGAGTTTAACATTTTTTCGGAGTCTTCCTACAACTAAAATATTAAGAATACAGATTTTTCACTTAATGAATCAGTTTCTCACAGATATATTTTGAAATAAGATCATGTACACTTTTTCGAAAATTTGAGTACATTTCGCGTAATTTTGCGTGAAAATACGGGTGAGAAATTACGTGATGTTTAGCATGACTGGTTTTTCTTCATTGTAGCGTACACTGAGGCCAGAGTTCAATCAAATCAATATATCTTTTATTTAGTTTTAATCAAGATTCTAATATAATGAAATTCATTTTATTTTGGGAGGGGCGAGTCATTGATCAAGAAATTATTAAATCATGTTGGTTTGGTTTGGTTTGTTTTTTTCGTGTTTCCGGGCGCATCAATTGCTTTAGTCATTAGACCCGTTAGTGCACTGCATGTTTTTTCTCGGGAGATGGCGGTGATCTTCCCCCGCTGGATGGCGAGATCCGGCGCCGACCTACCGTCGGCTAGTGGGGTTTCCCTCTAACCAGACTCTCCCACCAGCGGGGCATCGCCCCAGCCGGGACAAGCTCTAAGCTCCCGACCGGTCTCCCGGAATATGTGGTAGTGTAGTGCATGTTAGTTTAAGTATGTGTGTAAGGGGAGAGGATAGGACAAGGAAGAGGAAGGACAGATCTCGCGCGGTCGGTGGCCCGTTTGGTAGGGCACTGCTCCGGCATTTGCCTGGTGTTGATCGGAGAAACCACGGAAAACTACCGATCAGAGCAGTCGGCCATTAGAATTCTCCTCCAGACAGCAGCTGAATTCGACCTAGCTGAAAAGCTAGAGTCGAAAATCCTGTCGCCGTCAGAACTCGAACCACCATGTTTGTAAATGAAGGCAGAAGCACACAGCATTGTAGATGGAAGACCCGGAATTAATTGCCAATTATGTTTTTTCATTTAATTATTATAACTTTATTACGTGCCAATGTAATTTCAGAAATAAAAAATATTTATTAAAATAAAACATACACGAGAGCGACTTTGAATGACACCCATTGGCGTAATATCATAAAAATCATATTTTTTTACAAAAAATATCGTGGAGCACAGCTTTCATGTAGTCGTGAATCACAGACTTCACGTAACAGCCACCCAAGACTGCAATTTCGAGAGTTTCTATGTAGCGAGTACGGAGTAACCTAACCTGAATATCATTAAGTCCTCAGGCCATTAAAGAGGAGGAATATCATTAAGTCCTCACCTCATTAAAGAATCTGGAGGAGAAAAGAGAAATAACGCGAGAGATCAAACAATTCGAAGAGGTATGTTTGCATTACTCAGGTTGCATTGTACAAGAACTTTATCAATTTAGGAGAATTAGCATAATTGCAGCGTCTTTAATAAGTGATGGAAACTCTGAAGCAGATGTTGCCACTTTCAAAGAGCAGTGCGTTATAAATCAACTTAAAGCAGCTCCCGAAATACCCTGGGTGATCATTCAGGACCTCGGGGAAGGGGGATTAGAAGGCGCGGGCCTTCGGCAGAGATGCAGAGTGCACGTACCAATCGCCATGTCCATCGCGCCACTGACTTTATTTGAGAGCCCCGTCGGGATGACGCAGCGCCGTATCTTACCAGCAGGAGGCCTTGCCCCAGCCGCCCGCTCCCCTCCTCATTCCCCCCCCCGCCCCCTGCCCGCCCCCCCCCCGACCGCGCTACGCCAACCTTCCCTGTGTCGCTTCCAGTGCCCTACCCGTGCTGTTCGCGCCCACCTTCTCCATCCCCTCCACTCCATTTCCACCTCATCCTATGCCCGTTTATTCCAATGCCGCCCACGGCCCCCCCCCCCCCCCCCCCCCCCCCCCGCCGCACCCTCGTTCCCACCCCCCCCGCCTACGTTCAGCTGCCGTTCACCAGGCTTCTCTGACAGCGAACAGCTTTCTCTGTACACACGCCCCGTTTGTCCAGCCACCACCCCTTGCTCCAGACAAACGGATTTCTTTGTGGATACTTCGACCAAGTCACACAAATTGTATGCCCTCTGCATATGAAAGCTTGCTCCCGCACATTAAACAAACTTCCTTAGCTACAGCATTCTTCTTTGAATCGTCACACAATTGGAAGAAATGTTGAGTGACATTTCAGTTACGAGATGCATAAAAATGCCGGGTGGGCCAAAATAGATGCAAAAAGTACGGGATACAAAAAAGATGGGAGAGAGATGCAAAATAGAGATGCAAAAATTGGGCCAAAATAATAATTTGCTAAAAATAAATAATACGTTAATTAGAGATGAGATAATGTAACGAAAAAATCAGATATCCGTTTTTAATCGTATAGAAATACTGATATTAATCCTTAGCACCACATCCAATGTTACTCCTTATCTCCCTCCTACGAAACGGAGGAACGTCGCGAAAAATAGGTGTACTAATTTATACTTCTGATTGACGGATAAAAGTACCCCATGATGTTTATATGCATGGCAAACCACCTACATTATCTATGTAATCCATCGTTCTATAATCATTTGGAATTTTACGACGACGAAGACGAACCAACATTCGATAAAATTTCGTGAAACATTTATTTTGAGCAGCCCTAGCATATCTCATGGGCTGCGTACTAGCTTCCCGTGGTGCGATTTCGGGTTCGATTTCCACGTCAGACCGTAATTAGAGTAGTAATTTTCCTTTTAAATCGTCTGTTTCTGTAGCTGAGCGACGAAGAGAAAGCTCATGCATGCCGAGTTTTCTAGCTACGTTGAAGGGAATACTCCATGTTCGCCACATGTGCCTCTTATCCTGCAAGCGTGGGAACTAACAAGGCCCACGCATGGGGGACACTGTTAGCTAGCCGGCAAAGTCAGACAATCGATCCAAAATGCTAAATATATACACATCACATTTATTTTGTTAGTGAAACGTTATCAAATATCGGAGCCAAATCGCTGATCCTGCGTGGACGAGTGCTTACTCGAGCGGGCGGGGTGTGAGGGGTAGGGCGGGGAAGGCTGGGTGGAGGGAGGAGATGTGGAGAGCGGGGACGAGGGGCACGGCCGAGGTGGATCGCTGCTGGGGTGAGAGTGGGAGGAGAGCGCGCGGACAGTGAGAGTAGAAAGCGGTGAGAGAGGGCAGAGAGTTGGACAAGGGCGCTCAGAGAGCGGAACGCGAGTAGGGATGCGACATCAATGTCGATGTTTTCAAAACATTGATGTTTTTGTAGAAATATCGATGTTTTAAACATTGATGTAATAATGCCGATGGTTTTGAACATCGAAGTTTTGTGATCGATGTATTTTCTTTTCCGATGTTTCATTTCTGAATGAAAAATTCTAATTATCACAATACTGTAAAATTTAAAATATGAAATATAACTGATTGTAACATGTTCATGCGTTGGAACCGAAGAAACGCTGTTTGTACTACCGTCATCGACCAAACTCAGAAGATCGATAGTGCTTTAACGTTCGAGGATGCACAAACTCCCTATTATTACCATCGATGTTTTAATTTTGAGCATCGATGTTTCATTAAATATGTCGCATCTCTAACGCGGGGACGAGGAGCTCTCGGTGGGTGGTGGGCTTTCAGTGCAGGGCGTGGAGGAGGTCGGAGGAGGAAGCGTTGACAAGTGCAGGGTGAGGTGGGTCCTTGGTGCGGGATGCGGAGCGCGGTACGCTGCAGAAGCCGTGCGCGTGCGGTGGCGGCGGCGGCGACTGATGCACCGCGCGGGGCGTGGGAGAGGGGAGGCGGGGCGTAAAAACGCAGCACAGAGCGCGCTTTCATGGCAGAGGCCCCGCCGCCGTCGCTGACAAGCAGCTCCCATGCTCTGCCCTGCACTGCCCTGCCCTGCCCTGCCCAGCGGCTGCCGATGGTCAAGTCTTTGCACATGGCCATGTAGAAATGCTTCCGATATTTCATACACCTTCCAGTTGTTCGAAAAACCAGTCTCAAAATGGTGAATCGACAAGATAGAGCTGACGATTGATAAACTAATAGTCTTCATTAGTTTTCAGCTTTTCGACTGGCTTAAGCTTTACGCCACAAAGCAATCATGAAGAGCTAAGCGTCTTTGGTGGCGATGCGAAGGCCGTCGTCGCCTACAGAGGTAGTTGTGGATTCGCTTTAAAATTTGGAAACCTGCCAATCTTTAAATATTGTTATTATTATATTTTTTTTATTATTTTTATTACTAGGAATTTGATTAATTAAAAGATATCTTTGGCAGGGGATCAAAACTGAAATTGATATCATTACCACCCCACAATTCATCCCTGTGAAGAGGCTTACTAGTGTGAGGTATGTGAACGAGAGAGAAGTTGGTACTGCTCTGCAGTCGTGGCGCAGCGGGCGCGAGCGCTGGGTGCTGGGTGCTGGTCCGCAGCGTCGGCACGCGCCCGCGGGCGGGCACACGTGAGGCGCACGTGGCGGCGCAGCGCGGCCGGAAGCACGCCGCCAGCCTTCCGCCCTCCCCGCACCCCGCCCCGCCGCCGCCCCGCTTCGCGCCGCCTCGCCCCGCCGGCGGGTGCCAAGTATAGAGCGGTGGCGGTGGCGCCCTGCCCAGCCCAGCACGGCCCCGCAGCCGCTCGCGCCCTCCGCTCGGCGACGCCACGGGCACGGGGGCAGGACCTCCTCGCACGGAGCATGCCCTATCCAATAAATGTCCATGTTTTAAAAATATAGATGTTTTTAAAAAGTCGATGTTTTTAAAATGTTATTAATGTTTTTAAAATATCAATGCTTTTATAGAAACGTCAAATTTTTTTTGATTTTTCCCTGTTTTAAATATCGATTTATAAAAACCGACAAATTTTAAATTTATAGAAACCTTTAAATTTTTAAATTTTTAACCTTTGTGTTCGTGTTTTTTTTTAGTTTTCATATTTAACTAATAAAATCTTCGACAATAACAGATTCGTATGACATCCCTTTCTTCCCGTACCATTTTTCGGCGAATTGAGAAATCTCTGACCCTTTAATTGCATTGAACACCTAAGTGTTAAATACCTAAGTATTTAGGCTGAATTTGGCTACTTGTTTTTATTTTTAACTTTGTTTTGCCAGTTAAATATTAATTATAAATTATTAAACGCTGTCATTGTCGAATTCCATTTTGTCCCGTGAGAATATTTAAGTTAAACCAATTTTAAAACATCTATGGTTTTGGGAGATGTATTATTAAACATCGATGTTATAGTTTTGAACATTGATGTTATCAAACGTCGATGTTACGTAGTCGATGTCACATTCCTACACTCATAGCCACATAAGTATAGGGTTGCAAAGTGCAGTAGGAACAGTGATCCATTTAAAACTACACCATTTACAATGGTCATGGTTATGGAATCCTCAGGCAAGCGTGTTCGATTCCTGTAGCGTCCCTTACTAGTTACATGTTGCCGCTACAACCACACTTTACGCTATTTCCATATATTTAATTACAATCTTTGGTTTATGGGCCTAATCACTCCAATTATTCACAAAGGTAGAATTTTCGGGCATTGTTTGCAATTCAGAAACAAGAGAATGATCCGCGCGTGTACTGCAGGCGTTGAGGTTAACTCCAAGGTGCTACCCAGGCGTCACAATGATAAAGCATACGCTGCCCGCGGAGGGCAGCCGGGCGGTGAGAGGCTTACAGCTACATGAAGTTAATCAGACATCTCAAAGACTGGGGAAGATATGAGGGCTCAGACGAAAAAGGACGCGAAAGGGTTTCAGATCTCTCTCCAGCAATCGGCATGCTCCGAGGGCTGTTGATAATACCCGGAAAGCAGGGATTCCGCCGATAACCGCAGGGCAGTCACTTGCGACATCAACGACCTCAAAAATTAATGTGAATGAAAGAAAAGTTGCTTCATTGGCGATCGCTGAGTGAGTAACACTTAACGCGCTGGCTTCAGAGTCCCTTACAAATTCAAAATTATATAAACAAAGGCCTAAAATAATAAAATAATTTGTTGACTGTGTCCAGTTTATTTGTTGTTTACAGTAAAATAAAGTTCAAAGAATATGTCAAGAGTTTGGAGATGATTGAGGTGATGTGAGGTTTTCGTCGAGCAGTCATGCAGAGAGAAAGGTGGTCAGAGCAAAGAACCGCAAACAAACGCATGGGACATCTTGTTATGAAACTTTTCATCCTTTCACGACATGCAGTTTCTTTTCCTTTGCTTGAAGTAAAGTATGGTAATATTGTATGAAGTGAAGTCGGGTATGGAGAAACGGTGTAATTTATTTACCTTGAGATGTCATCTTAATGTATGTTGTCGCATGTTTTATCACCTAGTGCTGCGATCTTAAGATTTGTGACTTCCCCATTCCGTTGCATCACATTTGAGATACATCTTGAAATAAACATAGTAACGAAACATCCTTGGTGTATTCACTGACACTTCTGAAAGATATGTAAAAGATTATGCGATCACAGTCAGCAGTGCGTTGCATGACAGACTTCTGGTACTGCAGCATACAAATGGATGATAAACTGATATAAATACTATGAAATCAGATGTAACTCACGATTGGAGATAGATGATCATCTACGAATCCATTAGTTTTGTTTATGTTGTCAATCCCGGCGTTTATGTGATCTTTCTCATGTGATCCATTTGCACATGTGCGTTTCATGGTAAATGCTCAATTCAATGATGTATTTTAATCTCGCTGCTGTGTTAGATGGACTGCAGACGATTTGCGAATTATTGCAGATTGTAAGATTTTCACAAAAGTAACTAGTATTCTAAATTTATTTATTTAACCCCAAGAAACTGTTCGAAAGTGTGTATGACGTACTATGGGGAAAAGTGCAATCTATGGCCATTTTCTTGAGCACTGAAATCCATACTGTATTATGTTGAATTACGAATGCAGGTAGCAAGGTGCGTTTTGGGGAAGAAAAAATTAAGTTCGCAAATACCATGGCGAAATAATGCTGAAAGTCAATGGACATACTTCGGATAAGGAACGGGACAACACGAAGCAAGAGAAGCGGTGACCGTGGTGTCCATTTTACTACCCAGAGCCTAACGAGCCGAAAGCGCCGCCAGATGAGGCGGTTTCCGACTTGCCCAATCGCTCAGCCGTTCCCTGGACACCTGCGACGCGACGCGCGGAAAGACCCGCCGCGCGCCTTTCGATCGTCTTCTGACCGTCTGCTGGTTACGCATCCGTTCACGTCACAGGGCGCTAGTTTAGAGGTCAAGGACACATGGCCGCCACGGATGTTAGCTCGCTCGTTACATGGAAGTTGCAGATTGCGCTTCCACACGATACAAAGCTTCCAATGCGACCACATGCGATGTGAGCGGTTTTTTTGTCTGGGACGCCCTAAGATTGATCTAAAACGTATTTATTTTGTGATCTTTACACTGATTTCACATTTAAAAGACTGATTTTCAGTCGTTGCGACGTTCCGCTTGACAGAAGGAAAAACGGGTGTGACCGTTGTGTCTCCTATAGTTAGCACCCCATCAATGCCACCATCACCACCACCACCACCACCACCACCACCATCATCATCACCACCATTTCCTCTGATGTTGTAATTTATTGCTCATTGGGGTACTATTTCGCGCCTCAACTCCTAGGCTTCTGCACCAAACAAGGAGGACTGTAACTCCAAAACCCTTTTTCTAACTTAAAACTTTATAGTAAATCTATTATAGAAGCTGGAGAATTTCCACCAACCTAGGATTTCATTCAAGCATTTGTTGAACTGTTCGAAAGTACAGTTAACCTTTCATTTTCACCATAGTACGAATTCCAAGTGAACGAAATAATCCGAGTTCGTGTTATAAAAATTAGTTTTATCAGAGTATTATAAATGTCCGTATTACCACATTCCCTTGGCGGCACCGGTTTTGTTCGTGTTACGGCGAAATTTGCGTTAAGCGAGTTCGTGCTAACGAGAGTTGACTATAGTATTTTTTATAGACCTGTGTTACTGATGCGTCTGAGGGAACTAGAAGGGACAGCTGGTACGAGCAACGGCATTGTACGAAAGATTCCCTAGGAGGATGAGTCGTACGGGAAGTAACGGCCCTCTCTGGTTATTCAAGCGAAAGAACAAGGAAATTCCTTCAACCGAAGTATTCTCCTCGTTTTAGTCGCTAGTTCAATATTTCTCCGGTGCAATAAAATACTTTTTCCCAATCGACTAAAGAAAGTTTGTCAGAAAAGCATTTTCAACAGACTTGTTCTAGAAATCCGTGTTTGGCTGAAACCGGAACGTGAAAACTATTTTAAAATAACTTATAAAACTGAAACAATATTGTCACGCACTGTGTAATAAATATTGCTTTGTTCATTACAGTTTCATTACATGAAAATTTCCTGAAAACCTTGTGTGCCTGCATGCGTGCACGCACACACGCACGCACGCGCGCACGCACACACAACAACACACACACACCACACACACACACACAACGCAACGAATGTTTGCCAAGCTCGTTACCTGTCAATCAAACGTACCTATTCCGGAAGTGTATTGACACTTCCTGAGACACTGACCTGAGAATGATTCAGCCTGTACAGTTGTATAAACCTTGTATCAATACCCTTTAAAGACAGAAATGCCGAGCAAGAAGTAAAACTAGAAAAACTCATTTTGAAACCCTTTTGTTATTTTTCTGGTTCGAAGAGCAAAACTCCCTCCTCCCTCTCTTGGTGCTAGAAGTGGTGCTGGTTGAGCTTCATCAGCCACCTCCTTGTTGGCTGATTCTCCTCTGGGCGTTCTCTCGACTATGACGCGATGGACGGGAGCCAAATTACACAACTTCTTTTCTTCACATTGGATAGTTTATTATATAAGAGTTTATCCAAAGGTTTCCTAGAAATTTAATTTTACGAGAACGAACAAACAAGAAATACGAGACTGCTGAAATTTCGAAACCCTTGACAAGAAATGGAAATTTTGAGCGCTCCCTATTTTACGTAAAGGCCATGAAGAAAATTACAGTTTGAGAAAAGGTACTGAATATTTTAAAAAACAACGTCAAACAATTTTAAAGTCATAAACACGCCAATATCTTTTTAAGGACAACTCATCATCTTATGGATTGGCCAACACTTCTTGAGGTGCGGATATACCTCTTGAAATAATCAAAGACGTGCTTCGAAACAGTGACTCAGGCAATTTTAAATTAACAATGGGTTAGAGAGGAGGTCATTGCTATTGAAACGTACTGATTCGACATTATAACCGGGAGTGGTAGCCGGGGGCAGTGCATCAACTAATGTCACTGCGGCGCCTCTGACCGGGAGGTCCTAGGTTCGATTCCTGACGGCGGCAGGATTTTCGACACTAGCTTTTCAGCTAGGTCAAATTCAGTCGCTGCCTGGAGGAGAATTCTAGCGGCCGGCTGCTCTGATCGGTAGTTTTCCGTGGTTTCTCCGATCAACACCAGGCGAATGCCGGAGCAGTACCCTATCAAACGGCCCACGGACCGCGCGCGATCTGTCCTTCCTCTTCCTTGTCCTATCCTCTTCCCTTACACACACACTTACACTAACATGCACTACACTACCACATATTCCGGGAGACCGGTCAGGAGCTTAGAGCTTGTCCCGGCTGGGGCGGTGCCCCGCTGGTGGGAGAGTCCTGGTTAGGGGGAAACCCCACTAGCCGACGGTAGGTCGGCGCCGGATCTCGCCATCCAGAGAGGGATGATCACCGCCATCTCCCGAGAAAAAAAATGCACTACACTAACGGGACTAATGACCAAAGCAGTTGACGTGCCCGGAAACACGAAAAAATCAATCAATCGACATTATAACGCCACTCCCATGGTGTTAACACTGAGTAACACACACGTAGAGACTTTACACATGTGTGTTAATTAACGTTAATATAATATTGTAATATTATTGAAATGCAAGATAGTTATGTTTGTGTTATTTGTACTTGTTTCTTTTGTTACTGTTTTTTATATAAACGTTTCAAGTTATTTATATTTATAAGCTTTGTAAGGCTAGTTAATTTTAAGAGATCCTCGAACATATACATAAACAAAAATCTTAGTTTTTAAACTAATATATTTCTCTTTAAAAAAACCTTCTACCTCTTCATATGTTCTACCTACACATGATGAAACTTCCTCTTCAATTTATCACAACAAAACTGTAATATCAGTAGTATAATAGTAAATAACCGAATGGTATATTAAGAAAACTAAAATATACGAGTTAGCAGAAAAATATAGCATAATGTACATATTTTGTCATTAAAAAAGATTTTTGTGAGTTGTACAATTTCATAACAACTCGGTAATCCCTTTCACTAACAGCGTGAACGTATTTCTTGAATGGCACCTAAATTAGTTTTATCCACTATCATCCAAAATAAAACTTTTGGAAATTGACATGTTTCAGAATTAGGCTTATTGGAACACGTGTGTTCTAATAATTGATAAAATACTTCTACTATGAACATGAGCCTGTCTCATTTCTCAGCATGAATTAGTCAACTTTAAAATAAAATTGTATTTCATTGGAATGTTTACAAAGTGGATAAAACGCGTAGGATATTCGTACGTATTATCTTTTTACAATATACATTTGATAATTACTCAATCTCGTATTGTAATAAGATATGACTTATTACTTTAATACAGAGTGGCCACTCAATTCCTGGGACAAATATCCCTGACTACTCCCAGTTTTCCGGTGGATAAAGTATATATTTAAAAAACACTACAAATAGAAATTGAGCAAAAAATAATGCTCTATTTTTTAGGAATGTTGTTTAGTAGTTTTAAAACCATCTCAAAAATTTTCCATGACTTCAAACGATTCATTCACGAAAACCCTGATTTTTTTTCGACTTTTCCCGAGTGAGGAATTTTTTTCCTTCCATGTTTTCCGGTGAGTGTCTCCCCTGCGAAGGGTTGTGAAAGGGCGGTGCGCTCACCCGAGGGCTCGGCGAGCGGGGTGGCGGCGGCGAGGGCGGTGAGCGCGGCGAGTGCGGCGAGCGCCGCCAGGGGCAGCAGCCGCGGCTGCGGCCGCCGCAGCAGCATCTCGGAGTGGGCGGGGCGCTCTCGGGGCGGCTCCCAAGACCTGCGCACACCACAAGAACTGCGTCACTCTTTTTATTCAAGCCCACGTGCACACTTAAAAACTGTAGAACTTGAAGAACTAAAATTAAATTAGTTGTAGTTCATTATTACTTTCTCGCTACCGCTTACGCGGTAGAGGGAAAGTGATGTAATGCTGCACAAAAAAACCTGCGAATTTTCGACAGAAAAACTGTTATTACACGGCCCTGGTAAAGAAAAAGTTGATAAATACAGTTGTTAAAATTAAAAAAAAGAAACTATCACTTGATGTAGACATAATCCGTGTTTTGTGGGTCCTTGATACCGAAGAATCGAATGACTGCAAAACGTCCGTCTGTGAACAACGCTAGTGGCTAAACCGTTCAGTCAATTTTAGCAAAATTGATATTCTTCATTCGATCTGACTAATGTCGCGGCTCCTTGAATTTGAAATCAATATTTTAATTTTGAGGGGAACTTGCTTGAAGCCCTTGGGACATTTTAAATTTAAAAAAATGACTCCATCGTTTTTTATTAATTTTTTTTGTTGTATGACGGTATAAAGGACGTTTAAAAAATTGGTGTAGGTCTCTTGTTCGTTGATAAATCTGATTTTACGAAAATTTCAAAAATTCAACATTTTTTCGGCGTTTTCCTACAACTACGATTATGAAGATAGAGATTTTTCCCTTAATGAAGTCTGTTCTTTAACCATAAATTTTGAAATAAGGACATTCCAAAATTTGAGTACTTTTCACATAATTTTGCGTGAAATTACGTGCTGTTTTAGCACCACTGGTTAAGAACCGCCCCCTCCTCTAGCTGATTAAGCAGTAAGGCAGAAGCACATTTTAAAAATATATTTATATAAGATCACTTTTTAACTGCTTCGTCAAATCGTGACCACCGTGACTTTTAACATTGGGGTAACTACAAGGGGGTAACGTAAGGGAATTGTGAACACAAACAAACATCCATGCCCGGGTTGGGATTTAACTTGCGACCCTTCGAGCCGAGGTAGCCACGACACTTCCGCCTTAGCGACCTCGGGTACCCACAACGGCGCAGCAGCACATTGGATTAAAATTTACAAAAATAAATTGCCCTCTCCACAAGGGTGGAGGGGAAACTGCCCTTCACTTTGGAGAGGAAATTGTAAAAAAAACAAAACTTTTTTACGAAAAAACACAACAACAATCTCAGAATGAAATGTTACTGAAAATAACAAAATTTACTTTTGATATGAAACTCTAATATGAAAACACAAATGTTTCATATTACTTCAATTGCTTAAATACTTTTTGGAGCACTGATGAGGTCTGCAAATCATCAGATAAAAGTATGACTTAATCCGTTGGTACAAAATATTTGATTTCTAACCCTCGCTTTGTCGAATCTCGTGTCGTAATTACGATGTCGCTTTCATTGCTGATCTCCAATGTCGAGGTGGTCAATCGCCTGCAGTGTAGATTTCATAGCCACCCGCGCCTCTGAGTTTATGATAACTTTTTTGACATTGACATCAATGACTTCACGAAATAGGCCAATGTGTACGTGTTGACAGAACGTCACACGTTGTAGAAAACCACAGACGAGGCTTTTGCACACTAATTAGGACAAGTTAAGATGTTGCTATTTGATAGGGAACAAAGCGAAATTTCTCAATAAAGTTCTCAACAAAGCGAAAGTAAACGCCATATGATGATGTCTTTTGCACTTCATTTTGGACATCGTCTAAATACACTCACGGCAACAACACAAACTGTACACAAAATAACGCTTAAAATGAAATTGTGTAGTGTAAATGAAAGATTATGTGCAACTCAAAAATATGTGAAAAAGAGGGAGTAAGTTAATTTAAGTACACTTTGAGGTTAAGAGTTAGATCATTTCCTCTCATTCTCATTTTTCATATTAACTAAACTGTAGCGTATGGACTAAGTAGACTTCATGGTTAATCGATTCGTATTGCAATATTAGGGCGAACTACCCGGAATGCGCCCATGAAGAAATTACTTCGTGATGCAAGACTACACTCATCACGCAAGCAAGTCAGAAATAGCAGATTAATTAGACAAATGGCGCTATTAAAACAACGCGTGTTGTTTCATAGTGAGAATTTTTGTTTGAAATAGAAAACCTTAAGGCGCAAGAGAAGTGAGTGGATGAATGAAGCGGAAAATTCCAAGTTTGAGCCGCCGCCTTAGCAAAGAATTTACCTGTATGAGTGAATGAACTCCAGACTTGTCAGAGATTTTGGTCCGTAAAGAAAGAAGAAAAAATGAAAAGAAAAAACTATGTAGACCGATAGTTCTTGATATGGAAAATGAAAAGACGTACTGAATGCAGTATGGTTTCAAGCGGGTTGTATAGTACCAAAGAAGTGTCCTAAACCCTACTCCTACACTTATTCTTTCCCAATTCTGGCCGCTGGGTAGTGACGCAGGAGCGCGTAGCAGGAGGCGCGTACGCGGAGATGCTACCTGGCGGTCCTCTTGACAAGTAACTGCGACGTGACGTGACATGACTTAAAGTTAATGGAGGATTACTCCTGCGCAAGTTAATGGAGGATTACTTCCCAGCGCAAATCACTCAACGCATGAAATCATAAAATTAATCTTCAGGATACGAGTAGCTCGTCCGTGATAATCAGTTTTCATTTCAATAAATTAGTGATGTATTGATTCTTCTCCATTCTTCGCAGTTCATCCAGAGAAGTTAACATTGTTTTAAATACCTTCTTAGTAAGAGAAAATATGTAGGATGTGGGCTGAGCGAAGTGCCAATGGTAAAAGGTAAGTTCTGCGAAAGAAACCTAGTACAGAATGGTACAAGAAGACTATTGTTAGTCGTATGAGTTGGCGAGATTTCGATGGATGGTTCCTTCGGTTCCCGCCAATGGTGCTGGGCACCCCTGCAGCGGCCCACCCGACCGGGCCGTCGGAGGAGGGGGGGGGGAAGGTGCGGCCTAGAGAATGCGCCCGACGCCCCCGCTGTCCAGGGCGCGCCCGAGCCCGCCTCGCCCCACGCCCGCCCCCGCCCCTGGCCCCGCCCCCTCGGACCGGCTCGAGAGGTCGCGGGCCGTCGCGTCGGGCTCTGTGCGCGCGGACCCATAACAGTTGGCTTTGCGTGGGGATGAGGGGATGCGCGCTGGGAAATGTGTAACTTAAATTCCTTCTCGGCAGACGGCCACTCATTTCCTAAAATAAATTTCCCTGCCTTTTCTCGGTTTTCCAGAGCATTAAAGAAAATGTTTCACTAATAATATTTGTATAGTATATCACACTATTTAAAGAAAATATTAAAACAAACTTGAAACTAATTTTCGGCTCTCTGATTTCGCCATGATAAAAATACAAATTAAAAAAGATCTCAACAAATAGAAATTGAGCAAAAGAATATGCTGTGCTGTTATTTTATCAATAAGATCTATGGATATAAGCATCTCAAAATTTCCCCTCTTTTTTTCCTGACTTCCAGAGCAATGAAATTATTTTTTACCGGTTTCCCATGTAGTCCAGAAAGCGCCCACTCTGATTTATTACTTCGCCTTTTCTTCGAGCTATTTCGAGTCTGCCATGACGCAAAAAAAAATTGTCCCTTTCAATTCTGTCATCTCCAAAAGGAAATAATTGAGACTAATTACTCATGCGTTACACAAAAAAATATTCGTAACAGAATGGTACTAAAGCAATATCTAAGTTCACGTTGTCTTCACAACTTATTAAGTATGGAAGTTTACTAGGTGCTAGTCAATTGTTTTGAGGGGGAGGGAAGCTGTCATTCAAAACTTTAAGACAAGGGCAGTGCTAGTATTTTTTACCAGCTATAAATTTACTTCCTTCAATTCTGATAATACTTTTTGGCAGTATTACGAAGAAATAATATCGAAGAAATAATATTACAAAAACAAAAGTAAGGACACTGTGATCGTAGGTCCGTAAATATTCCAAAGGAACGGTGGCCTTCGCCGACGCGGTGCGGCGCGGCGGCGGGGTGGCCTGGCGGCGCAGGCGGGCGACGCGCCTGCATCGCGCCCAGTAGCGTATCAGCTTTTAACGAGCCGTGTCCGCCGCTATCAGCCGCTCGCGGCCTCTGCGACCTCCCTCCAAAGTGCTCCGTTCTCCATTGGAAGAAATACAAAGTAAATTGGAAGTGAATGAGAGAGAGAGAGAGAGAGAGAGAGAGAAAACGAGAGAGCGAGAGCGAGCGAGGGAGAGAGAGAGAGAGAGAGAGAGAATAAAAAGTAGGAATCAAACTGTGTCAAATTCTCAAATAGATCCATTAGGGAGTTAGTAACGTCGTTCGGGAAGTCCACCGTTCGAACGGTGCCATCAACTAAATGTGTGCGCCGACCACTGTGTGGATATGAATTCTAAAGGTCGGCTTCCAAGATCAGTTGTTTCCATCATTTCTCCCATCAAATCAGGCAGTTGAGAGAGCAATGCTATTCGCAACTGGTCACACCCATCTTTAAAAACGAGCGTTCAAGTGTAAAACTGATCTCTCCATCTGCTGTAGCCGAGTCGGCTAATCAAAGAAACAGCTAAGTGGAGCGGGTACCGCTGAATAAAACTGATTAATAATGTATACAAAGATGGATACGAGGATGTTGCTGTTAACGGGACTGATGTGGCGTTTGTGTAGCTTTCCACACGTAGAAGTCTAGGTGGCGTACACGTTTAAGCAAGTTATTTCATTAAGATGACTTAGCATTGATTCTGAATAGTAAAGTGAAATAAAGTAGAAAAAATGTTATCAGCTTTTTAATTGTGAGAATATGACACTATGCGATAAAAAATTACCGTCAGCTGAAACCGTGCAAATAGGCAACGCAAAGGAGACAATCCTGTCAGTTCCACTGCGGGTGAATGATCTCTCTCGTTGCTTGGAAGTGCCTGATGCGATGTCGTAGCCGCGAGAGGTGCGGCGCGCGAAGCCAATCAGGTGCGGCGCCCTCGCGAGCTGCCGCGCACGAGAGAGGGTTCGTTGACCGCAGCGGGGGGCGGGGCGAGGGCGGGGGTCACGCGGGGCCGGGCGGCGTGGGTGGACAGCGCCGCCGCCGCTGCCTTACCGGGCGCGAAACTTCCGGACCCCGGGGGTCGGCGGTGTGGGGGGGGGGGGGGGCAGCGCAGGGAGGGACAGGAATGGACGGAGGGGGGCCGGGCGAGAGGGTGAGGAACGGGAGCGGGGCGGAAGCGTGGCAACAAAGGGAGGGACGGGGAGGAGCGGGATGGCACGGAGCTGAACGGAACGGAGCGGGGAGGGTGCGGAGTGGGACGGAACGGGGCTGAACAGAGCAGGTCGGAGCGGGTGGGTCGGGGATGGACGGAGCAGTGCGGAACGGGGTGAAGCAATGCAGATGGGTCCGAGCGTGTCGCAGCGGGGAGGGGATGGACGGGGAAGCGAGGACAGGTGGGAGCGGGTCGGATCGGGGAGGTGTGCGGCGAGATGGCTTGTGGCGGCACGTTGTGTGACAGAGATCCGATCAAAGTATGGGCAGACGCATCACTGTCATGGCGGGTGGATCGGGCGAAGGATAAGAGCTGTGGGGATAGAAAGAGGCAAAAACGAAGCAGGAGAGAGATGAATTAATTATGAAGACGAAGAAGAGACTAGGAGCGCGGTGACACTGACATGTGAGGTACTAGCATATCAGCGATGTGAGTGGAAAGAACGTTGGTGACGTAAGAGGTGGGAAGGCGAAACCTGGGGAGACTGTTCGTGTGGAATGTGCGAGGAATGGACGTGGGAGAGAGGGGAATGCAGTCCAGGGAAACATTGAAATAAGAGACGCAAGAAAGAGAAATGGAATATTGCAATCGAAATTACTAAGATACAAACAAATCCAATGCCTAAACCTTATTTTAATTTTGCAGTTTTATAATACAGCATAATCAATTCGAAGAATGAATTCACATGAAACACCAAGATATGAAACAGTATTGAAGGACCTAAGAATATAAAGTAAATTGGTTGAATTTGAGAAAAATCAATAGATGTGGTTACAAAAGATTTTCATACTATAGAGCAGAACCCCTGAGTGCAGAGAAGTCCATAATTTACACAATGTTTACCTTTCTTGGACCAGCTTAGCTAGCTCAGAGCATCAATTGATATCATTGCAGTGGTGACGACTGCTCTGATCGTAGATTTTCGTGTTTTTTGCGATCAACGCCAGATGACTGCCGACAATACCGGCACGAACGCGGATCCTTCTTTCATCCTGCCACCCTCACCACACACCTTACGCTACACTCACATGTCAGAGACCAGTCGGACGACCTTGCCTTGAACGCTGCGATTGATCCTGATAATCCCAAGCACTGACAGCTCGCGGGATCATCTACACCTCCCGATAAACACATGCAAGCATTTAGAGACTATTGCTCTACCACTCCAAACCTACTGGGCCCGAAAGTGCCTCTCCCCAAAGTTACCTAATCATTGTCTCCCGCCAGTACTCGCTCTTGAGACTAATCACTCTTCTTCTCGTCTTTTGCTCAACCAACTGCGTCGCGCGGTAAATTGAATATCTCCGAAGCTTTTCCATAAATACGTTGACGGTCGACAAGGCAGGTGTGGTAATCGGAAGCAGCAGAATGTTGCGACGATGGGATTTGCGAACGAATGCTATCGAGAGACGTAGATGACGCACGGAGGGTCTCGCGGGCGGCACCTCACTCACGAACAAGGGGCCTGCGATGCCGTTAACAGCCCGATGCACCGGGACCTCGCAACAGAAGCAACACAACCTTCATCAAGGGGATGAGTAAGATGTTCTTGAGCAAGACAACATGTGGGCGCCCCTGGTTTCCCGAAGGAATTCAAAATAAAGTACGCGCAAGCTTTCAGCGCTGCCATATGAATCATCTCGAGACCACACTCAACCCAGACGCCGATGCATAATTCAGTTCTCGAGTGTTCATGCACCGTTCCGTACACTGCAATGATGCACTGGGTTACGGTACTCTTGCAATGGGATACTGAGATGCATTGATGTGAACTCCAGACAAAAAAATCACTTCTTTGTTTTATTTTTGTCTTCTGTTATCTCAGATTTGTGTATCTGCATACAGTAAACGTGTAAGATCTTGTGAATAGATTTTCTGTACTTCCCAAAAACTCTTAAGGTTCATGTGACGAGATTGTTCATGATTTTTTCTTAATAAAGAGATCAATGCTGTCACCCTCATGAAGTTTTTGAATTTGAAAAATTAAGCTTTTCCACTTTTGAAACTGCATTTCATATTTGAAGTAGATCAGCCTCCATAAATCCGAAGTATGTTATGAAGGGGAAGCTACTCCCTCCACATCGCATTTAAGTCCGAATTAAGGAAGATAAATGCGTAGGGATGATCATGCGCAGTCCAAGATCTCTTTGTTCGTGAGCTATTTCGGCATTCTCCTGGATGTGATCAGTGGAACTACTGAAAGCGCCGATAAGGGAAATCGAATAGTGAATTCCTGACAAGTGTCACAAATTGGCGAATGTATAACACTTGAGGCAATTTTCCCCGAAACAATTTCTGACATGTAATCAATATTGAACCTTCTTTCCTCATTATTCATCGGTAAGATCGATTTTAAGGTTTTGCCTTCACGGTCGCTTCACGGGCGTTCATTTAATATTTGTGATAATTAAATTGAAAAGCAATATACTCGTTGTCACATTTTTTTCTGCAATTAAATTGTCATACTTTTTCTTCATATTTCAGTATGATTTTAAAATTGTTTTCCTTGAGAAAATTATATTTTTTAGAGAAAATTATATTATTTAGAGAAAATATTAAATACAAAGAAAACTTCGATTTGTCAACTTCAGGATTTCTCTATGAAAATAAACAATATTTGATAAACAAATAAAACTTGTGCCAGAAGAATGTGCTAATGTTACTTAAAGAATAATATTAGTATTATAATTTACTCAATTCTTTGACTTCTAAAAATTTTTCGAAAGTATTCTGTTTTTCTGTTTTTTTTCAGGTCGGTGACTCTACCTGAATTTTCACAATTTTCCAGACAGCGGCTCTCACGATACTTAGTATATTGACGTCAGGGGAACGACTATATTATATTTATGATTCTCAGTTTATTTCTTATTTGCAAACAATTTCTAGGGTTTTTAATGGAACGGTGACAGGTGATTATATAATTTGATGTTGAAGCAATGGTAAAATGAGAAACAGGAGGAACAGGGCAATCATCGAGAAAACCTGCCGCAAAACCCAAATTGTCCACTACAAATCCTACATGAATCGACGGCGCCTTGAACTGCGGTATATGAAGTGAACAGATTGACCCTTCACCACGGATTACCCCTTCAAGGCACTGACTCAACGGACTGGTTGATTAGTTTTTCGGGCGTATCAACTGTTGAGGTCATTAGTCCCGTATATGTTATGCTTTTTTTTTATCGCAGGAGGTGGCGGTGATCTTCCCCCGCTGGATAGCACGATCCGGCACCGATCTACCCGTCGGCTTGCTGTTTTTTCATTCAGGTATCTCCCACCAGTGCGGCACCGCCCTATCCGAGATAAGCTCTAAACTCCCGACTGGTATGGCAGTGTACTGCATGTAAGCGTAGAGTGTGTATAAGAGATGATGATAAGATAAAATAAGGAAGAGGAAGGAAAGATCACGCGGTCCGTGCCCTTTTGATATGGTACTGCTCCCACATTGGCTTTGTGTTGATCGGAGAAACCACGGTAAACTACCGATCAGAGCTGCCAGCCGCTAGGACGGACTAGAGCGGAGGCGCGGCTGGGCCTCCTAGTGAACTTGAAGTGCGAGAAGCGCGCGCCCGGGCGGGGCCCCAGGCCAGAAGAGGCTGGCGGGGAGCGAGCGGGCGGGCGCGGCGCAGCACAAGGCAGCCTTTGTGCCGGGAGGCGCGGCTCGCGCCCGCTGCCGCCGCGGCGGCCGGCCACCGCCCCTCTCCCACCCCGCACGGGCGAGAGGGCGGGCGGGCGTCGCGACGCCCCCGACGCCCACGGCGCCCCCGACGCCGCGACGCACCTGCGCGGCGCGTGCCTCCACGCGACCGCCGCTCCTCCGCGGTCGGGGAATGGAGGCGGCACGCGCCGCCCACGCTCGCACCCAACGGGTTCAAAGTGATGGGCCTCACCACGCTGGCGAGCGGCTCACGTCCCTCCGGTATTTTCAAGCCTAACCTGCAGTTTTAGGCCAATTCCAGTTTTATAATTAGCGTCACAACACTAAATCTATTCATCGGAATGCTTCGGAGCTGATGTATGATGGTGTTGCAAATATGAGCGCGGATCTTTAGCGCCCTTCGAAGAATGAACACGTACTTAAGACACATCACGGCTGAATAATGTTATCTAGGACGAATATCAAGATTTGCTGGGCCGTCTCAACTGATATGGCGAGTTAGCAACAATGACTGTCGCAGGGTAGCTTTCGTTCAACCGGCTTAATAAATTGGAATTTGGTGATATACATTTAGGTAATTCAGTATGATTTTATCAATACATGTGTGAAAAGTTTTTTTATTTAATAGTTTGTAAGTTCATTGTCGGAGTATATTACTGGATTCAGGAACAGCTGCGACATATCGTGCAGCTTCATGTATCTTGTTAACTTCAATAAATCAATACACAAAAGTGTCACTAAAACTGCGATTCCGTGGATGCACTAGCATTTAAATCACGTTTGTAATGCTTTCTCCGTCCCATATTTTAAAATTTCAGTGCAAAATGCGTCCACAGGTCACACTACTCACAATTCATCCGACCGCTGCATCGGGAGCAATGAGCATATTTCTGGGAACGCAAGACCGACAACGGAGAATTATATCCGGCGCCGACCTACACGCCAGCTTGCGGGGGTCTTCTCGTTCATGTATCTCCCTCAGAGTGGCACTGCCCCTGCCAGGATAGGCTCTAAGCTCCCGGTACGTGATGTAGTGTAGTGGAAGTCGTTCGTTAGAATCCTCCAGAATGCGGATGCATTCAACCTAGAATCGAAATCCACCACGGTCGGAACTTGAAATTTAGGACCTCTTTAGACACGCTGCGGAGACACTCCACGAAAACGATGTTTAGAGTTTAGAAAATGCTTTAATGCATTTTCCCACTCGGTAGTGGAGGGTAATCGGGGCCATCGGACATCGTACGTCCGTCCTCGGTTTCGTTCTGGGAATGCAGAGGTTGGTTGAGCCGCCGGAAGTCTCGAGAGCAGCTTTCGACCGCGGCTGCGTTGACTCACGACCGCTCGCGTCCATTAAGGGGCAAATAACCTCCATTGGTCCTGATCGATAAGAGGGCACTTAAACCACCAAAATTCCCCTATTACCCAAGGGGACATCAGACAAAGAGTTATTGTAGACGAGGGTGCAAGAGGTTCTTGTTCAATTGCAGACGATCGTTACAACGATTTATACGTACGTATACGTATTAAATTTATAAAAGTATTTTATGTAATTTCATCTATGCAGAAAGAGTTGTCAAATTGATGTTCTCTTCCAATACAGATGATTTAATTCCAAATGGAAGAACAATAATTTTCACTTCAAAATATTTCAATAAAACAGCACTCAACACTGTCAGCAAGTCAATGGGTAAGGGAACCTTATGCCAGAATCCAGAAATTTTTGAGTATTTTTAAAAGTCACATTTCATAACGAAATTTAGAATTTTCCTTTCAGTATCCATCAAGAAGCGTGTTCCATGGCAGTGGCACAAGGCCAGCGCAAAAGTCTTAGTAAGAGAGGGAGATATGGAAGACCAGGCCCTAAGTACGTAAAAGCATTTCAAAAATGTTTTTTAAACAGAAGTTCGTTTACTGATTCCTAGCATCCGCCAGTTACGAAATACGTATGTTCATGAAAAATGAACAAATGCCTTCAAATGTACACACGAAGAGAAAAAATCAATCTCTTCACGATACAATCTGATGATTTCTTAAAAAATTCACGCAAATGAAAGTAGATGTACACGATAGCGTGACTCGCAGAACGAGAGGTTCTAGGTTCGAGTCTCGCCAATGGCGGATTCTCAGCTCCTAGTACGTAGCTCGGTTGGATGATGCCGTTGCTACGATTGCTTGGATGAGAATTCTAGTGTCCGGCCGATCGATGGTCGCTGAGTTCGATCGATAATTCCTATGACCGATCGTTGGTGACTACGCAACTCGAGCGAAGCACTCCAAATCGGACGACTCAAATGCAAGAATTCGGACCAGACTACCGCGTGTGGTCCGCGAGTTACCCGTTTTCACTAGGCTAGAGCTGATTGCGCCCGCCCATCACCCTTCCCTTCGTCAGGCTGTCACAACAAGCAGCGGGCCACATCGGTATGGCCCGTAGATTAGCGATGGGCCACAGCAAGCCAAGTGGGCGGCCCCCTTGAGCTGCACTGCCTAAACAACAGAGCACGAAATGCGGGCGATTCACATCCTGCCCCCATTCCTCTCCTAAGGGCCGAGCAAAGGGCCGACTGATTCCGAATGATTTCGAAACACCGGCGGCTTTACGAGTAGGCGCATAGGCGAGTAGTCGCCCAAACTGTAGCGTGTCGGATGACGCAAATTACTTGCTGTACTATACTTGAACTCACATTATTGACACACTAGGAAAGGACATACCCCCAAAATAGACATTTGTTAGTTAAGTGCATAAATGTATTTAGAAATTAATATAATTTTAGTAGTAAACATTTTATAAAAATAATTCAGGAGACAGCCAAAATATAAAGCAAAACATTATCTTTGGACGCAAAATAACCTGCACCGTTCAGGATGAAACAGTTCTCGAGCAAAATGGCAATTTTTGAGCTGTCTCGCTTTTCTCGCGCCGCGACGACTTTCCGCGTTACACAATCGTGTAATGTCACATGAAGCGTTTGTAGAGAGTTGAAAGCGTGCAGTGCGTCGGTCTGCGCAGGCCCCAACCAAGCAGAGCGCTACGGGAGGAGGGGCATGGGGCGGCCGCGCCGGGGAATCCGTGTCGCACGCGGCGCGCATACGAAGCGGTGGCGGCGGCGGCGAAGGCGCGGGGCGAATGCGGAGCACAATGCGCCGCCTGCCACGCCCTCCACTTTCGGCACCCCTCCCCTCCCTCCCCGGCCGAGGCCACGGACCACTCTTCCGCCCCGCGGCGCGCGTCTCGTCGCGACGCGCCGGTGGTGCGACGGCGCGGGGCGGCGCCACGACGACTGCTCGCCTCTGGGGTGGTTTGCTCCAACACATGATTGATTAGTGTCAGTGATTCTGGGCGCGTCAACTAATGAAGTCATTACAAAAGGTTATCTCAAGGTTCTGACTAATCATTTTACATTATAACTATAAATATGAACAGTTGAAAACGTAATTATTATGAAACAGATTCTGGTTTCCAGTATATTTAAAGAGGTTTGGGCGTAAAATTAAATTGTTATACGAAAATTTTTCTAAAAAGCTCTGTGGTGGTCGGAAATGGGTCTTAAAATGGTTCAAAGACTCATGATGATGGTAGTAGTATTCGCAGGATTGGTGGTGGTAGTGTTAGCGACGGTGGTAAATGGTTGTGGTGGTGGTGGTTGTGGACCTTGTGGTGGTAGTTGCGGTGGTGGTTCTGATGGTAGTTGTGATTGTGGTTGACGGCTGGTGGTAGTAGTTGTGGTGGTGGTTGTGGAGGTGGCGTAGAAGGAGGCGGGATGATGTCGTGGTGAGGGGGAGTGACCCGTGGGTCGCGGCGCACTCGTGCTCGCTACTTAGCTAACGGGAAAGGCAGACAGAGATAGCAGCACCCCAACACTGCGAGATAATACCCCACAGAGCCTCAACGTCACATTCACCACTGCTACCACCACTAACCTCACTTACCATCACCAGCAGCATAAGCAGCAGGCCGGCCTCGGTGGCGCAGTGGATAGCCGCCGTGACCAAATACGCGGAGTCGAAGGATACGGGTTTGAGTCCCGTTTAAGACATGGATCTCTTTAACTGGAGTTTTTTTTCCTTCTCTGACTTCCTAGCAGCACGTATCTCATATAACCATCTACTCGATCAATCATACAATATCTTTTATTATCATCACTTACCCCTCAAGTTCAACTTACCGACCTTCATACAGTGGACAGATTAAATAAACTAACGTGATCATTTGCCCAGGAAACGGGAGGATATACTAGGCTAAGCTTCATTCGACGACTACACTCTCTCAGAAATAAGAAAGGGGGAACATCACATTATTAATTTAATTTCAATGATAAATGAAGCCAATAAATCAGTTTGATAATAAATTTAAGGGGAATACTAATTATGAAATAAGGATTATTGAAGAATGAAAATAGGCTAAGAAATTTAAAATGGAAAAATAAACGAACACTATGGCTTAAATAAAATTGTAAAATAATTATGAGAAGTTATGGGGGAGGGGTAAAATAGTGTGCCTAAATGGCCTAGGTTAGGTCGAATATATTCATCATTGAATCACTTATCAAACGTATTTACCTGATCTTTCTCGAGTGTTAGAAAACATCATTGTCACTTAAATTTGGAAATCGTACAACGATCTCTTATCAAATGCTCAATGATTTTTTAGAACTGAGCTTAAATCAATAACCACAAGTTTCTGGATATAATTATAAATCATAAATAAAAACAATTTTTATACAATCCTGGAGACACAAACGGGTTCTTCAGAAAAAATGGTAGTAACTGCATCTCAAAAAATACCGGCGATAAATTTGTCGCCTAGGATCAAACCTCAGGGATTAAAGAAAGCTTAACGGCCAACAAAACAAAACCCTCCTGAAATACGTTGAACAAAGTGGGGAAAACAACAAGAAATCTTTCATTATCAGCGGCAGTGTCTCAGAAAATTAGAAGAGACGAAAGCTGCGGTGAAGTTGGGCGTGACTAACGCGGCGGGTCTGAAGGGCCGGAGGCTTATGGGCAGATCGCTAATGGCGCTCGGAGCACGAGGGCGTAAATCTCCCGCCTTTGATCTCGCGTCGCCCCTACCCCCGGGTTTTTCAATTTCCCGCCCACGAGGAACATAGCGCGGGGACTGGGAGCAACGGCCGAGTACACGATACCAAAGTCTACGCGTTCGATTAATTGATTATTTCGTGTTTCCGGGCACGTCAATTGCAATGGTCATTAGTCTCGTACCGGGAGCGGTAGCTCAGTGCATCAACTGATGTCACTGCAGCGACTCTGACCAGGAGGTCCTAGGTTCGAGTCCTGACGGCGGCAGGATTTTCGACACTAGCTTTTCAGCTAGGTCGAATTCAGTCGCTGTCTGGATGAGAATTCTAGAGGCCGGCTGCTCTGATCGGTAGTTTTCCATGGTTTCTCCAATCAACACCAGGCGAATGCCGGAGCAGTACCCTACCAAACGGGCCACTGACCGCGCGCCATCTTTCCTTCCTCTTCCTTGTCCTATCCTCTCCCCTTACACACACACTTCCACTAACATGTACTACACTACCACATACGAGGGTCGTCCCAGAAGTACCCTGCCTGACCTAGAGATTGCGGTAGAATTTCGAAAAATATCACTTTATTAGAAAGCAGACAATCTATGAAGCATATGTTTCTTCATATGCTACGCACATCTATGACGCTACGTTGTTTAGTATTTGTTTGGCAACAATCAATAGTGAACATTGTGAGTGAATTTGTAAAAATGGAGAAAATTGGTCTTCGTTATGTGATCCAATTCTTTAATTTGAAAGGCCTCAGCCCAACCAGTATAAAAACTGAACTAGATTCTACTCTGGGTGAGTCTGCGCCTTCCTTTACTACAATAAAATATTGGATAGCAGAGTTTAAACGAGGCCGTACGAGCTGCCAAGACGAGCATCGCAGTGGTCGACCAAATGAGGTGACTACTCCAGAAATGGTAAAGAAAATCCACAAAGCGGTACTGGGTGATCGTCGACTGAAAGTGCGCGAGCTAGCAAACATAGTAGGCATTTCGAAAAGTGCGGTACATTGCATATTATCTGAAAATTTAGACATGAGAAAGCTGTGTGGAAAATGGGTGCTGCGTTTGCTCACACTCGAGCAAAAACAGTGTCGTGAAGATGTCTCAATTGAGTGTTTAGCGAAATTTCGCCGCAACAAAGCAGAATTTTTGCGCCGTTTCATCACCATGGATGAAACATGGGTTCACCACTTCACCCCAGAGAGAAAACAACAATCAAAACAATGGACTGAAAAGGGAGAACGCGCACCAAAGAAGTTCCATCTGCAGGCAAGGTCATGACGTCGGTTTTTTGGGATGCGCGTGGGATAATTTTCATTGACTATCTTGAAAAAGAAAAAACTATCAACGGCGAGTATTATGCGAACTTATTGCAACGTTTGAGCCAAGAAATCAAGCAAAAACGGCCACACTTGGCTAAGAAGAAAGTGTTGTTTCATCAGGACAATGCACCAGCTCACAAATCCGTTATTGCAATGGCCAAAATTAATTAATTAAAATTTGAATTGCTACCTCATGCACCCTATTCGTCATATTTAGCCCCCTCTGATTATTTTCTGTTCCCAAACTTGAAAAAATGGCTCAGTGGTCAAAGATTTTCCAACAATGAAGAAGTGATGTCGGTAGTTAATGGCTACTTTGAGGAGCAAGACAGTTCTTATTATAAAAAGGGTATCGAACTTATTGAACATCGCTGAGAAAAGTATATAGAGCTAAAAGGAGATTATGTTGAAAAAGAAACATATTTTTGTCCAAAATTTTTGTTTTTTCTTTGTTGGGTCGGGTACTTCTGGGACCACCTCCGTATTCCGCGAGATCCGTCGGGAACTTAGAGCTTGTCCCGGCTAGGGCGGTGCCCCGCTGGTGGGAGAGTCCTGGTTAGGGGGAAACCCCACTAGCCGACGGTAGGTCGGCGCCGGATCTCGCCATCCAGCGGGGGAAGATTCTCTTCCAGATAGCGACTGAATTCGATCTAGGTACGAAGCGTCGTATGAAGCTAGTGTCGAAAATCCTGCCACCGTTGGGACTCGAACCCTAGTATCTCCCGGTAAGAGGCACGGGAGTGACATGAGTTAATGCCCTGAGGCACTTCAGCAGGTATGCAGATTCGAGTCCCGCGTAAGACATGCCTTTTCAAAATGCGACTGAAATTTCATCAGACCTATATTGCATCTCCTGTCAACATTCACTTCTCATTCTCTCCGTACTATCCTTCCTACAGTGAATGGTAAACCACTACTGCCCAGGAAAGGAGAGGATCTGCGAAGTCAATAGCCAAAAGCCTACGTTCGGGAATCTATAATTCGTCTTGACTCATCATCATCATCATCTTCCACCTCATGAGCGTAGCCGGGGATGGAAGGGGCAAACACCACCGAAATAAAACAGTCCAAGTCTAACGAATTGGTCTGGTGTTTATTCGTAACGTCAGTGGTCCCGGAGGGTTTGTAACCCACATTTACAAATCTCCGTAATTACAAAAAATGAATCGAAAATGGTGTAGAAATATACGTTATAAAGAGTTGAATCACTGTATATCACCAGAAATTGAAGTATATTGAAAAAAAAAAAAAAATGCAAAGTAAAAGTCTCAAAAATGAAATTCGGTGATTTTCGCAAATTTCCTAGCAATGATCTGTCATAAAAATGAAGTGCTTCTCTATCATGCACGCATAAATATCTTAATTTTTTGCTGATATGTTACAGCGTGTTATTCCTTTCGATACGGCGCTCAATATACACTGCATACGTGGATCGAAAGATCGTGGATCGAAAGATGAAAACAGTTGAATGATGTTCTCTTATGGAGGAACATATGAAAAGACAATCAGAGTCAACTTAACATGTAGTTAATTAGAAAATAAGTAAATCTGAATCAATTAAATTAGGTGAGCCGGCCCGGTGGCCGAGATCGCTAAGGCAGTAGTGTCGTAGTGATCTCGGACCGAAGGTCGCGAGGTTCGAGTCCCGCCTCGGGCATGGTTGTATTTGTGTTCGTCCTTTGACTCCTTAACATCATCATCCCCATAACATTCATTTCATCTTCATGGTTACCATAATGTTAACACCAATAGTGGTCGCTAATGACCTAGACCTTGATGCGACCTTAAATAACCAATAAAAAGGTAAAAATAAAATCGCGACAAAAGCCCTCGGGCACGTTTCTCATTGGTTGAAGTGAAGCCGTCGTTGCTTTGCCCGAAACCCTCAAAGAAATAACTGCAGGAAATGAAACTTCAGACTAGGAAAGGAAGTTATTCAGCATAGCCTCAAAACATGCAGCCACTAGCAGGCCTATACATTGTTTAGGCAGGCTAAACGCGCTGTTTCCATGGCAAACGTGCCTATGTTCACCCGGCCCTTCAGACCGTAATGGGACCTGGGCGTAAGAACTGGTCCAGAGTGAAGGCTCGGTGTTGTGGGAAAATGAACCTAAAAGAACGCGCGTACTTCAAAAGGAAGAAATTGAATACACTATTTTGAGCAAATAAGGAAAGCACAATAATTCAAAGAAAAAGGAAAGTGAAACCCGTTTAAAATAGGTGAAGAGGCACGCCCCTTCATTTGGAGAGCAGCCACTGCTTAGTGCGGATGAATGAACTCCAAATGTGCCCGAACTGAAGCCTTAATGAAATCCCCACGGAAGGTAAATAAAAGCCGAATGTCGATGCACGACAATCGACCCTGGAAGAGTCGTTTGAAAGATACCAGAGCAGGATGATATCCCGAAATACCATCTCTGGGAATTCCTTAAAATATTTACCCTGAGATCTCATCAAGGAATGAGTTCAATCTCGCTGTATCTGATCACATTGTGAGATCAGTTCATTTTATTCCATTGGACAGATATGAAGGTTAAGTGGTCCTATTTTATATTTACATTGCCAGGTTATTTTAAATAAATTGATTCAAAGTGGTTCATCACATCTCATGGAGATGAAAATGTTTTTATTAGCTCATTCTCTGTATTTCAAAGGTATTGATTTTGTGACAAGACGTGGTGTTCGATATGGATATGTATTGATAATTATGTTATTGGCTTTCGTACCAAGTATGGCGTCAAATTATTAATAATGGGCTTCAGCTTGTAGAATACTATGCGGGAACATTTTTTGGGGGGTGAAGTTCAATATGTTAATAGATGATTTACAAAAGAAAGAAACGGGTTTGCGGAGAAATTGTTGACAGGACTTACTTAATAAATTACAATTAGTTCATTAATTAAGATTCCCCTGATCAGAAAGATATTTTGAAAATAATTTGAACGAAATAATATCTGTACTTAAACCAATATTATTAAGTGAGTTAACGTCAGGGAGTGTAGAAAATAGTATTTTAATACAATGATACAAAACATCAACTGTTTCATATACATATTGAATTATATTTTGATCAGAACTCTCTTACGCAATATTAACAAATCCGTTTGTCAATATGGTGTCTCCTAGTGCTTTTCTCTTAAACAAAAGTGACCGTTACTTAAATTTCTGTTTATTTTCTTGTCAATAAGCCATATGTAATGAAGCTTTTGAGCCTTCGAAAGATGCAAACAGACAGCTAAGTGAAAACTAGTGTAAGCTTCTATCCACTAGTTCTATAACAGTTCCAAAACATGTGTAAATTATGCGTTAGGTAATTTTTATGCAGAATGTCTCAAAATAGCCAGATTTCGCCGAAAACGTCACATTGTGAAACAAACCAAACCGTTTGGTCCACTAACCTTCAGTTATCTCCGTAGTTTAGAATTCCAAGTTCGCAGATACTTCTGATAGTGATGTGCTCGGTTTACATATTTGTGTATTATCTTGTGTAAACATACTGCGAAGGCGTGTTTGTTCTTCTGTAAACAAGAGGAAATGTGTTGCACTACAAATAGTGAGTATTCGAAGGGGCATTGCTAAATATAACATGAACGTTGCCTCTGGAACTAACATACATGCAGATCAATTGGAAAACTTCCGTGGTCTTTTGCTGCCACGAAATCGCAAAATTAATTATCCTGAACTACTTCAATATTAAAATGCATCATATTTCACACATTTCCTATCACCACTTGGGTTTATTCCTGAATATTTCCTTTAGAAGATAATGATTTTTTTCCCTGTTAAAAAAATTTGCTTCATTCGGTGTGAAATTAAATGAAGATATTTAGTTATTTCCTATTATTTCTAGGTTATTCTAGGGTATCTTCCAGCGTCATCACCAATGTTCAACTTGTGTTTATTTTTCTCCAAAATAACTGATGTGGTCCTTGGAACATTTAGAACTATGATAATTATTGAATAAATTATTTATTTAGAAGTATGTGGAAGATTTTTCAACATTCTCAATGTGTTCTGATCTTAACCGAGATTTTAAGCAGCAGATCTTAATACAATGAAAATGTGTTAAGTCTTGCAGTCATGTGAATACCAGACAAATAGCATTAATGGATGCATCCACAACGGGTCTCGTTTATTTCCATGAGATAAACCGAATGTCAACCCTTTCGAGAAGTCCATCTAGTTGAGTGGGGAAAGTGGTGCGACGTCTAATTGTTCATTTAGGCATCTTGCTATCGCGTGTCGACGCACGGGAGCTTTGGTGAACTTCAGCACCAACCACGTTTTAAATGCCGTTTTAAATGAATCCTAAGGAACCTGATATTGAGACGACATTTGAAAGGTACAGGTTGGGAAAGCTTTGAGGCGTCATCAATGGAATGATAGCAGTCCAACTCCAAATAATTTGTGAGAAGAGATCTGAGGTGGACATATTTCTTCAAAAATGTTATTGAATGAGAATCTATCATTGTATTTGCACACAAACATCACCGTTTTAGTTTCCAGTTCATCATATTCTTGGAGATATTTAGTTTCGAAGCATTACCCTCAATAACTAGATATAATGGAAGATAGTAAAGCTATAATTAATTCATACTCATTAAAACTCATTAATATGTTTCAGTTTTCTAAGGAACCTTGGTTATCCCAAGGTAGTCCAATTGCAGCCAAACAATTTTTAACATGGAACACTTGTTTCATTCCAGGGAATAATAGAATCAGTCGCTGTAAGTAATAGTTATATTTATGAGTACGTTAAAAATAAAATTTATCGAATTAAATTATTTGTGAATATTTATTTAATTAAATTTCTTAAATATTTACATGTAAGCATGTTTATTACCTATTTCTTGTGCTAGTGACAAAGTGATTATTCAGACAAATTAATTACCATTACCAATTAATTTCAAACCAAATGAATTACCAAACAAATTAATTAGCAAATTTATACTTATTCCAGAACGCCCCTTAAAATGCAGAAATTCAATCTGATTGCGGTTTTAAATATTTTGCTTACGTGGATACTTTTATGTTTATTTTGTGATTGCTTCTTTCTTTATAAATGGATATGAATGCAATGCGAGATTTTAAATGGTTGAAGTTTTCCTGTTGTAAACAACAATATTACCTTCATATTCCGCAGTCGGAATATTTATTAAGAAAATAACATGCCTTCCAGGCAGTCGCTTTGTTATCTCTCTCTGCCGCCCAAGGCCTAGGGAACAGAACACGGCATCGCGCGGTTGGCCAAGCGATGCGACTTCGACAACAAAACATCCATGTTGCCAAACATCGAGGTTAACAATACATCGACCAAAAAACCACCCATGTTTTTTAAACAGCTTTAAAGCTGGTTTTAGTAACCTCGGACATTAAATTCGTGCGCAACAAAATTCAATTTGACAGTGACCGTGTACATTAATTTAAAATTAAAATTTAAGTGAAAACAAATTTTAAAAATGTCTCTCCACGTGCGAAATACGAGGAAAGACGGTGAAATATCAGGGCATCAGGATCATCACGGGCGAGGGACAGTCTGAGCCATGAAGGTACTACAAACTGCGTTCGTTTGGTTCGAAAACCTAAAAGAGATAGAGGAACAATCAATCATTATTTCATATTTTAACTTTTATAAAATTGTAATTAAGGGAATTTTCCGTTCACGAACACAAACGTAGATAAGTAAAAACATCGATGTTCAAAAAACATTTGCTTCATTTTCAACGTTTAAAACAATATTTTTATAGAAACTTGGATGTTTTGATAACATCGCCATCGATGTCGCATTGCTAGAAGGAATGCAACACCAATGTCGATGGCTTCAAAACATCAATGTTTCTACATAAATATCGATGTTGTCAACATCGATGTATTGAAGCTGATGTTTTGTGAACATCGATATTTTATGCTCGATGTTTTTACGTTTACGATGTTTTGTTCGGAAAATTCCCATAATCACAATTTTTTAAAAGTTAAAATATGAAATAATAACTGATAGTATCACTTTCAGTTTGTTTTCGAACAACACAAACGCAATATGTACTACCTTCATTGAAGAAACTGTTATTACTCGCCCGAGATGATCATAATGCCCTGATATTTCCTTCGTCTTTCCTCGCATTTCGAACATGGAGAGGCGTTTTTAACTTTGTTTTCAGTTAAATTTTAATTATAAAATAAGATGCTAGGCCATTGTCACGTTAAATTTTGTTGCACACGAATATAATTTTAGAGGTTACTAAATATACTTTAAAACATCGATGGTTTTGGTCGATGTATTTTGAAATTGGATTTTCTAAATTTTGATCATTGATGCTAGGCAACATCGATGTTTTGTTGTCGATGTCGTATGGGTGACTCGCGCGTCCGGCAGCTCTGAGCCCGGAGAGGAAGGTCGGGTCGCGCCCACGCGCTGACCCAAACCAGCCCGGGCCCAGGCCGGGGGCACGGAGGCGGGAGGAGCGAGCATAAAAGGGACGTCAGCGGCAATAAAGGAGAGAGAGGGAAGGGCAGTAAACGCGAGCGCTGAAAAAGAGCCGTGTTTGTACACTGCACAATGCAGTCAGCGGAGGCGCTGCCTTTCTGTTTGCTCAAGAGGATTCACGCTGAACAGCAATTTGCTCGGCGGAAGGAAAATCTGTTATGCGGCTCAACGGATTTTCTCACTTTGGGTAGCCGCGTGATGGAAGCGGCGGCAGCGGTGGAGGTGGGGGTGGTGGAAGTGGAGATAATTCCCGCGGTGGCAGCTGTTCCGGTTTTTCTAGCCCAATTGAGCGTACATCATCCTTACATATAATTTTTGCTCAAGACTTTAATCAGGGAAGAAAGCAAAAAAACTCAACAAAAGATCTTCAATACTATATAAATTAAATAGTAGAAAATCTTCGGCACTTACTAAACGTGAATTCTGATACAAGAAATCTTTCTAGTTTCGTAGCAGACGAAATATCTGTATTACATTTAGTTCTGCATATTGATCCCCGTCCGGATGCCATCTCAACCAAATGACGCACAGTCCTGTGTTTTCACCCTAACTTCGCAATTCCTCCGTAGTCATGCTATCACATTTCAGCGAAAAGAAATCGTTTGCACAATATTATAGGCAATACGCATAGTCAAGAAACATTAAAATATATCTTTTATACTTTTTGTTTTAAGATTGATACTAATACATTAACATAAACAACTCTTTTTTTAATTCAGTAAACTTCGTTATGCAAACATTGCACATAAATACGGTGGTGCACTTAGATGAAGATTCGATGTACGGTGCAGGCTCATCTCGCTTACTCCAGCCATGGCCGCGGCCCACTTCTCGTGAGTCGCTTGGGGAGGGGTAGAATGGACCGCTTCTGCGCCTGCAGTCCCTGCAGGCTCAAGTTTCCCCTCCCCCCGCGCCTTCAAAATCTCCCGCCACGCGCCTGCCCCCCGTCTCCACCCCCCCCCACGGCTTCACCGCCCTGCCCCACAGTGGGCCCGGCCTCGCTAACGCGTCCGCCATAGCCCCCTCCCCCACTCTGCGCTCTCCGAAACCACCCTGCCTCCCTCCACCTCCTCCCTCGCCGCCGCCCTGACCCCGTCACCTCTTCCCCTTCCCCTCCTCTCCGTTCCATCTGTCCCTCGCCCGCCTCCCCGCCACTTCCACCCCGCGCCAGACTTCGCCTCGACCACCGCCACTACCCCCCCCCCCCCCCCCCCGCTCCCTCTCCCGCAGCACGAAATGGCCCGACGACCCACGCTGCCCCGCCAGCGGCCGCTCTCCGGAGGAAAAGCTGAGCAGCCGCAGGGGCAACCCCAGGGGCAATACACTGACGGTCGGTGCGGTACTTTCCATTGCTTACTGTATAGGTATTTCATTTTGTTTCTAATGATTCCATAACCTTTTTCGATACTACTGAATGAGCATGTGATCTTGATGCCCAATTCGTTGCAAAAAAAACTACACTACTACGGCTGATGGACGTAGAAAAAACGCTTTCAACTTCGCCCTAAAAGGATTGGCAGTGTCCTCACCGTACACATCGCATGCCGCAGGGAAGCTTCCCCTCCGTCGTTCAGCGTAGTGTCGCCAGGCGTTCGGTATCGGCGATTTCACGTTTTCAAGAAAGATGGCGTCACACGCATAGTGCACCAATCCCGAACAGTTTCCTACCTGCAGGCGCTGTAGCACCCGCCCACGAATTCTCTAAATCATTCCAAGCGGACGATCAGGCAGGGGGATGACAGAATTGACAGAAGATTCCCCTACGCCTCGCGAGATGAGCCCCACCCCTCACGGCTTTTTACTTGGCGATATTACATCAAGAGAAACGCGTTCTTGCTTCTTCTTATGGCTTCTTATTATTATTCATGACAAATGACCTAATACTATTTTCAATTACACTTGAGTGATCAAAGTCTCTTTACTATACTTGTTTTTTTAACGTGACATCAGAGGGTATTATCTTCAAGATGAAATATGGCACGACTTTTTGCGTCTTTCTTGGTCCTGTCGAAAGATGTCACATGATCGCGACCATATCAAGCAGTGCTGCAGATCAAGCAACTCTAGCGGCGGGACCGAGAAAGACGCAAAAAGTCGTGCTATATTCCATCTTGAAGATAATACCCTCAGATACCACGATAGAAAACCCAAATTATAATTGAATTTGACAGGTTTTAAGAAAGTAACCAATACACTATTTAAATTATCTTATTACAGAAGCAATTATTTTATCGTTATATAGTACATACTCGTAGTATGTTTTGGCGGACCGCAGAAAAGTGTACATCAGACCGTAGGAAAGTCTGATAATATGAAGACCAACCCATACAAAATGCACCTTGTCAAATCAATCAACATTGCATCTACTTGAGTTACAGAACGCCAAAACCTCGGCACAAACATATCATTTTCAATCCTTTTTAATTTCAATCCTATTTAAGGTCGCTTTTCTCCTACTAAGGTGACCACTGTGAGTAACTTTGGTTTACGGACTCCACAAACTTCCATGCCCCGGGCGGGATTCGAATCCGAGACCCTTCAGTCACGAGACAGCTACATCTCTTCCGGCTTAGCGACCTCGGCTTTCCAGGCCGGCATTTTCATTTGTGGGGAGAGGGATGGTTGAAAGAAAGTGAATCGTTGAACGTTTCATGAACCCGAGAGGAGAGCGAACGAGAGCTTCGCACTACTTCCTGTCCCTTCAATAGTCGTGCCCTGGAGGCGCACCTGCGTTGAAAGGCCGCGCCGTGAAAGCGCTGTCTGTGGTGGGCGCTGCGCCTCCCGGCCTGCGCATCGCCCGTGCGATCTACGCGCCGCGTCTCGTCTCGAGCCCGATGGCCGCTCTGATTACGTCCCTCCCTGCGCGAGACTTCTCCGCGCAGCCAGGCGCAGGACGTGGATGGCAGCCGCTCGGGGATGAGGAAAATTTCGCCGCCCCCCTTATTTAGGTATTTCAATTTACAAGACTACAATATACAAGCGTGAACAATTGGTCCGAATCGTAGGTGCCACAAAAATATGAAATGAAATTGTTAAAATTTTTACAAGATATTATTATAATTATTTATTGTGAAATTTTGCTGCCCCCTAAAAGTGCCGCCTGAGGGGGGACGCCCCCTCAACGCTACGCCACTGCGTACAGCGCAGACGAGCTCTTCGCCGCCTCGCGCCAGTTGGATGGCAGAGAGAGACTGCAGTCGAAGGGAAGGAAGGCACAGGGATCATCGACTTCCACTCTCTTCAAATATACAGAATCCAAATGTATTTCAAATCTTTTATTTAAAAAAATGTATTTGAAAACATTTGAAGCGTTTGGGGATATTTACGATTTGCCTTCCGTTATTCGTAAATATCATTACCTTAATTTTGGTCGAAATGTGTTCCGAGACCGCACATATCGACAAAACCTACTGTGTATAATTACAAAATGAGCCACAGATTCCCCCAAATTTTGTTTACGAATAGTGGGAAACTTTTTGTGGATTATCCTGTTGCTACCCAAAGCCATCCATTTGTAAATTTATCCTTCAAAACGAGATACATTTGTAATTTCGCTCTCAGCGCTTCAAACCACGTTTCACAAATTTTATTATCTCGTGTTGAGTAAGACCTATTTCGAAAACTTTCTCAGCTGCTGATCTGTCCTTAGTAATGATCAGTTCATGGAATTTTGGTACGCAAAGTTCCTGCGATCCTGAAAAAAATATTCAATGCAACTTCTACACCTCCCATGGTTCTCTCTGCTCAGGAGTCCAGTTCAACACGGCTGGTAATGATTTCTCTTGAGAAAGAAGGAAATGGAGGATGCGGTACAACGCGCTATGAGAAGTGGTGAAAGGAAGCAGCAGCTTCGCATCCCATACGCCAGGGGCTCCCATTGAGGAGAAACTGGAAGATGGCGCAGGGCGAGCCTCTTGGGTTTTGCCCTTTGCCCAGGGCGAGGCCGCGCGGGAAGAGCGGAAGCTCCGAAGAGGCGTTGGCGCGTTGCCCTTTGTCCCTTCTCCGAAGGGCCAGGGCCCAGCGCCACAAAGGGCACCTGCTGCTCAAACGCTTCATTCAGGCACTTGTGTGAATGGCCACGGCGGCGCGGGACGCCCAGCCAGTGACAAAAGGCCACACACGCCCTTCCTCGGACCTTCCCAGGCGCACATCTTCAAGGACGTTTTTTATCCTTTATTCCGATTTATTTATTGTGGCATTAAAACATGCGATGTTTTTAACACCAATACAGAATTAAGGGAAAGGAGAATGTCCATTATGGTTGGCTGAACATGATTTTCTGAAGTATGCAGTGAACATAGAGTAATAACATAATACAAAGTGCTTGAGAAGTGTGAACAGCTTGAGTGAAATATGTAGAACATAGAAGAGTATCTTTTTCGCGTACATGCCTTAAGTAACACTTCACTACTTAATACACTGCCACACTTTTCGCACTAGAGCTCAACTACTTAATGCGCTAGCACTCACGCTAAAGAACTCGCGTGCTTGGTGTACTTGTCCTCTAATCACCTTCACGAAATTGTGATATCATAACTATTGAAAGAGTTTATTTAATTCGTATTGTCAATTGCAAAATCGTCGATTTACGGACGTTTAACGATAACAAATGATTTCGTTTCAAATAGTTCAATTCTTTATAAATGCACACGCAAATGAGCAAGCGTTTGGAGTAACCCTTTACTCATTTCATTTTGGAATGTCACAGAGCTTAGAAAAAACAGGTCTTCATGTCAAAAGAAAGACATCGTCCTCATTTCAATGGATTTGACTTAGGCCTCTTAACATGAAGGCTTGACATTTCATCCAGACAATTTTTATAATACTTCGAGGAAGTCGGAGTGGTAACTTTTTGTCATTTGTCCTTCCTAGCGGAATCTGGAGGTACGGCGAACATGGAGCATCAGAGGCACCGGAAGATCCTGGCAAAAAGGGGCCCCGTGAGGTTCGTAGGAAGCGGTCGGACGCGGCACCGAAGCCTTCGGCGAATCTCCAGTCAGTGCTACAAAGAACATCGACGACAAAAAGAGGGGACAGGTTACAAGACGGATCTTCTCAAGACTCATTCATAAATGGAATAGGAATGAAAAGACAATTCATTCAGAAAAGAGCGTAAAAGCAATTCGTATTACTACTCTGGCAAAATATATAAATGCCATTCCAAATATAAAATGAGGTTTTGGTTATTTCATTGGGAAGCCTTATATTAGAACAAGGAAAGAAAATGTAGGTTTTATGGGAAAGGGCCTGCCTGAAATGGATACCACAAACTGTGGTCATTGTGTTATATTGCCGCTGGTTGTTATATTAATAGTGAAACTTAGGTCTACAATGCACTACAATAAAAAAATGTTATGAATAGTAATAAACAGTGCTCTGCCACAGAAAGTAAAAAATTAGAGATTTAAAATAATGTAAAGCGGTGTACGGGCAAAAATAGTTTGCACGTTTTTTTATGAATTGATGGTTATTTGGTTTTGAAAGAAAACATGTTCCAGGCCCGAACTGCAGTTAAATAATAAAAAAGACATTAATATAATATCAACTTCAGTTGGTGATGCAAGGTACTATAAAATTACATCAATACCAGATCCCACTCCTTTTCGCACCTCATTCCTAAATGATGAATGTTACACTAAAAAGTTACACTAAAAAGTATTTCATCAGCAATTAAAGCGAGTGACATTTACGGGTAACTTACAAAATTCTAGTCGTGAAACGAAAACTTAGAAATTAAAGAGAAGTGTGCACATCTGACCGTTGGTGGCGAAAAATGACACAGGAAGAAGCATCCTCAAAAACCCTCTTCCAAGCAAAACATATTCCGAAAAAAAAGTGTCTTCGCAGAACGGCGAGCGGGGCGGAGGGCGTGTAACCGAAAAGCGCACGATCAGAGACAGCGGCGGCGGCGGAGGCCATATGGCCCCGAGACACGGCGGCCATGTTGTTCTGGGAGGGGGAGCGTGCCACGTGCGCGCGCCGCGGGCGCAAGACGCGGAAACGCGCGCGGGAAAACAACCCCCACCCCTTCGCTGAGCTACGCCACAAAAAGCGACGGCGACCGACAACTGCCAGCGGTCCCACCCAAACATTACCGTTTCTCATTCGTAAACACAGTTTTAGTATAACCATAAGACGCAATAATTAACTGCTCTAATTGAATTGTAATAGTATTACTATTATTGAATTGTATTATTATTATTATCATTATTATTATTATTATTATTATTATTATTATAAATTTTCCGGAAAACGGGAAGACAAAATCATAAAATTATTGATGAACTTTAACATGAAACTTTAAAATATTATTTATTCATTTATTTAAAAACATATTTATTGTTAAGATTTGGGAAGAAAAAATTAAATCTGTAAATATTTTACTTCAATGAGATTTTTAAATGCACCAGAGGAAAGTTGTAATAGATGATAAGAAATAAACGGGAAGTGATTGCAAATAAGATTGAAAGACAGTAAATATCAGTTTGTTATGTTTTTTTACTGGAAAGAGTTGCAATTTTAAACATTGAGTTTAAAACTGAGAGCCTCAAAATTTGTTTCAATGCTTTGTGTCAATGCTTTCTTCATCTGTAATTGAAACGTAAAATATTAAAAAAAATCTGTAAATGAGTACGTATCATCCCAAATGTAGTGTGTCGTCTGGTATGAATGTATTCGTGAGGTCTGGTACTAAATATCTTGCACAATGAACTCAGATAATGGAATAAATTCAAACGGATGCCCTGAGAGTGTGTTCTGACAACGTAGTTATCCAAATCAGTAGTCAGTTCTGAAATTATTTTCAGTGAGTCAGCGAAGTATAATTTGAGACACCACTTCATCAGCTTTCGAATTTGTTATCATATCTTCTCATCCACATCGTTTCAGAACTTCCTCCAATGCACCTGCACCCATTCCAAAATTAAACTGCAGGCGTTGCGTTTCTCGTTCTTCTCACCTAATTTTCTTGTAGTGTCCCGCATTTGTATGTTTTCCTCCCTTGCACGAAACGCGAAAAT
This sequence comes from Teleogryllus oceanicus, assembly GCA_964035755.1. NCBI lineage: Eukaryota > Metazoa > Arthropoda > Insecta > Orthoptera > Gryllidae > Teleogryllus > Teleogryllus oceanicus. Next base: position 127,201,530 of record CAXIVR010000006.1, read on the forward strand.
GAACCAGTGTGTACGTCGACGCCTCTAAATATTGCTCCCCTCTCCTACCCTTGACATCCAAGCGAAGCCAACACCCGGCAACCTCTCGGTCCCCTTCAGTCTGCAGTGTTGTCATTATTTCTGGCACAAGACAATTGAAGAGCTTATTTCTAAAGTGACACTTCACTATTTCCGTTTTGGTTAATTTTCTAGTTTTCGTGTTTTCGTGTTTTTCGGCAACATAGGCACAAACAAAAGTAGTCAGACCCTAAGACTTGACACACGTTTCTCTATGTATTTCGACCCGCTGAATCCGAATCTGAAGCCAGAATTCCGCCACCGCCCTCCAGTTTTTTATCGCGAAAAAACACGGTGAATTTTTGCTTTGTTTTCGGGTGTTGTAGTCAGATCCGAAGACTTGACATGTGTTTCTCTATGTATTTCGATGCGCTAAATTTGAATCTGAAGCTAGAATTGCGCCATCACCCTCCCGTTTTTTTATTAAAAACAATTGGAGGGGGATGGCACCATTCATTCCGGCTTCAGATTCAGATTCAGCGCGTCGAAATACATGGAGAAACTCGTGTCCAGTCTTTGGGTCTGACAATTTTTTTTGTGTGTATGCCCGTGTTATTATATGACACTTCTCCATCATGCTGCCAAATATTGTGTTCAAATACTGCAATTCTTTCTACGTTAAATGATATTCGAAACCTGCGGAATTCTTCAACTATAAGGCTGAAAGTAAATTATTCTCCTTCCTGAAAAATTGTGTTTTTTGGAGATACGTCACTTCGGAAACGAATACTTTAATTTGTTATAAGTGCTGGTTTGGTGGAGAAAATTATATTTCATTATATATTATCTATCGTTCTGTAATAAAATTTGCACAATTGAACGTGCTCTAGAGCTTAAATTGTCTAACGAAAATGCGGAAGATATATGAACTATAATTCATTTTTCATTTAATTTCTAGAATAAATTTGAATTAATTTATCTTACTATAAAAGTGCAAAGGGCAAACACTGAATTTTTTGTAGTTTTCTGAGATGCACAACACTTGCGAGATCCGCCGTTCACAAATACCCTCTATTCATTGTACAGTAGCGAAATTCCTTCGGGTTACCTTTAGTTTTTCATAAAATTGTCTAGTTATAGAGGTGTCTAAGTTGGGTGGTCGCTTATGAATTTTAATCATCTTTAATTATTATATCTGATTATTGGATTTTTCTACAGAGCCGCAGAGAGAGATATCGAAAGCAGAGGATCGGAGGGGTTCCCAGGTACTGAGGCTCTTGGAACTTCTGGATTTCTTCGACCGTGTAGTAACACCTCCCCATCCCCTCCGCCTCTCAAACGCACGCGTGGATGCGTGCGCTACGGCTGTCCAAATATTTGCTCTCGTGCGCACGCAAAAAACGCACGGAAGGCGGCGACAGCGCGGGAGTAGCACGGGGGCGCACGCGGCCAACGCACCCCGCGCCAGCACGGCCTCCTTCACGCACCGGCCACACGGACCTCGGATCGCGCGCGATCTTCTCTTCCTCTCCTCTCCCCTTACACTACACTATCATACATGCCGGGAAATCTATCGAGAGCTTAGAGCTTATCCCGGCTGAGGTTGCACCCACTTAGGGAGATATCTGGTGAGAGAATCCCTAAAGTTGACGTATGGGTATGGTGCCGGATCAAATGTTCCAATGATTGATTGATTGTTAGTGATTCTGGGCGCGTCAACAGCGTAGGTCATTAGTCCCGTAAGTGTAGTGCATGTTTTTCCTCTGGAGATGGCGGTGATCTTCCCGCTGGATGGCGAGATCCGGCGCCGACCTACCGTCGGCTAGTGGGGTTCCCCTAACCAGGACTCTCCCACCAGCGGGGCACCGCCCCAGCCGGACAAGCTCAAGCTCCCGACCGGTCTCCTGGAATATGTGGTAGGTAGTGCATGTTAGTGTGTGTGTGTGTGTGTGTGTGTGTGTAACGGGAGAGGATAGGACAAGGAAGACGTAAGAAAGATCGCGCGCGGTCCGTGACCTGTTTGTTAGGTTAGTGGCTCCGGCATTCGCCTGGTGTTGATCGGAGAAACCACGGAAAACCGATAAGAGCAGCCGGCCGCTAGAATTATCCTTCAGACAGCGACTGAATTCGACCTGGCTGAAAAGATGTGTCGAAAATCCTGCCACCGTCGGGACTCGAAGCTAGGACCTCCCGGTCAGCGGGACTGCAATAACATGAGTTGGTGTCTAATGTTCCAGCGCTGGAGGAACACTACCACCTCGCGACTATTACGTGAGCTACACTCACGGGACGAATAGCTATAGCAGTTGACATACTCTATCCGAGCACCTCTTCTGCACTTGCGCTCTTGAAGGGCACCTTGGTTGTAGCTCTAGAGAAGAAATGGAAACGCCCACCCGGTTTCTAAGTTTCTCCGCGATACCCACGTCGTTAGTATCAAGGGGGCGTTGTCAGGAACACCAGGCCCGTCGTCCGATGACGGCTTCGAAACTTGCTTTACATGCAAAATCCCGATGGGAATAAGAAAATCCGGGAGCCTTTTTTCTCGGTAATACACACGTTGTTTGTCGGAAGGCGTGTACTGGGAACGCGGGCGTGTTGGCTACCCGAGGGTGGGATTGAAACTTCCAAGCTCAAGAACCCCGTCGGGGATTGCACATTCTCAGATTCTCGATGATACCCACGTCGTTAGTGCGGAAAGGAGTCGGGGGATTTAAGCCCCCGGGCACATAAAAATATCCACTTGTTTGGACTCTTAGGAGCCCTGAACAAGACAGAAATGAGGGATGGTCTCGATCGTTGTGTACGTAAAAATTAAAGAGCACACGACTGAAAGCTGAATTGACATGTCATCCAAGCAGTAAGAAACGGATCTCGTTATTGCGGTTCCATAATTTCAAAGTGGTAGAGCAGGAGAGAGCGCTAGATCTAACCTAATGCTCTTAGTTATTATATCTTAATGCATACAGGTTCTCAGTAGGTGGTAAAAAAGGATGGAATGGCGCATCCAGATATCACAACAAAAACAGTTCACATGAAGAAATAACTTTCAGTTTTCAGTTCTTAAATGAACTGATGATGATTCTTCACAGAATACAATCAATTTGAATTTCATTAAACTGAATTGCACTATATCCGATTGCTCTGATGTTTTAAGAGGCAAGGTCGCCTTCGAAGACTCACTATTTTGTCTCACCTTCTAATTTGAAATTTGAGCAAACGACTAATTTCTATACAATAAAATATGTAAATGAAAATTATCCAATACTTGTCATAAAACTTGTTTTTTCACGGATAAATTATCGAAAAGGAATATCTTCAGAGAGGTTATTTTGGTATGTAACGTTTGTTGATGATGCTCTACATTCTCTGACACAAGAGGAAAATATTGTTGTGTTTATAAGTGGAAAATAAGAGTTGCCTAACACGTGTTTCGGCACCTATATAATATCCGGCCGATTTTAAAATAATGTGGTTAAAGTTCATCCTCGGCAAAATCAGTTCACCGGAACTTAAGCAGTAAACCGTTGAAAGACACTAAGCCAAATATACTCGCAAAACTCATCCACGATGTTGCGAGTCTGCTTTACAACACGTTTCATATGATCACGCATATTCTTGTCACGAATGATATATTTTCGTCAATATGTCTAAGAAACTAATGTTTGTTTTTTGAAAAAACAACAAAAAAAACAACAACTAGAGAGTTGTGTTTTCCCGTAGAGACGGGACGAACGGCGACGGGCGTAGGGTCTTGAATTAGTAATTTAGTAAGTTTAAAGTTTTGTGTTTTTTCATGTATTCATGTGTTTTGTTTAAATATTGCTAAGTTAATAATTTATAACTGGACAACGTGTGTTTGATCAAAATAAATGTTGTTAGTACCAAGATTTTTTATCTTTAGTACATGCTAAATGTTTTGTCTTATTTTGTGATTTAACTTGACCTAAGCCTCGTTGTTAGGTTGTTTTTACATACTTTACTAATCCAACCTGCGTTCAAGGTAAAACAAAAATCATTATGCCGGCCCGGTGGCCGAGATCGCTAAGGTAGTAGTGTCGTAGTGATCTCGGACCGAAGGGTCGCGGGTTCGAGTCCCACCTCGGGCATGGTTGTATTTGTGTTTGTGTTCGTCCTTTCACCCCTTATCCTCAATAACCATATCGTTTCATCCACATAGTTACCATACCGTTAATAGCAATAGTGGTCGCTAATGACCTTAGATGTTGAAGCGACCTTAAATAAACCAATTAAAAAAATCATTACATTACTGAGATTGTAATTTATATGACGAAATGTAACAATTTCTTGTGCAAATATTTCACACATGTATGAGAATTCGGAAACAATGACAAAGCAATCTCAGTAACTTCGGTGGTAATAGTATGTCGCTCAGAAGGGAGATTTGATCCTTGTTAATAAAGACTTGACAATTTTATTTTGACATTAAAGTTAATTCTGTAAGTTTATTTAGTGAAACTACTCCAATCGATGCCAGCCTTCAATGGGATGTCCAAAAACCACTGTCGTGCAACATCGCCAGAGGTATAGATATTGAACCATATACAATTGTTTTAAACGGGCGACTTCGTCTGTTCTAAGCATCGATGGAGTAATTCTGAATGGTCATGCTTACGGAAAAAGATCTTAGTTCTGACCGAGTTATCGAAGAGTGTGAGGTGAGGTATGAGACGGCGTGGATTGTGAATGGGTGGGGATGAGAGCGGGGCGGGAAACGGCGGAGAGTGACGGCGCGGGGAAGAGCGGAATGGTAAAGAGCGGGTCGGGAGGGGGCAGGCCGGAACCTGTAGATGATAAGGAGAGATCGGAGAGGGCCGGAGCAGGCTGGGGGCCAAGGGGGGGGGGGGGCGGAACCTGAGGGGTGGGCAAGCGGGACGCCACGAAGTAGGGCGGTGCGCTGGTGGAGCGGGGCGGAGCGGGGCGGAGCGGGTCGAAACGGGGCGGGGAGGGGAGGAGCGGGGAGGAGCGGGTCGGGCGAAGCGGGACGCCACGAAGTAGGGCGGTGCGCTGGTGGAGCGGGGCGGAGCGGGTCGAAACGGGGCGGGGAGGGGAGGAGCGGGGTGGAGCGGGGCGGGGCGAAGCGGGACGCCACGAAGTAGGGCGGTGCGCTGGTGGAGCGGGCGGAGCGGGTCGAAACGGGGCGGGAGGGAGGAGCGGGGTGGAGCGGGGTGGGCGAAGCGGGACGCCACGAAGTAGGGCGGTGCGCTGGTGGAGCGGGCGGAGCGGAGCGGCATCGGGTGCGGGGAGGGACTGCCGTGTTGAAGCGGGTCAGGGCGGAGTAGTGAGTGTGGAGGGCCGGAGCGGGGCTGCGCCGGGTGCTGGTGTTGGGGCCCGCCCAGGCGCCACAGCGCCGCGTCGAGGGCGCCGGCGCGTGCGGGCGGGCAGGAGGGGCGTGCCGCGGGGCGTTTTTGCGCGCCGCACGCGCTCTGCGCTTCTGGTGCAGCGCCGGCGCGCGCATGGCCTCCGCCGCGCGGCGCAAGGCGGATTCGCTGCAGCCGCACGGCGCGGAGGAATCCGAAGGAAAACGCCGCTCAAAAGGCAAAAGGACATGCTTCATTAACTCTGCACAACGGTAATCTTCATGCGAATTAAATTTATGTTTGAGGTAAAATCTTAAGTCCCTCTACTTTTGATAAAATAATGAAAGAAATAGTCGTTTCATTACTAATTTAAGTTCAATTTTGCTTTCAATACATGGAAAAAATATAAGTAGATTTAGGAGAGTGACTACTTTATCTATTGAGCGCTTTACAAACGACCGCTTCAGGCGGTCAAACAGACACCCAAACGGCTAGCACACAAACTTAACGGGGTACAATGTCTGAATATAAGGCGGAAAAAAAGAGTTCATGGAAAATTTTGGACTGTTCGTAGACCGTTGATAGCTTCATTTGCTTCATCATTCATTCCTTTTTCTTCCCCATTATTTTACTCATTTTGCGTCCCTGGGTTTTGCATATTACGTATGCGTCATGGGATAATGTGCAGGGAATCTTGTGTAAATAACCTCAGAGTGAAGGACGACTGTTGCTGCTTGGCTGTCCGAATGACGCCGCGTCCTAGGCACAGGTGCCAATGTTTCAGCCGCCAAATGCATTTCGCCCTGAGGAAGTTCGCAGAAAGGTGACCAAAACATTGGCATCTGTACCTAGGACGCGGCGTCTCCCGGATAGGCAAGCAGCCACTGACTTCGGCTGCGGAAGCCTACGCTCTCTTAAGGACGACAGGTTGTGGTTTAATAAATATAGTACCTCTCTTCATAGCAACACATGTACTCTACACTTCAGACTCAATTAAACTGTATAGTTTCAAACGTAGTTAAACTATATTTTAAACAATACTCGAAAAAAATTGGCATCTTATCAGTGATAATACGCATGATATCAGTGATGTAATTTATAACAACACTAAAAAATAACAACTCATATTCTCTGGTATTGATGAGATTATCCAAAACCTGTCGACCTGAAGACTTGTTAAAATTAAAGATCGTGAAGTAAACTACTACACTCCATAAGCGTTAACATTTAAGTGATTGTTATCCCCACATTTCTATCAGTTTTGCGGTTCACAGTTAGAAATATAATGTATTCGATGACGACTACCAACGCCTATTCCCTGGTACACTAAACAAAGTTTTGTCAAAGCTTTCGGCGTGGTGTGACGTAGACAGAAAGGAGAACAACCCGACACTAATGATAACAGAGGAGGAAGACTCCCCGAAGGCGTTGCGTCTGGCGCCGGGAAGGGGCAAGGAGCTGCGCACTGTCTTCCGCGTTTGCTCCCGTGACGTCACTGTTTACTCGCCTCTGTCGCCGCCGATGCACAGTGCGTTCAACTCTCAATCCGCGGGATCGCAATTCCTCTTCTGGATTCCCGTGTCAGTCCGTCAGTTGACGATATTGAACAAACACACAATCTGAATACAAAATCCGATGAACAATTATTTCTATTTGCTCTAAAGTTAATGTGGAGATGTAGTGTATCTAATACTGAGCTAATCGGAACATGAAATAATATAAAAATAACAAGGAAACGGTGTGCACTGATAGCAATTCTTGTGTTAGATTTGAATGACATTCAGTCAAAGATGGATGCTTCTCTATTCACACAACAGTTTACATATAATTTAAATTACAATATTTGTCAAAAATCAGAAAACATTTTATTTCTACATTTTAATTCATTAATGTTATCCAAAATTCCAAAAAATCCTTAATAAAACACCAAATACAAAGTAACATAAAGCAAAAAAAATCATAATCTAAGGAAACATGAAACTAAAAAGAAGAGTAACCAGAAGCGTAAAACACAATTTATTATTTTGACGTGGAAATGGTAAGATTTTCCCAAATCATGTCGTTCTCAGTAATTCTAAACTAAATAAGACAGACTACAACAGAATGTCAAACGAAAGTAGACAGGATGACTGTAGACTGATGGTCGTGGGATCTATGGAACATTAGCAAGTACGTGATTGACATTACTTCAGCTTCATATACTTCATTCGCTCATCCTTAATACCAAGTACCCGGGTTTCAAGAAGATGAGGGGGAGGAGTACGTTTGACAATTCATGAAGAAAGTCCGGTAGACACTGAAGTGCATTGCATTGATTTGTTAGAAATATGATTTTAGAAACATATATTACAAACTCCTAAATGAAATGTTCCATTTTGACGTATAAATATATTAAAATGTTGCGAAATATGTAGTAATATATGTAAAACATGTAATTAGATCAAAATATTTAAAAATATGTAAAATAAAAATGACTCTCATTCATTCAAAATGTCTTGTAAACTCTGTAAAATATAACTGAATGTTGTTCCTGTAAAAACGTGTATTTACATGAAAATCCGTTCCAGAATTATATATTGCAAACTCCTATATGAAAGTTCCATTTCAACGTATAAATATATTAAAATGTTGCGAAAGATGTAGTAATATATGTAAAACATGTAATTAGACTAAAATAGTTAAAAATATGTAAAATAAAATGACTAATTCATTCAAAAAGCTTGTACTTTTGTACAAGCCTAGTCCACCCCTAGTTCTTCCAGCACTGCCACAATACACGCGTTGTTGCTCGTGAGAGGGCGGCGGAAGCGCGTCGCGGATGCGGTGGCGGCGGGGGCGGGAGCGGGCGGTAACGACTTCCTGCGCGGCGGGGGCGGTGGCGGAGGCGATGGCGGATCTGCGGCGGCGCCCAACGGCCAATCCGCGCGCGCGCGTGGGCGGATGTCACCGGCGCGGCGGAGGCTTCGCAGAGGACGACGACAGGCCACGTGCGCCCCAACGAAAATTCAATAATATTTCGAAAGATGGCAACGATGCAAAATCATCGCCATGCGCTGCGTAAAAGTAGAGAGGGTACAACTACGAGTACATTTCCGCCCCCCTTTTTTTGTTTTACTTTTTTATTTACATATATCGTATTTTTTCAATGAATGAATGAAACATACTACAATGAGACAAAAATTATAACTTTCATGTTATAATACAGCTGATTTCATATTGAACTATTTACACGGTTGCCAGAGAGCTTGAAGAGTCTCTCCTCCATGCCATGCCTCCCTAGCCGCCCTTCGACAAAATGATACCTTTCAAATGATTATGCTAGTTTGTTACAGAAGAACAAACTTAATACAACTTCATGGACATGAGGCAAGAACTGCAAATTCTGTTTCTGATCGTTACGTTTCCTTCTTTCTACTGCATACGTATGAGCTAAATGGTCATGAATCTGTTTAGGTCATTATCACCAAATACTAATAAATCTTTGTAAAAACCTTCAAACGATATCGACGGCACTGTATACCACCTAAATTCAGGTATTTTTGTATTAGATTTTTTTAATTGTTCGTTAAGAGTGAATAAAATCCAGACGTGAGCGCGTTTTAAAATAATTTATGCAAAATGCGAGGCGAAGGTGGGTGGCTGAACAAGTAAATAAAAAAAACCATGCTCATATCACCAAGTGAGGTTTCTGGGAAATAGCCCCTATTACATACTTGTATATTACAAGAAATTTTTGGATTCATTGTCAGTGGGTTGGCAGAAAACTTCACGATACTGATGCCACAAAAGGTAATAAATTATCTTCCCTTAGCTCCAGAATTGTAATTTGATCCGCCGCTTCAGCTACTACTGAATAATTATGATCTATTATTCCTAATGTACTTATGCCAATCCCAAAATTGAAACGTCGGGAGTTCTTTTATTTATTTATTATCGTCAATAACCAGGAAGAACTCTATATGGGAGAGAAGTACGTGCGTTATTTGTATACTGTGCGTTATTTTGAGCTCGAGAATTCCTATTCCAGCCTTTGATTATTCTTACATGAATGATGAATAAAGGTACTATCGATATTTCTTCGTAGTACCTTTATTGGTAAGACCTTAACATACAGTGCGCCAGGAAAGTTTCTCCGCACTGAGGCGAATCAAGACCTCCTATTAAAATTTGCATTTATGTTGGTAGCAAGTAGATCACTGGGAAACAAGTGAAGGGAACAACACGTCCAGCATCTATTATGATTATGGCAAGTACACAATTTCAAGACGCAGCTTGTGCTACCAACATCATTTCTGTTGCAAACACTCTTACCAGAAACGCGCTACAGCGGAGAGACTTTCCTGGCGCGCTCTATTTACCTTAAGCTTTAAAGAGTCGATAGGAACATTTGAACACCAGAAAGGTTCGCTCCCGAGTAATAAAAAGCAATTTGCACGTGTTCCTCGTTGCCATGGCATCCGAGCGTTGGCGGAGGGGTGGCGGCGCCAAAGGGGCCTTGTGACGGCGGCGGCGGATGCTTATCGCCGGGGCTGCTTGGCGCTTGCCCTCGCCCGCAGATCGCATCGCTAGCGCTCGGGCGCCACGCCCTCCCGGGCACCGCCGCTCTGCCAACTCCAGACTGTCCACACACGGTACTTGTTTCGTCAAACCCAATGACGATGCCCCTGTCTTATCCATAACCCACGACATGAACATGTACTGGTGAACTAACTTGTTTTTTACTCGGCTTATGTGAGGCCAATTTGAAGCTCATTAACATTTTTTTTTTTGGTAGCAATCGTCAGTATTATCGCACCTGCGATCTACTGCGCAGTTCCAGTTTAGGATCTCTTTCGTGTATCTGCCCATGAGCTTGCAGTCGATTGCTGTGCGCAGTGTCATGCAAAACCTCTCTAGCATTTCAGGAAGAAGAATTTCAGTTGTCGGTTGTTAAAAATGTTGGTTGGAAAGAAAAAAAATAAAACATATCCGCAATGGTTATGTTCATTGTGATGCGATCAATATGAGGTAATTCTTTTCAATAAATTGAGTAAAATTACAGCAAGAATGTTGACTGAGGTGAGGCATGGTTTCATGTACCCCCCAATCGGCCACTCATGAGGGTAGTTTCTTCGCTTCGATGGTCTCGCACGTAAAAATATTTTTGTTTAACTTGCGTGAGTGTGAATTTGTAATGCCAAAGTACAGAAGTTATTTTAAGGAGTAGTAAAAAAATGGATCAGAGATGTTTTATCTCACTTTGCTGTCAATCCACCCGCTATCGTCCGCCTTTTCGCCCTACTTCTAAGTCGATCGCAGAGCTCTGAGCTAAACATATCCTCAAAAAGTTTCACTTTTTGAGTTGACGGGGTTAACATACCTCTTTTCTTACACCGTGCTCTTAACTCGTTCAACGAATGAACATGTCTCACATGGGATATACCGCCGAGGATTGAACATTACATTGTTTGAATAACTTCTTTCTATTTTGATAATGCTAACAAACGTCTCCGCATCAAAGTATTTGGGCATGAAATTGATATGCTGAACAGACAGAAAGTTTTGTTTATGCAAGTGGGAAGGTCGAAGTCAGAGACTCATGGCCGACTCGGAAATGCACGACCGAAAGCATATAAAATTTATACACATGCCGTTTTGTACATATCGGATTTTCCTACCTTTCGCAGATTCGCATTTATTGTTTTCTGGTTTCTGGGAATAAAGAGGCAGTTCCTTGTCATAGGAATGAAAATGGAAAACACTACTAGTTTCTTGGTTTCTACATATTAACTGTTCTTGCCAAATGGAACCTAACTGACGGCGTGACATCAGAGGCACAGCGCCACGCGGCAACAGGGCAGCTCCAGCCGAAACTGATGAGAGCAGGTGGAACAGACAGCTGGAAGCGCTGCCGATTTCAAGGGAGAGGAGACGGTCGCGTCCCGAGCGAACAAACAAGGACGCGTTGGAAATGCGTCCAGGAAATCGTCCTCTGCCTTTATGAGCCGCAGATGTCACTCGGTTTTGAAAGTTCTGTTGCCTGCGGATTCTGTTTACGAAAATGGTCACCCAAATTGTGTGGGTATATTCTACCAATAATAATAATAATAATAATAATAATAATAATAATAATAATAATAATATAGAGCTTTGCATAACAAATCCAATTTGAATATAGTACCTAAGGAATGGGATGACTCTCGATAGTATGAGAGTTTTAATTTTCATGGAATTACTGCAAGACTACAATTGTTATAACTTCCCATAAATTATTACAAATAGTTTTGAGAAAAATTTAAGTCAAATGTGATAAGGTACTGAAAGTACTACCTGATTCAATCTCTCATACATTCACTCGCTCTCTATTTCTCTCCATTCCGCTGAGGCTGATCAGGCTGTGGTTGCACCTCTCCGGTATTTTTTCTCTCTCTCTCTCTCTCTCTCTCTCTCTCTCTCTCTCTCCTCTCTCTCTCACTCACACACACACACACACACACACACACACACACACACACACACAAATACATTAGCCGTAAATCAACTTGTAGGTCGGCACAGGACCTCACGTTATAGAGAGGCAGACACACCTCTTGGATGTAACACGCACTAAACTTACGGGATTAATGACGAAAATAGTTGACGCGTCTGAGATGAATACTCATTTACTTACGATTCCATCGTATCTCTGCCCTAGGACCTGTAGGGTCTATGAAGCATCACTTGGACTCCTACGCTAATGCACATAGTAAATTTTAATTCATAGAGAAATCATCCGTTTGTGGTAGTGGGATGGGGTAAAGGGCCCAGTCCTTACCACTGTCCCAAGGACTCCCCAAAACTGCTCCAAAACTCGCAAACCACCTCCGCGCACCCAGGGCACTTTTTTTTGCGACGGCGCGCGTGGGAGCGAGGCCGTGGGACGGGACGGGGCGGACCGCCGCTTCTTCCTGCGGGGGTGGCAGGGGTGCCCGCCGCCCCACCCCATTCAGCGCCGGAGCCTGGGATCCGATTAACGCAGAGCTGGGGCGGCACCGCGGGTCGGAGCTTGATACAATCGGGGAGGGATTTCACCGATCCTTACCCCTGACAATAACACCGTTAGTCGCTTTGACGCTTTTTTACCGTTTCAACCTGCTTTTGATCAGAGGGTATTGTTCGACGTGTCACTAGTAGAAAGGAAAGACTTGAAAATGAAATGGAACAGGCACACAATTCACCCAATTCGTAGGGAATTGTCGAAGTTCAGTGCGTTTTTTCTTCTTTTTTGAGGCAGGGGATTAAATGAATCTGACACAGAAGCAAAATACACGTGTGAAAAGAAGCAGTCTACTTGCAACATTCTTGTTATTTTTCGGAACAATTATTCAATGAAATCAGTCGTTTTATAACAATAAGATAAAAGTTAATCAGGTAGAAGCACATGCAGTGTGAATTCTTTATTTTAAAATAGACATTTGTTGAATAAGTTTTACTTTATTCATAAAAATCACACAGTTTTCAATTCAGACTCTCTTCTTAAATATTTCTGAAATAAGTTGTTTCTAATTATAAGCTTAAAATTTAAAAAATGTTATATCCCAATCGGAATAGTCCTTAGAATGGAATGCGAAAATACGCGATAAAAATGGTGAGTAAATAATTTATTTTGGAATGAGTAAACTTTACAACGGAATATTTGCTTTGGATTGGTCCCCATGCTCCGCCATTCCGAATCCGCCAACGCAAGCTGTGGTGGATGTATGTTGTAGTCTACTTCTTTAATTTTTAAATAGAATTTGGCAATGGCTCGGCGATTCTGTTGCTCTGCCTCCGAGCGAAAAATTCCAGAAAGGACGAAGTTGTTTCCCACCCCTGAAAAAGTAAGACCTTCCCTTCCTCCCTGAAGAGACACATGTGGCACACTCATCTGCGACTGGACCTCTGGCGCCGAGGGGCGGTGGAGGCGGCGAGGGCAGTGGGGGCGGTGGAGGTGGCGGAGACCGAGGGAGGCAATGGGGGCGGAGTCGCAGCCTTCTGTCCCTGGTTGACCGTTCCCATCGGAATTTGCGGGGAACACGCTAACGGATTTCTGCTCCATGCGGGGAGTTTTCAAAGTGTGGCGGAAAATGTCGATGTGAGATTCCAACGATTACATAGCAGGCAGCGTATTATTTTGTAACATAAATAAAATAATAAGTATTACACTTATGTTACTGAAATTTTCGAAATATCACATTCAAATCCTTGATTTTTGGACCTGCTCATCACAGCCAAGAAAACTTTAACACCCAACGCCGAACGTTACATGTTAAGACAGATAACTTGAATACATTTTCACACATTTGATTATATATTTTTCAAAACGCAAGTAGGAATTTAATGTGTTTTTTTTTTTGAAATAACACACGTAATTTTGAAGTTTTTATTCATGCTATTCTGTTCAAAGATGAACTGAATACACTACGGACTACTGAACACATGCTTTGACTCTTCTGTTGTCTTAGAACACAGTTCCTCCGACAGAGAGAGAATAGTAGGTACGCAATTATGCCGGGCAATTTCTAGTTCAGAACTATGCTATTAATAAAATATATACGATTAATTAAAATGAAATGCACTTGCATTTTCCGGAAAAGGGAGAAAGAAGGTTTTAGAGAATAGCGAAATAGGCTCAAGGAATTTAGTTGGTTTTTTATTTATTACAAAAGTCCAATTGATTACACATCATTAAGAATGCAACGGACACTGTTTTCCCAATTCTTCCTATCCGCAACTGTTCTAATCTTCTCTGTAGTCGTACAAAATCCAAAGTGAGTTGAGTGACCCACGGAACATATAATGTTCGCCCTCTTTGGAAGCGACTGGAGCGCAGCGGTACGGCCGATAACTCAGTGGCCACAGAGCTCGTTAACGCTGCTCTGTTTCTCGCAAGGATGGGACAAACCGCTCGTTATGATTGGCTCGTGAGCGGTGTAAGTCGACTTCTGGGCAGCAAGTGATTACGCACCGAGTAAATTCGGAAAGAGCGGCAGAGGAAATGCAATTTCTCAACATTTTATATGATTAAAAGTAATTGGAAGCGCTGGTATTCTTCTTGTAACAGCAAAGCCGAATATTGGTGAAGTAATTGGTGGAGATGAAATAATCCAAGGGAAAAAATATAGGCGTGCTAACTCTCTTTCAAAACAAAGAGACCCGAAAAGGATATGCACTGTTTCCTATTATTATTATTATTATTATTATTATTATTATTATTATTATTATTATTATCTCTTTATTTCACTTCTATGGAGGCAAACATCTTACTCCAGATCGGCTTAGATTTCGGTATGATATCTTTCCCATCAACTCTCCCGATATTCAGATGTCAATACTGTTGTTCAGTGTGGTGGAGTTTTCACCAGTAGCGCCAATTTATTATTATTATTATTATTATTATTTTATTATTATTTTTGTGAAATAATATTTTAAAAATTATAATCAGCACCCTTTCTTTATTACAACTTCGAGCGTCTACGTTCAAGCTTTCATACCCAAAGTTCTGGAATTTCTGCGAGGAAATTGTTAAAATAACGAACTTAACGACCCATTCCACAAAAGCATTGGTTTTTGGCGGGGCACCATGAATTCCATGATCGGGGAAATGAATGTCACATGGAGCAATAACGCCAAATATTTTAATATCGGGGAGATGTGAAATAACCTTGCTATCTTCAACATATAAACGCAATTTTGAGATAGGAAAAGTAATGCAAATTCAATTAACATTTAAAATTGAAAAAAGACAACTAACCTGGCTGCACAAAATCAAGCGGAATTCCGAGTCTTTTATTTCGGGAGTCCCTTCAACTCTCTAGGTCTCCTCCTAGCTACGGACCTAGAGTGAGAATCAAATACACTCGCCTTGGCGCACCATTAAAAAAATACGCTTACTTTTAGTGGAGGATGGAGGAGGTTCTCGATTCTTAGAACAAAAGAAAAAAAATGAACGAGTGGAGAGGGGTTGGTGTAAAAAAATTTCCTATATTTTTGTAATAATAATTATTACAGAATTAACTTCGAACTATAAATGAATGTTAAAATTAAAGACAAAAATACCTTGAGCTAAAATTTGAATAATTGTATTAAAATATTTTGTGATCAAGTGCGTGGCGAAATCTCCTCGCGTGTGTCGGTTGCATTACAATATATTTGCACTAATTTTCTGCAAAGTACATAACATACAATTTCTCATAATTTTAAAAGGAAATTACTTTTAAATCAAGAAGTGGCAGGGGGGTTTGAAAAGGAACGTTCATCTCTGAGATGGGTTTGTAGATATTACGTGGTAGGGGGCTACGCTAGCAAAAAAAAAATTGCGAACATATTTTGTTGGCTCTTCCCTGAAGACTTGCAGCTACGTGTTTGGCGAGGGGAGCAGTGATTTGCCCGTGCCCCGCGCCACACCACAGTCCCTTCTCGCTCTTTCCGTCTCTCCCGCGCCCGCAGCGCCGCACGAGGCGAGGAGGAGCTGGTGGCGAGGGCGAGGGCGAGGGCGAGGGGAGCGGCCATCGCCACAATAGGGCGCGTCCACGAGCACTGATTGCATTAGGGCCTCGGGGCCACGCAGCGGCCACGGGGCAGCCCAGACGCGGCCTCCTGCACGCACAGCCACCTCTCTCTGGCCTCGCCAGTTATTTGTTTCGCACTAGGGCTAAGCGAAGGGGGACGAATTCTTCGAGTTTCGCACGGAGTCTATGGGTGGTTTTAATAGTTTCAGAGAATCTGTAATTATTATTTTCGATACTTTTATATTTCTGTGCTTTTGAAGAACTTTTATTTATTTTAGGTCGCATCAACATTTAGGTCATTAGCCACCACTATTGGAGTTAACGGTATGATAACTATGAAGATGAAACGATATGGTGATGATAAAGGGAGAAAGGACGAACAGAAATACAATCATGCCCGGGGCGGGACTCGAAACTGCGACCCTTCGGTCCGAGATCAATATGACTCTACTGCCTTAGGGATTCGACCACCGGATCGGCAAGAGTATTTATTGTGTTTGTTTAGCGCAGGTCACTACGTTGTAGTTAAATAGTTGTGACAATTTCAATTTCAATTTCAAATTTATAATTATTTTTAACAAATAACGAAAAATTGAGTAAAATACAACTCGTTATTACGTTGTAAAGATTACCTAAACTGTCAGCTGCTCTGATGAAATTTGAACCCCTAATTTCAAATAACTTACTTAAGGATACTTTAGATAAGTAACATTCACTATAGTATCATAAATCAACGATGCTATTGAGGCAAAAGATTTGGCCGTTAATCTTTGCTGTACTTCAATTGCTTACATAAACGATAACTTAGTCTATTTAGACCAACTTAGAGCAAAGATATTTCAAAATTGTCTGAGCATTTTAAATACTACGTTTTTAAGCAAGTCAAAGTATTTTACAAAATTCGTTCAAGTTGCTTACAGATACAGAGCATGCATATATATACTTGTATGTTTCTTTTTTACACGACCGGGAGCGGTAGCTCAGTGTATCAATTGATGTCCTACAATTAGAAAGAAAGTCAAAGTATTTTACAAAATTCCCCACCAGCCGACGGTAGGTCGGCGCCGGATTTCGCCATCCAGCGGGGGAAATCACTGCCACCTCCCGAGAAAAACATGCACTACACTAACGGGACTAATGACCAAAGCAGTTGACGCGCCCGGAAACACGAAAAAAGCAATCAATCAACTTTATACATGCATATTTAATATATACAGTATGTTTTAATTTTACACTTATATTTAGCCAACGTTTGAAATATTAGTGAAATTAATAATTTTAATTAAATAGTCGGAACCAAGAGTTTTGAAAAGTCAGAGCCAATTGCAGATAGGGCACACCAAGAGCCCTAAGGCAGACTGACTCAGTCTTCCTCATGTTAAGCGCATTGTTCAAGACATTGAAGAATAAGAGGTGCATTCTAAAAATGATTTATTCAAATACCGAAATGGCCTGTTAAATGCTGTGAAAAGTCTAATCGAGAGAGAACTTTATGCTGTCACTGCACGTAGCAACCGCGGAACGTTAATACCATTCAGCACAAAAGCGTGCCAGAGCTCTAGCTGTTATGGATGTTGTAAAGCATGAGGAGGGCATTGAATTGAAAGCACCCTCTAACCTGTGAAGTTGTAGGCGCCCTGTGGGGAAGGCGTTTAGTCGCTCCTGCAGTGGACCATCCCTCATACTCTCCCGCCGCCCGCGACGCTTTCACGAGGCCTCGAAGACCTACCACAGCCTCCGCCGCCTCCTGCATGACGCGTCTAATACTTTGAAAGGTGTATACATAGTTATTTTTATTCAAATTAATTGTAATCAGTAAATGGTAAAGTAGTAAAATGACTTAGACTAAAATTATTTTTATTTACTTTCCTATTACTTCAGTGTGGTTTGGTGATTTTAGTGATATTTATTTATGTACCATAATATATTTACCGATCGCCTCTTACGCCGTAACAATTAAGCAGATCCTCAACATGTAAAACGGGCCTTCTGCTCATACAAAGTCTTTATGAGCCGGCCCGGTGGCCGAGATCGCTAAGGCAGTAGTGTCGTAGTGATCTCGGACCGAAGGGTCGCGGGTTCGAGTCCCGCCTCGGGCATGGTTGTATTTGTGTTCGTCCTTTCACCCTTATCATCAATCACCATATCGTTTCATCCACATAGTTACCATACCGTTAACAGCAATAGTGGTCGCTAATGACCTTAGATGTTGAAGCGACCTTAAATAAACCAATTAAAAAAAGTCTTTATGAGACGAATTATCAAAATATTTTGCAGAAAATTACGTTTCTGGCATTCAGTATTATTCTTTTGTCTAAAATTTATTATATTGTTTGTAATGTAATTGCATTAAGGTATAAATTTGTATCAGTTGCCCGACTCATTTATATGCGTCTGGGAGGGAGGAGGCTGATGTCTCCCGCCTTCCAGGACAAATGATCTCAGTTGTGGTTTATCTGTGTCTTCCTCTATATGCAAGATGGTGGGCTGAACATAAGGGGTTAATAATAATTAAAGATGATTGTTTATAGCTACAAGAATGTCCCGATGGAGTTTGTGGTGGCATGAAGAACCCGAATCAGGGAGCGCCCATAGGTTAGAAAGCCTCGAGCTTCAGTTCCTATAATTTGGCTGCTTCCCGAAACCCCTGTGCCAGAGAGGCCGGCAAAAATGTGTACATGAAAACGAATTGAAATACTGAAGAGAACCGAAAGTGCAGGCCGAAGAGGCGTGAGCTGAGCGTGAGTTACGAGGCGCAATGGGGGTGGGGGAGGGGGAGGAGGCGTCCATTGAGGGGCGCCCCGCGGGGCGGCAATCGCTTCGACGCGCCCTCTGCAGTGTGTGAGAGGCCCATCCCTCACGCCCGCCTCTGCGGGCTCTCCTCGGGCTGCCTCAACGCAGGAATGCGCCCCCTCCCCGCGAGGCAGGCAGCACCTTCTGCAATACATCAGGCTGGCCGCACATTCACTCCAACAAATTCCCTTGACCTTTTCCGCTTTTCCAGTTCATTTTTTTTTTCTGATAAGATTTGTATGCGTATGCGAGGGAGGAGACTGCTGCTTGTAAAGTTCCTCGCCTTCCTCAACACTACTTAAAACAACAGTGGTTTGCTTCCAGTTTGATGCGAATCGAGTTTAGAGACGGAGAAACTCTCTTATATTCCGTGTGGATTCTTGTGGAAATAACATGTGGATTCATGAACAGACAACGACAATAATGATTTGCTCATAAATTATGGTAGGTTGAGCTCGTTTCGTGTAAACAATGGTAACGCATTGTGTAACATTTTGTAACACATTGTGGTAACATATTGTGTAACAGATTCTCCTTCGACATGTGCAATAATCAAATATTATTTCAATCTGAAAGCCTCAATTAATAGTCAGGGGCCCGCCAGCAACCGGAATCTGTGGTCCCTGTGTTTTCCAGTTTTCACATTCTACATTTAGCAGTCTATGGCAAAAGGGTAAGTGCATCATTATAAACATGAACTTAAAAGAATGTTCATGCCTAGTTTCGTTGGCGAATTCCGTAATCATTTATTAGATTTCGTAAAAATTGGCATCTCTGCGTTTTGACTAAGTAATAATTAATGTAATATTATTACGGAAATAATCACACACGGCAGTATGTTTGAAGATTATTTACTATCATCTATTTTAAAAATTAAATATTTTACAAAATATTTTTTTCCATTATGCTGTGTTATATCACCATCAGGAATTAACAAACCTGTGATGATACATGTGTGTTTACTTCAGGTCCGCTTAACACATCAGTTCAGGGTCAGCGTCCTACTATTTCTCGCTATTTCTAACGACTTCTTCCTTCACTTCTCTTCCCTTCCCTTTTCTCCCTGGCAAACGGTAATAGACTGCTGAGAAAGCTGAACAGAACCATCGGCAGACGCATAGGTTTCACGCTACGAGACGTAACGTACACAAACACGGGAATCAAGCGAACTTGGGCTACTTGCCTGCTTGTAGTTCTTTGTCTTCTACGCAGTTACGAAATCCTTGCTCCAGAAGTGGGTCGTAGAAAAATATATAACCATTCCGAGAATTTCTTGGCTGCAAAATTCTTTTATGAAAACACTCTAATGGAGCATTCTCATACTAGTATATAAAAGTTTCCTTTCGCCAGTAAAAATATTGTCAATATTTGGCGTTCTATTGACTTCTATAGTGTAAATACTGAATAATACTAGTTGGATGACACGCTACCAAAATGTGTAGCATGATACTACAGAAACAAACTATAGTAGCTACTTATTTGGTACTGATAATACTGCGGAGGAGAAAAATTGTGAAACCAGCCATCAAGTGTTGGGGCACGAATTGAGAGAATAAACCAGAAGATGTAGAGGCAAAAAACGAATGTCGTCATAAAATTAAATATACTCAAAAGTGTAAATAGATTATACAAGACTTCGCATGGTATGACTTTTATAGTATTCTAATTTATATTTGAAATTTTGCAGAAATTAATAAAAAATATTTCTCATAAGTATGTTATTTTTCACGAGCGAACGACATCCCAATGTGACGAACATGAAGATGCCTCGTAACGATATTGCATACACTGCTTGTGGAAGAAAGATACAGAACAGAAGTGGACATCTCAGAATGCACGAAACGAAAACTGTTGTCCTGGCATGTTTCCTTTGTGAAAAAGAGTAAAGCATTTCAGTAATTAAATAAGTTTTAGTACCCTCCACAGTTCACATAATTTCACAGATTTATCGCTCAGCATATAGTGCAAGGCAATTTCAAGTCATTGTTGCCATGTTTGATGGTCACTAGCGAAATACACTGACCCAATTGCGAATCGAAAGAGAGGGAAGTTTGTAATCCAAGGAGATGAGCAACGTGCGGTCTTAAAAGTGAGGCAATTCGAATGCAGCCTTCGAGCTAAAAAGAAAGTTTCCAAATGTTTCCGGGACAAATGAACGCGCAGTGCAACGAGTTGCAACGTTGCCAAAAAACTCACCGTCGAGAACGCCTGCCAGCTGCTTCAGTTCAGCAGTTACGAAACGACTCCAAAACCAGAAAATTAAGAAAGGTAATGATTTTCTGAAAGTCAAAAGCTATTTCGTTTATGCTATTCGCAGTTTAACATTATTTAATAAAATATTAGTTCATAGTCCTCTTCACATTCGTAAGTGGTTACTACACTCAGTACGGTTTGACGCTTCTTCTGCAGGGCGAACGTCGAACCAGGTCTAGAGATCATAAGAGTTACGCATTCACAAGGCGCGTTAACACGAATCTGAGAACGAGAGAGTCAATAGGACAAAGCAATAGCTCGTTCGTCGTTCGCATTAGTATTAATTTTAACACAGTTTGACATGCATACATAGTGAAACATGCCCGACATTGACTGGTGCCAATTTGAAACCGGCCCCGCCTGTCTTTTTAAAAAACAAGCCCCACTTGGAGGGACATTTTGAAACATAATTATTACTGATAAATGTAATTTGGGCACCATGAAAAGGTTACGCTTGAAACCTGATGACTTCTACGTAATTTAAATATCTCTTCTTCCAAAATTATGTTGTTGCCAGCTCAGTTAATTGGGGTTCGAAGTTCATAATTGTTGCTACTTACTCTGCAACCAATTATTCAATATACCATCCATACGCGGTGACAAGGAATTTGAAAATCTTATTAAAATGCTGGATTGCACGTAACGAACGATGATAATCAGCTTTCTTTCAACTTATAAATTGGAATTTATTATATTGATAATTAAAATGAATTTATCTTTGATTATGACCAGTTTCTTCTATATTACAATAGTTATAAAACCTTGTTATTCATTCGTGGGTCTTCGCGCGCTCTTCACTTCTTCGTTCGATGGCGCCCCGTAGAACCTTCTCCATCGCCGCAGCAGAAACTTGCTTCTGGATAAAGTCCAGAGCCTAATGTCCATGTCTGGTCCCAAATTCTCCCGGCGATACTATGATAATCCGTGACTTCCCTCACTAACGTCTCGAGTGGACGCCTAGATATGTATTTTTCTGCTTACAAGAACGCTCTATTCTAATATAAGAAACGATAGTTAACTTTATACAACTGTCAATTACAGTCTTTCCTCGACCTAGTAAAATATATCAAAAGCCGACCCGCTCATCACCGCGTTGCCCTAGCGAATGAATGTTCTTCTAAAAACTGGGAAGCATCCGAATTTTATTTCTTTTTCTTTTGTCTCTCAAAACAATGCCTTTACTCTGTCCTTAATCATCCTTAACGCCGGTAGTTTATTTGTCACATAGCGACCCCTTCGCGATCGTCAATGACATCCCTATATTCTACGTCAAATAAAATGACATTTTCATAATAAAAATGGTTCGTCATTTTGGTATATCACATTAGTTTCTAGTCAAAAGTACTTCCAATCAATCATTTTGATTGTATTAGTGAGAGGCACAAACCTAATACGTTTCTGGTCCTCTGTATACCGGTCGAAAATACATTCTCTGTAAAAAATACCGCGTACCGCTCTTTTTTGTGCTTGGTTGACGAAAGAGTCAGTCGGCTATCCAGGAGGGAGAAGTAGCCGTTTGTAGGCGCCTTTGGAATATGGTAAAACACGAACGTGTACAACTGTCACGACCCTCGACCATGTACCGGCCACTTCAACCACGAAGCAGATTGACTCGCTGTGTAGTCTTCGTATGGCATGCGCCAGGGGTTTATAGACTTCGCAGCGCGTAGTGCTGGAAAGAGGATAGTTAACTTCCGTCGTCTTTTTCGCGTATCAACTAGGAAATAAGGGTGGTCATTAAGTTAAACTTCGCTCTACTTGGACATATGCCGCCCTCCTGGCCTCAGTTTTTCGGTACAGTTGCAAGAGCAAGTTGAGCAAGGACGTGCCGCACCGTGAGGGCTGTCTTGCCGAACACAGTTTAGGTTTTCGTCGAACCAGGGGAATCAGCTCTCTAGATGTGAAGAATATGAAGTCATCTCCGCAACTAATAAATTATAAGTTACGGAGATGATTTTCTATTCTTCATGAAATTACGTAAAAATACATCAGAATTCCCACAACTCTCCGAGTGTGACCATTCACGACCACACACGCGAATTTGAAGCTTGACTCGCGCAGGTTGCAGATCAGATGCATATGTTACCTACTCCATTGTTTGGCATATAAAGGTGTTGACTACTCGAAGGGTTCTATCCACTCTCAAGCGAAGCTTGTAAACCTGACTGTCATGGTTGTAAATCTATCACCTTCCCATTTTTTCGAAGTGGGACAACCTGCAACGACATTTACAACCTGCCCAAGCCAGGCTTGCAAACTTCGTATGACAGTGGATGGAGTCCTTAACAAACGGCTTGCACCAGTATGGTGGTGTACGGCCGTCTTCAACATCTGGCGCAAACCGTCTCACGCACAAACCCGACCCACCCGACCTCCAACTGAGCTCCGCACGAGTGGGCAAGCGCGGCTTGGGCCGTTGGCAGCAGAGGCCACTCTCCACAACCTGCGCTTTGCTTCGCTTCGCTTCGGGCAGCGACATCAGCAGGCAGCGCGCGCGCGTCGCCCTTCCTCAATCACGGCCTCCCGGGCCGCCCGGGCGGCCGCGTGCGTTGGAAAGGTGCATGTGTGGGTATTAGATATGCGGCCGGAGGCTGCTCGGCAGTGTGTGAAGGGCAGTGAGTGGGAGGGCGGGTAAAAGGGACGTTGGGCAGCGGGATGGAAGGCGTGGGCGGGCGGTGGGGGGGGGGCGGTCGGATGGGTGTGCAGGATGGGGAGACGGCGACGGCTCAGGGAACTCGCGTCTGCATTCATGAGCCACGAAGCGTCTCGCGGAGCTCGGCGCTCACTAAGAAGACTGTACCAGTTCAGGCGTCTCCCCAACGAAACTAGATTTACTGTAACCATCATCATTGTCCCACAACCAGTGTTGAAAATCGCTGATACAGAAAATCATACAGGATTATCGACAGTCCGGATTTTTGACGTCCGATTTATCGACGCTCAACAGAATATTTGCAGAAATAGTAGTAATAGTTGAAATATTAAAAAAAACAGTTCATGTTTTATTTTTAATTGTAAATTAAACTACGTAAGTAATGTTTATTTTGTAACCCCCCTCCCTCCTGTCGATGCCCCGGGTGCGGGCTGAAGGGATCCGGAGGCGCTGAGGCCGCGTGGTCGAGTGGCCGGCCTCCAGGCGCGCGCGCCTTCTCCTCGGGGACAACGGGGGCCCTCTGTGCGCGCGGGGCCTTCGCGCCCCAGCGCCCTCCGCCCCCCCTCCCCCTCCCCCTCCACCCACAGCGCGTGCCTGCGCAGCCGCGCCCTGCGCCGCGGCCCTTCACTCCACGCGCCGCTCATTGAACACGGCCACGCGCCCACGGCGCAGGGCGCAACTCCACTCCAAAGCGTCATTGCTGGGATGGACGATCAGAGAAGCCTGATTAAACGGCCACCTTCATGAAGCGGAACCTCCAAAAACGGTCATTATATCGCAGAACCGATCGATTTTACTCTACGACACGTGTGTATATTCTCTTTCGATCGGCCTCCTGGCCCGGCAGTCAGAAGCATGGCACAAATTGACTTGAACGGTCACCTCTAGCGATTTTGAGCTGTAAGAAAAAAATCGGATTAGTGATGGAGATTACTGTTGATCAGCATTGAACATAAAAGGTTTTAACAGTTTCAGTTACTTGCCTCAATAAAATCCAATGGAAATCATTGTGAAACAAACCCTTCTCTTAAAAAATAGTATCGCCATCAATGTGTTTCATTGTAGTGTTGCTGTTATGACGCTAGGGTCCCCCCCCCTCTGAGCTGTTCGTTCTGCTTGGTCGTGGCGATGGCTCGCCAATGCCACTTCCTAGGAGCGGTGTCTAGCGCCTAGCGCTGGCTGTGCAGGTGCTCCGAAATAGCTGCGCGCAAATGCACTGCGCCTCTCATCGGAGAGTAAACTTCCGTCCAGTCGCGGAGTCCAGAGGAGGGAGGAGGTTGGGTATTTCTGGGCGAAACAAAAGGGCGCTTAGACCGCGCTCCTGGGCGGTAATAGAATTGACGACCAGCAAAAATACCATGTCCACCGAGATTTAATTAAAATCTTTTAAAACGGATGTTTACAAGCTTCGCAATTTCCGGTCCAAATTCATTGCAGAAAAATTATAAATAAAATGTAATGTTGTTCAGATCATCCAAGTTTAAGTGTTGATTCTATCAATGTTTCATTGGCGTACAATTTTTCATGCCATTTTTTAACGTTTATTATATGTTCTTTGCACAACAAATGAAAGATATGGCGAACGAAAAACTATTAAGAAAATTTTGCACGAGAACAAATAGTTTCACCACAAAATATGTTGTGTTTTGAAGCATACTAATAATACATTTTTAATGACAGACCTATTATAGAGACGTACACACCGTTCACATTTGTTCACACTTTTCGCACTTGTACGACACACTGTACACACTTTTCGACATTTCGAGGATTCGACGACGAGGATTTTCGACACTAGCTGCTTAACTAGGCCGAGTTCAGCCGCTGTCTGGAGGGGATTTCTAGCGGCTGGCTGCTCTGAGCGGTAGTTTTCCGTGGTTTCTCCGATCAACACCAGGCGGATGCCGGAGAAGGACCCTAACAAACGGGTCACAGATCGCGCGCAATATTTCCTCGCTCTTCCTTGACCTGTCCTCACTCACTTCCTCACATGCTCTATCACTAACACACTTGTCGGGAGACCAGTCAGGAGCAAAAGCTTGCGCCGGCTGTGGCGGTGCCCCGCTGGTCGAAGATACATTGGTTAGGAAAAATCCTCGTAATTTGACGTAGGGCAGCGCCGAATCTCGCCAGTCAGCGAGGGAACATCACCGCCAACTCGCGGAATAAAATATGCATTACGCTTACGGGACCAATGATCTTAGCAGTTGCCGCGCCCGGAATCACTAAGCAAAGTATCCCGAATGTGTATGGGGCCCTTAGGGGAACCCAGGTCTTGTCAACAGTGCCGGAGCTTGACAATTTTTGGTCCAGGCAATGCTCAAACGTACCCCCAGAAAAATTAAACATTTGACAGTTGTATCAAGAAACTATGTGTGTTATTGTATTTGAATTCGGGATATTCAGTCCTAAAGTTCAATGACAATACATGGACAATATAATAGATATAACTTTGCTAAAATGTGTGTTAAAATATATTCGATGTTAAGAGGAAAAAATCTGAAGGTTTGGAAAGCCTTTAATGGCAGCATTGATTTGTAAAATTTTTAGAATTGTCTGACATTTTTCATTTCATAGAGCCCTACCATATAAGACTATAATAAAGGTTTTAAGGCAAACAATTAATTAAACATTTTACGAAATAGCAGACTACTGTACCGCAACTTATAAAATTACAATAACGACATTCTTGAAATGTAATTTCTTTTTCAATTTCTTACCATGTTTTCCATCAGCCCTATCATGGGGTTCCTTGACTTCGCGGGGCCCTGGGCGATCGCCCGAACAGCTCTTGCCTAGCGCCGGCACTGCTTGTCAACTGCGGGGGGGGAGGGGGGGGTATGTTCCGCGCGGCGCGCGAGGGAGGAAGGAAGCGTCCACGCGAGCGGCGCCGCGCCGCCCGGGTAGCTGATTCATCCCCCCCCCCCTCGCCTTCTGGGAAGCGCGGCGCCAACCCAATAAACGAATCAAATGCTTCTGCAGAAATCATCAGAATGCGATCTCTCGAAAATGGTCCTCTGGAATGTTAAATTATTTGTTGTTTCCGGGCGCGGCAACTACTATGGCCATTAGTCCCGTTACGTAGAGCTTGCTCTAAGCTAGGTGATGGCAGTGTTCTTCCTCGGCTGAAATATGAGATCCGGCGCCGATCTACGCGGTGTCAATTGCGGGCGGAATTCCTCCAACAGATATCTCCCGATGTGTGTAGGGGGAGAGAAGGAGACAAGTATGATGAAAAAGTGAAATGAAGGAATGACAGTGTGCGATCCGTTGTCCAATTGTTAGGGTACTACTCCGGCATTTGCCTGGTACTGATAGGAGAAACCACCAGAAACGAACAATTAGAGTAGACACAACACCAATTCTCCTCCAGACACAGGCTGATTTCGCCCTAGCTACGTAGCTAGTGTCGAAAATGTGTCGACGTCGGGGACAAAATCTGACGACCTCCTGATCAGCAATGCTGCAGAGGCAATGGCAATGGTGCCAATGAGCCGTAACAAGCCTGTTTAAAATGTACGAGAAAACAAAAATACTCAAGACGTTACTAATGTGTACATTTTCAAAAATACGAATGGATGATATTTTTCATAAGCATTAATGAGAAAGTGAGCAAAATGAAGTTCTTTCGTTTTCAAAACAAAACGAATTTCTTTCACTTCAATCTTTACTGTTTTCTTAAACTATGATAAAAATCACAGGCAACATTTGAAGAATATGACCGGGAGTAGTAGCTCAGTGCATCAACTGATGCCACTGCAGCGCCTCTGAGCGGGAGGTCCGAGGTTCGAGTCCTGACGGCGGCAAGATTTTCGACACTAGCTTTTCAGCTAGGTCAAATTCAGTCGCTGTCTGGAGAAGAATTCTAGCGGCCGGCTGCACTGATCGGTAGTTTTCCGTAGTTTCTCCGATCAACACCAGGCAAATGCCGGAGCAGTAACCTACAAAACGGGCCACGGACCGCGCGCGATCTGTCCTTCCCATTCCTTGTCCTATCCTCTCCCCTTACACACTCACTTACACTAACATGCACCACACTACTACATATTTCGGGAGACCGGTCGGGAGCTTAGAGCTTGTCCCGACTGGGGCGGTGCACCGCAGGTGGGAGAGTCCTGGTTAGGGAAACCCCACTGCCGACGGTAGGTCGGTGCCGGATCTCGCCATCCAGTGGGGAAGATCACCGCCATCTCCAGAGAAAAACATGCACTACACTAATGGGACTAATGACCGAAGCATTTGACGCGCCGGAAACACGAAAAATCAATCAATCAATTGAAGAATATGTAAAAATTCCAGAGGATATTGGTTCTGAAACTGAATAAGTAAAGGCTAAAATGTTTCTCTGTATGCATCAAGCATTCCTCGAAGCCTTATTATGAAATCAGTGCTGCGAGAGCACAGGACATGACGAAATTAGGGAACAAGGATGGCTGTTTAAATGATGGATAGTTGGTGACACACAGAGAAGGCGCTTCTATTCTAATGATTGCATTAAACGGATATACAACTTCTTATATTGTTGGCACACAAGAAAAGTGATACGTGTAGAAAAATGTCATTTTTCGCTTTTAAACTCAGCGAAGCAGTTGTATTTAGCGGCTCTATTCCGTCAATCTTCTGGACTATCTTTATGAAATGCTTACTAGTAAAATTTTACTCTCTAGAACATATTTATTTAACTCATAACGATTTTTGCCTTGTGTCTCTTCTCTTCTGCACCAATTATCGTTTGTTTCTTTATTCATTACTACATGACTTATTTTTTATTTTTTGACAAACAAAACTTAAATAAACATAACCAAATAGTGATTTCAAACACTATTAACTCACCACTTCCTGGTAAAACCTTTCAGATTGTCAGTCAGAGATTGGATGCTGGATGCATACTCAGCCACTCACCTGCAAAAATTGAAATAGTCAATATAATATTTATACCACAGAAAAACGAAAAAATAATAACAACGTTAAACTTCTGACACTACAACATGGTACATATTTTTTCATGCTCTCTGTATAAGTTTCATGGAAAACTTATAGGAATTATTGAATGTTTTACTATATTATTAATAATTCACTAGTAAAGAATGTATTAATTAAAAGATCTCACAACATATATTTCTACCATGTTCAATGACTCATTTCATAATGAAATGATTGATTGAGATTCCGAGAGAGGAGAGTTCATTTGTCCCGTAAGTGTGGTGCATGTTTTTCATCGTGAAGTGGCGGTGATCTTCTCCAACAGGATAGTGAGATCCGGTATCAACCTACGGTCGCCTAGCGGGGTTTTCGCCTCCCAGGTATCTCCCACCAGCGAGGCACCTCCCCAGCTGGTGGGACAAGTTTTAAGTCCCCGACCGATCTCTTGGCTTGAGTGGTAGTATAGTGTATGTTAATGTAATTGTGTGTGTAAGGGGTGAGGATAGAACAACGGAGAGGAAGGAAAGATCGCGCGCGATCTGTGGCTCATTTATTATACTGCTCCGGCATTCGCCTGGTGTTGATCGAAGAAACCACGGAAAACTACCGATCAGAGCAGCCGGCCGCTAGAATTCTAAGCGGCTGAAGCGACTCAATTCGGCCTAGCTGAAAAGCTAGAGTCGAAAATCCTACCGCCGCACATTGGGATAAAATGGACTAATTCTTGGCCAAAAGTCGAAAAATAAGTTGTAACATATCACAAATTAACATGAATATAAGTATTCTAATATAATTAATGCATCATGATTCGCTATTATTACTCAAATTGGTTGTCCTAGTTTTACGTAGTACAAGTTGCTGGAAGTTGGCACCTCGTAAGGCGCAAGTGTTTTTTTTTTGGTAAAAAAGTTGTAAAAGGAAGGTTCCAAACAATGAAGGTAAGCTTTATTACTTCTAATAAGAAATGTAGATGTAGTTATTCACAACGCGGAATATTCGTGCCTTAAACATATCCTGTAAAGGTTATCATATTTTAGGTTATGTTCATGTTTATATTGACTTATAACTAATATGCCGCCGTTTGCTGCGCTGAATCTATTTCTAAAGTATAACTCAACTAAAGAAGATAATGTTTTACATAATTTTAGCTTTCGCTACCTGCCGCCTTACACGAAATTCGCGTCTTTTCATGTGTGTGTCATATCAATCGAAAAGACCTATTCATATGTGGCATTCATCGGAGTTAAAAGAGGCAAGAATGTGCAGTTCTCGATTATATTGTGAGTGGATGTTATGGTAATAATGTCTCTGAAGATCTTTTAAAGTATTTGAAGATAAAAACAAAAGATTTTGGCCCCAAACTTAATAGAAGATGGCAGGAAGTTCACCGAACTCTAAAGACGTACTTATGAAAAAATTCTGAATGGCTTTCTGAGGATTTCGTGTGCCTACAGAGCAAATTGACTGAATCACACGAAGACAAATCTCGAACAGGGCGACCTCTTCGTTCCTACGGTGAGAAATCTGAGTGGTCCAAACGAAGAGTCGCTGCAAAATTGTCCTTCGAAAACGACCATCAGGCAGATTTAATGGTGAAAGCTGCAAGTATGTCAGCTCGAGCTTCGAGGAAGAGATCTAGCTGTTGTTATGGATTAAGTCACTGAAACTCCAACCAGACCATCTAAAATTTTAAAAAAATATTATGCATTTTCCAAAACAAGAAACTACCAGTTGCATTATCTGAAGGGGAGGCATTATGCTATTTGCTAGATAACAATTTGAGCAAGCAACAGTTCATAAACACAAAGCTACTATCTAAAATCCACAATGCAGATATTTAATGCAATTAATGGCTGCATAGCAATGGACAGACTATAAGGGTTTCATTTGTTCCATATTTGACATTAATTCATATTACATTTTTAAATATAATAACAGGAAACAGATCTAGTCAAACCTGCCCAATTTGTGTCACAAAACCTCTTCAAGGATGCGACAGAATTTTACGCACCCGAATTTTTGCCTACGTCTGGTACTTTACAATTTGGGGTAAGTCCCCTACATTTTTGGATTAAGCTTTTTAATGTGTTCTGCACATAGCTTATAGAATTTATTTAAAAGTATGGCAAGTCAGAGGTGATGTAAATAAAAGTTTATTGCTAAGACGAAAAAAAGCAATTCAAAGATTGTTTTGGGGAAAAAAGCATCTTCATGTGGATAAGGTGAAAGATAATGGTTGCGGCTCGTCTAATGAAAATAGAAAATACTGCACGACGCGTCTTCTCGGAACCTGCAGTTTTTTCACGAATTACTGCTGTTAATGAAAACCTAATTCAGAGATTTAAGATTATCCTGGTAGCCATGTTATGTCAATACAGTATTGACCCTCAATTATTTGGCAAATATTGTTTGGAGACTTCTAAAGTATACAGGCAACTCTATGATTGGTTTCCGAAGCCCGTAAATGTTCATAAAGTTATTGTTCATAGAAAATACATACTTCGGTATAGTATTCTGCCATTTCGACAATTGAAAATTTTCGAAGCCTGGGAGAAGCAGCTTCAAAATCCAGAAATAGATTGTACAGAAAGGACAGACACTCACGCAAAGAAAGACAGCAGAATTCACAACATAAGACATTTTCAACCCAGCTTTGGAAACATCGGATCCCATCATTTCGACTTCCAGCATCCATAAAAGAGTTCATATTAATAAGAAAAAGGAACTTCTACTTGAAGTAATTAAAATGCTTGTTTGCCCTGCACCAGAATCAAGTTCACATGAAGCAATTGAGTAAATATCTATCTTGTTAAAGTATTGGATGAGGATGCTATGAAATAGATTCTTTCTCGTGATCAGAGTGAACATTACTTAATATTAATAATATGAATTATGTCTATTGCTTTCACAACAATATGAACTCTTGTTAAATGAAAATACAGATGAATAATTTCATAATGAAAGTTTTCATACGAATTTCCTACCTTTTCCTACCTAAAGACAGTACAAATACATGAGCCGCCATATTGAAATTATGCAACAGGTAATATGGTAAATGTATTATATTCTTAAGGTCTATATATGTACCAAATTTCAGGCGATTTACTCTTCAGATAACCGAGTTATGACTTTTGGCCAAGGACAGAGCTTTCATCCCATAGTGCATCCCATAGTCGGGACTCCTGGGAACTTAGGCACTGCAGTAACATCAGGATGGCACTGAGCCATCGCTTCCGGTAAAATGAAATGAAATTCATTTGTTGATTATATTGCTAGAAATTTATGATTGTCAAAAATGAATGAACCCACCTTGGTGATTTGAACAAAACTCAAGCAATAATATTTATTTTTTCCAATTTTTCATTCAGTAGCTTTCAATCATAAAGGAATATTTCTATTATCTCATGCATTTTACAGTGGTTGAACAATACGCACAAAACATTTGACTTAACAAACTAGTTTCATTTCGCTGCAATACAAAATTATATTTGGTTAGAGCAGGTAAATAAAGTGTTAATCATATCGAATCATATCATAAGACAAATGATTAAGGACCATTTACTTCACATATCACATATTATAAATTTTTGAGGGACGTTTTGTAGTTTTATATAAAAAATATTACATTGAAGCCAAAGAAATTGTGGAATGTAGGAAGTTTTCTGAATCCCAAAGATGTATGGATCTCTACAACACCGCGAGTTTTGCTTCAAGAATATCGATATCTTTGATGCAAAGACTCTCCGTGGAAACTAGTATCGATGTATATCGCGTGTCACAACAACCTAACGCAGAGGGCGTGGGGCGCTGGAGCGTCGCCCTCCCGCCCCCGCCCCGGCCCCGCGCGGGGGCTAAAGTTAGACGCACGCGCGCGCCGCATATTCGCCCGCGGACACGCCCCCCCCCCCCCCCACGGCACGGCGCGCCCGCCGCCCTCTCGCACGGGCCCTCCCCTCGGAATGCGCCATCGATCTCCATGGTTTCAAAACATCCATGTTTCTAAAAAGTATCGACGTATTGAAGCTATTTTTTTGGAACCTCGATGTTTTGTTCTTGATCCTTATAAGTTTTCGAAGTTGTATTCGTGAATGAAAAAGTCCCATAACCATAATTTTGTAAAAATTAAAATATGAAATTATAGCAGAGAGTACTACTGTCTGTTTACATGTTCTAACCAAACGAACGTGATTTGCACTACGCGTTGCTCGATACAATCCTGATGCCCTGGAATCGGCATTTTTTAAACTTTATTTACAGTTAATTTTAATTATAAATAAATATAAACGGCCATTCCAAATTAAATTTTATTGCGTCCGCCTTAAATCAGCTGTAATGCATCGATGTTTTAATTTTGAACATCAGTGTTTATCAACATGGATGTTTTGTTGTCGATGTCGCATCACTAGCTCCTCCACGCCCTGACGCGCTCGAGACCCGTGGCGGTTTTGCCACTATCTATTAACCCGGCCCGAAAAGCGCGAGCGACTGTGGCCGGAACCCCGTGAGGGAAAACGTCACGAACAGGGCACGTCGCTCCTCATTTACTTCCGACAGAAGAGTTGGTGGGAGCCTGCATCATAAAGGCAAACCTCTAAGCGTTAGTTGAATTCAAGCAAATAATGAGTTTTGTAGTTAAAAAATAGCGAGTATATAATGAATAGGGAACAAGTAAAAACTGTTGACTGTGTGTTTTAACATTATTTAACACCTCAAAAGTGTTCCAAAATTATGTTTTATTAAAACACATAAGATAACTAACTTTTCTTATACGAGGGGGACTAGTTTCAAACCCAGAAATCTTCAATTTTTCTAAAGTTTAGTGTTGATATTAGGACAATATCAGATTGGACCCTGCCCATATAATACCCCAAGTTTTTAAAAACTTTACAATTTTTTAATATAATTTTAATAAACAATTGATGCCAATATTAAAGTCATGAATCTTTAAACTCTAGTTTCAAAGATGACAATTTTCTAAAATACCAGTTATAGGAACAAAATTATTTCCTCTCAGTAGACTATCAGTCTGCCTATCTCAACAGATTTAAGACTGTCATCTACAAAAGTAAAACTGGAGTGTCTGTGATTTCAAAACAACTGTCGTTTCAAAATATCATAGATCATAGACGCGCGTGTCTGCCTTATTTATTTGATACAAAAACCAGTTCGTTTTTACGAATTTTGCTGTCGGTCTGGACTAAACTCTGGAACAGTTAAAACGATTTCGATGGTGTTTCCATTGAAAGGTAGAGTATTTTGTCGGAAATAACTTAAGCATTTCTTTTCAAATTATTATTTCGAAATTGTTCGAAAATAGTCTAAAAAAGTGAGGAAAGCGAGTCAAGAGGCCTGTGAATGTTTGTACGAGTAGGTCTGTTCCGGGTTCTCTCAGGGCAGTCAGCGACACTCCCTCGTCTCGACAAAGAAGGGCAACGGATGGGGCGGAAAGTGGCACAGCGTCCTTGCCCTATCCTGAACGTCTGCGCACGCCAAACGGTTTCACAGGGCAGCTGGCCGCCCGCACACAGCCAAGCAACAGATCGACGGAAGAGGGAGGGGGCGTGGCCACTCAGCCGAGAACATCACGCGCGATAGACCCGAACGGGCAAATCTGGTCGTACACGATCTCGGAGTAGGGTTTAACACGAGATGCCGATAAAAGGACGGATGAAGCTGTCACGTGCCCCGAGGGTGTGTCCGAGCGTCAGCGCTCTCCCACTCGGCCTCTGTAGCCCTGGTCCACGCATTTCACCGGGTAGGCCTCGGCTCCAGTGGAATGTGAAGTGGCGCCCTGGATTCCAATACGTTCGTGGGTTACAACTCAGTTGAAGATTCTTGTGAGAACAGCTAATTATTTAGTATGAATAAAGCTTTTCATGCGAAAGATTTTTTAATGAAGATGAGAGTATAATAATTACTCAAGACAATAATTAAATTTGAAAAGTAAAATGTTTTGAAGATGAACAATAAAAAGTAATGTATTTTTATGACATAATGTCTATTTAGAGAATATGTGAGTAAAAATAAGTATTAGGATCTTTCCAGGAGGCGTGCCGTGTGGCGTCTTTCGCGCATGTCATTTGACGGTTGGTCTCACCTAATTATGTGCGATTTGTTTCGTCCGTAGAACATGAATCTCGTTAGAAGGACGATTTTGTCGGAGGGTGGGGAGATTATTTTGCGATGCGTTCATCATTAGGATTCTTTGACATCCCTGAATTGTGATAGGCCGGATTTTCAGCCCTTCAAAAACCCACCGCCCTCAGATGGGATTGAACTCGTGTTTTGGAAGACAACACACGCTATCCCCTTTACCACTGAGGACGATAGAGAAAGAATGATTTTTCTCCTCCCAGGTTCGGCGGCTTAGGAGGATCGCTGGGCTTTGTGGTGCCGGATGGGTGAGGAGGGGCTGAACGTACAGCGTGCCGAGGCTGATCCGAGAGCGAGTCGAGACGGCATGGGCAACGGGTTACGACGAAATGGGGAACGGGGGGGGCGGAATCGGGGCTGGTCGGGTCGAACAGGGCCGGTCGGGAGGGAATGGGGAAGGGGGGAACGGAATAGCGAGCGATCTGGACGGAAGGGGGGCGAGGGGGGGGGCGGGGCGGAACGGGGAGAGGGCGCCTATTTTTACCGCGGTGGCTGCGGCAAGCGCGGCGGACCACGCTCTTTCGCGAGACATAGCTCGTCCCTCGGAGCTTCAGCGCCTGTCAACCGCGACTGACGACGCGGCTTCGGGTGCTCGGGAGAAGCAAGCCACATGCACCGTAATTTGATTGCACGTCTTTGATACATCTGTGACATCGTGATATCGTGCTCGACGACTCAGGTGCGTGAATCATACTGAGATGTTTGAAAAAATATTGAATAAAGATTGAATTATTTCAATCGTCATGATAAAGGAATCCTTCACAAAATCAAGCCATGTAATTGGCAATTGTGAGAAGGAAAACAAGAGAAAAAACAAATGAAAAGCTACAAATCATGAACCGTCGTCTGAGAGATGCTGCATAGCTGGGTTTACAGCAAACACCACGAATACAACTGTGAAGACATCGTCAACAGAGAGAGGCGTTAGCGGGCGAAAGTGAATGCCTCTAACCTCTAGATGTCAAATGGGCAACTATAAATGTTGCAGCATTTACGACTCTGCGTCTCAATAGGCGAATCATTGTTTACTTAGTACCAGGAAACTCTTCGGAAAATCACACAAAGTTTGCTGGTGCTTTAAACATCTCTAGTGGCAAAGTCTAATTGTGGAACTTTATCCCCACAAATCTAGGCTCCCTTCACGTCATATTGAAGACAGCTTCGTTTTAGTAGTTAGTATTCTCCTTTTGGATTCTTGAAGGGCAATGATTGCAATGTGCTCTGAGGGCAACACTACTGATTTCCAGCGCTTGTGATGTTGCAGAGGGATGTCCTAGGTCCACGTGAGGTAATGCTTATGGTGTATGATCCTAACGCCCTCTAAGCAATTTATATGTCAGGGTCTTCTAATCCTGAAGCTTCCTGTAAGTCTGCAATGCGGGAGGGGGAGGGATGGGGAAACAGTAGGGAACGGGAGCGGATCGGAGCGAGTCGGGACGGAACAAGGGAAGGAACTGGAGAGCAGACGCGGGTATGGTACAGTGTAGTGATGGGGTTGCGTACGAGGGCAAGAACGAAGGGTTATCGGATCGGATCGGAACGGGGGCGGGTATCGCGAGGTAAGGGGAGCGGGCCGGGATGGGGCGACGCAGGCGGAATGGGAGAGTAGACACGGGCGGTAGCACAGTGAAGATGTGATGGGGTTAAGCACAAGTGGAAGAGCCAAGCGTTGTCGGATCGGATCGGTTCGGACCGGGCCTGGTCTGGTCTAGTCGGGTCGAGTCGGGTCAGGTCGAGTCGGGTCGGGCGGGTCGGGTCGGGTCCGCAAGGGGGGCGGAGGTCCCGAGGGAAGCGGAGCGGGGTGGGACGGGGCGACGCAGGTGGAACGGGAGAGCAGACGCAGGCAGTAGCATAGTAAAGATGTGATGGGGTTAAGCACAAGTGGAAGAGCCACGCGTTGTCTGATCGGATCGTGTCGGACCGGGTCGCATCGGGTCGGCACGGGACGGGTCGGGCCGAGCGGGACTTGATGGGTCGCGCGGGGCGGGAGGGGACGGACGGTCGCGCTGGCGGGCGCAGCTGGGCGCTCCGGCACCGGGCCAACATTCCCCCACAGCCGGACGCCCCATTACGCACTCGCGCACGCATTCGCACACGCACCAAATGCGCTGCGCGGGTTTCTCTCCGGCGGCGCAGGAGATGCGCGTGAACAGCAGGGAAACCACCCGACTCGGCCCTCTCACGCACCTCGCTCAGCTCACCACGCTGCAACGCGGACCCACACACTGCAAGCAAGCATCCCTGAAGGCAGGGTCTGCCACGAAACAAAATATTCTGAAATGTATAATTCGAAGCATTCGGAGAGAAACGGGACAATCGCCAAAGAGCAAATTGTGCAGGAAATATCATAAAAATAATTTCTTAACAGGTTGCATCTAGGATGTACTGTGGATGTGTCCCATTGTTTCACTCAGCTTAGTACAACCACAAAGGTTCCATTAATAACTGGAATCTTATTTCTCACATAAAATACAAACGAATTAAACAACAAATGTGTTCTTAAGAAACACCTTTGTCACCAAAAGACATAAGTTTCACTGAGACATATGTATCGCAGGAATAAAAAAACAAAGATGCAAAATATTAGGGCAGTGATATTCCATATTGTTTTGTTATTCCGACAACGGTAGTGTTGTGAGTTTGTATGAAAACAGCTTGTGAATGTTGCTAGAATTCAAGAAAAATTAATTTCAAATTTTATTTTTGAGTTGTTTTTTTTTCGTGGATTCGTTAAGACGTTGGTGCATTGTACGTTGAATTGAATGCACAACAAAAGCGTTCATCACGGACTATTTATTATTCGGTGGCCGTTCGGTTGCCTTAGACGTATATGACCTCACTTTCAGAGCCTCGCCTTTCAGAGATTTCATTTCAATACTCCCACATATTTCGATTTGTAGGGCTATCAAGTCGTACAATATTATTTATTAGATATGATATTAATACAGTGTAAATAGCTCGTAAAAACTATCCCTAACCTCCAAATGCATGCACAGATTCGACACTTGCGAAGTGCTGTCAACTGGCGCTCACCACTTACAGCAGGCAGAAGAATATATTTCGCAGTGGTGATACTCTGTTGATTTAGAACCTGTCAGGAATATCAGTCGCTGGCCTGAAACGTCTAAAATATGAGTACCATGTTCCTTCTGTAGACGTCTGTCGCAATGTGAAGAATATTTTTCGGCCGCGCAGGTGGCAGCGCTGGCGGGCGTCAAGGCTGTCGCTCATCGCCATTCCGGCGCGGCACGTTCCGCCGCTGCCCACCGTGCCCATCCGCGCAGTGCGCTTGGCACGCGCGGCGGCCACCACCCTGGCCGCCCGCCCCGCCTCTCCGCACCACGCTCCTTCCCCGCTCCGCCCCGTTTCTCACCACCTGCCCCGCGTCTCCGCCCACGCCCGCCTCGCTCCTACCAGCCGTCCCGCCCCTCTCCACCCTCTGCCCCGTCTCTCTGCCCGTCCCCGCCCCGCTCCTGACCAGCCGCCGCGCCCCGCTCCGTCCCGTTTCTCACCACCTGCCCCGCGTCTCCGCCCACGCCCGCCTCGCTCCTACCAGCCGCCCCGCCCTCTCCACCCTCTGCCCGTCTCTCTGCCCGTCCCCGCCCGCTCCTGACCAGCCGCCGCGCCCCGCTCCGTCCCGTTTCTCACCACCTGCCCCGCGTCTCCGCCCACGCCCGCCTCGCTCCTACCAGCCGCCCCGCTCCTCTCGATCCACTCCTTCCCGTCCCGCCCCTCTCCACCCTCTGCCCCGTCTCTCTGCCCGTCCCCGCCCCTCCCAGCATGGCGGAGAAAGCTGGAAAGCTGCGGAGACACGTGCGACGCTAGGAGGACGGACGGAGGAGGCACTCCTAATATCTTCAAGTACATGCAGCAGTTTTATTCTTATTTCTTTTTTACCGATTGTGAAAACTGTGTCATATGTGGACGAAATATATCCATCAGTGGTCTTGGAGCAAACGAATGATAGCGCTGCCAATATTAAGGGGAGCTTCTTAACCTGTGGTGTGTAGGGGCCAGAGACCGTCGCAGGGCAATATTTGGCCCAAACCTGCATTACAAAACTGGTAGGATGGGTTCAGATAATTCATTATTGGTTAGGTCAATGAGTATTTTCTAACAGATAATAGTTTTCTAATTTATAATCAGAATATCCTGAATTCAGGAATAATCGCGACATTACTTGTCCCCTTTTAATTTACTACGTGCTCCTGGGTGCATTTTCAATTAATTGTAGCATACTTTAATGGGGAAAATTTAAACAAATTGCGTCTTAAACTAAAATTCAGGGAGGGGGTTCCTTGATGTTCCTTCCCAATTTGTTTTCGTGCCGGAGATGTGCATCAAATCACTCCGCGTGAGCTGTTTGCACCGTAATTCTGCCCACTGGTCTCCTGAATCTTCTTTCCTGGATTTTTCCTTGTATTTTCACCGTTTTCCATACATATGTCCGTTTTTGCTGAATAACGCATTATATTTCTCCACGTTTGACTTAAGCTACATTTTTCTTTATTAGGTAAGATGCTTACGATTATTTTCTTACATAGCCATCATCATTTGCCGCGAGAAAATCCGGATTCAACATCACCCTTTCATTTCGTTCGTGTGCAGACAAATGTTGAAAGCTTTTGTTTGGACGCGATAATCAATTTCCTCGTATTTCCCTTCAAAACTTTTATTGCCCTGCGTTTAAAGGTTTCTCCTGTTGTTTTTTCAGAAACGGTCAGCCTGTGGAATGCGGCGGGAGAACCCAATCGTCCTACGTTGGGCCGCCGAAGTGGCATCGCACGGCGCTCTGCTGCTGGTGCCAACGAAGATCCATCGATACCTCACCTCTCTGGACGAAGTCCATTGTTCACCACTTCAGAGGACTCAGTCTCATGATGGACACTTTCAGGCAGGTTTAACACAAGGTGAAGGAAATTCGACCAAGCAAAGTGTTCCATCTGTATTCATTGTTTAGATAGATAGATAGATATTTATTATTTCTGCAGGTAGGTATGTACAACCTGGTGGTAGAACACTACACTTTACATATTACAATTAGGAATATTAACTTTAAATTACTTAACAATGTAACTTTAAATTATTTAAAGACATAGTAATAATAACAATAATAATATAATGCCAACAATAATAGCATTAACTACATTTTATGGCTGACCTGCACAGTTATTTTAATCTATTAAATACAAGACTACACGACTTTTTAATTACACTTCACTTTCACTTCACATCACTTCACTTCTCTTTCTACTTCTATACTGCACTACACTTCACTTCACTTCACAGCATGTGAAATTCACTTCTCTTTCCACTTCTATTCTGTTTATTAATGTGATATAGAGTATAATGATTAAATTAGTACCAAATAATACGTTATTTAAATATTGTAGATTATAATTGCCTTATTTTCTCCGATTTTCTCCGAAAAATCTCTCTCTATTAAATTAAATATTTTTTTAAAAATATAATTATTGAAAAGGAAATATCTTCAGCAGAAACAAAAGTCGGATATTGGTATAAATTAAACAGCATTTCTTTTTTAATAATAAAATAAAACCAATAATGAGTTTCTAAATCCTAACTTTCACCAGGTTTATATTCGTGCTACACAGCTTTCTTGGTTACAAAAGGTCTTTGCAACAACAAGGATTGAGTCATCTCAAAATGTGGCTTCCATAATTTCCTTTATTATTTTCTAAAACAATTTCATGACGTTTTCAGACTCGCATAACAGTCAAAACTGAAAAATCTAAAGAGTACAGGAGCAATGATCCTATAGAATATTTATAACCGGAAGAAACGTCTTACTCTCAAGAATACTTTCAAAGAAGGGAAAAGGGAATTTAAATGTTCGAAAGATCATTTTGGAAGTTTCACACCCAGTTATAAACGACTTCACTTACCAAAATTAAATTATTTTTCACTACTTACTAATTTTCATACATCGTTCGTGTTATGTTTCATTGACCCTTTATTTCGATGGTTTGAAGTCATTTTCCAATAGAAAATCACATGATTAAAATTTCGAGTAATTTTGTATGTCGCTCAAAATTCCCGGGTGCTTCTTTGCTACCTAACGACACAATTCCACCCTCGTAAACGCTGTAACCCTGCCCCTGTAATAGAGCGCGAAGCGGAGTTGACGAGGGGCGAACAAGACAGAACCCGACTTGGTGGTATCTCGCCGAGAGCGCTTTGCGGCCTCAAAAAGGCTCTCTGCCAGCCTTTCTTTCCCCTAGCGCC
The DNA here is from genome assembly GCA_964035755.1 of Teleogryllus oceanicus. NCBI lineage: Eukaryota > Metazoa > Arthropoda > Insecta > Orthoptera > Gryllidae > Teleogryllus > Teleogryllus oceanicus. The sequence continues at coordinate 127,242,377 of CAXIVR010000006.1, forward strand.
GCGCCGCGGTGGCATCTTATCTGGCATCGGCGCCCGTCGCGGCAGGTAGCGCTCCCTGCGGTCCCGTTGCGAGGCCAGAGCTGTCAACGGCCTCCCCGGCCCGCGCGATGCGCGATGCACGCCGCTCACCCGCTTTCCCTCTCGCTCGCCCCGAGGGCACGGCTTACGATGCCAATTGATGGAGCGATGACGGGGATCGTCCCACCAACAAGAGTATGAGGTTTCCTGCTGGAAAAGTATTAAGAGCAGTCACGCTGTCACCGTTGAAATTTAAGAAGCAATTGAAGAAGAAAAAGAAAAATATTAAGAACTTTTAAGCAAACTTAACAAAAATAAACCTAATGTTAATTAATTATTGCCCAAAGTGGCCAGGTGAATTAGTTTTAAGTTACAATTAAGTGAAATTTAGGTAATCTTTTAAGTAGGTCCATTTTCTACTGCAAAAGCGTAATCGGCTGTAGCTTTCTCTGTACCCCTAAAGTGAAATAAATTCCCGCCTCTCCAGGGCTACTGGAGAGGGAAAATAAAAAATGTTGACAATGAACCACAACATTATGTAAACCAATATTATGATAATTTTTTATTTGCTCGAAAAATATGTCATTATGATCACCACAGTCCATGATCTAATGTTCTATGCTAAAATATACAAGATTATGTTTGTAATTCGTCTGATGATGAAGCCAACCACGCATCGAAACGTCGTGAAATAAAGTATTTGTTAAATAAAAAAACTAACATAATTTTATTGTCATACATTCGAGGAATTTACAATATTACTAAACCATAACTTGACAATCAGTTCTTTCAAGAAAAATATTAATATGTCCCTGACGGGAACACAATTCCATGTTGGTGCTTCATTAATGATTTCCACTCATTGAAATGTTCAAATCAAGGAAATTGGAAAAGAAAACTCTTCAAAAAAATTCTTGTAATGTATTCAAATATACATCTAACAAACAATGAATCCCCTGAGAAAACAACATTAAAAAATATACCAATACACTTTAATTTTAGAACTAAGGTGCAATCTACTTCGCGGAGTGGCGTTTTTCAAAACACCTTGGAGTCAGCCTATTTACTGTTTGTATTATTTTTTATGCGAAATGTTTCCCTTGTACGAGTATCATGGATTGCAATCGTTCATCTGATACACCATAGTCTAACCGTTTCAAGTGAGTTAAAAATTCTAGAAAAATACAGAGTAAGAAATATACAAGATAATCTATTATGGTACTACTGAACCGTTCCGCTTCAAAGCGAAATTCAGTTGTAATTCTTCTTTTTCTCTTAGAATAGGTCCCTTAAACATTTTAGACAGTACAAGTTTTATAATTATTGTATTCCATATCAAGTAAACATATTCTTCGAAAGATGTTTCGGGAGTTACTGCACTCGCATTTTCAGGTCTATTGCAGTACAAATAATTCTCCTATGCTCCATCCAAATTTCTCTTCCCTTTCCCGTGCGCTCTGAGCCGTTGTCATCGCTCGTTGTTTCCGGCAGGGCGCAGTGGCGGTTGTGCGGCGTTGAATGCCGGATGAAATTGCGGGTTTCGGCTGTCGCCCGCCGGGCGCGGGAGACGCGGCCGTGGTGGTTGCGTGCGGTAGGGTGGGGGGTTGGGCGTCTTCTCTTGGGCTACCTGCGCGCAATGCGATACGGCTGCGCGGCGGAACCTCCGAGGGAGCCGCCGGATGTCGGGGCGGCGGGGGCGGCGGGGGTTTCGCCGCGAAATTCGGCAGCCGCGCGCAGCCGGCGGAGGAGAGAGGAGGCGAATCCTGAGGCGGCTGCGACGCCACCCCTATTGGGAACGTTGCTATGGATTTGTTGTGCTTCACTGATTAATGTACATCGTTGATTTACGAGGACAATAACATTTCTCAAACATGTCATTTCGCAGGATAATAGTTTTATCCTGAACGGACCTGTTTATTTCACACCCAAATTGGAATTGTTTTACTCTATACGCTGGTCGTCTTCTAAACCATCTTCACTGCCTATTTCTAAGTAAAAATAGGGTGTTTTCTAACCCATTTTATTTTAATTTTGGGAACCACTTCTCATGAGACACGGAAGCTCTTTTTACGGTACATAATATTTAGCATTAAATATTATTATGAACATAACTGACGATCCCTGCTCATATCCTTTATTTTTTATGTTAAGATATGTCGACATTGATATTTTAAGAATTGTATAGTTAATATTAAATTTTTAATTTCATATTTATTAGATACTAGTTTACTTTGGTGTCCTTACAATTCTCTTGAGAGCCTGAGGTGAAGGAAACAATTGAAGTTAATTCATTCGTTTGCATTGATTTCGCTAAGCTTTTTGACGTCTACGTTTGTGGGTGGGACCATAATATTGAATTTATAACTTGTAAAAAGTTACTAGAACTCGTAATTTGTGTGGCTTAAATGTCGAGAGTTTCAGTTCTTGAGTGGTTTAGATTAGAAGTTTAAGCAGAAAATTGGTGAGCGCTCATAAAACAATTGAGTCTCTATATTATTTATTCTAAAGAAATTGGAGGAAAATTTACCGGCAAATTTGGCTGAAGACATCAACTGATGTCATTGCAGGGTCTCTGACCGGGAGGTCCTAGGATTCGTGTCCCGACGGAGGCATGATTTTCAACTCTAGCTAGTCAGCAAGGTCGAATTCAGCCACTGTCTGGAGGAGAATTCAAGGACCCGGCTGCTCTGATAGGCAGTTTCCCGTGGTTTCTCGGATGAACACCAGGGGAATGCCGAAGCAGTACGTGGCCCCTAACAATCGGGCCACGGACCGCACGATATCTTGCCTTCTTCTTTCTTATCCTTTCCTCCCCCTCATTTACATACGCTCACATGCACTTCTCTACCACACATGTCGGGAGCTCAGAGCTTGTCCCGTTTGGGGCGCTACCTAGATGGTGGGACAGTCCTGATAAGGTAAAATCCGCGCAAGCCGACGTATGTCGGCGCCGTATCTCGCCCGCCAGTGAGAGAAAATCACTGCCACCTCCCGCGATAAAAACATGCAATACCCTTTCAGGACCGATGACCTTCGCCGTTGACGCGACCAGAATCACTACCCAACCAATCCACCAGAGCGAAAAATTTAATTTTTGCTGTGGATGTCTATGACGAGTGCTTTCTTTTATCTATAACGGACCCCTGTAGGGATTCGGGGTTCTCCCTTGCTCTGGAGCTGCACCCACCGCGCCGCCCGCTGCAGACGCCGACCCCAGTGCAGGGGCGGCTATTCTGGGCGCGCGTGCCGCCCTGCCCCGCCCACGCCCATCGACGCCACCCCCCTCTCCGACCAGCGCGCGGCGGTGGGCGCACTGGGAACCAATATGCAAGGAATATATGTTCACAAATGTTTTGTTCGATGAGAGTGAAGAGGAATTTTCTATGATCCAAATAAGAATAATCTTACATAAAAGTAAACACAGATCTAGTAGGACGAATTCATTTCCGTACCCATACCAAGGAGCGAGAGAAATAATACTTCAAGGAAATTATGATCGGGTTCAGTCAATATAATAACAATATGTTCATATTTTTACGAGCTATACTTCTAGAAATGTATAAATGAAAGTTCACTCAAGCAGGGACCCTTCTTCACACATCAAAAGGAGCACCGGCCTTCGAAGAAAGAACGCGCGTAAGGAAACGAACGGGAGCCGTGTGCGAAGAACGGCCTTGAAGTGCAAATCCACGCGCAGCGAGATGCACGGACAAAGGCTTTGCGAGCGCAGCGCAGGGGTCCTCCGCTGCGGAGGGGGGGCGGAGGCGGAGGCGGAGGGTGCACCTGAGCGCCCACGGGGCCTGCAAGGCGCTCTGCACTAGGGACAGCGCAACGCGCGCACCCCAGCGGCGCCCAGGGAGGCACGTTGCCACTAGTGCACTGGGGAGGTCGAAAATCTGCAATGTTTCTAACAACGATTTATTGAAGCAACGATTTATTGATTTGTAGGTTTTTGAGATGATGCTTTGTACTAGATTTTTTAACTTTTGTGGCCGATTTTTTAATTTTTTTAATTAAAATTTCTTAACCTTAATTCACTTGCGTACCAGGGAAGCGGCGGCGATGTCGATAGTTTCAAAACATCGATATTTTTTACAATGATTTTTTTTAGAAACTGTAAATAACAAAGATTGGTACCTATAATAATTATAAATAAAAATCCGTTAGTAGAGTTTTCGTCAGTAAATGTAGTCTAATACTTTCTATATTATTCAGTATGAAGAAAAAAGTTTTGAACGAAGATGTTTTTCGGTGGTCGAAATTTTATTTTCGAATTAAAAAATTAACATAATAACCAAACAACTTGTGACAATTTTCACATATCAGAAAATTGAACATTCTGTCAGAGCGCATAAACCACATTTTTACAGACTGTCAGTAACAAAGATCGGTACGTATAATAACTATAAATAAAAATACTTTGGTTTACTTTTCCTCGGTAAAAGTAGTCTAATACTTTTATACTCTTCAGCCTGATGAAAAAAGTATTGTTATTGTTTTTATTATTTGTTAATTTTTTCAGTTTTATCGTAAATATGAAATAAGAAAGACGGCCACTGTCAAATTTAATCTCCGTCACTGGATGCCTGCGTAAACATTAGACTTTTGCTTACCCAATTTTTAAAATATTGATCTTTTATGGTGATGTATTATTAAGATTTTGAACATTGATATTTTGCTGGTGATGTCGGATTCCTATGCCGTTTTATCTCCCCTTATAGAATTCTTATTCTTTGTACATGGTTGTATGCATCGCGAAAGACTGTTTGCTTAAATCTTTTCCTGGCACATACAACCTGCAAAGGTGAAAGTCGTTCCGTTAAGTACGAGACGCAATAAACCCGGGCGGCTAAAACTGGGCGTTTGTGGGGTCTTGCTACGCCAGTCACGTGCGGACGGTCACGTAGCCCTTCCAACTCATTCTGAAACAAATTCTTGGTAATTCTGAAATTTCTGAACATGTAAAGCCTCGCACTTCAAGGACGGGAACACTTATTTATTGCAAGTAATCGATTGTCGGTATTTCCAAATGGCAATTTAGATCTCTTAGTGCTAATACATGTAGTGTATGTGGCTACGACACTCTACGAAGACGTGCGGGACCACAATTTTGCTAATGCATGTATAAACATGCATGTATAAACAAAAAAAATGTGATATGTAAGATACTAGTAAATTCGATTGTTATTTATCAGTGTTATTAAATATTTGATTTATATTTTTATTTAACTATCAGCCATTCCTACACGATCCATTTTTGTACATCCCCTCACAATATGTAAGAATTTCGTTTCCGATGATTCCAATGTTCTTTGATTATTAGAGTTTTCGAGTAATTTTTCTGGGAGTCACAAGAGTTCGATCAACATTCTGCTTGTGTTGTGGTAATGTTGGAGACGCGTTTTCCCGCCGTATCTGAGGTTGAGGAGAAGCAGTGAGCATCTTAGTGAGCGTAATTAAGTTACCAGAGAACTGGTGCTCCTCTGCTGCTTGGGCCGTTATGGGGCAGCGGTCGTTCTCCTAATGGATAAATAGGCCAAACGTTGCGAGCGTGTGTGTGCGCGCGCGACGTGGTAGCAGGGGAGCCGCCCGCACAGCCGCCTTCGGCTATGGAGACAAATGAGTTCTGCGCCGCGCAGCGACCTCCTCTGGAGAACGTCAGGAGCGCATGCAAATGCGCGACGTAGATCCCACACGTTCACCCGCGTTGCGGCTCATCTTTCTCCCAGACAGGGCTGGCTAAATGCTTAGGCCCCTGCTGGATAGAAGCCCCAATCGTTTACTTTTTAGTCAGCCATTAGTAAAAGTGGTTATTTTAGGGTATCCACAACATGCCAAAAATTCAAATTTCTAGCACGAGTGCTAAAACTGAGACGATGTTCAAATGTTCAGATAAAACTGTGAATGAAACAATGAAAACAAAAGACTTTCGTCTGATCAGCTCTGCAGATCTTAATGTAACGCACTCAATTAAGTGATTTGCACACTTGAATGAAAATAAAATGAAAGTCAATACGTTTGTCTAAAAAAATAGTATATGACACATGGTAAAAGTGGTTTTATTTTGCTAGTAGGATTGCACCGATCGGCCTCATGTCGCAACATTTCCTACTCGCAAAATAAAATATCACTTTTACCACTCGTATCATAAATAACTATTTCGAAGTACTGTATCGCTGTACGAACATACCACAAACAAATAGAAGATCGAAAAGCCAATATTAATGGCCGTGTCTGTTAAGGATTTTAACAGGTCGGCGTCTGTTAAGAACAATTTAAACTAACCAGTCGTATCAAAGGATGGCGTATCAGTGCCATTAGTGCCAATTAGACATTGAAAAGGTTTTTATTTATATGGTGTTTTGTTTACGAAGATGGTATTTCTAACAGGAACTAGACAGAACTTTCGCGATTTTGTTGCAGAGAGTTCAAAAGATTATATCGACATTCAAAAGTGACTAAAGAATTTGAAGATTTATTTTATAAATACGAAATTTCCAATAGACGCAATCCTCTACACTGAATACCAAATCATTATATTAAACACTGACAATAGAGCATTATGCTGTCCACTTCCTAAACAGAATGTGCACAAACGAGTATTACTTACAAATATAGATAGCTAAAAATATGTTTTCAAACAGAAGATAGCTTTTGTTGCACCACTAATTTACATAATGTGTGACAATCGTCGCGTGCATTCTTGGGAAATATTTTTTTCCTTGTGGCAAATAAAAATTAATGCATGCAGTAATCGAATTATAAGAGATAAAATATCGCATAGGCAAAATAAATTTTCTGAACTTAGTGTATTCATTTGAAAAAAAAACAAAACAAAAAAAACACAATATTGTAGAAAACAAGAATTGGGTTACCTCCTTGTCAGATCATTGAAACTGCACTCCGTTGTAAATCACAAAGAAGTTGAAACCGAAGTGAACACAAGAAGTACCTACAAATCATTAAAAAATCAAAGTATCTAAGTGATCGGTGACTCCTTAAAATGAAGATAAAGATTGTGAGTGGTTTACATGTGTTTTTATCGGGGACCTTAGTAAATGAATATGTGTGACATATTCAGTGTTGTGCATCCATTGAAAAGGTCGGGACAACATAATGACAATACATTTCACTTACCCAAAATAAAGATCCTAGAATTTCCTTCCAAAACAAATATTATACATTCACATTTCTAGAAATAGAATAAGCGAAAATAAAGATGAAAGAAGTACGCACTTTAAATGTCTGAAATTACATATTTTCTCTGGCTTAAGAAAATACAATATGAGGATTATCACTATGTTGTCCGACAGTTCAGGGATGGGGATCAATATCACACAATCTAAAACTGATGAGCACCGAGAAACAACTTTAAGTTAATTCCGTGCGTCAACATTCCTCTGATTTCTCTGGCGATCGTTCCACAAACACATTTAACCCGGGGAGCGAAAATAGCTCCTCAGTCTTTACTTGTCTCTGTGTTTTCTATTTAGAACAACTGTTCGTAGGTTCCAAACGTTGATAAATAAACAATAGCAAAAATTCAGCAAACGTCACTGAGAAAATATATAGTCCACTTGAAAAATGTACAATATTTAGGTTTATTTGGACGTAAAGAGGAAATTCAAGGAATTAAATATGACTGTTTCAATCACGTTCATGCAGTTTCAAATGCAAGAGATTTCAGTGTTACTAATGGAACTTTGAAAATTGTATACAGTTGCAAGAACTGAAAATGTATTTATCGCTTTGACTGATGTAATTTACATTCCAATGTATTCCGCAGCATGCTTGTTTGATAGTATTAAAAAAAGACGTTTGAGATTACAATTAAAAGACCTTCAAAGAACGATTTTCAAAGCGGTATAAAAGCTGACTTGAATCCAGTCTCTGCAGTCTGAACACACGACCAAAATAAGTTTGAGTGTAATCTTCAAATAAGCAAAATGAATCTTGAAATTGGGCTAGAGACTTTGAGTGAAAAAGAAGAATGAACTTGAAGGAACAGACTTGAAGGTAACCGTGATGGATGTGATTTGGAAGAATTTTAGTACGTGGGCTTGAAGAAATACACAAGCTAGAAGCGTTAGATTGGGCTCGAAAAGAGGTTCAAAGAAGCTCAAATGTGAACTTGAAAGCAGTCTCGAAAACAAACTTTTGTTTCATGTACTTGAAGAGATCAAAACCAACTGTTAATACCTATTTACCAATATACCAACAATAAAATAATAATAATAATAATAATAATAATAATAATAATAATAATAATAATAATAATAATAATAATAAATGTAGGCATCGAAAGTAAAAATCGACTGATGAGTTGCAGCAAGGTATCGCCGTGCAAGCGAGCTCGACGGCTCTTTGGCCGAGCGTCGCCGAGTGGCGGTGTCGCATGGCTTGCCCTGCCGCCCGGCCTCTTAGCCGCCGCCGGCGCAGAGGTTGCCGAAAGCATCTGCTTACGCGGGGGGTGACGTCAGCGGGCGGCGCGGCGGGCGCGTTGTTTACTGCGCGCTATTAGCGGTGGCGCCGAGATTTGGCACAGTTTGCGCAGCCCTGCCGCACGCCCCGCCCCGACTCTTCACCCGCTCGCCCGGCCATGCTGCGCCCCGCACCGGCCCGCCTCGCCCTGCCGTGCTGCGGCCCATCCCCCGCGCCCCGCTCTGCATCGCCATGCCCTGTCCCAATCCGCTCTTCCCGGAGCGTTCCATCTATGTTCCCGCTCCGCTCCGGATTCCCTACCACGTCTCTACCGTCTCGTCCTTCCTAACTTGTCCCCTCAAATTCGTTCTCCCGTCCCGTCTTGTCCTCCCCTCCCATCTCATCCGTCCCAACTCGTCCTCCCGTCCCCTCTCAGCTTTGCCGTCTGTTCCCTCTAACTTGTCTCCCCGTCCCTTCTCGTCCCACACGTCAGGTCCCTTCAGTTCCGCCTCATCGCTTCTTCCCTCCCGTCCTGCCCCGCCCCACGGCACGACCCGCCCCGCCCTGCCACGCCAGGCCCCGGCCCGGCACGCCCCTGCCTCTCGCGAGTGCGTACACAATGGGCGATCGGGCGTCTGTTTAGACGAGTCGCCGCGAATTAGCGCTATCGACGCCAGCGCATCGCACAAAGGACAAGGCGTTCCTGCGAGCGGGCGCCGGATTTCTGGAGGCTATTCATAGCCCCGCCGCCGCCCGCCGCCGCGCGACCTGTGTTTGGTTTTGCGGCGCGAAGTGCGATGGCCGAGCAGCCGCTGGGCATGGGCAGACCCGGCAATCGCTCGGGGCCACGCAAGTCAAGGGGCCCGATGATGGGAAGGAAATAATAAAAAATCGAAAAAGAAATTAGAACTCGAGAAAATCGTTATTGTAATTTAATAAGTAGCCGTACAGTGGTCTGATATTTCATACAATTTTCAATTAACTTTTACCTTCAATTTGATTATAGTCATTACTTATAAGGTAGAACTCTATGAAATGAATGAAATGTCGCTAGGTTCTACTGAAATTCATATTTATTATTTCATGTATTTCGATAGTGATTTTATTAAACACTAACTAAACTAAATCAAATGTAAATCACCATGGAAATATAAAATCACCGTATTATTTCATCGCTAAATAATTTCATTTAAAACTAGTATTTCATTTAAAATTTTCAAAAATGTTTGCTATCTTAATCGTTGTAATTTTTATTATTTGTTGAAATAAAATAACTCATTTAGTTTCTTGATACAACTTTCACATTTTTCTTTTCGGGGGGGGGGGGCTAAGTATCAGCATTGCCCCGGGCCCAAAATTGTCTAGCTCCGGCACTGCCGGCAAGGCGAAGGGCCGCGGTGCGGAATCTGGTGTCGATAACAACAGATCACCATTATTCAGAGTGCAAAATCAGTAAAAGTACACCCCCCCGTCTGTTGTAACTGCCAAGGCCTGCACTCCGCCAACTACCGGGGATGCCAGACATTCAAGGAAACAGTCAAACGTGGTAGTTTTCATTCTCACTCACTGAGGGCCAAACCAATATCAAACCCATGGGCAACAGGAGCCGGGCCTGAATCATTTTATGCTAGAAAAGATAAAGTATTAATAAAGAAATAATAAAGAAATAAACAAACTCACGAAAACAAGACGGTTAGCAACAATATTGGCCAACAAGCCGAAAACAAATAACAATAAGAAAGAAGCTAAAATCCCCGTATTCATTCTCAATTCAATTAAATAAAAACGAATACTAAGACGGAAATGGTAGAAAAAGCGAGACTCACATAAAACGCAAACTAAAGCAAACTCAAAGAAAAATAAAAACAAATATAGACGAACATAGATTTAATGGATTCCAAAATTTCATTGAAATTTACCACGGAGCACAAAAAAAAAAAAGTAAACACCTCCCTTAAAAACAAACAATCTAACAGTCTAACGATAAACGAAAAGCGTCAGCTATAGTCACTAATTTCGAAGCTACATTTACACCAAATAAACCAGAAATCATGAATCAAAATAGGCAAATTGAAAAGTTTCTCTCTTCCATTCTCAACAGTCCCTCAAAAAGTAAAATTAATATCTCCATCTGAAACACGTGAAATAATCTTTAAATTAAAAGCTAAATAATTCAGCAGGCCAGTTTCAAATAACGACGCAGATTCTGAAGGTGCTCCCTCTGACAACAATAGCAGGACTTACAACGATTTATAATGCAGCTCTAAGACTTAATTACTTTCCGGATATATGGAAACAAGCTATAATAATACCAATAAGCAAACCTTGTAAAGAGCACAGTTTGCTCTCAAATTACACCAATAAGTTTACTTCCTAATATAGGAAAAGTTTTTGAAAAATTAATTCATAGAAGGTTAAATAGTGTCCTGAAAGAAAACAATATAATCCCTAAAGAACAATTCGGATTTTGCGAACATTACTCTACCACTCAACAGTTTATCAGACTAACTGAAAATATAGCAAACTCATTTTACCAGCATAAACACACGTTAGCTATTTTCCTTGATGTAGAAAAGGCCTTTGATAAAGTTTGGCATGCAGGGCTACTATATAAAATAAAAAAAATTAGGAATACTCCATTATCTATATGAAATAATTAAATGTTTTCTACGAAATCGTTCTTTCAATGTGAAAATGAATAATACCTTATCAGATCAAAAAATCACGCAAGCAGGAGTACCGCAAGGGTCACCACTCTCACGTTTTCCGTGCATAAACTCCCTATTGTCGAGATACAATTCTCGATACTTCACATTTCAATTACTAACGAAGTACTCTTTGAAATACGAAATCACTCCACTTCATACTCAAATACTTCTACTCTCCCCTTCATACTCATATTAAGATATTTTTAACAAACAACATACTGTCATAATTCGCCACCTTCGTTTATTGTCACTCACATTAATAGACTATACAACAGAGTAGCCATATGAAGTGCAGGAGGGAGCAGAAAAGGCCCTGTGAAATACTAAGAGGATTAGATCAATCCATTGATGTATGCCAATAAATACAACTTCTTTGATGCCAATATTATACTTTTGGTATCGACAATTATTGATACATAATCGAAAGGCAATTAAATTTTATTGTGATATTGATTACATATTTCCAATTCAATGGAAGCGCAAGAGCTCGCTCTACGTAAACTAAATGCGAGAACTTTAATGATATCAAATCCATTCAATCAAGATGTATTATGAAACGTTTGTCGAAGATTTTCATAGAAGAAAAATTGCCCGGGGGACCGCAACACTTGTCTCCACTCACAGAAATGGACAGATGGGATTAGTCATCCGGCGTGGAAGTTCTGTCACGGCATGTGGACATGTGTTTGCATGAACTGCGAGGTTGATACAAGTGTTCAGGAATTCTTGGTAGATGCGTGGAATGCATTTTTTGTGTTTGTAGAGTTCCTGAAGATTTGCGGGGAGTGAAGTGTGAAAATTCTTAGCCTAGGCACCTTCGAGTACACCTAGGCCTCCACGCACCTAGCGGGAACGTATGAACTTATGTCAACGTACGGAATAAGAAGTCAATATTGTCTTAAATACTGGGGAAAGGAAACCTGATCAAATGAGGAAATGTATATTATTTTGGCCAATCAGTTGCACACTTCAAGAGAATACAATTCCATAAAAATTCCTAGTGGGAAGAAGAATTTATACTTTCATCTTATGGAAAACAAAGTTGAAAAGGCATTCGAATGTTGAATAAACCTGATTCTAATGTTGAAAACATTAGTATCAAATAATGGATTTCACGAATTGATAATTTTTAAAAAAAAATGAAATTGAATAATTAAATAATTAAATGGCATATTGCACATAATTTGTTATAATCAATTAATTTCGAAAGGCTCGATTTATCTCTGTAATCATAGACTCCTGTCTACAGCTATTCTCTACTTTCGTCCTAAACTAGGAAAAGCATTTGGCTCATAATATTTCCCTAGTAACTCTTTGGAAGTTATTTTATCTTTGTTCAACAGAATTTGTTTTCTTCCAAAATTCCTAGAAAAAATTGTTACATCTTAAAATGAGAAATTTAATTTTACTTTATTCTAAAATCTTCATTTCTTTTGTTATCAACGGATTTTTTATTCCAGTACTTCTGTGTTGGATTTTTTTCTGCCAAATTTATTCGTTATATTATATGGTATAGTTAGTCTGTAGTTATCCAGTTGGGTTCTTCGGCGGTAATTTAAACATGAACTTTCGTGTATTCTTTAACCGCGCAGAGAATTGAGTACAGACGTAGATGTAAATAAAATCCAGAAAACACTCTTCCTCTGAAGCCCACTCTCATCTTATCAATAGAGCCCGGATTTTAATGAAAAGTCATATATTTTTTCTAAACTTTTGGGTGAATTTTAAAACAATTTATGCACGAATTCAGATATTGTAGGTTAGAAAAACATATTTTTATTGGCTTGTAAAGTCAAATTTACACCGTTTTTAGTAAAAGGTCATATTTTGGCCAAATTTTGCCCAAAATGCATACATGTGTCCTATTTATAAGGACACAAGAATAAAAAGCTTGAAAATGTGTCTCGCACGACAATGTATCAAGTGATATTGTCACAATTACACTCAACAATTATACCACAAAGGAATTTTTGAACGTAAGTGAATTTGAACTGAGTGAGTTGGGTCGAGCTCGTGATCATATGGCTGCAAATGTATACAACAAATTGTTGCGTTTATTCAGCGAAATCCTGGATATTCTACAACGTGCAAAATGAGCGATTTCTGGAAATGTCGCAAAATTTGAAGACAATGAACCAAAGCTGCACTGCAGTGACATCGCCGCTTTCAAATACGCTTCCGTGAAGTCATGTAATGTGTAGAGGCGCTTTCCCTACCTACAAAACTATCCTCAGTGACAACCGTAGGCCTTTTAAGATGGAAAACCTGAAAATACATCTTGTGATCCAATGCAATTCTCTAGAAACTGAAGACTGAGAGGAAATTAGAAAACATTAAACACGTTAACATTATACAGTAGTAAAGAAAGACGTTTTGTTTGATTGTTTTTATTGTACTGTACTTTATTTGTTTTACAGACACAAGCAACTGAATTTCAAGTGTTAGTTATTGCCAAAGACTGCAAACCATACCCACAATCTGCTCTTGAGTGAATTTCATATTTATGTTATATCTAAAAAAGTCAACAAAAATTTTAAAAAAAGCTTGTATAGCGTCATATTTTATTTTTCAAGGTCATAAATGCTTGCATATTTCGCTGATTTTTAGGTCATTAAAATCCGGGCCCTACTCATCAGGTATTAGCGGACATACTTAGTGTCGTATTTGAATACGTGAGACTCAGTTCTTATTTTGCATAATTAAGATTTATTTCCAATATTTTCATATTCTTACGTCAATTGCTTGTAGATAAGCAAATTTTTGTGACGTACGGCAAAAGTTGAATGATGAGTTCGGCTGAGGGAGCAGCAAGGTATCTGTCGATGCCCCTTGAGCGTGCCGAGTAGCTTCCCTCCCACGCGGCCTCTGGCGGCCGCTCCGCTCTGCGCCCGCTCTGCCTTCGCTCCGGCGGCGGATTATTCACAGCGGATTCGTGGAGACGCCCCCCCCCCCTCGCGCACACTCATCGCGGCCCGCCCGGCGGTGACGGCGGCGGCGGCGGGGCGGCGGCAGGTGGCGGCGGGGAGGTCGACGCGACTGCGAGTCTGGGAGCGATGCGGATCAGGGCGGGGAGGGGCGGCGGGCCCGACGCGCAGCACAGAGGAGCTATTTAGGGAGGGCGGGTGACAGGGGAGCTGAGTGGATGTGCGAATCCTGCGAGATCTCGAGGAGGTTGTGACTACAATAAGCACCTACATTTCCATGTATATTGGTGGTGCAGAACACAATTAATGTGTTGAAAAAGCAGGGATTTCATTGGAATTCAAAATTATTCAGAAATTTTGTAGTGAATTTTAAACGTATTTATAATTCATGAGCATGTCTCATATTATAAACTTCACGCAGTAGCTGCGTTCAAATGTTTGTTCTAATGATTATATTGTGGATGAATGGATCGAGTTCGTCCAAGAGAGATTGGATTGTCCAGGTGTTTCAGGCCGCGCACTGGTCGATGGACAGGTGCGGAGGTTTTTAACACAGGGGAGTGAGCGAAGATAAGATTATCCGAGAGACAGGGTTGATAGAGGGGAAAGAAGAGGGTAGGGTGACGAGAGAAACGAGGAGGGAGAGAAGTGAGGAGAATGAGGTGGTGATGATGAACAGGGTGGGGAGCAATGGTAGATATAGAGAAGTGATGACAAGGAGGCGGGAGAGAAGGTAATAGAGATGAGAGATGATAAGGGAGAGAACAGGAGGAGGAGGGAGGGGGGGGGAAGTGGGAAGCAAGGAGGTGGCGAGGAGGACGGGAAGGAGACGGGGGGGGAAGTGAGGCGAGAGGAGCGGGAGAGAGGGACGGGGAGGGAGGGGAGGGGGGGCGGGGCGGCCGCCGCGTTCGCGGAAGCCGCCCCCCTGCCCCGCCGCCTGTGACATGTTTGCGACGCCGCGCCGCGGGCAGAAAGCAGCCGCTGGAGCTCCTCCGCCGCCTCAAGGCCCACAGGCGAGGATTTCGGGGAGCAGCTGCCGCCGCCGCCTGCGCTTCCACGGAAGACTCAATTTAGCCTTAAAACCGGAGATCCTAACTAGGATTGGGGGCAAAGCCGGACTCTGTGGTGCAGGGGCAGTGGCAGGGACTACCATCCAAAAGGACCCAAGACCCAAAGCCAGGAGTTTAATTAGTTTACTATTTATTTTGTTTTCACGTGCGCGTCAATGTTTATGCCCAGTCGTCCCGTAAGTATGTTGCACGTTATCACCCGGGAGGCGGTGGTGTTCCTCTCTCGCTAGGTTAAGTCTGGCGCCGACCTACACGTCGGCTTGTAGCTCCTCCTCCGTGGTATATCCGCTAACGGGACACAGCCCCTGTCGGGACAAGTAGTTACATTCCGTCTCGACTTTTGACATGTGTGGAAGAGAAATACGTGGATGGGACAAGGATGATATCTTGGGCGGTCATAACCTCGTTTCTTAGAATTCTGATCCGGCATTCACCCACCATAGTTCAGAAAAACCACACCAAAAACTTCCAATAACAATATTGCGCATGCGCATCACGGACTGAGGGATGTTTCTCCCCAATATGTTTTGATATTTGGAGTACATTGGAGAGGATTCGCCAATGATCTGTACTCACAGATTAAATCGCTCCTCCCCCCATTAATTTGGTGCTTATGACGCCCATGACTCTGCTAGTTCGAGTCCGAATTTTGTATTTGTATTTTTGCCGTGTGCCTGTGACGTGGCCGTGTACTTCTGTACATCATTCCGCCCTTAATCACTCATATACCATCATTATTGACCTTCCAGGATCTCTTTACCTTAGTGGAAATCGAATGTAATCCCCTCCTTTGGGCATCTGTTTACGAAATGGGAAAACATTGGAGTCCAAGCTTTCTACCTCGCCTTCATGCTGGTTCACAAATCTTCCAGCTGAAGTTGGTTGGTTTTTAGTGATTTCGGCCGTGTCAACTACTGAGGTCATTAGCTTCGTAAGTATAGTGCATATTTTTCGTGTGGAGGTGACGGGGTCTTCCCCCGCTGAATGGCGAGATCCGGCGCCGACCTACCGTCGACTAGCAGGGTTTTCCTCAGTGACTGAATTTGACCTAGCTGGCAAGCTAGTGTCGAAAATCTCGCCATTGTCGGACTCGCCACTGTCACCTCCCGGTCAGAGACACTGCAGTGACTTCAGTTGATGCACTGAGCCACGTCTCCCGGTCTTCTTCCAGGTGAAGAGATTCATAATATGAAGGTCCCTTCCTAGGCAGAAAACAAATCTCGTTCACCCCTTCACCTCAGAGGACCACGTTTTTGAACTTCTGTATTAAGAACATTGCGTTATTTTATGCGTGACACACGTGGATTTTTCTGCTTTCAAAGAAGAGAAAGACAACGTGGCAGTAATAAGAGTAAATTTAAGAAATCAAATAAAAATCGTGATTAATAGGGTATAAGTGGAATCTGGAAGGGTTTTTGTCTGTTTTAATTCTGTTGATTTCCTTCCGCGTAGTGTAATCTCATTGGAAAATGTCGCAAATCATTCGCCTAATGAATCACTCGCGCACTGTTGTAGCAAACCCTAACGAAGCTTTATGACCGTTTTTCTCGGAAAGAGCATTTTCATCAGTAATCTTGAGGGAAGAGGCAGAGATAGAAAGTGAAACTGGGAGGTAGAGAGACAGTGAGAGATGCACAGAAATAATGTATTCTTTCTTACACAATTTTTCAATTTAATTAATAAATAAGTTCGTTTTATAATTCTGTGTAATTTATATATTATTTTATGACTGTCATAGTTCAGTTTGTTATTGTTAACACTTCACAGTTCCCATTTAATTATATGTTTAAAAAAGGTATTTAATACTGACTCTTCTTTTTGGCAATTCTTATAGCTAGTTACTGAAACAATACAATGATGACGGAAAATCCCTTATTGATCAATTGTAAGAAACTTCCCTTTTAGCTCATACAAATTAAAATTTTTCCAAAATTAAATCTTTATTTGAGCTATTGGAGCAATGTGTTTCATGAGTCCGTTTCTCCGTGTAGGCACACGAGAGACCTTTATATTTTGCCCTTTCTGAGCAGATGGTCACAAGGGTGGTTAACAATTGCCTTCAACTGGATGGATGCTGGCAGGGGACATCACGACAGTTGAACTTTGATGAGAGATGAATGATTACGGATGAGATCAATCACACCATCTCCAAGTGATCAAAACACCTATGCGTTATGGGGGACTCATATCCAGAGCCTTGCACTCCGCACTCTTGCAAGCGTCTGCACCGTAGAGATAATATTGCAATGGCACCTGTTAAATGAGTTGGTTTCAGTTATTATCAGAATGCTCAGTCTTTTCACTCAACTTTATTCCCCTGGCCATGAAATGTTTCTATAAATTATTTCTTCACGTCGTGGTAACTTTCAACACAGTCCAAGAACCAAAGTGAACTTTCTATTGATTTAAGAAGAACCTGTATGCAATATGAGTTGAGAAATACGGACTTCATTGCCATCACTTTGATATGACATTGACGATAACAATAAGACATGTTTTTGTTTACCAGTATAAGAAACCTTTCCCCTGAGATGCTCAGAGGTTGCGAAATACCTTTAGTCTTTGTATACATCACAGAATGTAGAAGGAAAATGTCGCATAAGCATTATGTATGTAAAAATGAAAATTTTTCCCATCAGTACATTTCTTTTCTATGGCGTATGAGCATGAGGAGTACTATGTAAGTTGACTTTAGATCGCTGTTTACTATAAAGGACGTGGAACACTGTGTTTGGTTCTTGTGTTATCTACTGGTCGGTGGGGTTAACGTGATTGCTTTTGTGCAATTCGTTGCAACCCCGTCGATGTCCTCGGCGTTCCAGGAGCAGTCTTGAAGAGACTACGGTAGATAGCAAATCCAGTGTGCCTATTGAGTCAACATTTTAGGCTCATTCTTTCATCTCATTATAATCCTTCATATGGTTAACCAGTAAAAAAGAAGATGCTTATAGGAATTATGTACATAAATAATTCATTAAAATAGTTTCAAGTGTTTGAAGATGCAGTAAAATGCACTTCATTTGGTCATTTTAACTCGTGTACCGATATTAATAACATTGAAAGCACTCGGACACTACTTCATTCTTTGGAATGCAGTATAACATCCCTAATCTTACTTCAACTATCAGAATGTGTTGGGCCCAATAGATGTGTTGTGCAGTAAGCTGTAAAGCATTCCTACTCGTAGTTGAACTAGCAGGAAGAAAGTATCGTACCAGCGGATGTGTTCTTTCTTAGCGACCCAAACGAGGCACGTCGAAGAGACGAGAGGCGTGGGAGCCAGGCGCGGAAAAACAAGGCAGTTGTCGGTTATATTTAACGGAGGAAACAGGAGCCGTTGTAAAGCAGTTTTGGGGGAAAACGTAGAATCGGCTTGTGGCTGAAAAAGCTTTCTGTAATAAAATACTCAACTGACATTCAAATCATTATGATAGGAATAGGTGTCTTTCACGTAAAATATAATATACACTAACGAAATTACATTTAAAATCTCGTGGATAACTGAGATATACACAAAAAGAAATTTGCTTCTTAAGAATCCTTTCTTATTTGCAGAAAACTCCACTAAAATAGCTGTGGCAGGAAATTACTTGGCTTAGAAAGAGAAGCATTCAACTTTGATGCCAGTTTCCTGGTACAGGAAATTAAGACTTACAGAAATGAATATTAAAAATAGACTTACTACGAAAACACTGCTGCAGAAACGAATGGCATTTGATTAGTAAGCCCTAACTGAAATAAAATTGAGTTTTTTCAGTCAGAATGAATACTAAAGATACTAATTTTCTTTCATTTCTTCGTAATTTCTTGATTCGAACAGTTCAAAATGTGGAATCACACATGAGACATTGACCAAGAAATGAATTAATTTGATCACTGACATTGACAAATTATTATTTTTCCAGTAGCTGACATCAAACTCTATAGATGAACGATCCCCAGCGACTACTCTCCACCTCATCAACTTGTCGTTACATCGAACCACAGTATCTTCATTATCTTTCACAGCTGGCGGTAGTGGTTAATGTCGGCCACAAGCCTAGCACGCACTTATATTAATTCACGGGATAAAAGCCATTATTCCTAGGCCTAAAGTCAAAGAAGGTGAAGACCTTATTAACACATTGAAGTACACTCCAATCTGTGTGCAACAAAGAAATATTGTCCGTTTGCGTAATAGTTTGAGCCGCGTACAGAAGAAACTCTCAGAAGTCGAACTAAAACGGAAATGGGCACTCCACCGAGTCTTTACGCCATGGAGCCGAAATACAGCACAAACTCTGATACACAGCGCATAAAACGCTAAAATTAGAGCTGGAATGTGCTCGCGCACACAGCGTCCAATTCTGCGCCCGAGTCGTAAAGTGTGCACTTCCGCTTAGGTGCAACCGCTTCTCCATTGCGCAAGGGATACGCAAATAGCGAAGAGCGGACTTCCCGTCTGCAGCGCCGACGGTTAATGCGCGGGGGAAGTGGTGAGTTGACGGAGGCAGGGAAGAAGGAGGGGGCGGAGGCGGGGTGGAGAAGAGGGCGGAGGCGGTGGCGAAGGCGTTGGAGAGAGGAGAGAGAGAGAGAGAGCGATTGGCGGGATGGCGGGTCAGGCCGGGACGAGACTGGGCTGATGAGGCGGGAAGGGGCGGGGCTGTTTTGGGGGGGCGGGGGACGGATTAAGCTGGGGGGGGAGGGGTGGGGAGAAGAGCGGTGGGGAGATGGGGCGGTCATAACGGGCGGGAGCCGGGAGGCGGCGGGTTGAGGGCGGCGCGGGTATTTCTGGACGCAACAAAAGAGCGCGTCCTGTGTACTGGAACTGGGCGATAAACGTGCTCCTTCGCTTCATAAAAGTTACGGAGGTCCTAAATAAACCCGGAGCGAGGGAGTAAGTGACCACGTCAGCCCACGAGGGCCCACATGCTGGCAGGAGTCGAAAGAAAGAAATATTTGCTAAATAATAACCACTCAGAAGCACACGTCCTCGTTGTTCTCGGTTGGAACAATAGAGAGAGGTTGTTTTTGTTCATACTAAAGGAATGATCGGAAGCTCTTATAATAATACACATGTTTCTGTTTCACCTCGTGGCTCACTCAATTTAATCAAACAGAGAAAATTACTTTCTGGAATTATGTAAGTACGGCGTAAGGACGACATCGTTAACAAAACTAATTTATTTTTCAGAAACAATTTAGAAACATTTAGTATGTTACAGCTTCATTACTCTATTGACGAGATGTACAGCGTGGAGCGGAGATTTCTTTGCGCCACCGAGTCTCACTGCTGGTTGATGGCAATTGCCTTGATGTCACTTGACCCACGCCAACTATTAGTTTCGCTACCAGGATGTGGTTGCTACACTTGGTGAAACCAACGAAATCAAAGGAAGGGCCTCTCGCATCGCGCCAGAACCCCAAACTTCAGCTCACACCTGCTTCAGATGCTAGGTACTTCGGACTTTTACTAGAGTCTGAAGTATTGGAAGAGCTTGTGAGTGGAGAGTGATTGGTAGTGTATTTTGGTCTAGGGTTCTGGAAGACCTACAGGATTTTGGGTTTAGCACTTCCTGGAACACGCAATTGCGTTGCGCATCACTCGTCCATAAATTGGAACCTGGTATTTGTTACCTGCCTGGACTGAAAAGTGCTTGTATTTTGTATAACGCTCCTTGAAGGCTACATTCCGGGTGCAAATGTCAAGGGGGATCGGCAGGAATTGCCCTCAGCCTAGAGAGTTTGATGTCCATGCTAGAAAAGTATTAATTTCTCCTTGCCAGGGTTACAATTAATCTATTTGTAAGGGGCTTTGCCAACGGAATTCTGAGACTAACCATCCCTAGAACCTTCCAGAACCTAACCGCTGAAGCGGTAACTGTTGTCTCTGAACTTTCTCAACCGGTCAGCCTCTGGGTTCTCGCCGAATGCCGCGTGTGAGGAATCGCCATTAAAGAAGCCACTCCTTTGCACACGGTGGTTTCTCCCGTCGCCGCCTCGCCCGCCCCACCCCACCCCACCTCACGGACTTCCCCCTGAGCCTCCACCCCCGGCGAGGCGGGGCCGGGGTCCGGGGCGCTGGGGCGAAGTGGCGGCGCTTCGGCGAACGACGCTTATAGCCCCGCGAGGGCGGGCCGGCGCGGGGCGCGGGGTGTGGGGGCGGGGTGGCGCCGGCGTGCGCCAGCGCGGGGCGGAAGCGCGCCAGAGCGTTCGACCCGACGCAGGCGCCTGAGCGACCACATGCTTGTACGTGAACCTCTGGGGACTAACATTTTTATAATAATAAATTGTCAATATTTTCTCAATATTAACCTGTTGGAGGATTACAGAGCTGATTTCTATGATGACTTACAGTTTGTTTTTTTAGTTTTACGTCTCAGTACATTCTTAAGACGCTTCTCTACACTGCTACCAAATATACATTTCAAAAATGTTAAACGAAACCGTTGACTCCGACTGCTATTAAGAATGGATTTTCGTTCCCGTCTTTGGTTGTTTGAATTTAGCACAATATTTGAAGAAAGAATGAACATACGATCGTGCTTCATGCTACTTGTCAAAGAAAAGCGAGAGGAGGATGTTACTTCCAAGAGACTGGTGGATACGACCAGGATCGTTTGAGAGCGAGTAAATGTGGTTCCTGCCCGCACAGACGCGATGGGTTATGGAAGATTCCAAGAGTGGCTAAGCTGCGTCGTGTGAAGAGGGGGCCTGGGTGGGGGGTGAATGGGGGAACGGAGTTGGACGGTGAAAGGCGGAGCGTGGAGAAGCTGGGCAAAGCAGAACGGGGCGGGGTGAGGAGAGCGAGACGGGGCGGGGAAGAGGAGGAGGTGAATGGGACGGCGGCGATGGTGTAGCGGTTAGCGTATCAGACTGTTTGCGGGTTCCCAAGTTTGCGGGTTCGAACCCGATTGAAGCCGTGGATTTTTGGCTGAGTACGCCTTCCTTCGGAGGGGAAGTAAAGCTGGCTGTCCCATGTTAGTAGATTTACTGCATGTAAAAGATCCTCAAGCCTAAATGACGCCTGTGAGCTAAATTCAAATCGCCTGTTTCGTCGCCCAAGTAATACCTTCTTTCTCCCATGGTTGGTGAAAGGGGCGTAGCGGATTTTGCGTGGTCAGACGGAAGAGCAGGCCTCATGGCCTGAGTCTCGCCACGTAAAATAAGGCAAATTCAATTCAATTCAATGGGATGGGATGGGGCAGGGCCATAGAACGAGGCGGTGCATGCCAGTATGGTCAGTGTGCGACTGGAGCGGCAAGGGAGAAGTCTGGAACGGCAACGGGTCGGGCGAGAACGGGTGGTGCGAGACGGGATAGAGGGGGTTCGAGTGTGGCTGAGTGGTGCAGAACGGAGCGATGGTTGGTGCGGGGATGGTGAGTGCTCGAGAGGTGCTGGGAGACGACGGGACGGGGCGGGGTGGACCGAGCAGGGACGGGACGAGCGGGGCGGCGTGGAGAGGGACGGGGAGCGGGGAGTAGGCCGGACGCCAGCCAGCGCAGACGTTTGTTTGCTCAGCCGTCAGTCTGCGCCGCCCCGCCTTCTCTTCCCTTCCCTGCCCCGCCGCAGCGCTGGCGTCCGTCTCGAGTTTCCATCCCTCGCGCTCGAAATCCATACATCACTCGCGCGACGAAATAAGACGACTGGCCCCTGGTGGAATTGTGCGAAGTCAGCCACAACGGCACGCGCTGTGCCCGGAACCAAGGGCAGACGAGCGTAATGTGCGCGTGGGCTTTGCTATGATGGAAGGCAATAGCGTGCCACCACGTGCCCCGTCAGATTGGAATTCTCTCTCAATGCCACTGTACGAGCTCAGCAGCATCCAAGAGCGCGGAGCTGAAGGCTGCCGTTTCGAGCCCCATGAAATTCAGGTGAGTTTTTATCTGGTGGTGGTGGTGTGGTCGGCGTCTTACTCCACCTATTATAGCAGCAACATATAACACACAATAGCTTGCGTCCTGATTTTAACGTCAGTCAAATGCTCCCTCTACCACTACTACTACGCTAGTCAAATAGGATCAAAGTGAAATTACGATCCAATTTATTTGATATAATATTCCACATACAAATTACTGATAATAAAAGAAATTAAAACTGATAAACATAATTTAATGTACACAATCGAACAAAACATTTACTAGAACGATTCTTAAAGACTAATGAAGTCCCAATACTTGGTTTGTAAGCTTCTCTGTAATTGGTCAAGAGCCTGTATCATAATGAAATCTGTATCGTAATGAGTATCATTATGCAACGAGTTGGAGCCATTAAATAACATAATTATACAATGGGAGTAGAAAAACACTCTCAACACTATCCAACATTAAGTTGAAGAAGATGGAATGAGATGTACGGAAACGGGAGGACGTCAAGGAAACATGACGTTATAAGCTTTTCCAACCAAACATTTCACTTGGATCGCACGGAGATCGACCTGCTACTCCAACGACGTGAAAGAGCCTGACCACCCCACTTTGTTTTGCTATAGGCGAATGGACCACGAAGGATATGCATTTGCGCGGGCTCAGTATCATTTTATAACGTTGCAAGTCTTGCATGGAAGTAATCAGGGGGATCATCATTAGACTGAATCCGAATTTTATACCCCAGGGTTGTTAATCTTGGGGGGGATGGAAGATGGAATGATGATGGTAATGAAGGATGAATGGACTGCACACACAAGCAGACATACACAAATGCATCCATGCCCGAGGCGGGACCCGCAAGCCTTCTCTTCAAGATCGCCACGGCACTACTGCCTTAGGTCACATTCGTTATTATTATTATTATTATTATTATTATTATTATTATTATTTTATTGTTATTATTATTATTTAGGTTTACTCCTAAGACCACTGCGTCTAGACATCGAAGCATTACACGCAGCTATCACTGTTTCTTTAGTTTCCCGAGCTATATCGTCGAGGGAATCCGTACTTTTCATCCACCCCATGGTCCTCATCAGCCTAGATTCCTCCAGGGAGGCTTTAGCCTTATCTACATTCAGCTTCTTTACATTCCAAGGTGTTCTGCCTTTGTTATATCGAGCCACTTCAGGATAACATTTCTCATTAATAGCGTAGGAAAAATCTATTTATAGATGGTCGCTAAGCGACTCCTCCTCCAGTACTTCCCAATCCTTCACACTTCTGCTCAGTTTTGCGGAGTCTATGGAAATATCCAGGATAGAGGAGGCATTGCCACGTTGGAAAGTATACTTATCACCGTTGTTTAGAATAACTAAGTAATTTATTGCAACAAACTCGCATACAATAACTCCTCTCTTGTCTGACCTAGTCTCTCCCCATTCTGGCGATTTCCTATTGAAGCCACCTCCTATAAGTACTTCGCCTTTTGCCGACATTACGCTTGCTTCAAGCTCGTTGATATCTCTCTTACATTTCTCAAATTGTTCGTTCGGGGAGAAGTAACAACTGTAAATCCTAACGTTATTCACCTCCACCCATACGAATCCAAACTTCGTCCGCTTGAATTCTTGTACACAAAGCTTCTTGTTGAGGATTATTATGCCTGCTCTTCTTGAGGAGTCCTGATACCACGTAGCTCCGTCAGATGTATCAAATTGTTCGCTATCAACAGGTCTGCCCATCTTTCAGCTGCGACTTGAGTTAGAAGGTCTTGCGCCAGCTTACTTTTCCTCTGGTTAATC
The DNA here is from genome assembly GCA_964035755.1 of Teleogryllus oceanicus. Lineage (NCBI taxonomy): Eukaryota > Metazoa > Arthropoda > Insecta > Orthoptera > Gryllidae > Teleogryllus > Teleogryllus oceanicus. Next base: position 127,267,170 of record CAXIVR010000006.1, read on the forward strand.
TGAATAACCCTGAGCATTCTTGTTCTTGGTTTTGTTACGAGCAGCGATAAAGCAAGCACATCTGCTACTACCTAGCATATGATTATCGCTCTGATTTCTTCTCTCCTTGCAAAGGATGCAAAGTAATTCACCTCTGCAATCCTTGGCGAGGCGTCCCACTACACCACACTTATAACAGGTGTTCTTTCTATCAGGGCCTTTACATACGGTTGGTATGTGACCGTAGTCAAGACATCTAAAGCATCTAACTAGTTGCTGCCTTTCCCTGATCCGACAGTTTAGCCACCCAATTTTAATTTTCTCCTTTGCGACCAGGTCTAGAGCTAACTGTGTTGGCACAAGGATTGTCATCGTTTATACACCACCGTATCCCCTCCTCAATCGGCAGGAGTCAGCGACCTGTTCTACCTGCACCTTGATACTCCGTGCTACCGCTTCCACCACTTCATCGACTGTTAATGACTCGTCGATGTTCCTGATTTCAATTATGCGTTTTGGTGTTAGCATATTCACCTTGCCTTTCGCACCTACTGCCTTTCCTACCGCCTTATTTAAAAAAGATATATATATATATATATATATATATATATATATATATATATATATATAGAGAGATTTTGCCTAGAACAATGAGCAACTTCTTCGTTTGTGTCCTGCGGATAGTCATGATCTCTGCCCCATATTCCTTAGGGTCTACTTCCTTCTTCATTTTTTTATGATTCAGCGTAGGTTTCCCCTTCTTTGGCCGATAATTTAATCGCTTGGTTTAGTGTGCGACCTCTCTGGAGCCTACCTGCTTCCGTTTCTTTCTTCCTATTCTTCTTCCTATGTTCCTTCGGAACCTTCCACTTCTGTGTAGCTACACTCTCATCTGCTATTACTTTTATAACTCGAGGGGCACTTCTGCTGTTGCGCTTCACTTACCAAAAGTTGGTCCCAGAACTCTCCTCTTTCTACTGTCATTACGTGACATTTATTCTTAATCATATCTACATCTTCTATGGCTTCAGTCAATGCTTCCTTCACCGATGTGGGATTATTGCGTAACATATTACTCCCAACTACAATAAGATTACTGGCCCAATTGTTTGATCTGGACCTTTGCAGTTGTTCCATGTATTCCCATTTCTCCCATAACAAGTCAATATCTGCTCCCGTTTTTGCCCTTCTAATGGCACTATCGGTGTCCCTAGCCTTCCCACCAGAGTGTTTCCCACCATTATTATTATTATTATTATTATTATTATTATTATTATTATTATTATAAAAATTAACTTTCCCAACAATGTTGGACACTACATAATACTTCGGAATCCAGATTCAAGACGTATTATAAAAGGTTGACGTATTGTTTTGCTCCATCAGAATACAAATTAAATTAATCTACAAATACAAACAATCGTCAAATTCACATACATTATATCACATTATTATTAATATCATTCACATTATTATTAATATCATTACTATTATTACTATTACTACTACTATTATTATTATTACTTACGTTTCACCACCTGGTCACAGTTGTAACTTTTGACAATTACGGGGGAATAGAATTCCCATTTCCCAACCGCTAGCTCAGGAACCCCTTAGCTACAGCGCTGGAGTAATGTTACAAATCATGTTTGACTGTTCATAGACTTGACTCGTCCTGGAATCTATCGCGTATCTTGTGGTATACGCCCAGTTGTTTAGGTACCTCCAGTGGTTAGAGGGACAGGGCATATACCCGGAGACGCGGGTTTTATTGCTGGCCAAGGCAGTAAATTCATTGAACAGGGAAATTAAAATTATTATTATTATTATTATTATTATTATTATTATTATTAAATGGTACAGGGACATATTTCCCATTGTTCTAACTGTGACGAAATAACTGCCGCGCAGAGGACGCAGAACACCACTTTGTGCCCCGTCTGATATTGGGAACCTCGTTATTTCAAGGATTTGTGGACTATGTCAAAGAAATAATAATAATAATAATAATAATAATAATAATAATAATAATAATAATAATAATAATAATAATAATAATAATAATACTTTCGCTGCTAATAACTTGGGAGGCGTGAACCCGCAACGCCCACCATCTCGGCCCCAGGCAGTACGTCGTCCGCCGCTGGAGGGGCTGAGTGGTCGCCGAGCGCGGGGGCCTTTGGGCGGAGTGGGGTGGGGAGCGGGCAGGAGCGGGAGCAGGAGGCGGGGGCACCTGGCGGAGGCCAATTGCACCTCGCGCACGCGCTCGCGCGGGCGGCAGCGGCAGCCAGTGGCCGCCCCGCCGCTCCCACCCGCGCACCCCGCACACGCGCTCCTCCCAGGTGCACGGGCGGGAGGGGAGGGGCCAGCGGGCCCGCCCGCCCGAACGCTTTCAATCTAATCCTCGCCCAAGCGACAATGTGTATCATTGTCATTCTGCCAGAACAAACTCTCAATGTTCTTAGATATGTTTTGGGCATTAATTACTAATTGGTATTCAATTCAAATTATACTCCTTCTGAATAACATACCTATCAATTGTTTGGGATGTGCGAGTTTGTACTGCGCTTGTGTGTGCGTGCATGAGTTTTCTAACAGGTGTGCTCTCTTGAGGAGAAGGTATTACTTTTCACCACGTCCAAAGCCGAGAAGAAAATAGTCTGTTCACGTATCGTTTTATGACTTCTTTGGCAGAAAAATCTTTCTGCCACTCCAGAACGCAAATTTCGTCCGGAGAATGAATAGTAATGTGGCGATTGCAATCGAAGCCGTTTTACGGACTTCCAGTATCAACGCGTGGTAAAACAATAAATTAAAATAACTATACTCAGACACTTTGAAACATGTTTCTTAACCTTCTTGGGCATTGAGCTTTTTGGAATTATCTTCCGTTTACTTTTTGTCTCGTTACGTTGTAGTCAGTCAGTACCTTTATCCCTTCAGCCAGGGGCTCGGCGCCCTTAATAACCGGGGTTTCCAGACCAAGAATCCGCGGTGTCTCGAATTGTGTAAATTCCTTGACTTCGCGGAGCGCAGTTAAGTAATTCGGTTAATGACGACACCTACTATACGATAGTGAGGCCAGTTACATGGAATCCTCCTTTTCACACTGTTTATCCAGAAGCCGCAGTATTTCGAGACGTTTAGGATAACGCTCGTCTGAGTAAACGTCTCGCAATCTACTCAAACAAGGCAAACTAATGTAAACAAGAGAAGCGTTGGGCCAACAAGAGGTTAAAGTGGGTGGAGGAACCAATGATTCAGAACTATTTCAGCTTCAATGTAGTGAGGGCGTTTTCAAGAATCGCTTGAAATCATTATTAATGGTCAAATAAAATCTTAGCTGCAAGGTTAATTGTACTCGGCGCGAAGAAAACGTGGGATGGTGTAAGGGAAAAATGGAGGGGTGGAGGTAGTGAGTTGGGAACCGGAAGTTCACAGCGGGGTGGGAATTGGTTGAAAGCAATGTAGAGAGGGAGGGTGATACTTTGGCGGGTGCTGTGCAGAAGAAGTAGTTAGGAGACGTACGATGAAGACAGAAAAGAGTGTCGACTATGCGTTGGGAGTAGGGGCCAGAAGGAAGCTTGGTTCACGCTCGAAAATCAAAACACATTTTTTGTTACTTCACTCAGTTTACTCAAAACAATCTGCACGTTTTTATTGCATCAAATTTCAATCGAGTATTCTCAATATGGATACCCTTTTTTATTTTAAACTAACAAACATTATAGACTTCTTTCTTAGATCCTCCCTAAAGCACCGATAAGGGCTTAACTCTTCCTGAGTGTGGGCGAGGAAGGACTTTCACGCCCTCCACTTTCTGGTTTGATGATCACAGTTATAGTCAGCCATTGGTCTCCACAGGATGGATGAAATCCAATGTTTTCATGAAGAGTGAATGATTATAGAAGGATTTATATTAAGATGGAATATATGATAGCAGTATACCACACTACCTTCATGCGTAATACCACCTTACGCGGGGCTCGAAAACTCAGCCTTCAACACCGGGCACTTCAACGCTGCTGCAAGCCTCTATACCCTTGCCATTTGTTGATCGCGCAAATACTCATCGATATACAAGTAATGTACTACAGCTTCTCCATCAATAAACACCATCTTGATCGGTTTTTCGTCCAGTTTCCTTGATCCTTTGAGCCAATGCTGAGATGGGCCCTTGTTTTGCTTCTGACCATAAATTAAGCGCATATTTTTTTGCGCTCCCTTTTTCCTAGTTGTGGTAGGGGCAGAGCCTAGTGTGGGTTATTTTATTAGCGACGTTGTAAAATTAAATCTGCGGGTCTTTTACCCACCCAAGTAAGTTTTCAATAAGTTGGGAGTGACAATTTCTAGTTTTTAAAGTTTGCTAAACACACTTGGTTGGTACGTCATTGGTGCTTGCTTGGTTCGTCATTCAGCTATACACAGTAAATGAGCGGAGAAGAGATTCTGGAGCTCAATAAAGCATGCTCAAATTGTACTCCCCCCCACATGGCAAGTACTCTTTCTACTGCTTTTTTGTGAAAAAAAAATCAAATCAAATAGTTATTAAAATCCTTCCCTTAATTCCTTTATAGCAGATGCAACACTTCATTTCAAACTGCTATTAGGCAGTTTGTGCAGTAAACTTGCTACGCATGTGAGAAAAGTTCCTTAAGCAGAATCATATACAAAATGCCCCCCCCCTCAAAAAAAGACTTAATATTTCCTTCTCGTAACAGTGCGTCAACCGGAAGAAGGAAACCTTTTTAATTCTCTTCTCAAATCCATCTTCCACGAGAGCATTACACATACTAGCTCCTCACTAAAAAAGTGCCCGTCATGGCGTAACTCACTCAGCACATCCTCACTGGCGCTTGTCATGTACAACACAACTTGGAGAGACTCTAAAAAGCCAGAGCAATACCAAGATACTAAATACGTTGGAAAAAGAGGGTACATCCTAACACAAGACCAGTTTTTTCTCGACACGGAATACGTCACGATCGCTCATACTGGGAAGCAGAACTCTGCTAAATACTATCCAGTAGCAGTCCTCATTGCGCGGTAGCAACAGAGGTTTTTGTTCGGTCTTGGATTAACCTAAAATCAAGTTTACAGTGTTTAGCTTTAATTTTATTGACGCGTAATGTTTTTGAATCTGATTATGAACCGATCTTTAGCTAATCAATATTTTTAATTATGACATACTCCATCTTGGTGCTCAAGATTTTAAGAGAACGTTGAGAAATTTGGAAAAGGGAGAATATTTTGCCTTTGCTCAGTTTAAGTTAATTTTAAGAGATTAAATGAGTGTTCGAAGGTAAAATTAAACTATTTTACATTGCAGTGATTTTCTATAGAGCAAATTTAAGTTAGAAGAATCGAAGAGGACCTTCACAATGCATAGTTGATACGTGGCCAGCGAAAATTCACTCGAAACGGAGACTATGATTTGCGTCATTCTTGCAATTGTAGGCATTCTTCTTTGTTTGGTTCCAGAAAAATTACAGAACTTGAGGGTAAATTGCCACTGAATGTGGCTCAACGAAATAATGTAAATATTCGGTTATATTTCGCTTCTCTTCAAAACGTAACGAAAAACTGTTTCGCGAATTTTTCTTTCGTTCCATTCGTTTCGTTTCGCATATTTGCTTGCAATATACGTGAACACTGAGGCATTTTTAACTTAAAGCTTACATTCTATAGTCCTCGAAAATCTAAAATAATATTTTGCCCTCAAAGAAATAATGAAATTTGATAAGCAGTTTGGCAAAACACCCACGGATGAATGAAAGAGGAATGAATAGTGGTTCCCGAAAGTGGTAAACGCGACTCGTGGGTTCTGTAACATAACGTATATTGGGTATTGTGAATAAAATAAAATAAAATTAACTAAAACAAAAATTTTACCAAACTCTCTAAACAAGAAACGCGGGCACTGGGTCAAAAGAGTTTAGCGTATGCCGGCAGAAAGAAACTTTCGTACGCGTTGAAACATCTCTGGTCATGTAGGGACCACAGTATTTTTTTACTTTCTCGCCCTTACGAAGGAACTTCGTAAGAACAGAAATTTATATAATCGGGCGCCGGTTTATATATTTCAAGGTAATTGTAAGGGACCATGACTGTAAGGGACAACAAGAACACACACAAACATCCAGACCTGGGGCGGGATTCCAAATCGACAGCCCTTCATTCTTAGCGACTTCGGCTACCCAGGCCGCCTTTTGTACGCAGTATAGATGTATAGATTCACGATGCGAACTCTGAACATTGCCGGTGAATGCGAGAGTGGGCCTGGCCGGCGGACGGGAGCTGCTGGGCCCATTTGCGTGCATTAGGCCTCTGGGCGAGCGGCCGCGATAGCGCTGTCGGCAGGGGCCGGGGTCGCTGATGGCTTTAGCCGCCCGCGTTCGCGTCACCGCCCCCGCCCGGTCCCGCCCCGCTCCCGCCCCGCCCCGCCCCGCCCCGCCCCGCCCCGCCCCGCCCCGTGGACGCGCCTGCGGAGTTGGGCAGCGCGGCCGAGAGGGGCCCACCACGGGGGCCCATTGCTTTGCACCTACTGCAACGGCTAGTGGCCACGGCTCACCATGAATTCGTGGCTACAGGTAAATATAGATTGTACAGAAAGAAGGACTTCAGATAGAACGGAGTCTACGAAGAAATTTGAAATAAAAACAGTATCATTAATAATCGTGGCAAAACATCGTTAGTTTAAATTAGTAAGGCGCTCTATTTTAATGGTAAATACGCTTTATTTTGATGGTAATGGGGATCATGCAAATGTAAAAAAATGCAAAGGAGAGGGGGATGTTGATGTATATTAATATTTCTCAAGAAGTAATGTTAAAACTAATCTCTTTCTTCCCCCCTCTCTAAAATAAAACAAAGCAAGATGTTTCGTATATATCGAAAAATTGTATTACAACGTATACGAAACTTTACACAATTGTTAAAGAAATTAGTCTTATTTACTGCGGAAGTGGAAGGAGGATCGACGTGGAACAGTCAATCTCAAAGGAGAGATGTTAGTTAAAGGGGTGTGTCAAAAAACCGATTTGGAGATTGTAATGTAAGAACGTCAATGGTAAAAAATGGTAAAAACGTCTTTCTGGAAAGATTCATATTTATATCGTTCTTCCTTCACCTTTCATATCCTAAGAAATATTTCTTGTTTCTTATTATCTATTTATTCGCGTTCCGCGTGACTGGAGTTAATCTTTCCGAACAGATGAGAGCATCGTGTTGGAAGTTAGTGTCACTGATTCGCAAATAAATATATAAAAGTCGAAAGTATTAAGTACAACAAAAAGAAAATTTTCAATAATGGTTAGCAAAGAATGCTCATTTGATTGATGAAAAGGAAAATCATGCAAGTTACGACGAGGAGACGTAGACAATACCTCAACCATGCAGGAATCTTATTCAGAACTTTCAGAGGTTTCTTCAAGTTTAGATGAATAATTGTTTTCCATCTTTCAAATTACCGTAAGGTGGAAATAGTTGAAAAATAGCAATGTTTTATAAATGTATTTGTGATATTTGGCAAAGAGACTTATAGTGAGATGAACAGATTATCAAATTCAAATTAGATAACAAATGAATGAAAGTAAATCTAAAAATTGGCAAAAGTAATAACTTTTCACCATTCAATATAATTAAATGAAAAACTAGTTTCCTGTAGAGCCTATCCCCATATGAATCAGCTGTAATTGATTTCCGAGAAGACAACGAATAAAACAACTGCAGATGCAGACATTAATGAGATAACTAGAGCAATGGGCTTGGGAGGAAAATCGCGCCCATAAAGCAAATGAATAACGACGGGTCGCCATCTTCCCGCTGTTGGCGCGCTCTACGTCTCCGAGAAGCCAGAGTTCGCTCGCCGCCTGGACAGCGGATCGGTGCTGTTGCATAAGGAATTCACGTCCATCAAAATAAATTCGCCGCTGCCAGGCAGCCTCACAGCGGCGTCGAGCTATTCTCGGCGGGCGCCGCTCTTCAACTGTCAAAACACATGACTCGCGGAAAGAGCCTCGTCGACGGGTCACGTTGATTCCGCAGGTTTCTCGATAAACCCATAACTTCTCCTATCGTTTAGATTTTATGTGCTCGACAGTTCATCAGACTCGGGAATTACTGATGTCGATTGGCTTATTTTGAGTTAGATCTTTTTGAAAGCTACTTTAAATCACTGGCGTTATTGGTTAATATGGGAAATATTGATAATTTCGATGAAGGAGCATACATTGACAGCGTTTATTGATTTCTCTTATCTAAATTAGAGACACAAATCTATTCTATTTAGACCTAATGCCTTTTTAGACGCATATAAGCGATGAACCACTATACAAAGGTCTCAACGGCTCTTATTTTCCGAGATACTATATTAATTCAGATAGCACTATGTCCATTGGAAATGGCGGAAGGCATGTTCAATACGGTATCTTCCAAGTTAACAACTTGAAGTGATTGGTTATTAAAAATGTTATCGTAAAATGTAAAAAGATTATACAAGTTCGGAAAAGATTTAAAAAAATTTTTGATTAAAATACAAACTAATTAAATAAATAAATTATCTCTGAAACTCCATGCTGAGAAGTGAAACAGACTAGCGCTATTTTGGGATTTTATTCAGTTCTTCCTTCATTTTATTAAGAGCACATGTTGTAAGGCTCAAAGAAATAAACTGATTACTCTCTTAACTTTTGCGAGTGAAAATATCACACTAAAAACGAGTGCACTACTGTTTCACGCCTATACGAGTGAAATTCGCCACCATTTCGTTCGGTTTCGCTAAAAGCGAGTGATATAAAACTCTTTCTGTGTGACAAAGTTGACTCCCAGCTGACGAGTGAGTTAGTCCCTCTCGTTTGAGTCAGTTCATCGAAGCGTACTCTGAAGTTCAGAATCGAAACGACACATATACTCTCTGTGACATTTTTATAGATACTCTCTGCGACAAGTGGAGCCGAGCACTACTACACATACAATGAGATTTTTACATTAAGAAATGAACAACTCAGTATTTGTAATTTTCGTGTACTTTCTGTTCTAATTATTATATATAATTATTAATAATGTAATTTATCAAGTAAACAATTTGTATATAATTATATACATTATTCAGTCTGATATACATACCTAGATAAATAAAAATCATTACATACATAGATACCTATGTAATTAGAAATGTTGACGATTAATAATCTTTACGCTTCTGACATAAAATATTGTTTAATGTTCTATAAATAACATAATCGTGATTTAAATGCAAACAGTCGGTCACTTGCATAATTGTGATTATTTAAATTGAGTCTGAAACCTAATTCATGTTGAAGGGCTGCAATTCTCAAAGAGAATTATATTATTTTAGACACTGAAGTGCGTGTTTGCAGACATCACTCAGAAACTGACTTTAAATAGACGAAAGAGAGAAAAACAAGTCATGAATAACAGCGCATACAATTTTTCTCTTTGTCGTCTGAACTTTATAAGTGAAACGTAAATCGTAAACGAGCATAAGGAAAACAAACATTTTCTCTGAAACCATAAATTGCTCTGTAAGTTAGAAAACATGCGTAATTAATGTGAAAGATTCATCTAACCTATCAGGGTAAATGCTAGCGATGCATATTGTATGTTGACGCGAGTTCTGAGTACACACTACGTCAGACTCGGGACTCTCAAGCGTTCGAGGGAAGAATAGGCAAAAATATGGGACTGCAACATTTCCATGGTAATACGCACACAATGTACACCCGCATTCAGTTTCAAATGTTATATTTGAGAGCATTCAAAGATTTCCACGTTCTTTAATGCAGAAGAGAACATCATCAAATATTTTAAACATTTGAATGTAGTAGAACTCTTGAATCTCTTCGAACTGGAAGCATTGAGAATCCTATTGTATGCATACAAAAAGGGGTTTCACGGTTTTCCGAAGATCTACACAATAACGAGAGAGTAGTTTTTCTGACAACAGCGAGGGCGACCTGTGATGCAGCGGTTCGCTCACCTTTTACAACTGGGAACCCGGATATGAATCCCGGTCAATTCGGGGAAATTGTGGCGGTCATAGCGAGATCCCAGCAGATTTTGTTCTGGATTCTCCTGATCCCGTACATGTCATTCCCCCATTTCTCCATTTTTCAAATCATATCACCCCTATCTATCAAAACCGTTCTTCTCAAGTATGAACGAAAAGGGAGCTACCCCATTGGAGTATAAGATCCGGCGCTGACCTACGCGCGGGCTTGCAAGGGATCCTCCCTTTGAGGTTTCTCCTTCAACTGGGCACCGCCCCAGCCGGGACAAGCTGTGAGCTCTCCAGTCATGTGTGGTAATGAAATGCGTGTAAGTGTGTGTGTGTGTGATGTGAGAGAGTGTTTGTGTGTGTGTCAGTGTATATAAGTAGGCAAGGATGAAGAAGGCAAGGTCACGCGCGGTCCATACCAGTTAGGTAAGATGACATTCACCTGGTATTGATCGAAAAAACCACGGCTAGCTACCGGTCGGAGCAACCGGTCACTAGAATTCTTCCCCACTCAGCGGCTGTATTCGACCTATTATGGCTATGTACCTAGCTTCGAAAATCCGCCACTAACAGGACTCGAACCCTAGGATATCGCAATTAAAGACACTGCAGCGGCAAAAGAGGTACATCGGAAATAAGACCAAACGAGAGCGAGGCAACAGGGAGTGTTTCAACGTGGAAATTTTGCGGAAAACGACGCGTGGGGGAAACCTGCCCCAAACAAACGCCCCGCCCCTGGCACTTGGCGTGGGCGGGTGGCACGTGCGCTTCTGGGAGCGCGCTTTACGGCTTCGTCCGAAGCGCTTGAGCTCCGCCCACGCACAGGCGGCGCCAACGGGGCGGGTGGCGGCTGACGCAAATCCGGGCTTCCAAGTAGGGGCGGACGATTCCGAACCGATTCCAAAATGAATCGAAGAATCGAACGAGTGATTTGATTCTCGAAGAATTGAACATTTTTAACAACAATCTTAACTTGCTGGAGTGAAATTCAACTCGATTCCAGTGAATATTCACTTCTCCTTCGAGCCAGAATTGAACCTCGCGAAACGAGGGGAATCCGCTCGGTTTTTAAAGTGAAATAATTCACTATAAAATGTAATAAATGTTGTATTTATTGATGTGAATCATTTCTTTAATTAATCTTTTTTTTATAAGTGACTTCTTTGTTCAAATTCTGGGAAGCACTGAATTTAAAAGAATGGCCAGTTGATTTAGAATGTTGAGCAAATGCACGAGAGTGAGAGCGCTTCATATCATTTTGGTGTTGGTATAGTCCTTTTTTATGATATTGCCCTGTTTGTTCCATATAGACTTGACGAGACATTGCTCTGTGACCAAGTGATGGAAAAGACTTCATGCGGAACCTTTTAATAAACTTATTGAATTTATTATATCCATTATTATCTGCACTCAAAATGGCCAAACTTAACTGTCTCTACCTGAAAAGAAAATCAGAATATAATAGAATTTTGAACATATAATTCAAGTATAAAAAGGAAATACTATGTAGCAGAGATTCTCAAGGGGTACAATTCTCTTTGAGGATTGCAACATTTCAACATGAATTAGGTTTCAGAACCAATTTAAATACTCACAATTATGCCAGGTTTTTCCTTTGACCAACTGTTTGCATTTAAGGAGATATTGTATCCTTAATTATAAATTACCTATAATTAAAGGATACAATAATCAATTAAAACCACAATTATGTTATTTATAGAATATTAAACAATATTTTATATCGGACTTTAGAGATTATTAATCGTCAACATTTTTAATTATATAGGTATGTATGTCCGATTGAATCCAATTTGTATATGATTATATACAAATTGTTTACTAGATAAATTACACGATTAATAATTAAATATATTTATTAATCATGTAATTACATAAATTATTAATCGTGTCATTTTCAAGTAAACAATTTCAATTAATTTCTAGAGAGACTTTGCTTGAATCTTTCTGTAAGTCAATAAGCAATAAAATATTATTATTATTACTATTATTATTATTATTAAATTTATTATTATTATTAAACACAAACTTGATATTTTCTCTTAGAAGTAGTTCACATCGCCTTCACAAGTCTTCCGCAAGTCTTTACAAGCTTTGCACGTACCCTTGGGGTTCATGCACCAGGTTCATAAGATTAGAATTACGCTTGATAGACCCAGGCCAAACTACAGGGCATTCGTTTCTACTAATGGCAATTAATTGACACCTTATTAATAAAGTATAAAGCAAACAATAAATGTGTAAAGAATGTTATTTATTTACAAAACATTATTAATTAAATATTTTAATATCAATTTTCAATACACAATTTGGTATTCAAAATATTCAAATGACTAATACTTTATAAATAATTAAAAAATGCCCATCGCTGGGCATCAGATTTAATTGTACTGTAAATGAAGTAACATATTTAGGAAAGTTTTGAACAATATTAGTCATAAGTTATGAATATTTCTGAGAATTAAATAGATACTTTTTAAAAAGACCGTAGAATTAACAACAGAAATATTACTATTTGTAAGCGTTTTCAATTACTGATAAATTAATCATATAATTTTTTTGTAAATTATTATCAAATGTAGATATACACAATAGTAAACAAATGACTTGCTGAAGGTGTACATATTTCAACACGAACATGTGATTCCCACATAAATATAATATATTCCTTCTTATATCTGTTCATAAGTTTTTCAAAATATTCAATTATATCATATGATGATGAAATAGAATATGGTCAGCCATGGTGAAAATTGGATACCTCCTTCAAGAATGACCATCCACAATGACTTGCTGGCGTTCTGACAAAAGTTTAATGTTCAGAACAAATATATCTCTTTTCTATTTATGATTACTGCATAAATTATAAATGCTAAAATTCATAATTAGGGCCTACATATCTATTAAGAGAATTATAATTTGTTCTCTCATTGTTTACAAATACATATAACTTTAGTTTCAGATATGGCCATATGCACCTCCTGCAGGGTGCATAAAAGACATGTACCAAGAATTGTCTCTACTTTATCGAAATAATCTTAATTCACTTAAAGCATATTAAGACTTGATGGAATCATTATACGTTACCGGAGTACTTTTTTACCACAATGTACCATGTGGGTACAATACAACCATATCCACATTATATTTACTTTTTCTTTAAAAACAATTCTGGGGGTTATTACGACAATACATGTAACCTTCAAAGTAACTATTCTTTCGGCTAATAATACCAGTATACACTAACCTTTATATTTGATAACTATCTTCTCTGACAATCTTATATTTATCAAGCACCCACACTCTTTATTCATTATATTAAAGCAAAAATATCTCCTCAAAATCGAGATCATATACCCCGCAGATGTAATTACATTCTTAACAGTGCAGATGTAACCTCGCAGATGTAAATACACTTTCGCACGTGTATTCATAATTATTAGAACAACAAGTACACGAAAATTGTAAATACTGAGTTGTTCATCACTTAATTTAAAAATCACATTCACATGTGTAATGAATACCCGCGCAATATCTCACTGTATGTGTAGTAGTGCTCGACTCCACTTGTCGCAGAGAGTGTCGTTATGTGCCGTTTCGACTCTGAACTTCAGAGTACGCTTCGATGAACTGACTCAAACGAGAGTGAAGGGACTAACTCACTCGTCAGCTGGGAGTCAACTTTGTCACACAGAAAGAGTTTTATATCACTCGCTTTTAGTGAAACCGAACGAAATGATGGCGAATTTCACTCGTATAAGCCTGAAACAGTAGTGCACTCGTTTTTAGTGTGATATTTTCACTCGCTAAAGTTAAGAGAGAACATTTCGTACCAATCTCCATCTAAAATTGAACGGTCACATTAGTTTTCAATGACAAATATCTTAAGTTCACCTTTCTCAAGATATTCCTTGGGTAGCATTGGGTAGTCTCTTTATCTTAAATGTAGTGTGTAATATTTGAAGAGGTGAATTACAAAACCCACTAAGTCAATTTTTTATTCGGAAGATATTCCTGATTACAAATATTTGATGAATCTAACCGAATACAAATGGAAATAAAATATTTAAAAAAAGTTCTTCAAGAAGTTATTGAGCCGAAAAAACTGATTTTTTTTTCAAATGCTGCTTAGTCATGCACTTGATTTTTGAGTTTATTATTATTATTATTATTATTATTATTATTATTATTATTATTTATTTATTTTTTTCACAGCTTTCTGGTACATGTTTGAGGAGTCATGCAGATATTTCTATCAAAGCATGATTTCCGTAGTACATTACTTTTAACAAAATATATATTTATTTTAAGAACTAATTAGAAGGTAAACATTTCTACAAATATAAATTTAAACACTTAGTTTATAAATTAAAAGGTAAATAATTAACACAAATTTATTTAGGAACCCATAAATCTTCTGATTAAAGAACACGTGCTCAGGATCACAGCTTTCTGTAGATTGATGATAATGTTCGTCTCGATCCCCAGTTTTTTCAGAGAGTGCTTCAGGACGGTAGGTATCACACCTGTTGCTGAGAGGACGATCGGCATAATCTCCACCTCCAATACATGCCACTGCTCCTTTATAACTTGTGCAAGTTCCCTGTACTTTGAGTTTTCTCTTGTGTGTTGTGTCGAGGTTGCTGGTATCTACAACTGCTATGTCTATCAGCCATACTTTTCTTTTAGATTTATCCCAAAGTATTACATCCGGCCTGTTATGACGAACTGTTTTGTCGGTCAATACACTTCGATCCCAGTATAATTTATAGATGTTATTCTCGATGACATTTTTTGGATGGTACTTGTAGTAGGGTGTATCAAATTCACTAGCAGTTCCACATTTTCTTGCAAGTTTGGCGTGGATGATTTGTGCTACCATATCGTGCCTCTGTTTATAATCCGTTGGGCCAGCATACTGCAACCCGAAATAATGTGCTGGATCGTTTCTTGGCCTACACCACAAGCCCGGCAGATATCAGAAGGCACTTCGGGGTCTTTAATAATGTGCTTGAGATAATTTCGTGTTGCAATTACCTGGTCCTGGATTGCTATCAAGAATCCTTCAGTCTCGGGGTAGAGATATCGTATTTTAAGCCACTTGTACTATTATTATTATTATTATTATTATTATTATTATTATTATTATTATTATTATTATTATTATTATTATTATTAGAATAGTTGAATTTCTTCCTGTTGATCGTATTTTAATGTTGCAGGTAGATGGCTGGTTTCAAGTATTTTTCAAGTTTCATGTGTGTGTGTGTGTGTGTGTGTGTGTAATATAGCTGAGCCATATATCTGTAATTTTATTATTATTATTATTATTATTATTATTATTATTATTATTATTTTTTTAAATGTTTTTGAAGCCACCAAGTATTAATTAAACGATCGTGCATGTAAATTTTTACAAAATAATAATTTAAAACTACTCACGAAATTTTTGATTCAATTTTAAAATTGACTCTCATGGAATAGTACTACCTTAAATCCACAATAAATCTATTCATTTTTTTATAATCGCCTAATGATTAAATAATAATTTCGCCTGTACCAGGTGCTGAGGTGGTGAGTGGCGGGTGACGCAAATCCGGGCTTCGCGGCCGGGCGGAGTCACTCTTGAAGCGACTGACGCAACGCGATGAGCGAAATTCAAAGGAACCTCACCACTACTTTTCAGCACCGCGGGCCGAGCTGCAACGAGCTAATGCAGCGCCAGAAGGTGCCCTGAACGCGTTTCTTTGTCTATAAACACACGTGAACGTCAGATACGTTTTACGTCTTGTTTTAGTTGCGAA
Source organism: Teleogryllus oceanicus (assembly GCA_964035755.1). NCBI lineage: Eukaryota > Metazoa > Arthropoda > Insecta > Orthoptera > Gryllidae > Teleogryllus > Teleogryllus oceanicus. Next base: position 127,282,989 of record CAXIVR010000006.1, read on the forward strand.
GCGGATGTGATAGCACTCCAGAGCCGAGTTCTCAGATACAAATCCCGGCGATAGAATCATTTGTATTAGACACGATTGGAAATGATCAGGAAAAAATACGCTGAAAAGAAAGAAAGAAAGAAAGAAGAAAGAAAGAAAGGAAAAAAGAAAGAAAGAAAGAAAAAAGAAACAAAGAAAGAAAGAAAGAAGAAGAAGAAGAAGAAGAAGAAGAAGAAGAAGAAGAAGAAGAAAAGGAAAACAAAAATGGTGAAGTACGTAAGAGACTCGGCACTGCTCTTCCGCAGACAGAGCTTACACTTTCAACTAAAGAGGAATAAATCGTATTTTCAGATGCGCGTCTAAGCATGCGAAACGTCTATAGCGGTTGTTATGCCTGCCTGTCCGTCTGTGCAAATGTTATTTCCATGAGAAGATGTTCAACGAGCGTTGGGAAAATAATCAAAGCTATTTTTAGGGTTTCGCCTAAATTACCTTGAACAGCTCAAGCCCCGTGCTACTGACCAGCCCATCACCACGATGCGTGCACACGAAACGAATCAAAATATATACAAAAATCTTGAAGAGAAGGATCATGCTGACGATGCCAAAGCGAGTGTTGATCTTCGTACAACGTAAGCCATCAAAATCTTCATTACAAACAGACAAACAGGTGTCAGTTTATTGTCGTATTTGCTGAATGTTGCAAAAAAAGCTGAATGCTTTCAGAAACTATTCTTTTAAAAACCGAAATGCATTTTGAGGAATCCAAAAGTACAAGAAAAATTGTATGTAAAAAATTTTAATTGTGTAATGCTTTTTATCGTTAATTACTTTTTATAATTTAGTACGCATCTTTTTCTATAATAAATAAAACCAATTTTAAGCAAGATTTCAACATGTCTTTTCAAAAAATACAAATTCGTAAGATCATGCAATGCATATCCAAATTAAAATATACGTAAATCAACTAATTTCACATCAAGAACATTCTTTAAACAAGATATTTGTTTATTTATGCATTTTTTTTAAACAAGATATTTGTTTATTTATGCATTTATTTAATGACAACAGTCAAAAATCTATATGTGACGATTGGAGAAGGAGAAATCTACATTACGAAACTATTATTCTAGGAACGTAATTAGAAACAATTAAAATAAACGAAACGAAATAAAATATAATGGAAAGAATCTAGAAAGAAAAGTACCATAGTACATGGAGCAATGTATTGAGAATTAAAAGGCGCAGTGTTAAGAGAAAAAAGAAAAGAGTGAGAGTAGGAAAACGAACGCGCTGGCACGTATGTTGACTATGGAGAATAGATATTGAAAAAGGGATAAAGGTAAAATTGGTGCAGAGATCCGAAAGAACTTTCGGCAGTTAGACCTCAGAAGCTTTGGTGCTTGTGGAAGAAGATAATAGTATGACCAGCATCACACATTACCTCAACCTCACGCAACCCCAACAACCCTGCCCGGAATAGCAGGCCAAGATTGTCTCTTACTACGTGTTCTGTCCGAAAAAGAAGTGTCAGACCTCAACTAGGATTTAATTCACAGATTCACTGAAGGTGAACGCAATCACTTTATCAACAGTTGCATTTTAGAACATGCCAAACTTGCCAAAATAGTGACAAATAAATTTGACAACAGTGTGTTTGAAATTTAGAATGTGAAGGGAATAAAGCTCCATCAACATCCAATTCTAGTCCAAATCATCTCTCAACTGCTGTTTCTGATTTTTCAGTGGGGACATTTGGTCTTAATATTTAATGTCAAAGAGATTTTATAAGTAAGTTAGTTCAATTTCTACCCCCCTCTTGGCCGATTCTTTTGACTTATTTTTAATACTAAATTTCGTATCCGTGTTATTACACTTTACGTCAAAGGAAATCTATAAAAAACGTATGTGATTCAAATAAAGGTTTCGGTTGAATAGAAAATTATTTATTCTGCCATGTTATTGTCACTTCTCTCTACCAAAAGTCCATTTCGAAACAGCTTTCTGAGAAAAGTCGTTTTTTTCCCACGAAATGGACTTGCTAGACATATTTTACGTTGTGTAATAACTAATGGATTTGGAAAACCTTGAAACTGTCATCGAGAGAAAACAAATTCCGATTTCAATATAGCCAGGATATTAATTTTCTATTTCATTTTTCCTTATAATTGGCACTTATACCCACCCTCTGACTACAACAAAGCTATTGAGTTTTACAGCAGTTTCGTCTAGTTATGGAACGACCTTGTCATGGAAAAAAATATCTACCTCGTAAAAGTCGGGCCTAGATTGAATATGCAATTACATAAAGTGAATATTAACACTCCATTTACAGAAGTAGTCAACAGCTATTTGGTAATTAAAAAAAAAATGTAAATGAAAGCTTCTGCGGTCACCAGTCGACATTTCCTGACTAAACAGGAAACGAGGGCACGTTCGACCACTAAAACTTTTAGCCACAATACAGCGATTATTTTGAAAGAACGCACGCGAGTCAGGAAAATATTGTTTTTCCCGCCTGCTGCCGCGCTATTGGTGGCAGAGCGGAGAAGCCTAGCTCAGCCCCTCTCGGCCCAGAATGGCCCACCACGCCAGCCTGAGCGGTTCTCCGAAAGACTCACAACAGCCGAAAAATACGATCGCGGCGCCAACGACAAAAAATACATTAAAAAATGAGCGCTACGGGCAAGGGCCTCCTAGAGCCGGCAACCGTATTTCTGGAAAAATCACGCTTGAGTTTCTGGCAGGGCTTCAAACGATAACCGTTGCAACAGTTGCGAGAACGAAACCGCGTCTAAAAGAACTCTAAATTTTCTGGAATATTAAAGTATATCTTAAAAACAAATATATTCTATTTTGTTTAATCAGAGAAACGGGGATTTGTTAACTCTTCAAAATTATACTCCAAAAATCTTAGTGACTTCCTTTGGTAATAAGATATTTAATTAAATGTTTTTATGGTGTTATTAGATTCTCTCAAACCGCACAGTACGTCAGCTGCTTCGGCGAAATGCTTCCTCACCTTTCGTATTACCATTAATTTCGAATTTACTTAATAAGGTGAGAAAAGCTTTTGTAACTGTTTCTACACCGAAAGCGAAAGCTGAAACAAACGTTTTGTTACCAAATATCAAAATATTTTTTCAGTCGAATCCGGAACGCTATTAGAAACGAAATCTGAAAAAAGCACGCGTACGCGGGCGGCGCTGCACTAAAGGAGTTCCGTGCGTCGGGCGTCACTCGATCCACGCACACGCGTGCGCCCGAGCGTGTGCGCGTCGTAGCGAGTCGTCCCGCGCAGCAAAACAAACGGCGCGGCGCCGGCGCGGGGCCCTGCGACGAAGCGCGCCTTCCGCCCACGCAGCGGGCGAGGGAAGGGGCGCCGCCCACCGCCACGGGGCTGCGAGCGGACATTCCATTCTCGTAAAATCGATATATTGACGATACATGGGTTGTAAAAATCGATACGTCACCGATACATCGATTGTTGTGAAAATCGATATCATGGCGATTGATCCATTGTAAAAATCGATAAATTGATGTTATACCGATTTTCTAAATAGACAAATACATATAAATTTATCACTGATAAGATAATCTGAAAGGCTAAAGGCGATAGACAGATCGTATAGCCATTATTCGAAAAACCTGATTTTATTTGTAGACAGGTTACTCAGTGATAAGGCGACAATTAATAAGTCGGGAACTCAGAATCCTACTTCCGGATCGGAAAATGCTTAATATTACAATGAGACACTAGTCTCATACAGAAGTATCTAGATTACATTCATCTAATTCAATCAAAATCGAGTTAAGAGTGCAATGAAATTAATGGTTGTTCTGAGATTGGATTATACATGCATTTAAATTTACTGTAGGTATGCATTGTATTTAATACTTGTAATTAAGGGAACTTTCATGTTTACCGTATAATTATGAATAAAACATTGGAACAAATTTCTATATAAATAATATTTACCGAAAGAAAACAGTCTCTAATATTATTTGTTTACAAGAAGATTTAACAAATATTTTATTACCATTTAGCTAATGCACAACAGCGCGTCGCCGCGGCGCGCCGGGATAATCCCATCCATTAACATGAATGGAATAAAACCGACTTCCTGAATTTCCCGGAGCACTGGAAAGAACAATACACAGGCTCTCGTGTGATGCACAGTAGCTTCACAGCGCATCATCCGCCGCGGGGCATTCAGGAAGAGCACAACAGCAGCAGCACAAAGGCAACAAATACGCACGATTAAAAGCAGCCTTTTAGAGCACGCGTTTAAATCGACCGCGGAGAAAAAAATGTAATAGGCGCCCAACGCAGGATGAAGCGAAGACGGCGCGGGGCATGGCGGGGAACGGAGCAGAGGAGGGGAGGCGAAAAAAACACGACGAGAAATAACAGGAAAGGCAGTCGCCTCGCCGCCCGCGCCGCGTGCGCGCCGCCGTCCCACGTGTGCCCGCCCGCCGCTAGAGGCGCGACGCCAGCGACGCCTCACGTCACCGCTTCCTGGCGAATCGTGCGCCGCGCGCCGCTGCACGCCTGGCGGTACTCGTGGTCGACTATATACTTCGATTTATTTTGAGATGCACTTGACGTAAGTCAGCTGTTTCGGTGTCATACAATCGAGAGCTTACACGTCCCTACAGTTAGGTCACGGTGGTGACGTTCAACCTCCCGATTGGATGACACCGTTAACAGCTGACTTACGTCAAGTGCAGCTCTAAATAACTCGAAGAATATTGTCGTAACGTGGCTAAATCGCAATTTTACCGGTTCATTCGCAAAGTAGCGTGACGGTTTGGGTAAAGTTATATGAATGGCGATGATCGGATCGTTTCCACTGACTTCCGGCTAATGTTGACATTAGTTGACTAAGCATAGATGCGTTGACTAAGATGATGGTGAATGAGCGTATGGCGTGGACTAAGATGACTGTTCACAAGTGAGAGACGTCTTGTGTGTTCTTGAGAGGTATTTGCGCACAATAATACGTTGTAAATTATGCATTGCACACACTCAAATTTTTCACGGCATTTTTGAAAATCGCGAAGGACATAACATCGTCGCCCCAGCATAGAAATGTATAACGAAGTGTCAACTGGTGAAAACAATGAGCTAGGTTAGATGGTATCGTGAAATTCAGACATAATTTATGAATGTCGCTATGGAACTCCAAAACTACACAGCGTTTCTCTCATCACCTCCTCCTATCAACAGTCTAATTGCTGTTTTATCAGATAATTTCTGATATTCATCCGTAACATTCTTTATCCACTCTAGCCCCTCGAGTTGGCTAATATGCACATCTTCCATCGTAAGTCCGAAGTATGCAGCAAAACTGTTTCTACTTAGGACTTTATCCACCCATTTCAGATGATGTGAAGATTAACCCGCTAATTCACGAATTAGACAGATTCGGATATTAGTCAAAATATTGATACTAACAACAACAGAAGAACGTCTTCAAAAATCCCGGGGAACCACTTTCAAAAATTAAAATAATACATTTTTTTAAAATTGAATTTGTATATGGTAATAACTTTTCAATTTGTTCCTTGTTTCCCAATTTGTATTTTTAATCTATAAAATGTGAAAATTATTGTTACGTTTTTAGGTGGTGAATTCAACATCTCGTATTATTTTAATCAAAACGTTTATTTTGTTACTTAACACAATCACTGAAAACACTTGATTATTTATTTACACTACACTTCTCTTCAGTTATTTACACTACACTTCTCTTGCTTTATTTACACTACACTTCTCTTCAGTTATTTACACTACACTTCTCTTGCACACTGCACAGTCCTAAGCACTGGCACAGTTCACTGCACTGATCACAGTTCGATGCACTGGTCACCGTTCACTCACCGACCACAGTACGATGCACTGACAACGGTTCACTTCACTGAGCACACTCACTGCACAGCTATTCACCGCGATGCACACATTCACAGTTCAGCTTCCACTGCGGACTCAAGACGACTCGGCCGCCGGCCGTCGCGTATTTATACTCGTCAGGACAATCCAGAACCATCCGGACACCGCGACTCTTCTGGACGAATCCGCCGGCAGGTGATGCAACTCGTGCTCACCGGCGGCTCGTGGTCGCCGGCAGATGACGTAACCCGCCACCTCGAAGTGGCGCCGGGGGATGACGCAATATTCGTTACACTACCCCCTCCTTAGTTGCGATCCGTCTCGGAGCGCGTTTAGTGAAATCATGCCGATACTTGCAGCTGGAGCCTCTAGTGCAGTTAGAGGTTAAGAAGAAGTGGCAGTCAATTGTCTTCTTTGGATATGACAACATTCCATGGTGGTAGCTGCAGACTAAGATGCTAACCCCAGTGTACCGGAACAGTACTTCCAACATGCTTTCACTATTCTCCAGTTCAGTCCATCAAACCCACATCCCAGTTTTGACATGGCAATCTTCTGGACGTTGTCTTGCAGTACTTGTTGGCGTAATTCAATCAGAGTTTCCCAAAGATTTTCATAGGATGCCTTGTGACATGACTTACTTTTTGTGACAAGGTAATAAACATAGTGGCTGACGTCGTGCAGATGCAGAACCTTCCCAATATCTGGTTGTTGGTTCTTTAATTCTTCTATCCTTCCGTATTTTCTCTTGAATACAGTAGCAACACCTCTGGTCATATCTAAATCCCGACACAATGCGCCAATGCATATTCCTGGGGTAGCGCAAACAGATCCTGTTGCACCTCCATTGTTACCCCATAACGCGCTTGATGCTTTCATTATACTGAGACATAAACTCGGAAATGTGCACTCTTGCATGTCCAGCTCACAAACTCGTGGGTCTTTTCTTCATCATTTCATTACTTCCTGCGTACAGCCACCCTGATTCGAATGAACGACTCGTGGTTTCCATTCGGCAATTTTTTAATTCTGTAGACAACATCATTTATCCTCTTCACGACCTCGTACGGACCTTCCCACTGTCGTTGTAATTTTGGACACAAACCGCGGCGTCGTTGGGGGTTAAACAGCCACACATGATCTCCAGGTTGATAACCTCCTCCTTCAGCTTTGATGTCATACCGGTCTTTCATCCTGTCACTTGCAATTTGGATTCTTTCACGCACCTGGTTATGAATTATGTCCATTTTCCGTTTTAGGTCATTTACAAAGTCTTCACCGGCTGTTTCTTCATTAGTTTTACAACCAAACTGTAGATCACATGGTAGACGTAGTTCCCGGCCGAAGAGGATATTAGCAGGTGTTTGCCCAGTTGTCTCATGAACAGATGAACGGTAGGCTAGAAGAAAAGATGTATGTATTGGTCCCAGTCGCGTTGGTGATCTGACAGACCTTCGCTAAATATTTTCCCATTGTTCTGTTCATGCGTTCCACCATTCCGTCTGACTGCGGATGTAGGGCTGTCGTTCTTGTTTTTCTTATTCCAAGAAGTTCACACACCCCTTGAAACACTGCAGATTCGAAGTTCCGTCCTTGATCTGAATGCAATTCCAGTGGCACACCAAATCGGCTCACCCATTCCTTAACCAGTACTTCGGAGATAGCAGTGGCTTCTTGGCTAGGTAGGGATATGCTTCAACCCACTTGCTGAAATAATCCATAGCCACGAGTATGTATTTATTTCCATCATTTGACATTGAAATGGGCCAGCCAAGTCAATGGCAATTCTTTCGAAAGGACTCCCAACGTTGTATTGCCTCATCTTCGCTCTTCTCTTTTTATGTGGCCCATTGCTGGTAGCACAAACTTGACACTTTGTGCACCACATCTTTACATCTTGTTTGCAATTAACCCAGTAAAATCGTTCGCGCACTTTCTCTAAGGTTTTCGTTATACCTGAGGTGTCCTCCGAAGTTCCATCATGCAATTCTCTCAATATTTCAGGGACCCTTACTCTGGTAACAATATCTGCGTCCTCTTCTGGAGCCGTCTTCACTTTCCAGAACTCGTTTCAGAACACCTTCCTCTTCAGTAATCGAATCCCACTGCGCCTCATATGATTTTACTGCTGAAGAACAGGAGCTATTTCTTGCCAACTTGGTCTCCGTCCTGCTATTTTCCATTTCCAAACATGTTTCCAATTCCGTGTCCTCTTTCTGATCTTTCTGAAGTTCTCTGGTTGCCATTGGTCATTACTGACAGTGACCCTTAAGGTAGGACACATCTTCTCTTCCGCATGACAACAATGCTTGCAGTTTTCAGGGCACGGTCTTCTGAGAGAGCATCGGCATTCCGTGACTACTTCCGCTTCGATGTTCTATTCTAAATGTGAATTCTTGCAATCTTTCAATCCATCTGGCGACTTGACCTTCCGGATTCTTGAAGTTCAGCAGCCATTTCAATGCGGCATGATCCGTTCTCAAAAGAAATTCTTTACCGTAGAGATATTTGTAAAAGTGTTCAACGGATTTCACCACAGCAAGTAATCTTTCGGTTACACAATAGTTGCGTTCTGGCTTTGATAGAACTTTACTATAATAACCGATTACTCTCCCCGTCCATCTTGTATCTGCGATAATACCCTCCAATACCAACGTTACTTGCGTCAGTATCAAGTATATAGTTCCCTTGAGGTAGTGGATAGCCCAATATAGGGCACTCAGCATGGCGCTTTAAGCTTTTCGAAAGCGGTTGGCAGTCTTGATCCCATTGAAACAAACGCTTTTCTTCTGTCAGCTGAGTCAGCGGTTTCGCGATGTTGGCAAAGCCCAAAACATAGCGGCGATAATAGCTACATAGACCCAGGAAACTTCTCAATTCATGTTTATCCTTTGGGACCGGCCATTCCTTTACGGCTTTAACCTTCTCCGGATCAGGTTCTACCCCGTGCCAGATACTACATGTCCAAGGTAATTCACCTGCTTCGAAATAAATGGCATTTCTTTGAGCTGAGTTTCAAGTTCGCTCCTTCCAACCTCTTGAACACCTGTTCTAGGTTATTGATGTGGTCTTCGAAGATTTTCCAACAACAATTATATCGTCGAGGTGACAAGACATGTCTCCCACGACAGACCTCTAGCACGGTTTCCATCAATCTTTCGAATGTAGCTGGAGCATTACACAGTCCGAAAGGCATTACTGTAAACTGCCACAAACCTGATCCGATGGTAAATGCAGTCTTTCTCGATCTCTGGGATCTAATTCTACTTGCCAGTATCCGCTTTTCAGGTCAAGTGTCGAGAAGATCTTGGCCCAGAGAGCGTGTCCAACATGTCGTCAATACGGGGCAATGGATAGCTATCCTTCTTCGTTACATTGTTGAGCTGTCGGAAATCGACACAGAACCGAGTCGACCTGTCTTTCTTCTTTACCAATACGACGGAGAAGCCACGGACGCTTGATGGTTCGATTACGCCATCCTTCTTCATCTCTTTAATAATCTCATCTGCTTCTTCTCTTCTTGACAGAGGTAATCTTCTAGCAGCTTGGCGAATCGGTGTGCGTTTCCGGTGTCTATTCGTGACGAACAACATCAGTCTTTCCTTTACACCGTCACTGCATTCAAAGACATGCTGGTAGCGCCGTATTAGGTCTTCAGCCTTATGACACTCTTCCCGAGATAAGCCTTTACATGCCTCTGTAACCAGATTCTGCAGTCGTTCAGGAATTTCTTTAGGTGGTGGTTCGGTACGGTTCACATTCTGCAAAACCGAGGATCCCGTAGAACAATTACCAATCACTGTTCCTTTCTCAACTTAACAGGATAGTGATTAATGTTCATTATTCTCACAGGTATTGTTCTATTCACTCTGACCAGTTCTTTGGCCTACTAGAATTCCCTCGACCAATGTCTTCGTCGTGACTTCAGGTTCCAGAATAGCAATCTCTCCAGCTGGAACGTCGCCCTCAGGGCTCGCTTCTATAAACATCTCGCTACGCTCCGTCAAGATTACGTCGTCAACCGTAATTACATTCACGGCAATGTTGTTACGTGAATGTAGAACCACCTCCACTTCGTTGAGTCTCAGCACACCGTGTCGTAAATCCAGCTGACACCCATATGTCGTCATAATATCCATTCCCAAAATTGCTTCTTTTTCATATCAGCGACCAGCAGACGATGACTGAAAGCAACAGTTCCAATAGCAAGGAGGGCATCCATCTCTCCTACAACATTCGCCGAGTCACCAGTGGCTGTTCGAAGCTTCCATTTGGACGGCATTAGATGAGATGATTTGGCAAAATCGGTTCGTATAATGCTCTTGGTTGCACCAGTATCCAAAAGTGAGACGCATGGTCTTCCATTTACTAGTGCATCTACGTAAATGCTGTCAGAACGGTGTCGAATTGACTTGACGTGTATTTCGTAAGGTGGGGCTTTGTTTGACAGGTCGATGGATGCCCTACCATCAACCTGCTTTAGTTTTCCTGCTGGCTGCTAGGTTTACCAACAGACGGCTGCTCTCCTTGTTGCTTCAGTGGACGGTTACATCGACTTTCACGTGCCTAATTCTCCACAATTCCAACATCGAGGTTGTCGCCTTTGCCACTAGAAATGCGTGCGTCCACCAACCTTCCACCATTGCCTCAAAAATATTTTTCGTCATAGTATCGACGCCGGTTTGCAATTCTCGTACTCGTCCGTCACGTTTCGATGCTCTTTTGCAACCTGGAAGTCTAGTGCTTGACTTAATGCGTCAGCTAAGGTTTTCGGTCTTGCCAGTCTTAATGCTTGTTGTGTTTCTGCATCATAGTGCTTCAATAAAGCACCGGACGGCGTGCTGCAGGAACTTTCTGAAGCATCAGGTCCGAAAGGCGCACCAGACGAGAAATATCAGCTTCCAGTTCTTGAAGACTTCCCATGCTTCTGAACACGATTCCTTAGCTGGTAAAATACATGTCTTCCAGATGCGCTTGCCCGTACCGTGTTTCGAGTCTCTGACAATTTGCTCGAAGTTGGACTGTTCATCGGTCGGTATTGTCTCTAGAATATCGACGGCGTTACCACGCAAAGCCAAAATCAGGCCGTAGCACAATCTGTTGCGGACCAGCCATTTACCGTCGCAGCAGCCTTGAATTGCTTCAAATAATTCGACCATAAGAAGTGCCATCAAAGGTAGGTGGTTTTACTCGTGCTTTTCCCAGTGGCTCCGTACGGTGGCTACTGGTGCTATTTCTAGTGGTTCCTGTACGATGTTTATATTCGATTTTTCTGTTGAGAGTAAAACCTTCAGCTTCTCTTCTAACAGATTTAGTAATTTTTCTCATTCTTCAAAATTTTCTCATCCATCTTCTCAATTTTCTTTTCCATTTTTCTTCTTTCTTCAAAATTATCTCCTCAATTTCTTCTCGCACCAATTTATTATTCTGCGTTATCTTCTGTTCAACTTTTCTTCCAAAATCCTGGAATTTTCGATCAATTTTTCTTCTAAAGCTTTGGAGTTTTCAGTCAGTTCTTCTAAAATTCGGAATTTTCTGTTAACTTTCCTTCTAAAATTCTGGAATTTTCCGTCAATTGTCCTGTCAATTCTCCTTTTAAAATTCTGGGAATTTTCTGCCAGTTTCTTCTAAATTTCTGGGAAATTTTTCCCTCAATTCTCCTTTTAAAATTCTGGATAGGTCCGAAAAGTTGCCGTTGTCTCGAAGAGAAAAATCTCTGGATCCTCGCCTGCCGCCTTCATCGCGTTTGCAAGACGTTCTTGTAATATTGCTTTCGTTCCGGAAGTGTCTTGTTCCTCTCTTCTAATCTCTCTTCAACTCAGCCACTTTCAGATCCCATAAAACTTTTGTGAAACTCATCTTGATTAATGTTTTAATTCACCACTGTTAAACCCACACCTGACACCAATTGTTACGTTTTAGGTGGTGAATTAAAAATCTCGTATTATTTTAACAAAACGTTTATTTTGTTACTTAACACAATCACTGAAAACACTTGATTATTTATTTACACTACACTTCTCTTCAGTTATTTACACTACACTTCTCTTGCTTTATTTACACTACACTTCTCTTTTAGTTATTTACACTACACTTCTCTTGCACACTCGCACAGTCCTAAGCACTGGCACAGTTCACTGCACTGATCACAGTTCGATGCACTGGTCACCGTTCACTCACCGACCACAGTACGATGCACTGACAACGGTTCACTTCACTGAGCACACTCACTGCACAGCTATTCACCGCGATGCACACACTTCACAGTTCAGCTTCCACTGCGGACTCAAGACTGACTCGCGGCCGCCGGCCGTCGCGTATTTATACTCGTCAGGGCAATCCAGAACCATCCGGACACCGCGACTCTTCTGGACGAATCCGCCGGCAGGTGATGCAACTCTGCTCACCGGCGGCCGTGGTCGCCGGCAGATGACGTAACCCGCCACCTCGAAGTGGCGCCGGGATGACGCAATATTCGTTACATTATACATCTAAACGATATTTTTGTAAATATTTTCACCTGTATATATCACATTTCTACTAAAACTAGTTTTAATTTTTATTCATTTATTCATTTAGTCAAAAACTGTATGTGACGTATGGGGGAGAAAATCATCTGTGCACGCTTTCTTGGGTTTCAGAATCCCTTCCCAACAATTTAACTAATGATAGTTGAAAGATGAAAAATAATAGTAATAATAATAAATTAAAAAAAGCGAGAGATTAACATTTCAAGAACTAGATATTTTTGTTGCCGAATTATAGAAAACTTATTTTTAACGGTAAATAACGAACAGATTTGATTTTTCTGTATTGTTAACAAAATAGAAACTCACCCTAAGCTCTACTACTATTACAAGGAAAAGGAAAGTTCAACAAAACGTGCGCATAGTGAAGCTACATTTACGTCCAGAAGCAAATCAAGGGGCCATCTCAGCATTTGCTCAATGGATCAGGGAAACTGCACAAAAACCCGATCGAGATGGGGGTCATTGACCCGGAAGCTGAATTACATTATTTGTTACAGGCATATTGAGTCTTGCAACATCCCAACTTTTCCTCCTGGTAACCCCAAATGACTCCATCCATGATATTTTATCACTAGAAATAACATTTCCACAAGGAAATGAAAGAATAATGTAATCTAAACATGCAGCTAATGAACAAGTGTTTTCTTGAGTGCTGGAATACTTCCACAAAACCTAATGGAGTAAAAACCTTCCTCTGAGAAAGGTCATTGAACTGCGTTTCGTAAACTCGATATTACATTAGTTAAGTGTAAACACCTCGCAAGGCCTTGACGTAAATCCAATCCACCTAGCCAAGCGCAGAACTACATTTGCCGTCTTCCTTTGAACTTTATTATTTTTCTATGAAATATTTTGCTAGTAAAGAAATAAAACTTAATGCAGAGAGAATAAAATTACAAATTGTGCAAGTTTAACTATAAAATTAACAAATGCAACCATGTCAGCTTGACTTGTCAGTTAAACCATGTCAGCTTGACATACCGCAGCCTCTACCGCAAACTCGTACAAATTTTTTTGTTATTATTTAATCTGCTGGAGCATACACATTTTTCTATTTTTATGTGCATTAATCTAATTATAAATGAGGCAATGAAGAACTGACGATATTATACCCCAATTTTTCTTTCGTTCATTTTGGCACGGGATTACAGACAATCGAAAGTATGCGGAACTGAAAACATCACAGCTGAAGGCACTCGCGGAAGAGCCTTCGTGCTGATAGTGTTATGTTCACATCGTTTACACGACTGCACCCGGAATGCTGAAGCTTGCTCAATGTGGAATTTACTGAGGACAAAAGCGTATCACGCGGTGTGACAGGGCAAGTGAGGACGTAGACTGACCCAAATTGAAGGGAAATGTGGAAATGATTGCAAAAAAGGAGAACATACAGTAAATTCTCAGCGTTCTTCGGAATATCTTCTAATTTTATACGATCAAATACGATTTTATATGATCAAATTTCATCACAGAGGAACGACGACGCCCGTGATCCAAGCACTCCAGCAACTAATGCGCTAAATAAACACAATTCACCTATATATTTTAGATGCTTCCTGGACACTCAGAGGCTAAACCAATGAAGACGCTGCACCAATGATTCGCATTTCAACGACGTCTGCACCGACTGAGGATATCAGTAAGTTCCGACAGAGGGACCTTCCCAAGATAACTTTTGAATGATTATAATATACATATATAAAAGTTACCTCATTATTTTCTAAAATATTTCCAGTCGATAAATTGGTTGGTTTTGTGGGTCTGTTTAGTAGACTAGTATTATTTTGGTTTACTTTGGGTTGGTGGTTGTATTCCTTCATGAAAAGAGGCACTAGTGATGTAATTGCTACAATCACGGAGGAAGGCACTTGCACATCTGCGGCGTGATTGACAATTTTATATTTTTACAGATACAAAAATTCTATTATTGTGTGCATTCCAGTTGTCTTTTACATAAAACAAGTTACAACATATTTAGAGTCGTAGGCTTCCGCGGCCGGAGTCATTGAATTCTTGGTTTCCTGGATTACGCGGCTAATCCCGGACAGCCAAGAATTCAATTTACAATATTTTTTACTTTGCACGAAAAGATTTGTCCCTCTGTGAGGGAAACTGGCCCACCAACTTTCTGGAGTTACTTTTAATCAAAATAATAGCGCATCCGCAGAGGAAGTTTCTTTTTACGCGGTTCAATGAGTCAGTACTTCTTGTTTTGTGCGAGTCAACTACATTGGTACCGAGTCCCGTGAGGAGTGTAAGAGCATGTCATAGTCGCAAGATAGCGGTGTCCCTCCCCATCTGGATCATGAGATCTCGCACTCACTACCACGGCGACTTGCAATTTTCTCTCATCCAGCGATCCCTCATAGAGTGGCAACACCCATTCATTCTGTCATTCGTCTGGAAATGGAGAAACTGTATAAATATGGCGATCAGAGCAGCCGGACCCTAAAATGCTCCTTCAGGCAGCGGCTGAATTCGGCCTACCTACGCAGCGTTCGTCGGAGTTCGAACCCGAGTACAAAGCACTGTTTAACTGAGCCATCCCAGTCGGTGTGCGAAAGCACTGAGAATGGATCCGAATGGCAGTTGTATCGGCTAGCGAGGGAAGCGCGAGTCTGCGGCGCTCCCTGCGCGGAGTGGTGGGGCAGCGGGAGGGGAGGGGGCGGAGGGGGCCACGGCGCGCGTTCTTCGTCTTCCGTGCGCCGGACCGGCGGCGGCGCGGCGGCTTCCGCGCCGGGGGTGGGGGCGTGGGTGGCGGCGGGAGGAGAGGGGCAGGGCAGCTACCTGCGCCGGCGCCTCCCAGCCAGCCGCGCTCACGACACCCTCTAGCGGAGCGCGCGCCATAGTAACGAGTATCGGCGGCCCGGAGGGGGCCCATGAGCGTCCATGGGGTCTACGGACTAGGGATGGAACATCGAAACCAAAACATCGATGTTTCTAAAGATCTATGTTCATAGTTAAGACACTGATGTTAATAAAACATCGACCCAAAACCATTGATGTTATCAACCATAGATTTTTAAAAGCTAGATAAGTAACCATGATGCTCACATTGGGGAATTTAATTTGAAAGTGTTCTCCTGTATTAATTTTTAATTGAGGTTTATCTCACAAAATAAAGTCAAAAAACGTCCGCATAATTAACAAACTTTGATTATCTTATTCGACAATTTAATTTACGAACATCTGATAACATAATTTTGAGATGATGATACTTTTTCTATTTAAAAAGTATCACCTAAGAAAAAAAAATCAAACACACACCATCGATTTTAAATTCATTAAATACATCGAAGATTTTATAAAAACATCCACATCGATCACGCATTCTTACTGTGATCCTCTTTAAAAATATATCTCTTTAACTATTACGAATGTTCTATAATGCATTGTCCTACTTTTGAATTGATTCAGTAATAATAACAATAATTCATATATTTTTAAAGAAGCATAATATTTTAGTTTGTGTTTCAAATTATTTTTAGTAGAAAAGCCCTACTAGAACAAAGATTTTGAATCAAATAGCGTTTAAATTTCATTTATTATAATTTCTTATAATATTTAAAAAAAATGCACATTGTAACTAATGTATCAATCATTTATCGCGGCAAATGCTTTTAATAAAAAGTTTTATTTAATTTTTTAAATGCTCCTCTTTTATACTTTCTTAAGCTGCTTATAGAAACGAGCGATTCTTACGGCACACAAGTTTGAGGTATGTGAATTTTCCTTTTCCGTTCTACTTCTGCATTTACGTGAAGTAAAATGCAAGGAATTACTTTATTTAAAATTCTGATTGATACTGATCGTTGGTACTGATGATTCTGATTGATTCTGATTGGTACTGATGTTATCGAATCGAAGTTCGGAAACTTAGAATTGTCGTTATCGACAACAAATATACCAAATCCACATGCACTAGTAACCGTCACATGGGGCTGCGAACGTGGCGCACACGATTTAGTTGTTCAGCAAGTAATTATTCGACAAATGAATTTCAGGAATTTACGTGGAAAAAATTAAGAAATTATTGCTTATTTTAGAAACATTTAATGGGTTCAGAAAAATGGTTGGGAAGTTCCATGAATGTAATACTTTACTATTACATCTCAATTCCTCAAGAGTCACAACTCATTGAAATAGTAGTGAGTACATCAGAAATATCCGTCCGATCCGTACATCAAAAATAGTTGTCCGACATTAATTTTTCTTTTGTTTTATTTAGCTAAGAAATGCAAGGGTAAGGAAAAAAAGATAAAAGGGGGCATGAGAATTTAGATTAGATATGGAAAGAAAACTGCAGATGAGACGCAATAGACCATAGGCAAGGAAAACACATAAGGGAGATGGATACAGAAAAAGAAGACGAATCAAAATTAGTGAACGGATAGAAGAAAGCCAAGTAAAGAAGAAAGAGAGCTTTGTTTTGGAGAATGAAGAGGCTAAAGCAACGAAGCCTGCTCATGTCGAACGTTTTGGGTTTTGGGTTTCTGGCTGTGGGGCCATCATGTTTCGAGAGCTGGGGCTGCCGGGAGCGAGGCCGGTTTACGGCCGCCGGGGTGCCGCCCCCGCCCCGACCCTCGCGTTGTTTACCCCGCGACGCCTCGAGCCTGGAAGCTGCAGCTCAGCCAGCGCCCAGCTCAGATGCTGCTGCCCGGAGAGTTCGCTTCCCATTTGCTCGCTTCGGCAACGGCATACATTGACGACTACGAAACCTTGAACATTATTCTTTATTAATATTATTATTATTATAATTATCATTATCATAATTACCGTCTTCCTGGTTCTTGTTTTCTTTGCCGCTGACTCGTTTTCATTTTTATTTCGATCCCGCCACATCTATCCTATCATTCCCTTACCACCATCATCATCATCATCATCATCATCATCATCGACATCATATTTCTCTTACTCTCCTCTTCTTCTTCTCTTCATTCTTCAAACGTTTCTTTTGTATGTTAATGGTTTTATTTCGGAGTTTCATGTCAGTTGTGTATTATGTAGTGCAGGCACGCTGTTTCTTGGGCGAATCGTTCCTTCAAATATTTTTTTCTACAAATAACGATGTACTACATCAGGACGAGCGGTGTAACAAGTATGTAATTGACTTTTTCACATATTGTTAAATATTTAAAATACCCAGGATACAGATAGAGGTGAACAGCTTAGAAAAAATCTACCACCGAGCAGGCGCTAACTTTTTGATTGGCAGCAGAGCTCCTTCGAAAACCATGGGCTATCGCCTCTTCAATGAAGTGTCGCCAGGCATGCGATATGGGTGATGGCTGAAGTTTTTCGAGCACGACGGCGCCACATGCCACGCGTACAGCGATTGCGTGGGATCTATTGACCGTTACAGAGTCCCAATTGCTATCAAAGCGCCCACCCACCCGGCGATTCGTTCACGGGCTGTCTGAGGGACACGAAGCTGGCATATGAAGGACGCTTCCCAAACACCTAGTGAAATAGTTTCCAAATACATTGTACATCTCTAGAGTAATTTCTTTCAGTGAAACCGACAGTCGAAAGCCGTTGCACGTCTTCTCCCGGCTGCTACGAGATCACAAAAAATAATTGTTCGTGCGAAAATTGACACCTATGTACTATGCACATAGTATCTTTCCATTAAGTATTCATCGAAGAATAAATAAAATATTCGTAAAACGCATAAGCACGTCAAGTTCTGCTCAAGCATGAGTGTCAATGCATAATTACGAATCTACGTCAGTAACAGGATCTGAATAACGTAATGCTTCTCCGCAAAGGGAGGATAACGTCAAAATTATAACACAGTGACCTCACAGACATAAACAGCGGGCTCGGGAAACCCAAGGCAATCGGGGGCTGTTTTACATCACCCAGAGACCAGTGAACACAGCACGGCCACGCTGCCCAAATCTGGGTTCGAAAGGTCTCCTGTGGGATGTCTGCGAGGACGGCTGGAAAATCACCCAAAATTTTTGAATCCAACTCCATCATTTATCCAAATCATTAATCAACACCAATAATTTATGCAAATATATCGTTACTTTAAGTAGAATTTCGCAGTGAGAATAATATTAAATTTGTCCTAGTGCTAAAAATAATATAACATGAATTAATATTGTTAAAATTGGCTTTAGATATTAAAAGTGGTAATAATTCAAATTCTTTTAGATTCTAGACACTAATACTTTACTTTAACTCGGAATTATTTTCTTGCTACCTTCCCGTTCTCATGAGAGTAAATATGCACGAAATTTACCACACATAAATTAAGCAACTATTAACATGCGTCTATTACTATCTTAATAAAGTAGACACAATTCCGCGAGTGGAACCTAGTAATCGTTGTTTGTGTTACTGGCGATCGGATGAGTACCAAACTTATTTCTGAGCGTAGGCCAGGGAGGACGTTCGTACGTCTTTATGACCTCCCATTCAATGTGACAACAGAGGCGATTCTTTATGTACTATGAGTATTTTCAATAAATCGTCATTACAGCCAAGGGGCAGGAAGGAAGGTCGTGACGGGGTGTGTGAGGGCGGATAGAACGGGGGAGTCTGCGAGGTAGGCTGGGGAGGGATGGGGTGTGGTGGGTCGGGAAGGGCAGGGGCGGGTAGCGGTGGGGCCGAATTAACAGCAAGCTGATCGTAGGGCAGTTGAGCGAAGAGAAGCTGAGATCGAAAGAGCAGAGCGGAGCACAATGGAGCCGACCGGGAGTGAGTTAGATAGTACGTGAGGAACGCCACGGATGAACGTGAATGATGCCGCTCGGCATATGGCTCGCCGTGCAGGGCGGGGCGGGGCGGAGGCTGGAGGCTGCGGTCGGGAGACGCGGGGGGGGGGGGGGGGGGGGCAGAGACCCGGGATTTCCGTCACCGCGAGAAGCTGCACTGCTTTTATGGCTCCGCTGCGGCCGAACGCCCCCCCCGTCCAACCCAGCGTCAGGCAGCGCCTCCCGACGCGAGAAGCTTTGTGGAATACGC
The DNA here is from genome assembly GCA_964035755.1 of Teleogryllus oceanicus. Taxonomy (NCBI): domain Eukaryota; kingdom Metazoa; phylum Arthropoda; class Insecta; order Orthoptera; family Gryllidae; genus Teleogryllus; species Teleogryllus oceanicus. The sequence goes on from CAXIVR010000006.1 coordinate 127,302,363, forward strand.
TTATTCAATGACCGATAGCTCTGCCAGAGCCCCCAGGGCTAGGGATGGCAAAAAGAAGCGATATTTTTGAAACATCAGATCGCTATATTTGTTCAGAAACATCAGTGTTTTCACAAAAATATTCTCAAGTTATAATTAAAATTTTCAGTATCTATTTTTTGTGGATTGCTTGTAATCAACAGCCATTCACAACTGTCACTGTTGTCAATTCCAAGGCGACACGAAATAGTTTGCTTTCCGCAACCTTGCTCCAGTTTTATTATCATTCTTGATTATTTGGTTCGTTCTTATTTCGTTAAACTGCATTTTGAACCTTGACTACCTAGAGCATTGATTAGAAAATTAAGATGACAGTGAAATTTAAGGCAGAATATACATTAAACTAATACTGACGTGTTTTGTAACACATAAAAACTATGACTTTTCCTTCGATATTTGTCATCGTATTTAAAACATCGATATTTTAAACATCGATGTTTTCATCGACATCGAAAACTTTATATTAATGTATGAAGTATCGATGTATGGATGTTTTGCTAAACTTCGTCATTATTAGTCAGGGCGTCACGCTCCAGTTCACACATCGAAAGTTCTTGGACGGAGAAGGAATGATCGCGCGAGCACCGTCGTCGTGCAGTTGTCATTCTCCTCGCGCTACTGCCGCTAAGAAATCAGAAAATCGATCGGCACGAGCATTTTGCGTGTTTCGAATTCCGAAGATATCCAGAGAATCCCAATTTTCCCCGTTCAGGTTGTCAGCGTTTTCAAGCTCAGCGATCGTCTGACGGTGCCTGCCCTGCACTCCGAATCATCCGTTTCTACTCTTCGTTCTGACAATAGTTTTTTTTCTTTTCTTTCTTTTTGTCTGAGCGAGGACGAGTGCCTACTTTCTTCTACACGATCTATCTAATCTACTCTTTCTCCCCTTCCGTTTTCTCTACTTCTCCTGTCCGAGGTCACTCATTTTTTCGCCCTTCGATGGATGTGATGGTAATGACGCTGATGATGAGTGAGTAACGAGTATGAAGTTGCACACTGCAGTGAAATGAATGGGGAAAACGAGCTAACCCTGGATAAGTCGGGGATCGAGCCCTGACCTCAGTGTTTGAAGGCGAGAATTTTTTTAAATTTAACGTAAAGAATAAAAACCGTGTGTGAAATATGGGGGAGAAGTGCACATGTTGACATTGTCTTGAGTTTCAGAATCCGTATCTTTTCTCGCTTTATACTAAGTAGATTTGTGAGCAAAAGTAGCAACGCTTTACCTATGTATTTGTAACGACTATTGAACAATTGAGGTAAGGATTTTGTCTCTTCTTATCGGACCTCATGTGAAGGAAGTGATTTACTACCGTGAGAACCTGGAGAACGGATGTCACTGTTCATGAAATAACTATAATCCCCACCAAGACTCTGAAGGGCTCAAGTATGCAGATAGTGTAACTTCTACAGCATGGATCGGGTTTTTGTTCAATTGAGTTTCTTAAATTCGTTTTAAAATCTTTGTGTTACTAACGAATAATAACTATCATAAATTAATATATACGAACAAAGACTTGTGTAGTAGCGAATTATCGAGCGATTTCTGCACCACTGAATTGTTCCGTAGCATTTCTCGGGAGCGCCACATTTGGGACCACGTCCCGCGCCGCGTGGGGAAACGAAGGAAGCGTCACTGCGATAGAGACTTCCTAAGCAGCGCCTGGACCGGTGGGCGGCGGCGTCAGTTCGTCTGAATAGATTGTACTTGCAGGGGATACAGTGATCGTCACGTTTCAGGCGATAACTTGCGATATGAGGAGCGCTGAAATCCTTGTTACTGATATCATGGTGATGGACCTCTATTGATTCTGCGGGGAAGGCCCTGCGTTCTTGCAAAATATGCCATTATTATGCAACCATTGTAGTGGGCGAATTTCATTTTAAGACATTCCCTCTCAACTTAGGTTCTACGAGAAAGGACCATTAATGCGGCGGATATATGACAGATTTACTCGTAAGTGCTTGAATAGCAGATAGGCTTGCGTCTCCTTACCCCTCAGTTCATCCGAGTTTCGGACTTCCACGAAACTCGGGTGCGGAACACTGCCAACGGGCAGTCTTCCGCAAAATAACCCGTATATATATATATATATATATATATATATATATATATATATATATATATATATATTTGCGTTTCTTCCGCTGTAGCTCGAGTTTCGTGGAAGTCCGCCCGTGTTCGAGAGTCTTCGCTTCCCTCTGCTTCAAGCGACCTTTCCAACCGTCACCAAACGCTGACTTATAATTGACGCTCCGGTGTGAACGGCCCCGCGAATTCCGCGGCTGCGTCTAGCTCGGAACGTTCTACGCGGCACCCGGTGCAGATCTATCGCGCCGGTTTGTGGGAGCCTTAAAGCGAGTCGGGCAAAACACCACGAATCCCACGCGTGGCGGGCGCCTTACGCCCCTGGAGGTAGACGTGCGAATGAGCTTACGTGTGTGTGTGTGTGTGTGTGTGTGTGTGTATGTATGTGTCGTCATAGGCGAGCTGCATGAGCACCAATGCCTCGCTGAAAAATTTGAAAGGTGCCCTGTAGCTTTACATAATAAAATATTTTCATTCCTTAAATACGTTCACTCTTGGATTTTTCCCTTTTTAATCTGACAATTTAAGAAACTGAGATGTACTTCAGGCCATCTGGCTACCCTGTAAATGGGCCATTATAAAATAAATCGTATTTTTTAATTGTATCACTGAAGCCAGGGGCGTCCAACTTGCAAGGCCATGAGGGCCGCGACTAAAACCTTTCATATGGTTGCAGGCCGTATTTACATTATTCGGTGAATCTACAACTAACTTCCCCCTATTGTTGATCTCGGCAGTTTGCCCGGATGCTCAGTTACGGGGGGGGACCATGCGTGATAGCAGGCCATTCCACGCATAACGCAGCATTTACTAGAACAAAATCTTAAATTTAAACTTATCCTATTTTTACGGAGGTGTTGACCCCCGACAGGGCGCCTGCTTCACGCACGCAGTTTTCTCGCCCGACAAGGCTGAAGGAATTTTCACTTTTGACTAATACACTTTCGCGGGCCACACTAAATGGCACCGCGGGCCGCAAGTTGGTTAACCCTGATTTAAGCAATAATTTCATTCTCATTCTAGTATATTTTATTTGTTTCCTAACAAAATATGTCTTCTGTAAATAAAAATAATGAATGGAAAAGAGGAACAAGAAATATAGCTGCCTCGCACTCTAGTTTCGGGCTGCTCGCGCCTCTCCTAACCGTAGCAGATGCTACGGTTGCCGGTGCGCGCCGCGCCGTCTGCTGAGCGCGGGCCAACACACTCCTTGGCGCGGCGCGGCCCGGCGCAGCACAGCACAGCACAGCACGGCCTCATTCGCATTCACTCGCGAGCAATTACAGCAATTAGCGGCCTCTGGAGGCGATCGGACGCCGCTGGGAGATGATGATTCATTGAGTTCCATTGGGGATTCAATACGCGTAACACGTTGTGGGTTATCTTATTTTAGAAGCTCTAGGAGCCATCAAATGTAAACATAAATACTTATTTCAATGCATTAGAAATTATAAAACCATAATCACCTACAAGTTCTTTCTAATTCTTAAGTTGCTGAAAACAGAGTCTGTACAATAGATGATGAATCTTGCCTGCAAAAGGCTTTAATTTCGGTCAAATCTAAACTCGCAAACCTTTAGTTTAAGAAGTAAAAATCCTCGATTTATGATGCTTTTAAAGTTGTTTGGCCCAATCTGCCACAGTGATAAAATTGCTCAGTGGACACGATGTCTGCTGGTTAGAACAAGTAATTCGAGTAGACGGAGTTTGCAAATATATAAGAAATCTCCTCGAACCGCAGACGTAAACGGTCTATCCTGACTCTTGATATCTCTTCATGTATCTATTCCATTCACTATAATTTCTTTCGTAGCCGCTTCTGACGTCCTCTTTACACAACAATCAGCTTTTTCTATTCTCTTTTCACTTTCTAACATCTCTTCGCATTTCATCGTTTTAAGCATTTTAATGCTTTCTGTCCTTACCTTTACTCTTTCTCTTAGCTGTACTCTCTTGTGCTCTCCTATACCTTCCTTCGGTAATTCCCTCTTATAGTTCTTTCTACTTCTTGCTCGTCCTCTCTACCTCTATTTCCATATTATTATCTGCATTTTGTTGTCACTTACTTTTTCTTTTCTTTTTCTCCGGTACCACCTTTTCTGACATCAAAGAAACATTATTTCCTCTATTCTCACACTATTTACAGTTCCTTCGCCTTCCCCTCCACTACCTGTGCCTAATCTCCCTCTATGTTTCCGTTCCCAATTCTTCCTCTTTCCCTTTCAACCTCTTCTAGCTTCTTGGGGATTCAGTTTTCTTTTCCGGCGGCCAAGCCCGGCCGACCGGCGGCACAACAAACGCCCTCGCCGCCGCCGCTGCGCGTAAGTGGCAGAGGGGCGCGCGTTTCGCGGACCACCCGCGTCGGCGCAAAAGCCCGCTCCGCCCCGCCCCCGCCACGCCCCTCACCGCCGCCGCCGCCCCACATGCGCAACGCTGCGCGCGCTCATCAGAGAGCACTTGCCTGAGACCAACGCCCGTTGACCACAAAGGGATTGATGATTGATTGACCATTTGGTGTTTCCGGACGCATCAACTACTGTTGTTATTAGTGCCGTAAGTGTAGTGCATGTTGTGTTCAAGAGGATTGTAATGTTTTGTTGTTGTTTTTTTTTCGTTGGAACGTGCTCTTAATTAATTGATTAGTGACTTCGGTAAACTGCTGCGGTCATTAGACCACTAAGTGTAGTGTATTGTTTCTTCTCGGGAGGCGGCGGTGATCTTCCCTCGTAGGATGGTGAGATCCGGCGCCGAACTACCTGAATTTTCCACAACCAGGTATCTCCCACCAGGTGCTCTTCTGCTCTATCGGCTCAGCTCATAGGAAAGACGCGACTTTTAAACGTACAAGTAAAGAGACAACCCATATTGTTGGTCCTGCTCCCCCTGCCACCCCAGTTCACTCTTGGCCAATTATTCATATTGTCATCATAATCTATTATCCATTTCATGACATTTCATGACCTAAGGCGCAGTTCCTGGAGTAAACCGTCCGAGTGACAACTCCGCGAGTTTAAACTGTCACGAACGTAACCAGTCGTCTGATATTCTTCAAGATACAGTCTCGAGATTGAGTGAACCCTACACATCTTGGATGAGCGAATTCTAAACGTGTGTAATCGTGTTTCGGGTAGTTTTGTTGAACCTACGGAGGTGACAGTTTTTCCATTAAGTATGAGACTCACAGTAAAACTTGCCGCGGGAAACTGGGCGTCTGTAGGAGCGTTTGGAGTCTGCTAAACACGAGACACATACGGATGCGTAAAATATCAAAGAATCGTACAAAACACGCAGTAAAGTGCCGGGTATTTTTTTAAAAATTTCTTGCATGATTTTGAAGTCGAAGTCAAATTTATTTTGTAATTGCTGAATTAATAAAATAATTTCTGTTCAATATTTGTGCCCAATAAATCATTGCCTGGACCTCACTGCCAACACCATTAGAGTGTCTCGGATGTGACAATGGGCGGGCAGTTTTAATAACCGAGATGCACTCAGTCGCGTTTACACAGCTCGTCAAAATTGAACAAACCTTCCGATATTTTAGAATTGCCGTCCGAATTGTATGATTCTTTGCGATGCGATTGTTTCAAACTAACGCAATTTCCGCCATTTCTATTCGAAACATTCCCTACTATAGCATTCTGACATATCTTATTTTATCTTGAACCTCCGCTCAGTGAAACTTTCTGTGCCCATAAACAATACATTTATGATGTAGCGTTGTTTAAAAATCCATTACTAAGACATTTGTAAACACCTAAAACTTATAAATTTATAAAATGATACTTTCAGATAACATAATGTAATTCGGACAATGAACCATAAAAAAATATATTACTAAAGTGCTCCGACGTCTCTTACCAAAAATGAATATGTGCAGGCTTCGCAAATACCATGTTGTTTAGAAATTATGAAGGCTGTGATGAAGTGCGTTGAACGAAACATGCTATTCTCGTTACTAAATCAGAGAGCGCGACAGTAAGTTAGAGTTATACATTTTCCTGGAAGTAGCCTCCGGTCTAGGGACTGTATACTTGAAATTCAAAACAACGCACACTATTTTTGGAATGCTTATGAGAGGAACGTCACGGTTATTTCAGAAACAGCCCTCTACACCGCTAACACACTTGCAGTCAATTCTCGTTTATTTTCTCCCACCTTGGTTAGTGCAAAAAGGTGGATATTTTAGCCCGAAATAATTCTAAGGTCTTTCATATCAGGCCTAACACAATCACTCAACTGTCTCATAGGAATCTATTTACGTTTGGTTCACTAAGATATTTATTCATATACCTATTGGCTTTGCACTTGAAACATTACTAGTACTTTTGGAAATGTATATTTCTCCCAACTCTGAACTTCAACAGAAGTAGATCTTCGAATGGTAGCAGAAAACTGATGATTGATGCGGAAAACTGTTTTTCAATACATTTAGGGTAGAGACAACAACAGAAAGTTCACATCCTGAGGAAATGTTCGTATAGTATTGAAGTGGTGTTGTATTTTGTAAACAGGACCTTTTATGTTTAGAGCTGAATTTCAACATTTCGTAAGAAAATGTGAACATGATATACAAATTTTCCGAAAAAATCCGAAGTGTAATAGCAACACCTACAAGTCACCATGCAAATGTTAACGCCAGTTGTGTTAACGCCAGTTGTGGTCCCGAAACGTTGTTGGGAAATATCGAAATGGGAATGGGTCAGATGTGGTGGGTAGCCCTGTTTTTATTCGAAAAGAAGGGCAAACTATCTTGATAAAATATTCAGGCTGACAAGACACAATGTTTTGTTTTATAATTAATTGGTGGCAATTATTGGTAAAACCATGAAACATACTTGAAAGCAGGTTAACCTAACCACTAATTTAATACAAAAATCACGGTGCACTCATAGTTCTATCGAAGACTGACACTTTTTATACGTTTAAAAAAATCCATAATTATAAATGAATTATATCTTATAAATTGATAATATAATTGGGATAAAAATTTATGCGAATAAATGTACCTTCTTTATTGTTTCCCTTTTTCCGGCGTAGAAGGTTGCATCCTTCCCCCCAAAAATTTGATGTATCTTGATGGAAAAATGTGAATCTATACTACATATGTAATGACTCGATCCATATGGATGTTTTAATTATACATAACCAATTAGGACTACAAAACACAAGGCACTTGAAAATGACCACGAACATACAACTGAAAGGCTGTTAATGTAAAGTATATGAAAATAGGATGCGAAATTGTAATTTTCTGCTTTCTAATAAGCACTGATCATTTAAACTGTTTTATGCTGCCTGTTATTGTTTACATACATTTTTTAACAGTCTCCTGGGAAAATCGCATAAACAGGGGCGGATGCAGCCGATCATTTGGGAGGAGAATCGTAGTTGGCAATTGTTAAATAATAAACGTGTTTGTTATTATATAGTATATGATTTTTATGTACTGTAGATATGATACTATACAATATCATTGTTTAAATAATTACATAATTGGAAAACAAATATTTCAATCGATTTTGCCAAATAATGGAAAGGTAAACGAAAACACTAGGCCTTTGGGGGAGGGAGGCACGGCCCCTCCTCCACCCCCGTCGTCTCCACCAATGAACAGAAAACACCCCGCCCGCCGTGCTTCGGCTGCTGGCTCGCGCGGGCGGGCGGGCGGGCGGGGTCGCGTGTCCGGAGCTGGGAGCGCGCGCGACGCCACGGGACGCGTCGCGACGTGAACCCCCCTTTTTCCGGGCCTTGTCAGGCGGCGGCGGCGTGGCGGGGCGCAGTGGGACGCGCGCACCGGAAACGCGGCGAACCTCTGCAAGAGGCGAGCCTTGCCCGAGTTGCGAAAGTTATATATCTTTGATCCCGGCGAATAAGCTGATAAGTCATGGAAACTTAATTTTACAGGAGAACAAAAAACAACTTTCAACTGTAGTAAATCAAGGATTAATGAGAATCAAACGAAGGAGATATTCAAACGAAACGATTTGTGTTTAGGTTTCGTTTGAATATCATTAATTCCTGATTTACAGCATCAGTTGAAATTTGTTTTTTGCTCTCCTGTAAAATTAAGCTTCCAGTTTATTCATCGGGATCAAAGAAATATTATTCGGAGTATTTTGGAATGATTGTTACAAACTTCGAGGGCATGAAGAGGGGTCAAAAGTAATCACTTTTTGCCCCCGACCATGGAATGCGAAATTTCATTCAACGGAGTTAGATATGTGCCGTTTCCTCCCTTATTTTTAGGCCAGCTCCCTGTGTACATATCTATGGTAGATTACGTTCTAACTCCATCAAGTTCATTTCATGTACCTGCCAAACGTCCGTGCATACGGGGTAGCCTAACAATCCGGAGCAAATGTCAGTGAATATTTGCATATAGCTCCGTTTTTATTGCACTTTCTCACTAAACGTTCATTTGCAACACGTGATCATTTTTGACCTCCCTACATGTCCTAGAAGTTTATAACATTTATTCCGAGAAATATGATCTGTTCAGTCATTTGAAAGATTTTTGACACTCCTTGATACCAAACCACATTAGCGATGCAGTTGGTGAATAACTAGTAGAAATAATTTGCATTCCTGACACAGACGTTTTAGAACTTGTGGAAAGATTGCCTACTGTCCTAAACAAAGCGTACGGACTGTCATCTGCTATGTCTAATATTTAATCTCACATTAAAGTTCTGTCAAATAATGCATATCAGCGGGAACACTAGAACAGTAACAATGCTATTAAAAGAAGCACTGCATTGACTCTTTGTGAGTACATATGAAATAACATGCAGTGATGACATGCGCTTCGTACGATTGCAACAGTAAGGGAAATTGTAACGTTTTTAAGTGAATTCAAGTTATAAAATAACTTTCATATAAACCACGGTGTTTAAAATTATTATTTATTGTAGTTGGTACAAATTTCAATAAAATCTTACAATTTCCTTTCATTTAATTTCGCAGTTCATTGCTATTAGATTAGTTTTTTGTATCTTATGATCGGCTACAGGCCTACGAGTATTAGGTACCAGATCTGCTGCAACGCTACTGGCCTCCAGCGGAATTCATTAGGTACTAGTTCTGCCGCAACGTTACTGGACCCAGTCGGAATATATTAGGAACCAATCTCCCTCAGCGATAGGCAAAAAATAATGATCTTGGTGCATCTACCAACATTTAAATTATTTTTTCCGCATTTGCTTTGTATTAATATTTATCAAACTTTGCAAGGACACTGACAAACCTGAAGAAGAGCCTGTAAACATTTCGTATCTATTCATCCACTTCTTTTTGTGGTATCAATGTTGGTAACAAGTCGTTGAATTCACTTTGATTAGTATAGATGTCGACAAAAACACGAAATAACTTTGTAAACACACAGAAGTTGTAAGTTCGGGGGGGGGTGTTTGGGCCCACTGTGAGTGCCCCGGGGGCGCGCGACCGATTTTTTCCCCGCACCCAACACGCGCCACGCGCGTCCGATTTTTTCACGCAGCGCGCGCGTGCCACCCGACGCTTATCAGCGGGTGGCGCGGGGCGCAGGGCGGGGCATTGCCACGGACACAAGAGCGATGGGTGGGTGTTGCCGGGGAGGAGAAGGGCAGAACGCGCTAGAAAAAGGCCGGAGTGGGGTCGGGTGTAGTGAGCGGGGGCGAGGTGGGTTGCGGACTGGGCGGGGACACGACGGGCAGGGAGGGGGGGACGAGTGGGACGAGCGGGGACGGGCAGGGACAAGGCTGGGACAGGGCGGGGACGAAGCGTGTTTCAGCGGGTTTAGCGTGGCGTGACGGGGCGGGAGGGTCCGAAGGAAGGTGGGGGATGCGAAGGGGCGGAGCGAGGGCCGGGCGGGGCGAAGAGGTGTCTGCGAGACCTGACGACGCACGGCATAGGAGCACATTGCGAGGTTCGCAGTAGGCGCGCCAGGGGCGGTCAGCACGGTTTCGTCCCTCAAAGGTCGAGAGGGCGTTTCCTACATGCGCGGCTAATAGAAGCGTCAGAAGCCATCGAAAAATTGCGGAAACATTGGTTCCAATACGGTACCGACAAGTTTCAATACGGTATCCATTCTAATTTGTGCTTGAATACATTTAAAACTGAAAGTTGTGTCAAAAATTCTTCAAACCCTATTATATAACAAAAAAGGTTGGTCGATTTTAGTTGACTTAGGTTTGTTCTGCTAAATATGAAGTATACAGATAAAATACTGTTATCTCGTTGCAAGGGATCACACAATTGATCATAAACTTGTTACGAAATTAAGTTTATGTTTAAGTTTGGAAAAGTGTCTGGAAAGTGTCAAATTTCTTTGGAATCGGGAAAGTGGAGACGGCGACTAAAATTGAAGGATCAATTTCTTTGCGTTTACGTCCACACCGACGTTTGTAAACATTGTCACTGTGATGTCTTGTCGCATTGTTGATAAGTACTGGGCCAGATATTTACATCTTTTGACACATCTCTGCAATTGTGCGTCATACTACAAAAAATAAAAATTGTGCATTCCCAATTTAATTATTTAGAGAAGTTAGTGTAATAAAACATGACGTTTGTCATTAAACACCGAGTTCTAAATTACGATGCCAGGTCAGTCACTAAAGGTCGTTTCCTGTGGTTGTTTACGAGCGTTTTTCGAAGTTCATATGATCATCTGATACTACACTATTTTCATAATATTAACATCAAAAACAAATACCAGCAATGCATAAAGTAATGCAATTGAAGCTTTGCTCTGAGGAAGAGGTGCGCGGGTTGCCGGTGACGTCTACGACGCGCAGCAGAAACGTGCGCGCGTGATCACAAACAGAGGCTGCGCGCGTTGCTTTGGAAGGCCACCAAAGCCCCCAGCCAAAGCGTCTTCTGTCCGCTGCGCGCACGCTGCTCGTATTTACTCGCCAGTTACATACCAATTAGACTCTCTCATAAGCGGACTCGCGTACAAAAGCGGGAAATTTGTCTGCTGTGTACAAATTATTTTCAACCCTATCATGGGACGCCGCTTGTCCCAACAGCCACGCGTTGGAACAATAAGATGCGCGCAAGTTCGTTTGCTTTAGAATATTACGTTATTACGTTTCATATGATACTTCTAGAGATAGTTCTCTGTATAAGACATCTAGCCCAGACCAATAGTTTTCCTTGATTTTTTAAACTGTACCATGCGAATGCCGGAGTGGTTCTCTATCTATCGGGCCACGGACCGTGCCCTATTTTTCCTTCTTCCATATTCTCTTCTCCCCCTTACACTTACACATACATTCGCTACCCTACTACACACGTCGAGAGTCCAGTTGGGCGCTCAGAGCTTGTCCCGGTTGGGGTAATGCCCTGCTGGGGAAAATACTTGAAGGGGAAAGCCCTAAAAACCGCCATGTAGGTCAGCGTCGGATCTCTCCATCCAATGGAGAAGGAATCACCACTGCCTCCCGGGATAAAAAATTCACCACTTATGGGACTAATGGCGATAGCAGTCCGGGAACATCAATCAAACAATTCATTATACACACTCGCATTAAGTCTTCACGCATAGAACACTCCCAGCATCCCCAACATTCTCGCACCAACAATTAAGTAATCCAGGAGTTCACGAACACTAGTGAGTATTGAACACAGAGATACTCAAACGTACCCCATGCACCAAACTACAAAAATCAAGATCTTTCCTTATAATTCCCAATCCAAAAATTCAGGATACACATCATCACGTGATCACACAATCACTAGTATTGTAAAAGAAAAGTAACAAAATTCATGGAAGAAATAGATAAACCATCGTGACCTCCGGCTTCGGCTGTTCAAACACCGCACACGAGGGAAAGTTTGAACCATAATGTACATGTTTGGTCTCCATAGGCAAAGGACTTGGTAATGGGACCATACATAATAACCAGTCCGCACAAACTAAAACGGCAGATCTACAACAGATTCTCATCTGGCTAAAGCATGATTTGCACATCTGATAGATCTGTGGTAATCAAGGTAAATACCGTACACATACTGTACCCAACGACCACAAAGTATTAACACTTTTTATCACTAGGTTGCCTTGGAAACTAGAAGACAACAACAGTGCATTGGAGATGAGAGAAGCAACCAGGAAGCTTAAGTTCCAAAAAATGCTGATTAATTTAGTGATATTTCCATCATGTTTAAGAAAAAAAAATCTACTGATAATTCTACTATTTTTTAAAAAACTTGTCATAAAATTGTCGTAAACAATAACAATGGCATTGAAACCTCGATGATGTGTTATTGTGAATGAATGAAAATTTCGTAATGATTTTCCGAAATTCTTCTCAAAAAGGAGTCGTCACAAGTTGTGAATGCGCAGCTCGCGGATCTGTGCACAAGTTTCTGATAATACCACCAGCGGAACGATTGCAGGTGCTGCAGTAGAATAACTGCTGCAGAAGGCTACTCACTGATACCTCTAGAAAACAATATGCATTTTGGCAGAATCGTCTCAAATGCTCATTCTTTATAATGATTCTGGAACCTATGCTATATGGTTATATTTATTGATGAATTAATGGCTAGATAATAACTTATAGTAATAATAATAACAACAACAACAATAATAATAATAATAATAATAATAATAAATTATCTTTTTCAACAGCGTGGCTCAGGCCATCAAGTCTGCTCTTTCAGTAACTGCAAATGAAAATACGAGAGAGTGGTGATGGAATAACAGGGTAAACAAGAAAACCCGAAACAATCCTGCAACGGACCTGCCTCGTCCACCACAAATTCCACGTGGATCCACCAGAATTCCACCCCGGTATCCAGAGGTAGGAAATTGCGCATTCGCCGTTATGTCACGAGTCGCCGCGTACTGTTTTGCACTCGTAGAGCGTCGCACCTAGCAATTGTGCAAAATTGGCAATGCGCATATGTTATTGTCCGCTGTTTGAAACGCGCGCCGGACCAAGATTAATACTTTGGCACAGCAGCATCACCTGCAGCTAATCACCGTACTGGACTCACTTCAGATCAGTTTTCATTGGAGATGAATTAGCACGCATTTTTCAGTGGTTCTTTTTCCATGGGATTGTACCAGGACGAAAAATGGTAGAAATGGAACGCATCATCAGCAGAAAAGCTATCAACACCACCAGTGTCGGGACAAACCACTACCACGTCCTACTGATCACTGCTCGCCAGTCTAATAACTCACTGATTCTCACACCTTCGAACACAACGATTTCCTTGCCATAAAAACACCAAGCTATGTCAGCAATCGAATAGGACACGGAATTTTCCTCAGAGGAAAGAATATAAACGTTTTATAATGAACGGTGGTGATCCAACGAACCACCGCTTCGAGCGATCACGGCCCTCGCTGGTACGTACTCACCTCACTTTTGAATTCAGACACTGGGGATCTTCAGACAAACTCCATCAACTATTCGATGGAAGCAAAAGCATTTGCACCATTGCAGTCTGTTTGCAACGAAATCAGCCGGAAACTGGTGACAAGATTACTCGCAAACTAACGTACGTGTACCTTCTTCAGCGCAAAAGTGTTCACAGGCATCACCGCCTAATCACCCGAACTATCTCCGATCCTCGCATGGTACCGCAAGGTTCACCACGCGTCCAACTGAGCATTGGCCAACGACTCCCACAAACTTCTCCACAGCGGCATCATCTCGTTAGCCTCCCACGATACTAAGCGCACATTTCGGTCGGTAAATACACAGCAAACTATCACCACAAGGAGAAACACAGCTACAGCTTTTCAGCGACTTTCAGCCATGAATTGCACATGAGGGTGGTGGTGGTAGTCGCTAGTGTCTCCGGAGCCAAAGCAAATGTCGGTGGAGGAGACTAGCCCCTCCAGAAGACCAGCGACTCCCTCGCGCGTTGGCTTCCTTGGTCGCAGCGACAGAAGCAAATGCATTTGCATCAATGCAGACTGTTTGCGAGCAAATACCAAGAATAATTACAAACCACCCAATCAAATTCACTATGAGCACCACTAGATCAGCCCACGAATACACAGGGCACGAATAAATTTTTCTCGGCAGCGGAATTATCCGAGTACGGCATTCACAAAACAAAACGCACATTTCAAAAATTCGCGAGTTCTCACAGTGATATTCAACGTCTTTCACCAGCTGTACTTACACGATAGTTACGGAAGTCACTACAGTGAGATCTAACGGATCTTATGCAAATTTTACTGAAGCGGAGCCGTATCTAAACACAGATTCCCGCGCGCAACAAGTGCATTGACATTGATGCAGACTGTTTACACAGTGTTCACCAACAATAGCCACAAATCACCCAGCCTGAAGTTTAATACGATTTTCACCATTCAACGACCAGCCACGGGCATCACTCAAGGGCGCGAACCAAGTCTTCTTTGCAGTGGTACAAATACTGAGGCCGCCCACTAAACCAAACTCACATGTCGGCAGAGCAAAATCACTACACGTTCTCTCTGCTACGTCAACCATCGGCGGTAGTCACTAGTGATGCGCGAACGCAAATTTCGCCGAAGCGGAGGCGCCGCGAGTCACCGCAGATCGCCTCGCGCTGCTAGGTTGTCTTGGACGCAGCCGCGCCTGGCGTACTCACCGTGCGCTACACTGGGCTGCGCTGACGGACGGGCGCTCTGCGATGCGTCACGTCCTAGGGCTGCTGGCGACGCGGCGGGTTGGGGGGGAGGCGGCGGCGGCGGCGTGGGCGGCTCGGCGGCGACGGTGGCGGCGGTGGCGGTGCGGGCGCAGCGTCAGAGGCGCTCCTAGCGGCCGCGACGGGAACCGCCGCGCGCGCCCAATGGCCGGCCCCGGGGACGGGGAGGGCGGGGCGGCGGAGGTGGGGACGGGGGTGGCGCGGGCGGGAGTGGAAAGAGGCGGCGGGGCGGTAGGCGTGGAGGAGAGGGCTGTTGAGGGCTGCAGCCTGCGAGAGGCGACCAGGGGCCAGCATCTTGGGGCGCTCGCGTTCGCTCGCTCGTTTGTCGGTGGATTGGGTGGGATTGAATGTGGATTAAAACACACTCGCAAAGGACGCGCATAAACTGGCAGATTTAGCTCAGAGCCAGCATTGCCGCTGACTATGCAGCGACTTTGACTGGGAGGGTCTAGGATTCGAGTCCCCACGGTGAGGGCCTTTTGGCGCCAGCTCTATACGAGTCGCTAGGTCGAATTCAGCCGCTGTTTGGAGATAAACACTAGACGCCAGCTAATACCATCGGTAGTTTCCGTGGTTCCTCCCGTCTATAACAGCCGAATGTTCTGGGAGCAATACTTCCCAGAAAATGGATCACGGACAGAGTGCGATCTTTCCTTCCTCTTCCTTGTCCCAACTTCTCCCTCACACATCGACATTTACATTTACATGTAATACACTACCATACATGTTGGGAGCTTAGAGCTTGTCCCGACTGGGGCCTGTTTGGTGAAATAGGAGGAAATTCTCTGCAAGCCGACATGTACTAGGTCGGTGTCTGGTCTCTTCATCCAACAGGGAAAGAACCCCGCCACCTCCAGGGATAAAACATTCACTACACAAAGGGGTTAAAGGCCATATCCGTTGACGCTACCATAAACATCAATTAATCAAGGGATGCTTGTGTGCCGAGGCTTTCAACATTTTTAATTTAAAAATGAGAGGTGTATTTCTTAGCCGAAATTCCTCAGCACCGGCCGCTGCTCAGAAAAGTAATGTTGTGGTTCGTTTTGAAGAAGAACAGGATTAAAATATATATAATGAACCAATTTATTAGTTACATGCAATACATTCTAAATAATATATTATTTTTCATTTATTTTATTAGACTACAATCAATAATTTATGTATTTAAAAACGTTTATAATTGTTATTTATGTATCAGGGGCTTTAAGTATAATAATGCTTTTGCCCCGAGGGCGACTCCCAAACATAAAGGCCTCTGGCCTGAGAGGCCTTTATGTTTGGTCGCCCTCGGGGCAAAAATATCTATAACGCCCGTGGTGCATACAAAACCTTATGGTTTACTGCTTTGTTGCTGAACCAAACGAGAATTCGAAACATTTTATAATTTTTCTTGCGGCTAAAGTAAAAAGATGCATTGCAATAGACATTTGTCAAGATGACGTCAGATAAATAAAACAGTGTGTGTCTAATTACTATTGCATAATCGTTATTGGTCTGATTTTTTCGTTCAAAATGAAAGAATATTGTGAAGTTCCCGCGGAAATTCTCGCAAATGCTAACAAAACTACCGACAGTGGTTTTCAATAAAATCTCGAAAATATATGAATATGTTCATGAGTATTTTAGAGATATATAAGAGTGTGAATAACTGTGTAAATTGCTTTGATGAAACGAGACTTTCAGGTTATTTGCTTCTATTGCCAAAAGTTATTTAGAATATGTCATAATACCGCAAAAATAACATTTCGAGGATGTTAGCCGATTTTCCTTATACAGTGTATTTCTACGAGTAATACTTCTACTCAAGAAGTACATACTATGTCTTTAAAAGTAAAAGTGATACATAACAGTAAAATATGAGTGACTGGTGGCAATTGTATATTCACGGGAACATTCCAAAATTGCAATTTTCATATCAATTAAGCAAAATAAGGCTTATAAATTTAACTTATTTGAGCATTATGCTATTTATGTGTTGTATTTGTTTACATCATAACTTAATAAATAGAATTCATAAAAATGTTGTATATGATATGTAGCTAGAGCGGGCCATAAAGTGTTCGAAAGGTCCTCGGGCATAAAGAATCAGAAAGGCCCGCAAGGGTATTAACAATACCGTTACGTGTTTTGTTTGAGGACCGTAAACACATAGCAATGAACTAGTAAACCATAAATAAAATTATGCAAGTCAAAAGAAGTGTTTAAATTATATAGCTACTTTTAGGAATAAATTTAATTATGAAAATTTGTTTCTTTTAATGTTTTAAATGGCTCCCAATTATATATTTTCTGGAGTCACCCTTGGCTCTCGCAACGCTTTGAACAAGTTGGAGAAATCTCCCCTACCGGAAATTAGCATTGGTAACTCTCCTGTCCCCTGGTGTAGTGATGTAAAGAACTCAGGAATATATATAGACAACACACTTAGCTGGACCACGCAAGTAGGTAAGATTTGCCAAAAAGTCTTTGCAGGCCTCCATTCCTTAAAACGTGTCAGAGAACTACTACCTATTAACACCCGCATAAGCCTAGTAAATTCACTCATAATGCCTCACTTCGATTATTGCGATTTCTTACTTACGGACTTAAAGGTCAAACAACAACGCAAATTACAAATAGCACAAAATGCATGCATCCGTTTCATATTCGATCTTAGGAGATACGATCATGTATCGGACTTTTACGGTCCATCAAAAATTCTCTCAATCGAAAAAAGGAGAACTTTACATAGCCTCCTCGTACTCCATAAAATTTTAAATAATATCTATCAAACGCACTTATCGCACAACTTTAAAATGCTGACGCTGGGACGATCACGTTCCTCGCGATTACTATGCATACCCCGGCACAACACGGTATCCTACAGTCAGTCATTTACTGTCACTGTAATTAGAATATGGAACTCTCTACCCACATATCTAAAACAAATTTGTGGTTTCAGAAAATTTAAAACCTAACTTAGTGACTGGATCAAAACCACTAACTAGAAATAACACAAGCCCCTATTCCCATTTTCACACCCTAATTAAACACCACGCCCGCTATCATCACTGATCAAATTCGATTACATTTAAAGACGTCAAGCTCTTCTCCTGTATTTTTCTCCTCTTTACGCTATCGCTGAAAGCCCTAACATATCTTCCTGTCTAATCAAATGCCTCAAAACAAGTATATTGCATACTAGATAATAAGACTTTCATGCATTTTCACACTGTATTGTATAATATTTTCGTGCTACGTTGTGTTTATCTTGTTCACTTGCCTGCTTTCTGTTTCTGTTTTTTTTTCTCTGTTACAGATTATCTTGTGGACCTCAGCCAACTGCCAACAGCCAACCTACGAAAACTGCATTTATGTACATGAATAATGTTATGTTTATATTATCTTTCCCCTCTCCCCACTTTTACCAGTTTTCCTAATTCATTCTAACTCCCTCTATTCTTCATTCTGCCTTTTCACTTTTCCTTTAATCTTCGTATTTTCATCTCTTGAGTTACGGCCCTAAGCCGCCATCCTGATTGAGGTTTTCCTGGGTTTACTCAATCGCTTAAGGCGTATGCCGGGATGGCCCCTAGTCTTGTATCCCAGAAATAAATGTAAAATCTGCCCTCCTTATTTAAATTTGTTCACAGTTGAGGCATTCGGGATATAGGAGAATTACTGGCATTTTTCGAAGGTAATATTATTGATTTACCACGCCCCTCTTGTAAATAGAATCATGGATTTTTTTATATAATATCATGTTAGCTTTAGAATCATGAAAATTGAGTATGAAAATACATTCACACCTTGTTTCATTAGTTATGCGTAGCACATCACCGTTAGCTACTACGATCATTGCAATTTCGTAAGTAACGTAAAATGTCAGTTATCACTATTTCCGCCCGAATGCCTCCATTGTAATTATGTAAATGTAAATATTTAACTAATTAGGCGGAAGAGCAGGCCTTATGGCCTGAGCCTCGCCAGAAATAAAGACATTATTATTATTATTATTATTATTATTATTATTATTATTATTATTATTATTATATTATTATTATTATTATTATTATTATTATTATTATTATTATTATTATTATTATTTCTTCTGAGGTGCTGATGTT
This sequence comes from Teleogryllus oceanicus, assembly GCA_964035755.1. Lineage (NCBI taxonomy): Eukaryota > Metazoa > Arthropoda > Insecta > Orthoptera > Gryllidae > Teleogryllus > Teleogryllus oceanicus. Next base: position 127,321,239 of record CAXIVR010000006.1, read on the forward strand.
GAAAATAAATTGCGACAAAAAAAGTGAAGAACTTCCAAAGCATTTTAGAATAAAGGAATAATCATGAATTTCAATTTTAAAAATTTTTGCTCACTATTTCTCATATGTTTACATCATTGCACTTCACAATCAATGCATATATTTTCATTTTAATGCCTTCTGCCTTCTTTAATGTTTTGTGTCATTTTGACTTTTATGTTATGTTTTAATTTTCAAAGAAGTATTTTTTCTTCTTTCTTTTTAAAATTTATTTCAATCCATATGCAAAAAGATAATACGAAATAAGCCTGCTAGTTGTGCTTTCTTTATAAGTACGGCTCGTAGTTAACAATGAGGTGGGCTTTGCAGAATAGAACAGTCGGAAACGGAGATGGCAGTGATGGAAGTGCTAGATGTAGTGGGGGAGATAGCATTGGCATCCGAAAATCTGGAGGCAGACATTACATTACGAAAACATTGATTTATTTGCTCCAAGAACAATATACGCTACGTGACGCTTGAGTAATAAATACAGAGATAATTTTTGAATCGAGAGGCAAGACAATGGTGGTGATCAATGAAAAAACGTAAGATTATGGTGATCTACCGGACCTTCTGGGACAGACTTTTACCTGTCCAGTGGTCCCTCTCAACTTTGCAGATCTCGGTAATAAACAAATAACACAAAAAACAACCTAAACATCGTAATTTAAAACTAAAGTTTCGAACCTTTAAGCAAACGATACATCGTTTCATAAAAAAATCACAAGTTTTGTAAACACGGACAAACGTATCTGAACGAAAAAAAAAACAGACTATTAAGCAATTTAGAGGTGTCCCGTTTCTCTAGTGCTAAACACGTCTCCTACATTGCTCATCCCGCGCTGTCCAGCCGCTTGTAGACGCAACAAAAGCTGAGGCACGATAAAGCAAATCTAAATCTTAATGTTCCTCTGAAAATCGAAACTGAGCGCTTGTCCCGTTGTTCGAGCGCACATTTTATCTACTTACACTCAAACGCATTTACAAACATCTCCGAATCGATGTTACAAACTTCTAGGGCACGTAGATGAGTCGAAAATAACTTTTACCAATAAACATATAGCAGGAAATTCATAAAACGGAGTAACCATGTGATATTTACCCTGGACTATTTAGACAACCCCGTTTCAAATAGTATACGACAAAATACTTTGTAACTTATACTTTACTTAACTTAAACTTTGTAACTTATAACATCTTATCACGAATAAATAAATAAATATTTAAAAAACGATTCTTCTAAATTTCATAATTTGTATAATGAAACACATCTCAGCCATATAAAAAATTACTAACGACCAAAACAAAATATTTTAATCACTCAGCAAAACACAAGTAAACGTAATCGTAAGTAACCTACAAAATCTTTCAAACTTTTATACTTCATATCCCAATGATTATGACAGATCGACCCACTAGGGCCACTAGCTTCAAATGTCTCCCGTTATATCGCAGAGTGCCTTGTATTTTCTTTACAGTATTTGCACCGGGAGCGGTAGCACAGTGCATCAACTGTTGTCAAACTGATGTCACTGCAGCGCCTTTGACCGGGAGGTCCTAGGTTCGAATACTGACGGCGGCAGGATTTTCGACACTAGCTTTTTAGCTAGTCGCTGTCTGGAGGAGAATTCTAGCGGCCGGCTGCTCTGATCGGTAGTTTTCCGTAGTTTCTCCGATCAATACCAGGCGAATACCGGAGCAGTACCCTACCAAACGCGCCACGGACCGCGCGCGATCTTTTCTTCCTCTTCCTTGTCCTATCCTTTCCCTTTACACACACACACTAACATGCACTACACTACCACATATTCCGGGAGACCGGTCGGGAGCTTAGAGCATGTCTCGGCTGGGGCGGTACCCTATGGGTGGGAGAGTCCTGGTTAGGGGGAAACCCCACTAGCCGACGGAAGCGGGGGAAGATCACCGCCATCTCCCGAGAAAAAAACATGCACTACACTAACGGTACTAATGACCAAAGCATTTGACGTGCCCGGAAACACGAAAAAATCAATCAATACAGTATTTGCCCATAAGCAGTTCTTGTAATCGCCTTGAAAGCGTCAGAATGTGGGAATGCGATCGCTTGATTAGTTGCCTACCATTCAGGGGCCAATATCACATTTGAAACCCGTTACCTACATAAAATTTCCCACAAATTGCATTGGTAAAATATGATAACTTTCGACCCTAGAAATATGTAACAGTCGGCCCGGTGGCCGAGATCGCTAAGGCAGTAGTGTCGTAGTGATCTCGGACCGAAGGGTCGCGGGTTCGAGTCCCGCCTCGGGCGTGGTTGTACTCGTGTTCGTCCTTTCACCCCTTATAATCATCAAATCGTTTCATCCTCATAGTACCACACCGTTAACAGCAATAGTGGTCGCTAATGCCCTAAGATGTTGATGCGACCTTAAATAACCAAATTAAAAAAAATAGGTAACAATTATTCTGCGACACCTAAATCCCTTCCAAACACTGAAAGTCGTTAGTCGGGTTAGATGGCAGCGGTCTGAAGGGAAGCGAGGGGTTTATGAGAGTTGTGATGACTGTCATGGTGGCGAACGTCACGACGGTAGAGGTGGTCGACTTGAACGCGCGATTCCGGGCCAGGGGCAGAGCAGAAGAAACTGGGCACAGAGGAAGCAAGGGGAGATGAGTTTATGTGGAGGGAAATTGCCGGGACTACCATTTCATGGTTCGGATTGGTCCAGTGGTGTAATTGGGCTGCAACCCAGATACCTCCACTAGACAGGAACTCCAAACTATTCTTCTTTTAAATTGATTCAAGTTTAAAATGTTTAAATATAAAATGAAACTCTAAAAATCAATAATTCAAATATTAGTAAGCATGAACTATTTTATCGTTTTTATAACATTACAGTATTTTAATTTTCGTTAGAATGAAATTATTTGTTTATTAAGAGCTTTCTAATATTACTGTTTAGTAAAAGGAGCCCCAACTTCTGACCTCCAATAACTAGAGGGGCTACGAGGGAAAAATCTACGTTCAATTTTATAGTTGTAGGAAGACGCAGAAAAAAATTCAAACATTTGTAATTTTTGAAAATTCAGGATTAACCGTGGAAATCGCCACTTTTATAAGCGTATTTTGCTCTGTTCTCACAAGAAATTTAAAGAAAAAATTTGGAGCCAATTTTGAGAAAATTTTGAAAATGTCCGGGGGCCTTCATGTAAAGTACCCCCAAATTTCAAAGAATGTTTTTCAAAATTTCAAAGCTAAAACTAGAGCCAGATACACAGATGTTTCTCCAATTTGGAAAAGATCATACGTGTGGTTTAGGCGCTAGGTTTGTTCACATGCGACAAACGGACGGACGTTTTGAAAAAAACAACACTTTTTCGGTATCAGGGGATTCCAAAACGTGTATTTCCGTTGCAATATGGAAATCGATTTTCCCCACCATTAAATAACTTTCTCTATACCACGTATATTACTCCTGTATATACGTAAGTTTACGGGAAAGTAACTAGAGGTGCTACAGAATGGCACAGACTTTCTCGTTGTAAAGTTTCCTTATTTCCTTTTTGTGGACTGGTACTGTATAGTCTTGCCCCTCCTTCTTGCTTGCTGCCATCTATCGCCGCCCACATTATTTTTTTTTAAATTTTCTCAACTTTCCGATTTCCAAGTAGTAGAAACCAAATATTAATTGAAGAATATTAAAGAAGGCTAAAACCTCGTCCTAAATAGGAAAAATCCGTCTGTCCGTCCGTCCCGACTATCCGTCCGTCCGTCCATCCCTTTATTGAAAAATGTGGAGATGTTTTTAATAAAATGGCGTTAGGGTTACTGTTAATGCGAAATTTGAAGCTCTTTTTCACAGGAATGTATTGAGTTTTCGAACAACATCATTTGAAGTCCTTTGAAGCAATTCCACTCACAAATGCAATAATGTATACAAATCCATTAAAATGTGCGTATTAAAGGCGAGAGGGATATTTAAAATATTTTTGTGTAATTTTCGAAAAAAATACACCAAAATGAACTTTGGATTTTGGAATGGATTTTGAGCTCATTTTAACAGAAAACTCTTGTGTTGTTGAGAAACTTTATTTGACATTGTTTAAAGCACATGTTCTCTTAAATATAATACTGTGAAGAAATCGCCTCCAAAGTAAGAAACAACGTACGTGAGAAACAAGTAAGAAAATTACATTTTGTAATTTATGAAAAAACAAAAGAATAGAGGAATATGGCGTTTATGTAATCGTATAGGGTTTATTTGGCACTAACCGTACGAAACATTTAAAGAAAAAATTTGAAGCTGTTTTTGAGAAAATTTTGTTTTGTAATTTTTTTAAATTGCAAATATTGCTGGCACTATTGCACGAAAACTACTAAACTTTTTAAAAAAGAATTTTATGACAACAAATCATTTGAAGAAAAATCTTTTCAATTTTGTAGTTTAGGAAGCGCCGAAAACAAATTTTGGCAATTTTCGAAAATTCAGAGTTAACCGTGAAAATCGGACCTGTACCATGTTTACAAGTGTATGTTACTTTATTCTTACAAGAAATTGTGCAGATGGATAATGGTTTCTTCAATTTGGAAAATTTCGTACTTGTGGTTTAATGCCCTAGTAGTGTTCACAAAGGGACGGACGGACAGACTCACAAAGGGACGGACGGACAGACGGACAGTCGGACGGACGGACGCACGGACGGACAGACGGACAGACGAACAGACGGACAGATGGACAGACGGACGGACGCATGGACGGACAGACGGACGTTTTGAAAAAAAAACAACACCTTTTCGGTATCAGGGGACCTCAATACGTGCATTTCTGTTGAAATCTCGCAATCGATTTTCCGCAGCATTACATAACTTTCTCTATACTACGTATATGTCTTCCTATTTGCGTAAGTATACGAGAAAGTAAAAATCCAGCCCTGAGTAGACTCAATGCAGAATGTCAATTACTTATTGCAATTATTAAACGTTAAATCTAGCTTCAATAAACTAAAATTGTGCATTAAACGCAGCAAAATATTATACAAGAAATTAAAAAATAATATGACATAGTTACTCCATGCATGTGTAACTATGCAAATTTGTGCTCTCTTGATCTTGATGACAAATTTAGGACACAATATATCATAGGAATGGGATATTTTTACTAACATGGGGGTCAAGACAATTGCACAATAAAGAAAAGCGGAAACAAATATCGACATAAGGAACAGTCTCTATTATCCCCAAAGGGACACGAGTTTTAGAAGAAGAGTTGAGTAGATATATGCGGAAATGGCGAGGAACAGGTGGGGCAGGAGGGCCAGATTTATGTTTCTTAAACAGTGTTCAACAAAATGAGACATTATTTCCATTTTTGGAGTTGTACTTCTTCTAGGAACCTTACCCCGTAGCGTAGGTAATGACACGAATAATAACTGGAATTCCAAATAAAATTCAATAGAAGTAAGAGAGAAAAAAATAATATTCCACGATAAAATTAAAGTAACTATTTGATTTTCTGTCAAATTTAATCTCAATGCTTACGAATATTATAATGTTTACTCACGCACAACTAGAGGGCTACAGAATGGCACAGACTTTCTCGAAGTAAAGTATTCTAATTTCTTTTGTGTGGACTGGTACTTTATAGTCTTGCCCTTCCCTCTTGTCAGCTGCCGTCTATTGCTGCCTAAAGTACATTTTTTTTATTTTGTCAACTTTTTGGTTTCCAGATAGTAGTACCGAAATATTATTTTAAAATATTAAAAAAGACTATAAGCTTGCACTAAATAGCAATTTTCATTGAAAAATTCGGAGCCGTTTTGAAGAAAATGGATTTAACAGGTATAGTAACTGCGAAATTTGAAGCTCTTTTTCATACGAATCTATAGAGTTTTTGAAAAACTTCATGTGAAGTAATTTGAAGAACTTACATTTACAAATTCAATTATGACCATCCAATCTCTGACTCTGTGACCCTTGCTCTGACACACGTGATCACAGCACGATTCCCCGAATTTTCGAAGAGCATTCTATACACTCAAGAGAGTCACTGTGCCTAGCAGAACTGTGCTTTTTTTAATAAGAATAAAAACCTACGGTCGAAAAAAACTAGTGAAAAAAAGATTATCTACTTTAGCCTATTGAATCATCTTGAGGCTGCTTGAGGATATATGACACACACATTCATTTTCGAAAAAACTATGGAGTATTTTGCTAGTCATGAAAGAAGAATGGAGTTTGGTTTCCATTGATTACCGCAACATTTGCAGGAAGCAGATTTCATTTTCCTGTTCTGTAAGTTACTATTTACTTTTTCTTTCATGAAAGGGAAAAATTGGAATTTTTTTGTTCTACATCTGGTGGGGGATAAAAATTATCACCACACGTGGTAAAGAATCTCCTGTTGCGCGACTATTTTGTTTGCGGTAGGGGAGAGGGAAGCTAGTTGATCGCTAGTAGCTGGGGTATACAATATGATCACCACACGCCTCTGCTACGATTGTAACAAATAATATATACATACACATGTAAATAATATAACATATCAATTGTCTCCATATAGCAACAGAGTAGGATGTTAAAAGAATGTGGGTTATCGTTGTCAGTTGTTTTCTCCTAGCATCAGGGTACTATTATAGAACACCCTAAATAAAAAAGCAGCAAGCTTCGCGACATCGTTGAGACAAGTTTGAAAAGCTACTCGGTTCCACGAGAATGTGCAATGTGAAATGCGAATGTGAAAAGCGGTTCCACGAGAATATGCAATGTGAATAACATGCGTACGCATGTTATGCTAAGAACATTAACAGTAATAACTTGCAAGTGTTTAAGAAGTTGTAAGTTGTGAACTGTGGACAGAAGTCTTGAAATTAAATTGTTATTATTTTTATTTTTGAGAAGGTCCATTATTTCTCAAAGAAAAAGCGACGCTTGGGAATTCTACGATAACGTAACTGTGACGCTCAGAATATTGAGTCGGTACACTTGTCTGTGAATTCGTGTACATTTTCTTTGTGCTGGAAGTCGGATCGCTGGACGGCTGAGCTTTTTGCGGAGGAGGGCAGGGGAGGGGGCACGCGCCTCCAGTGCGATTGCCCGCGACTGCCCCTCCCCACCCTCCCATCCCCTCCTCCTCCTCAACGCACTGAGCGGCCACTTGTTCTAAGCCTCCCCGAGAGGCCACTGCACCAGAGCCAGGGTCACACGCAATTCCAGTTGCGGGAGAAAATTCAATCTTCTTATCGTTGAAGGCGGGTTTTCACTGACTTATAGAAACGTCTTCAGTGTTGAAGTATATTTTTGAACATCACGTTCTAGACGTATCACGCAAAACCTAGTGTACTTTATCTTTCTATTTGTAAGGGAATTATCCTAAATTTAGACTGACCTTGGCAAGCTCTCCGGACGTAGATTTTTGAGGCGGTCGCGGTGTATCGATCAGTTGATCCCAATGCGAGAGGTCCTAGGTTCGAGTCCTGACAGCGGCAGGATTTTTGACACTAGCTTTCCAGCTAGGTCGAATTCAATCGCTGTCTGGAGGAGAATTATAGCGGCCGGCTGCTCTGATCGCTAGTTTTCCGTGGTTTCTCCGATCAACACCAGGCGAATGCCGGAGCAGTACCTACCAAACGGCCACGGACCGCGCGCGATCGTCCTTCCTCTTCCTTGTCCTATCCTCTCCCCTTACACACACACTTACACTAACATGCACTACACTACCACATATTCCGGGAGACCGGTCGGGGGTTTAGAGCTTGTCGCGGCTGGGGTGGTGTCCCGCTGGTGGGAGAGTCCTGGTTAGGGGAAACCCCACTACCCGACGGTAGGTCGGCGCCGGATCTCGCCATCCAGCGGGAGAAGATCACTGCCATCTCCCGATAAAAACATGCATTATACGAACGGGACAAATGACCAAAGCAGTTGACGCGCACGGAATCACGAAAAAATCAATCAATCAAAACCAATGCAGGTGATGAAATGGTACTCTCGTACTAGTATCAACTGCCATCGAAGGCACAGGGTGTAGTCAAGTGACAGAGGGAAAATGATTAGTTATGTTGCACATACAGTATAAAGCGAAGCCGGATTGGTGGCCGAGATCGTTAAGGATGTAGTATTGTAGATATCTCAGACCGAAGGGTCGCGGGTTCGAGTCCCGCCTCGGGCATGGTTGTTTTTATGTTCGTTACCATATCCTTTCATCTTCATAGTTACCATACCGTTCACTCCAATATTGATCGGTAATGACCTAGATGTTTATGCGACCTTAAATAACAAAAAAAATATATAAAGATATATTTGTAAATAAGATTTAAAATGGAGCAACTGGAACTATATCGAATTTCATTTTTTGTTTCAATTAGTAGAAGCAATTCATTTACTAAATTTATAACAAGTTTCACACATATTGTCCCAATGATATTCTGATCTTCTGATTCTGAATTTTTACTTTCATGTATACGTATTTCTCTGTTCTACGTATATACGAAGTAATATAGTAGCGCAGAGAAAGTTATAAAATGCTACGGAAAATCGATTTCGAGATTTCAACAGAAATACACGTTTTGGGGTCCCCTGATAACGCAAAAACGTCGGTTCGCCCGTCTGTCTGTCCGTCTGGTGTATGTGAACAACACTAGCGCCTAAACTATGCATAAGTTTTTTTTTCAAATTGAATTAATCCCTGTCCAACTGGGCTGGGTAGAAGGTCATTGATTTTGATTTTCGGTTGGTTGGTTGGTGATTCCGGGCGCGTCAACAGCTTAGGTCATTAGTCCTGCAAGTGTAGTGCATGCTTTTTCTCGGAGAGCCACATAACAAAACAATATTAGCATCATTATTTTATCTCAAGTGATGGAGATTATCGATCCTGAAATATGAATAATAGAAACCAAGGACTACCAGATATTATTTGCTTACATAAAAATATTTTTAGACAAATTAATTTTTGCTTATTTTTGTAGAAAAATATGAACTCATTCATTGGGAGCAATTAATATGCAAAACAACTTTACATATTATTCTTAATATGTAAATGATCGTTCCTAAATTACATACCACTGCACAGAAATCCATCACATATTGAAGAAAAACTTTAATTGTGATTACAAAAACAAATTACTTTCCATCTTTCCAATTTGTACAGGAGAGCTGAATAATAGAAACCAAGAACTCCCAGATTTATTTATTTGCCCAGAAAAACTTTTTGTTAAATTAATTTTTGCCTATTTTTATAGAAAAGTATGGATGAATTCAATTATTGGGAGCAATTGATATGTAAAACTACAGTACATATTTGTTTTAATAAATACATGATCATTCTTTAATTATCATCCACTGCACTGAACTTCTTCACATATTGAAGAAAAAAGTACAACAGCAATTGATATGCAATAAACTTTACAGATTAGTCTTAATATGTAAATGGCCATTACTACATTACTACTAAAATACATACCACTGTTCAAAATTCCTTCGCATATTGAACAAATGTTGCTGGGTGTACTGAAAACATGTACATATTTTCCATTTTACCATTTTGAACCTAAGAAATGTGTAAATAGTCAAATTGAGAGTCCTAATGAACAGCTGCCCTATTACTTAGAGAATTATTAACATGTTCCCCCTTATTCCAGTATTATTTTCAATGGGGCGAGTGAGTACTTCAGCAAGTCAATCTTGCGTATGAGTAGCCGATTCAAAATTTTAGTAGACTGCCCATCTCTTGGCATTTGTAATCTGTTTTGACAATTGTGACACTCGTTTCTTCAAGCAATTCAGTTATAACAAATTTCTGTAAAAGAAGACGTTGTTTAGATTGGTTATGTTCGTACCTTAAACAACGATCTCAGAGAGTTGAAATACCTTACTGGAATGATGGAAAATTACGTACGCGCCTTTCCGACTCTTTGCCCGTTGCATGTGGAGTTCCTCAAGGATCGATTTTAGGCCCTATTCTGTTCCTACTTTACGTAAACGATATGCCCTCAACGATTCGAAACGGAAGAACGATTCTCTTTGCGGATGATACGAACATCCTTTGCAATAAAGAAACAGTAAATAGTACAATATCAGATGTTTCAAATTGGTTCCGAAATAACAAATTAATAGTAAACGAAAAGAAAACGGTTTTAATGCAGTTTTCCATTTCAAATAAACAATTCTCCTTGAAAATGAACAGTGTACCATTGACTGATGTAAAGGCAACAAAATTTTTAGGTCTCTCAATTCAGTCAAACCTTAAATGGAACGTCCATTTAAATTAATTGAACACAAAATTAAGTTCATTATGCTACGCGTTCAGAATTCTTGCAAATTCAGTCAGCCTTCATACTGCTCGTTGTGTATACTTCGCGAATGTTCATTCCCGCCTGAGATATGGCATAATATTTTGGGGAAATACATCTTATAGCTCTCAGACTTTTAGATTACAAAAACGAATTGTACGAATAATAACCAAATCCCACCCACGTTATTCATGTAAGCCTCTCTTCATTAATCTAGGAATTCTACCATTACCGTGTCTTCTTATTTACGAATCAGTGGTTTTTGTAAAAATGACTTGCTCAAGGGCGGAATATTTTTCAGAAAATGCCGAAGTCTATTACTATAACACTCGACGTAGAAATCATATTCATCAGGTGACAGTATCAACAGCCCATTACAAAAAAATCACATACAATATATGTACATTATTTTACAACACTGCCAGATGACATTAAACGATTAAATTCAATAGAAAAGTTTAAATCCCAAGTGAAATCGTTTCTGCTGCATAACTGTTTCTATACAATTAGAGACTATACTGAGCAAAACAAGAAAAGTAACATTAATTTTAACAATGATACATAATGCATTATTTACCATTTGGACTGTATAAATGAGTATAAACAACCTGTAACAACTATTGTACTACTGCTTCCGGGTCAATGACCCCCATCTCGATCAGATTTTTCGTCCAGTTTCCCTGATCCATTGAGCAAATGCTGAGATGGCCCCTTGTTTTGCTTCTGGAAATAAATGTAACTTCATTTTCTGTGCACGTCTTCTAGAATTCAGTGGGAAATACAATTATTCAAATTATCGTTTCCATGTTGTCGCGGCAGGAAGTAATAAGAGCCAAAATTTATTGCTTATTTATCTTTGAAAATAGATTTTATTACATGGGAGTTTTTGTTGTTTTTCTCCTTTCAAAATTCAAAATTTATTGCTTATTTATCCTGAAAATAGATTTTATTACATGGGAGTTTTTTTTTTTCTCCCTTTCAAAATTTAAAATTTATTGCTTGTTTGTCCTTGAAAATAGATTTTATTACATGGGAGTTTTTGTTTTCTCCCTTTCCAAAAATTCAAAATTTAAGTAGTATATGACTTAGTGTAGGGATCTCAGAGATTTTTGAAAATGTGCACACAATTCACTTTTCCCCATAGCACGTCATACGCAGTTTTTAACTGTTTTTGACGTAAAATAAATAAATAGATTGTATACGATATATATATATATACATATATATATATATATATATATATATATATATATATATATATATATATATTGTACATTGTAGGTACATTCCTGTATATTCTGTACTGTAAATTATTGTACTTTTTATTCTTTCAACCTACCTCAATTAGTAAACACTTTCAAACTCACAATGATTTCTTGCCACTTAGTATGTAACACGGACTCCAATGAATTTCGTAATAAAACTGGACATTGATGAAATCAGCAGATCTCAGACGTTATCCTCTGGTGGCGCGCTGCTAAACTATTGGCATTGAACCACTCTTGAATCTGTGATGTAAAGCTAGGCGAAAAATGTCCAGAAACGTAATTATTTTGAAAATATATTACGGTTTATGTTTGTAAATAATAGCCTATAGTACTCCAGGCCTTTAAAGGATGATAGCACAAAAGTTTCATCGGCATTGATCCAGTAGATTCAGAGATTACCGCGCTGTAAGACAACACACTTCTGTCTTTATATATTAGTATAGATATAGATTGTACATTTGTATTAGATTCAGAGGAAGGGCAAGGAGTATTTACTAATTGGGTGTTTATGGTAATCGTATGGTCTTGCTAGGGTGGGATGGGATTTAAACGTCTAGGTAAGATGAGTGGTTTAACAATATTAAAGTCATTCATGTATTTAAGGAGTCTTTCTCTCAGAGGTATTGGGGATTTTGGATGTGTTTCATATATGGTTGTTTTAGGATTTGGGAAAATGAGTGAGTTTGTGGGATTGGATGGGATACTAAACGTTGCATATGAATAATTCAGACATTGTAGCTTGCGTCTTAGTGCAAGTGGTATTTGTCTTTCTTCTACTAATAGGCTGTTGCAGGGGCTAGTTCTAAAAGCACCAAGACTTAATCGACAAGCACTGTTGATTATTGGGTTCAGTGTTTTCAATATGTTTTCTGGAGCTGAATTATAAATTACCGCTCCATAATCCAGTTTGGATTGAATTAGTACCCTATATCATTTGATTAAGCATTCACACTGTGCGCCCCATTTAATAGAGGACAACATTTTAATAACAGTTAGTCTCCTAATACAATCCACCTTTATGGCAGATACATGATGTCTCCATGAGTATTTGGAATAGAAGATCATTCCAAGGATTTTTCATGTGTATGTTCTTTTAAGTAGATATCCTCCAATTCTTAGCGTAACTTCTTCATCCCTAATAGAGCGACTTTTTGAAAACACTATAAATTCAGACTTTGTTTTCGAAATGGAGAAGCCTGAATTAGTTGCCCAATTACTGATATTATTTAGGGTTTCTTGAATAACGTTTGAGGTAAATTGAAGATTTTTGCCACTACATAGTAAGGTGATGTCGTCTGCAAAAAGGAATATTTTCACAGGCTCTTTCACTATAAGGCTCACTTCATTTATTGCAATGAGGAAGAGTATTACACTTACGACCGATCTATGTAGGAGACCATTAGTCATCTCAGTTGCCTGTGATGATTTGTCTTGGATTCTGACTTTGAGATATCTCATTTTTAGAAAGTTGATAAGGAAAACTAAGATATTTCCTTTTACCTTCAAATCTGTGAGAATTGATACTAACCTGTCTTTATAAATCATTTCATAAGCTTTCTCAATCTCCAGTGAGACTGCAATCACATGGTGGTTCATTACTAACGCGTCACAGATTTCCGTGTCTATGTTTACCAGGTGATCGTTGGATGATCGAAATGATCTAAAGGCACTTTGATGTGGTGAGATCAAGTTTTGTTTTTTTAAGCTCCATTTCAGCCGGTGACGGACCATTTTCTCTAGTAATTTACATATATTGCATGTTAAGGATATTGGACGAAAATTTGTTTGTTGTGTGTGATCCTTATTTGGTTTTGGTATTGGTATGACTGTTGCTTCTCTCCACTGGGTAGGGAAGGATTGAGAGGTCCAAATATTATTATCGAATTGAAGTAGGTATTCAAGGCCAACTTCAGGGAGATTTTTAGACAACTATTTGGTAAATTATCTGGTCCAGGTGCTGTAAAAGTTCACTCATAGTGGTTGTGTTTTTCATTTTGTTTTAATAGTGTCTTGATGTGATCTTGGTCTATGCTAAAATTTTTGGGGATTGAAGATGAGAAATTTGGGTCATAGTTGTTGTTGCTTGAATTATTTGCAAACTTATCAGCAAGAAGGTTACTAATAGCTTGTGGGCCAGAATATTTAACACCATTTGCAACTGATTATCCTCTTGACTACCTTCGTAAATTACGCCCTCACACGGCGAGCACAATAACCTAACTATTTATACTTTTCTATGTTCACCTGTCACGTGAACTATTTTTTTTTGCCCTGCCCTAGCTCTAATTTACAATTGGGTGCCACAATGCCTTTGCTTGTCAGTTGCCCGTACCTCTGCTAGCTCGTATCCTACCTGGTCGTGGTCCGCGCGCTCATTCCATACGGACTTGAGGTAGGGCCCGTTTCGTTCGTGCCTGGGTCAAATTTTACACAACTATTAAATAACAACACATGGATCTAAGGCAATTATGAGCCATATGGGATGCTCATATGTTTAATGTCGGATCTTTTCCTCATATACCAAAAACAAATACAATGTGCCCCTCCGACTTGCGAAACATAACAACACAAAATACATAAACAACACAAAAAACACAAACATGCACACTGAAAATATAATACAAGATCTCGTACACACACAAGAATGCGGATTCTGTCGTGACCTTTTTGATGATTCTATTCTTAATCTAGTTATCAGGACTTGGTCTTCGACAGAGTCTTTTTCATTGGACTTGCACGTGAACGAAAGAAAATAAAGTAAATGCACGAATCGTGCCACTTTCCTTTTGCAGCGATGTCGCTCCCTGTCAGCGCCCGTCGTTGCTAGTTGTAATGTGCACCCTCCATGCACGCAGTCCCCGTTCAGCTGCCATCAGTTCCCGGACGCACTCATCCATTTGAAGTTACCAGACGTACTCACAACTATTGTTCCCCGCAACTAATCGCGTCTTCCATAAATGTTCTTTCGCTATCTCGCGACGTATTTAAATTTTAGGACGCTTATGTTCCCCGCGCCTAACTTGCGCGAATAATGTCCATGCTAATTTTCCCGTGAATTTCGAAACAAATTAAATTAAATTTCAGTTCCACATCGTCTAAATAACGGATTTTAAATAACTGAACATGAATTAAAACTTTTGCAAAATAGTTTCGCGAAATTTCTAAAAAATCTAGCATAGCATCAAATACGTGTGTTCACCATCAACGCTCGACTCGTTCTCTGTCTGTAACACATTTTACATTGTTGGTCTAAAATCCCTGCGACTGTCTTCTTTCAAACACATGCCTATCACTATAAGAAATGTTCGAAAATATTTGTTTTCACTGTTTTCGGGCGTCTTGCGTCTTACTATCGGCTTCATAATTTCACTAAATTTTATTTGGTAATTGTCACGTTACCAAATTCCCTTTTCCTGTCTTCCTTTTCTCAAAAACCATTATTTTCGTCTTCTCAGTTCGTGATGACGTAATATTCAAGTTCATAGCATAGAGGATTAAGAAAGAATTGAAAGAGCTATTTCAATTCTTTCTTAATCCTCTATGCTATGAACTTGAATATTAATTTATTACGAGCCCCACATAAATTCCCCCGTGCTGTGACAAATTTTGCCCTGATCTAAATATTTTTCTCTATAATTTCCGAAAGTTTGGCCAAAATTCATCCAGGTATTCGCTGGATATTCAATAAAAACCGTCTCGTTATATACTTACAGAAGTACAACAATGGGTGCCATATTTTCAATCTTCGCCGTGTTATACATGCAATTTACCCAATTTATAATATTTTCGGAACCCGTGTCTCGAATAATGTGATTTTTGTTTTAAAATGTTCCTGAATTTGGGTTCTATTCACTGTTTATAACGCCCATTTCCGCCCTTTACGTTTTCTATTACTTTCCTGACAATTATTATTACGCGTTTGACAAAGTCTGGCACGATGGACTCCTATTTAAACTCAAACATTTCCTACCATATCCCTTCATCAATATCTTCAGATCTTATCTATCCTACCGCACTTTCCAAATTAAATATCAAAATGAATTATCTGAATTCCATCCAATCAGGCCGGAGTACCACAAGGTAGTGTTCTTGACCCTATTCTGTACCAACTCTATACGACAGATATACCAGAAACAGATAAAACAACCTCAGCCACTTTTGCTTACGGCCATACTAGCTTCGGATGACGACCCAAATGTCGCACAAGAACATCTTACAATGATTGAAAAATGGGCCAAGAAATGGGAAAATAAAAATCAATGAAAACAAATCAGCCCATGTAACTTTTACCCTGAGAAGAAACAAATATCCTACTGTCCACATCAACAATAATCCAATATTACAAATGGAAAGGGTAAAATACTTAGGGATACATCTAGACAAACGTTTAACATGGAAAAATCACATTTTAGCCAAGAAAAAGCACCTACAACTTCAAGTAAGAAAACTATACTGGATCCTAGGATACCACTCAAAACTATCACTGAAAATAAACTATTGCTTTATAAATCCATAATAATTCCAATATGGACCTACGGCATCCAAATCTGGGGCACAGCAAGCAAGAGTAACCTCTCTATCATCCAGAGATTTCAGTCCAAGACTTTAAGAATGATCCAGCAGCGCCTTGGTTCATCACAAACGCAGCATTACACAAAGACTTAAAAATGCCCACTGTTTTTGAAAGAATAGAATCAATCAGCTCAAACTATCTCCAGCATCTTGAAAACCATCCAAATCACTTAGCCATCGCCTTACCAGAACCTCACCCATACAACTCCCATACAGATACTCAAGAAGTAACTGAAACGTGATCACCACCAAATTATCAATTCCAATTGCTGTCAACCTAAAATAATAATAATTGCTTTTTGTTATAGTACGAAGAAGAAGATGAAGAGTACCGATGGGATACCTTCACTACTAATCATACTTGTCAAATAATTCTACAATAGACATCACATTTACTTATTATTTTGTAAAAAAAAATAGATTGTAAATTTACCTTAAAATAAAAAAAATTATTACGCGGCGCTGTTGTCTATTGTTTATTTCATTCTTAGTTTCTCTTTGATTACATAAAAGTTCCGTGTTCTATGCATTCTTGCGGGTTAGCCTCACAAATCATTACACATTCTTGTCAATAAGATATCTGGGATAGTTAGGTGTTCTTATTCCATTAATGGCGTTTACTTTATGCCAGAGTTCTGTTGTTCAAGTTTGGTTTGTGATAGAAGAGATGTACTTCTGCCAAGATTGGATCATTGTAGACTTCAAGGTAAGTCTAGCTTGGGCTCTGGCCTTTCTGTAAGCAATGCCGTTTTCCGTAGTTTTGTTTTTCTTAAATTTTCTGAAAGCTCTCTTTTTGTTTTTTATGGCTCCTGTACACTCTATGTTCCACCATGGAACTTGATTTTTTAAAATTTTTCCTGTAGTTTTTGGAATTGACTTTCAGCAGCTGAAATGGTTATCTTGATAAAGTCATTGGTTAAACTATTGATATTTTGTGGGTTTAAGTTATCAGTTTTTTTTTAATTTTTCAATATTTATCTTAATATCTTGTTGAAATTTTTCCATTTTCTTGCTCTATATCCATTTAGGATAGCATTTAATGTGAGGGGTTGGATTTGGATCTGGAAAATTTATGTTTATAGGGTAATGGTCACTATCATATAGGCTGGGATTAGTGGACCATTCTGTACTTATAGCTATGTCATTAGATGCAATGCTCAGATCAATTGCACTCTCTGTACCACTGCTTGAATTAAAATGGGTGTAGCTAGTCCAGTATTCAATAGGATCAGATCACTGTGGTTGTCTAACTATTCTTCAATTATTTTACCTCTTCTATCTGTTTTGGTGGAACCCCACAAGTTATTGTGGCGGTTGAAGTCACCCACAATTATAGATGGTTTAGGTAATTGTGTAGTAATAATATCTAGATCATGGATGTCAAAATGGAAATATTAGGAATCCAGATATTACAAATACTTATGTGTGACTTGATTTTAACTTTCACTGCTATGGCTTCTAGGGTGGTTTGGAGAGGTATAGCTTGTATAAAACTGTCATTCTTGGCTAAGATAGCCGCCACTAGCTTTTTGGGTATTAATTCTATTGTGAACAGATGACTTGTATCCTGGAAGTTTTCCAGAATTGTTTCCTTTGAAATTTGTTTCCTGCAAGCATAATATTTGTGGTTTGTTGTCATTTACTAGTAATTTCAGATAAGGTAATCTGGCGTAGAACCCATTACAGTTCCATTGAATGATTTGCATTGAGAAGGTTTATTCTGAGAGATCAGAATCAGTTTCCTCATTCTTTTGAATTTTGTATTAAAGTTGGGTTGTTTGAACCAGTTGTCTTGTCTATGAAGTTTTTCATTTGATTATAAGTGAGAGGATATGTGTGTGTATTACTTTCAATTTTTCCTTTTATAGGAGTAAGAAGGTCTTCTAATGATTTATCATTAGGCTTCTCTTGGGTACCATTTTCTTCATATATTTTCTGTGACTTTTTCTTTTTCGTTTTTGGTGGTTTTCCTGCTTCAATATTAGGATTTTCTACTTTACTTTTGTCTGGTTCTATTATTGATGATGAATCTGATGGGAGGGCTCTTTTTTGTATAGATGGAAAGTTAGTATTATCTACTCTAAGCTTTTCAATTTCGGTTTGCTCATCTACCACTTCTAGGCGTGTTCCATTTATTTCCATTTCCTGTTTATCTTCTGTTTCCTTACTTTTCATCCTTTCTGTATTCTGTGTAGGATTACTAGGACACTGGTTGGCCAGGTGTCCAGTTTGTTTACATACAAAACAAGTCATGACATCAGTTGAGAAATAAATTCTGTTAACTCTTCCATCATAAAGAATTGTGGTAGTTTCTGGAAGTTTTTTTTTATATCTTCAGGTGCAATAAATGTTTGTCTTCTATAACTCATTATGTGTGCAAAAACAGGTTCAGAGATTCCTACCCGAATGAATGATATGTTTCAAGTGACTTGGATATTTCTGTTTGAAAATTCTTTTTGGATTATATTCTGAGGAATTATAGGGCATACATTGGATATGATCACTCTCTTAAATTTGTTAACTAATGGCCTGATATTCAGTTCGTGATTGTTGATATTTAACGTTTGGTATTTCTTTGTAAGATTTTCTGCTATTATTTTGCTGCTGAGGAAATCACATATTCTACTGTTCGAGATTCGTGACACGAATCTAATATCGTTAGAATTCACTGAGGTGGCTAGTTTATTGACGTAGTCTTTAATGGTAATACCTTCATGGGCTTCAATTATCACTGCTTGTTCTTTTGATGGGAATACATCGCTAACAGTTGCACTTGCGTAAGACTTCTTTTCTTGTGGTATTGTAGATCGTTCTTGGGTAAGTTGGGTTATGTTTGCGTTTACATTGGTAGTTGCAGTCACTGTGATTGCAGGTCAGCCGCAATGCGGCTGTTCCAGTTAATACAATAGCTGTACTCACGTATCTGCTGGAATTCCTCGTAATGTAAATGCTCAGTTCACAAAACTTCACTCGCGGACACACACACAGGGCGGGAATATATTTTCAAAAAATGTCGATGTCTATTACTATAACACTCGACGTAGAAATCATATTCATCAGGTGACAGCATCAAAGCCCATTACAATTATTTTACACTTTGCCAGATGACATTAAACGATTAAATTCAAAGAAAAGTTTAAATCCCAAGTGAAATCGTTTCTATTGCATAACTGTTTCTATACAATTAGAGACTATACTGAGCATCACAAGAAAAGTAACATTAATTTTAACAATGATACATAATGCATTATTTACCATTTGGACTGTATAAATGAGTATAAATAACCAGTAACAACTATTGTACTACAGGTTCCCGGGTCAATGACCCCCATCTCGATCAGGTTTTCGTCCAGTTTCCTGATCCATTGAGCAAATGTGAGATGGCCCTTGTTTTGCTTCTGGACATAAATGTAACTTCATTTTCTGTGCACGTCTTCAGTGGGAAATACCATTATTCAAATTATCGCTTCCATGTTGTCGCGGCAGGAAGTATTAGTCATTTGACAACAGTTAACATTTGACAACATGGATAAGAGCCAAAATTTATTGCTTTTTTTAAATTTTATTACATGGGAGCTTTTTTTTTAAAGTGGTACATGACTTAGTGTAGGGATCACAGAATTTTGAAAATGTGCACACAATTCACTTTTCCCCATAGCACGTCATACGCAGTTTTTAACTGCTTTTTTGATGTTAAATAAATAAAACACACGATGCAAACACGCATCAGCACCACCTGAATTTGAAGTTTGTTGTGTAAATGAAATTTGTTTTCCATAATTAGTTATTTCATTAAGATCATGTTCATTTTTTGAAAATTTTAGTAATTTTCGAGCAATATTGTAATATGTGCAATTTAAAAAAATAACAAAAACATGATTTACTGAAAAATGGCTTCAATTTTTTTCTTTTAACTGTTGGTAGAGAGGTACTCTTATAAGATGTCTAAATGCATTCTTATAAGATGACATAAACTCTATTTTGCTGCATTCTTTGTTTCTTCATAAATTAAAACAACGTTATTTTTTTCGACTAGATTTTCACGTCGTTAATATTTACATTAGGGCGATTTGTTCACATTATTGCATTTAAGAGTATATGAGCTTTAAATAATGACATATGAAGTATCTCGAAAATTCAAATGGTTTCCGTGAAAACGAGCTCAAAATTCTTCATTTTCAGAAACGCTCAAACTCCATTTTCTCAAAAATTGCTCCAAATTTTTCTTCAAACCTTTTGTACTGTAATGGTTTATAATCATCAACCAAATGAGTTTTTACTTTAAATGAAAAAAAACCTACAAATGAAATAAATTATACCCGAAGAGGCAAATGATGGCAGCGCCGCGCACGAACATTTTTTCTAAATTAAATGAATGCGCGGAGGAATGGCGGAGGAATGGGAAGCATTTGATAAAGCACAAGTTTAGGAATCATTTGAAACAACAATCAACAAAATCGGACCAGGGGTTTGCTTAATTCGATAATTTTAGTTTAATTCGATAATCGTGCATCTCAGTTTAATAAAAAGGAGCATGTAGACGCCATTGTTGCCGAGAAGAAGCAAATTACGAATGGTGTTTTTCATAAATAGTAAGAGAACGCCTAATGGGATCGGGATAAGATTTGGCAGAACAAAACAGCAAAAAGTATAGAAATTTGTTAGAGTAGTCACAATTTTGGAGGACGCCTAGGATGCGAAATCAAAATTAAGTGTTAAAATTATTATTTAGAAAAGACATGAAACAAGAGACACGTCGTGACGTCATGATGAGACAAGCGGAGAATTGTAATATTTTATTTAAAATAAGGCGCTGAGAGGCGAAGAAGACAATATGACAATTACAGAGATTTCGACATATATAAGGAATGATAAGGCAGGTAAACGTTAAAAAAAAAAAAAATTTTTTGATGTTCGCGCATTAAAACAATGCCCAATAAGAAAGTTTCGAGGAGTGTGTGAACGGGAGGTCCGTGTTAGACGCTGCATTTTTGTGATTGTTCGGAATTTTTAATTTGAAAAATAGTTTATATTTATCTTAAGGGCGCACGAACTTTATAAACAGAACGTGCACATGTATTGGCATATAGTGGCGCATAATTAGTAAATAGTGACAATGCGGGATAATAGTTTTTTCGTGATCGCGGCCTGAAGTAGTAGTAGGCGGACATTTTGTATCGTGTTTAATAACATGATTTTTACGCGATCTCGTCTAAATATTGAAGGGCAGTGCAAGCGAAGTTTTGTTTTGTAAAAGGACATAGTGATTTTAAACATTCAGCGGGAACTTTGTGTTGCGTTTACGCAGAATATTTCGCGCTTTTACCGAATTGTGTAAGTTTCGCGCTGTGAAATGATCCCTGATATGGTGGCTGGAGCTTTGCAATTCGACGAAATTGGTGGCTGGCGGACGGTTTTTTTTTGGTTAAAATTTGTCAAGTCAGTTAAATTGGTACAAATTAAAAGTCAATAAGTTGGTATTGCAGAATGCGTATTAGGTGTGAATGAGATTGTTTTTGTAAAGTTGCAGAGTGAATGTTTTTTTGTCAAGTGATTTTTATGTATGCCATTGAAGTTTTTTTTGGTTATGTGTTCATTGTTGGTGTTTTAAAACGAGAGAATCAGTTAGTCATGATAGAATAAATCAAGATGCAAACGTGTTTATCGATAAAACCCTTTGAATGACTTGTGATTTATGGTAGACGCTGACCAACGCGCGCGTTGCACGAGTATTACGTTTCGAACCCTGTACAGGGCTCATCACAAATCCACGACCCCATAAATCTACAGAATTACGAAACGTTAGCCAGCAAACGCGCTATTATCGTATTTAATAGAGGGAGGAGACGATTTTGTTACAGTACGGATAGTGCTAATTGAGCTGTTTAAGATGACATAAAATTAATTTTGCTGTACACTTTCGACTTTACAAAAATACACAAACATTATATTTTTAAATATCTCTCAACCGTTAATATGCACATTTCCAGCACATCAGCATTTCCAGCCAATTTCCAGCACAGCAGCATTTCCAGCAAATGTTTACAAATGTAAACATTTTTGCATTTGTAAGTTGGAGTGCATGAATTGAATTGAAATGGAGTTCTTCGAAAACTAAAAAGTTTTCTGTGAAAAAGAACCTCAAATTTCGATTTTCTGTGACGTTTAAACGGCATTTTTGTAAAAGCGACTGCAAATTATTTAACTAAAATTATCTTACAGGACGAGACATTCCTCTTCTATAATACTCTTTAAGTAATATATCGGTTCTATCATTAGAAAACCGAAAAATTGACAAAATGTCAAAAAAATGTACTTTGGGCGGCGGTAGATGGCAGCTGGCAAAATTATGTGGCAAGTTCGAATAACTAGTCTAGACCAAAGAAAATAAAAACTACTACGAGAAAGTCTGTGCCATTTTCTACCACCACTAGTAACAATTATTGTCATACTCATACAAGAAATAATATTAGTAATTAAAAGATAGTAAATAGATAGTAAAAAGGTGAAGATGGTAAAGGATAGTAAATTCTGTCGTGTCGTTTTCGTATTTTATTTTCATTTTTATTCCTTACGTTATTCGATACGATTCAAGGAATGAATTTGTCTCGTTTTTGTAATAAACGATCAAGCAGAATGGAAAACTTGTCCAAGAAATATTTTGAAAAATAATATACTTTGCAAATGATGAAACCCAGGTCAACTTTTCTCATTAAAATATTTTGCACGTCTAAATTTATATATGCTAAATACAGTACTCGTACTATAACAGTAATACACTAAGATCACTTATAGAACTCTGAGTACTTCTCTGAAACAATAAGAATGTTGAGCCGGAAATTGTTTTACGAAAGTTTAATTAACTCATTTCCTGACAAATACTTGACAAATATCCTCTGTATTTTCCTTGGACTGGGACTACATGTTTACTTTTTATTTTTAAAAGATATGTTTCTCAGTTGGTCTAAAAAAATAACTGGCGTGGAACGCCCAACATATTGACACGGAAGACATATATTATCTATTTCCGGTGTTCTTGAGAGATCAGAGAGAAATATAAAAGCAGGTTTCAAAACATGTGCACTGTCGTGGTGAAACACATTTAGACTCAATGTCGAAATCTGTTGGAGTTTTCAAAATGTAGGACCCGGGGGTTAAGTAGAAAATGCGGAAAAAAGAATATAAATAAATTTGAATACATCAGGAAGTGTGTTAGATTTGCTAGATATTGAGACAAAATAACTTTGTCATTATTATTTATGTTGATATTATTGTTATTATTACTACTACTATTATTATTATTATTATTATTATTATTATTATTATTATTATTTTACAGTCCTTACCTCTTACGCCTCTTGCTACTACTCCGGATTCCGTCTTAACTAAGGTCCTTTGAATTCCAGAATTACCAAGCAGGTAGTGTACAAATGTTTGGCCGGTATTTTGCCGTTGGTTTGAGGCACTCGCAATAAGCTGTAGATTTCTTGGGTTTTCGTCAGGATTTCCTTCATGGTATAGCCACCTTTACCCCAAATACTACTGGAACGACAGTGACCTTCAGTTTCCTGAGTCATTCCATCTCTTGATATTTAGTGATGATTAATCTCCTTCTGATCCACACTTGCATCTGTTGGGATGGCCCCACCTTTATCCATATTTACTTATCTTCAGCGACGCTGAGATCGGACAGGTTATGATTCAACCAATAATGTTTATCCTGAAATCCCAATATTATTTTGTGTTTAGGCTTTTGACCATCTTGTCCTACTTGCACTTCCACCATTGATCAGCTTCCTGGAATTCACTCTTTGTGCATGAATCCCAGTGTGGTACGACGAACACTCTGCCAAGGCGTTGTTTGTAATCGGTTGGGGAAATTTTGTTCCAGACGCTAAATAAATCCTTGTTTCTTTGTGTTGTTTGTATGGTCTGCACTTGTCATCCTCTGTATTTTGGATTGCAGCCCTTCTGTTTATTTCTGAACATATCACTCAGCTCCCCTCCCATCTCTTACATGTCTTACATCTCTTACACTGTTCGTAGAGCAGCTTGCCAATTTATTCTGAGATTTTGTTGTTTTCTCTCCCTATTGTTGAAGCAGGCGCTTCCCAGTTTGATGATATCCTCCTTACTCTTTTAAAATTGTATACACTCTGCGTGTTTCTCTATGTGAGCCTAAAGTTCAGATCCATTACCGTCATTGGGCATCTCAATATTTGCTGAACCTTTTGGCTACCAACTGACACTCTTCACCCTCAATTAATTCTTCTAACACCATAGAGAAATTGACATTGAACTTTACTCCATAACACCATCTTGATTCGTAAGTGACCCCCATTTCGATCAGGTTTTTCTTCCAGTTTCCCTGGTCTTTCGAGTAAAAGCTGAGATGGTCCCTTGTTTTGCTTCTGGACATACCAGTACTTCACTACCTGTGTACGTTCTAACGGCAGGGAGTCGATTCCTAAACAAAGGGCCCAATGAGGAATAAAAGCAAAATTCTATATCTGATTTGCGTTTGCAAATAGTTTTTATTGCGCAGGAGCGAATTTTTCTTGTCAATTCTTGCCAAAAATGCTTATTTCCATCTGTAATCAGAATTCAACTAGTGTAATGGTTAGGGTAGGGATACCAGAATTTAAGAAAAAGTGCGCAGGATACTTTTCTCCTCATAGCACGTCACACACAGTATTTTAACGTTTTTGACGTGAAATAAACAAATGAACAAATAAATAAAAAAGTAAATAAAAGCCCACAGCGGCCGAGAGCAGTGTCCTACCGCTTGGATCTCGTGAGCTCGTGGCGGCGCTTGAACTTTGTTGCAGATGGGGAATTTGTTTGACAGCCAGGAGGTGCTCACCTAGCGACCCAGAGGGCTCATCACTCCTCGTGGCACACAGGCAGTCACATTTCTACCTCATTCACCACATATTCGGGCAGAGGGAGAAATGGGAAGAAATTGAGTACCGGAAGTGCTACAAGATGGAATAGATTGAAATGTACCACAACACTAAATCATACTACATTGGGGCTTGCCTTCCAGGCTCAAGACGGCATTCGAACCTATAGATCCCGGAGCTAGCAGCTGCCGCCATAACCTCTACGCTACGGGCCCGGGCTTCTTCTTCCCCACGTTTGCATTTAAGACAAAGTAGAACGTTCATATTTTGAATTAATAAGGACCAGACGCTTTCCGGATTATCAAATTGTCCGATTTTTTAAATCAACCAATAAAAAGGGCCAATTGATGCCTTGACATAAAAGTAGTTTGTTAAAATCGATCACAATTCACTGTGATTGTCACAGAAGTGGAGCGGATGATAATTTTCGCCAGTCAATAGTTTTAATACAAGTATTAAGTCGCGTCGACGTTTGTAAAAAAAAATGAACATAGACTCAGATATATTTTATTCGATTTTCTCGGGAGACTGTATTCTAGATTATGGACGATTCGGATTTTTAATTCATACATTGACTAGTAATTCCAGGCGCGTCAACTGATAAGCGCGTTAGTACCATAAATGTAGTGCATGTTTTATCGCGGGGGGAATGGCGGTGATTTCCCCTGATAGCTGAAGCAATTCGGCGCCGACCTTCGTTGGTTTGCGGAGATTTTTCTCAACCAGGTATCTCCCTTCAGCGGGGCACCGCCCCAGCCGGGACAAGCTCTAAGCTCCTGACTGATTTCTCGACATGGTTGTGTAGTGCATGTAAGTATGTGTGTTTGTGTGTGTGTAAAAAAGGGGTGAGGATAGGACAAGGAAGAGAAAGGAAAGATCGCGATTGTTCCTGGCCCGTTTGTTAGGGTACTGCTCGGGTATTCGCCAGGTATTGATCGGAGAAACCACGGAAAACCACCGTTCAGAGCAGCCGGCCGCTAGAATTATCCAGACAGTGGCTGAACTCGGATGTAGCTGACAAGCCAGTGTCGCAAATCCTTTCACTGATAGGCCTGGAACTCCAGGACTTCGCGATCAGAGGGATTGCAGTGACATTAATTTTAGATCTTAACCGCATTTGCCGAATTATTAACGCTGTACAGTGTTACCAGGAGATGTTTTGTTTGTAGCAGGAAAAAAGCAGGTAGTATATTCACCGATTCGCTGGTTGTAGTCGCGCGCCGTCTCCGCGCACTGTTAGCATGCTGCGGAACGGTGCCTGTCTTATTGCGCGGTCATGTCTTGCACATCCGGTCTCTCCTGCAGGTGTCATCGCCCGCCCCCGCGCGTGTGCCAGCGCTTAGGTTCATTCGCGCGCCTCCCCCAACCGTCGCCTTCTTCCTGCTCGGCCACAGGAAGCGGCCTACACACGGTGGGGATTTAATTGTTAAAATATACCCATGTTGGGATGATAGTGATCATCGGATAAGGATGCGTACTTTGGCCCTATGTAGACCTCTCTTGTTTACAGTTATTCCAGTGTAATTGTTTCCTGTTTCTCATTACT
Source organism: Teleogryllus oceanicus (assembly GCA_964035755.1). Taxonomy (NCBI): domain Eukaryota; kingdom Metazoa; phylum Arthropoda; class Insecta; order Orthoptera; family Gryllidae; genus Teleogryllus; species Teleogryllus oceanicus. The sequence continues at coordinate 127,347,812 of CAXIVR010000006.1, forward strand.
GATTCACACTGCTCGTTATGTGTATTTGATGAATGATCATTCCTGCCTGAGATCTGGAGTGTAATATTCTGGAAAAACACATTCTGGAGATCCCTGATTTGCATATCGCAGAAAAGAATTTTTCGAATAAAAAATCATACCCACGTAATTCTTGTAAGCCTCGTATTCTAAACTTACGAATTCTAGCATTTCTGTGCCTCTTGATTTACGAATCTTTCGGTTTCGTAAAATATGACTTACTCAAGGATGAGAACATATTTTCAGTCAATATAGTTAGTAATAACATTCGACATAATAATTATATTGATCATGTGTCAGTATCAACAGTTCGCGAGAAAAAAATCAACTACAATACATTAACACTGCATAATATTTTACAACACACTGTCAGATTACATTAAACGATTAAACTCTGTTCATAAGTTTAAGTGACAAGTAAAATCTTCACTGCTGCTACGTTTTTCTGTACAAATAGAGACTCTTCTGGGCATCAAAAAGGAAAACAATACTGATTTTAACACTGACATTATGTATAAGTTACCATTTGGAAAATTGGAATGTATAATTCTAAAAGACTAAACATGCACCTCAACTATTTAAGTTTAGACCTCAGCTTCTAGGACTACCACCCCCATCTCGATCAGGGTTTTCGTTCAGTTTCCAGGGACGGAGCAGGTGAAGGAAGCCGAACCGACGACTGCAGATTCGAATCCCGTCTAAGGCAGATATGTTTTCATCACGCGGTTGTGGCGAGTTGACTTGTCTCAACACCACTTCTCCCATCTGAACCACCGTCACTGCCACCATCATTCATCTCTCACCATCAGTTACTCCTCGTTTCTAACAGTGGAAGACTAGGGTCGTTTGGGCAAGAGAAAGCCACTAAGGCCACTACATTCATCACTCACTCATTCCTTTAATAATACCTTTCTTATTGTGAACAAATGTCGAGATCCGTGTGAAAAGTTTGTAAATAATTGTTTTAAAAATAAAAATTGCTTCACTCTGGAAACGAAATACAAAACGATAAATACCCTACAGAATTAAATCTGTAAAATGCAACAGAATATTAAAAAAAGTGTTATTCTGTAGATTACAACTTGAGACACATATCTCAAGTTGTCAAGTCAGAGGGTCTCACTAGATTCGAAAATCGGATATTAAGAAATTTTACGGCTTTTAGGATGCTCCGTTTCCGAATTATGCACGATCTGTGTGTTAGGAAACAGATGGCGAGTGTTGCAGGTTGCATATACGCTTTGCGAGTTACTTATCCAACTAAAACATACAAACTCTTTAAAAGATAGCTGCTTTTAAAATTCGGACACACACAACCAATTGTATTAGTATACGTATACAAATCGTGTAAAAATCCAATTAAATAATTCTAACAAAATTTTATTCTTCTGCCATCTACTTGTAGAACCAGCATATTGACTATTAATAAAATGATCAGAAAACATTCTTATACTAACCCACCGATACACACGACGAATTTATTTCTCGTAACACTGCATGCTGGCTCTGTATAATAAGTAATTATGTATGAAAATAATAATTTTAATCTTTGATTAATATTTTGTTTAAGAGAAAATAATTTTTAGAACTCATGCATGAAAACTAATACTTTCTTTCACTGTTTCTTGATCGGAAAAAATATTTGCACTACGCATTCAGCAAAATATCATTTTCCGGGACGTGTCCGGCAAAATAAATAAAACATTGAGTACAAAACCAGTGGTGCTAAAACAGCACGTAGATTCTCCTCCGTATTTTCACGCAAAATTTCGGGGAAAGTACTCAAATTATGAAAAAATTGTACGTGACCTTTATTTCAAAAACCTATTTTTAAAAACAGATTCCTTCTTCACTGCACGGGTTAGGGGGGTATGTCATGGACGCCCAATGTCCCTTTGTGCACAAATGCATGCCGGGGGACCCTTTCGTGAGACGTTCTTCCTAAGTGCAATACACGCCGCAATTTGACTCATTCATGTTTTCATTAATAGAAAATATGTTAAGTTCCTGTCTTATACTTTCGTTTTATGTTTTATCTATTAGGATGCAGCGTTTTACTCTTCGGAGGAATTTCATTTCAGAGACTTGTATTTTCATTTTGCCTTGTTTTTCTATTGTCCATGATTCACACCCGTAAAGCAAGTGTGGTACTGACACGACTTTATAAAATTTTAATAGTGTCTCTTTTCTACTCTTATTGGAAGGTATTTGTTTATTGTTTCGTAAGTGTGTTGGAAACGTAATTTTGTTTTCATATCATCACTACAATCGTATGGGATATCACAGCCCAAATAATTAAAACGTTAATTATTATTAAACGTTAGTTATAATTAAACTTGCTCTATTATTTTGTCTTCTATTATTATCTTTTTTGATAGGATATTTGCCTCTGAATGCTATCAATTTAGTTTTAGGGACAGATATTGAGAGAAATAAGCCTGTTGTTCCAGGTAAATTTATTTACATCATTTTTTCGTAAAGCAGGTATTCATTGTTTTGAAGTCGTTAATACTCGCAAAATCCCTAAGTTCTTGCTCATTTCCGTTGATAGTTTTTTCTGCAAAGCAGCCAACAATATTTGAAATTATCTGTTCTTCCTCTCGGGTGTTTAAATCCCCTGCAATTATTATGTAGTACATATCTGCACGTCTCCTGCATTTATGTACATAATTATTATAATGATGTTTGTTACATTCATCTAAACTCCTTTGAAGAGTTTCATAAAATGCATTAGTGTCCTCTGTTCTGCCGTCTTCTGGTGTGTACACTACTAGTACAGTTAGATGTTCTCTTGAAATTTCGAATGGGAAACATATTTCATTAAGGGAAACATCTCGATATTCATAATTGTAGTTGTAAAAAGATACCGAAAAAATTTGAATTTTTGCAATTTTCGAAAAATTAGGGTTTTGAACGAACACGATACCTGCACCATCCTCTTAAACTTTCTTCACACTATCCAACAAAAATGTAATAAAAAATGTTTTTTTTAAACAATGTCTAAGGTGCTTCATGTAAAGTATCAATTTCAAATTGAAGGAGTCGCGACATCAGCCAGATTGATTGGGGAATATCAATTTTGGAGAATCGGCTGAACGGTTTAGCCACTAGCGTTGTTAACAGACGGACAGACAGACACATTTTACCGTCATTCGATTTTTCAAGGACCCGTAAAACATGGTGAACTATACCCATCCATATATACACGTCTTGCTGCCCTCAAATTCCTGAGACCTGTTTCCAAATGTCTAATAAATATATTGACATACCCATATGTCACATTAAAATAAACTAACATTTATTTGTAGACAATATGGTGGAACATGCATTACGAAATATCACGAGAGCTAGAGCTTAGCAACGACCGTGAATAAACAATGTAGTTTTTGTTTTTCTAAATGCATTAAGAGGTTTGGATGCCGAAAGTAGAAAATTTAGGATTGGGCGAAGAAGTTTAGACGATCAAAGGTCAGCTACACCAAAATATAACGAATGTATGGATTGGCTGGGTGAGAGAAGGACGGTCAAATGTTATGAAAAATGAAGGTAGTTTAATACGAAGTCTTCGAGGATGAATCATGCAGGAAGATTTCATTCTGCTCGGCATCGCGCTTCTGAACTGATCGTAGGTTCGTGAGAGGGAACGAGTACAATCTAGGTAGAATTGGGTTATCAGTGAAATTTTAAGGACAGTGAATAATATTGCAGATATTTTCATGCGGAAGCAATATTGATGTATAAATTGGAACTTTGTCGGGAGTGGTAATCGAGTTCGGGACTATGTCATAGGACGTAATCGGACTGATAATTTTGATAGTTTGAGACCAGCTTGGATAGGGCAGAAGAGATTCCTTGGAACTTTGGACTACGGCAAGCTCGCAAGATATTTCGACTGAGAAGTCTACGAGGGACATCAACGAAGAATAGATAAGTTAACCGCGATATAAAATTGTAAATTGAAAGATATCTTGATCAAAGGTCTAATTTAAATTCTCTAAATTGTTTGCTAAAAGGTAAAAATAAACTTTGTTAAATTTTGTTCTTTAGAAAAGAAAGTGATCTTTCATTTAGTCAATCCAAACAGAAATGAACTAGGAATAGAATCATTCTATTTCAGATTCCCAGCTGCGCTGTATAGTCGGCGGATCCTATAATCCATTATAAAAGTAATAAGGATTATAATATATCGTGACCCATTGACCCAGCAAGCTGGACGCTAAGATCTTTGGCAGATATTAATGTAGAGAGAGGGAAATTTTGTGTATATCTCAATATGGGCGCCAGGAAATGGTTACGAGAATGAGCTCCCAAATTATATTTAATTATAACTCCGTTGCTGACTCACTCGGCGGGTTTTTTTACCGAAATAATCGTGAATACTTATGATTACTTAATTCGCCCCCCAAACGGAGAAGCGTGGAATCTGAAATGCAAAATTTAAATATCCTACTGGATTGTACGTGACGGCAAATGATAATCATATGGGCATTTATATCAATAGAAAATAACAAATTTATTTATACATTTTAGTAACTTCTTTTAAAATAAACAAAGTATAACATTCTTTTTGGTCATGATCTTTACTATAGCGCTATAGAACCTGTTATCCATGAGAATCTTGGGCGCTGTCCTGGTAAAGGATGTCTCCCCGTAGACTTCAGCAATGGGCCTCGTCCAATCTTCTTTTTTGCTACCGACCAAATCCGTACCTTGTCGTTTCTTCTCACAAACCACTATGTACACGGTTTATCCATTGGCTTTCCATTCCCATTCATCTGCTTGAATTGCTACAAGTTATAATACTCCTTATTGTTCATTCCCTAAGCAAAATCTTAAGTTCTGTTAAAATATTAGCATATAAGTTCACCAAGTTATCATCGAGTTCTTATCATCGGAGACTAAGTTCGATTATCATTGTCCGCTTAATAAAATTTGTAAGTCCCACTTTTGGCATTCACTGTTCACTTCGTATAAGACAATTTCTGAGTTCTATCTTTTGAATACTAACAACGACAAATCACTACGTCCGAACTCGCGTAAATTTTCTGTGTCCAAGTAAACTGCTATATATCTAGCACCCTGATCCGATCGCTATCGTGTCGAGAACTCGAATGAACATCCTTGAATCCCTCTTCAGCATGTCAGCTTTTTTATGCTTCACTCTCTTGTTTAAAACAAAATTATGCGATCCACCTTGCGACGTCATCTGCGTAATTATTTTTTACCAATAACTCACTTTTTTTATATTCCCACGACACTTCCGGTACATTAGAATGGAATTTTGTCGTTCGTGTAACTAGGCATTTCTTAAATTTATTTATATTTCTTCGTAAGCGAAACCACGGATGCTACTTATCGTCCGTTTTGAACTAATGGGCATTGTTTATATGTTGCACTCCGGTACCATGGCAACCAGCGCCTTTTTATAATAAAGTTTTATTTTTAATGAAATTAAGTGAATTTCATATTGGTGACAATCTGGTATGTCACAATGGATTACAACCACACCTCGTGTTAGAGGATATTTTTTAAAATTTAGCAATAGAATTTACGAACTTGGCTCTGTAATAACTCCGTAGGGAGAAAGTAAAAATTAAACAAAACCTCAGGGTAACGTGAATCAATACGGCTGCCATCTCGTATTCTGTGAACGATCCCTCGTAAGTTTCCATGAAAACTTGTACGAAAAATTAACGCCACTCATACAAAATGACTTAGGCAAACTCATCTCAAAATTCTACACTCTGCCCTTCTCGTCGCTTCTTCTGTCAACATTCATTCGTTCGCAATAAACTTACTTTCTGAACTAGTTGTGTAAATAACTATTTTTAAAAACGCGTCCAATTCGATTTAAATAAAATGTTTTGCGAAATTCCAAAGGTTTCACAAATTACAAACGCAAGGCTTACAGCAAAAGTATGTATACCATGATGATTTATTATAATTAATTAATTGTAAAATTTCTCTTTTAGAATATTGTACTTTGACCAATACAATTTTACAAACAAATGTTTTATATTTAAATTATTTACAAATAATTTATAATTATTCTTTCTCGCAAAAACAATTCAATGTAGTATTCTCACAATTCAATGTAGTTAAATAAAGCACTTAGGACTTGGTGTGTGTATTGTGGTCAGCCGTTTACTTTAACTAAGTCCCCAGAAAAATGTGAATACTTATGTATATTCATAAGTATACTTATGTATAATCATTCAGTCGTTTAATTGTTTCTAGTACTAACTATGGAAAATCGTAGAGAACAAGTTAAATGTAATAAATTACTTGACATTAAAATCAGGTCACTGAATGGAAAAATATTATCGTGAGATCTCTTGAAAACGACCCAATAAAATTTGAACACCAAAAGGGAACGTGGATAGTTAAGAACAGGTAGAAACAGCACCAGGAATTTGGAGGATGAATTTCAGGCAAATAAAAAACATAAAAGCTATCAGTTTATCAGTTAACAAGTTTACTCTCGAAAAATTAATGGTACTGTCCCATATAATGCTTAAAATTTATGGGACCTTTAAAGAAAAATTTCAAAATGGAACTTTGTGAGAAAAACTTCATAAAACTTTCTTTTTAGAACATCAGTGGAATAAGACCTGAATTTTATTTTGAATAGATGATAATGTAGTAATTTTGGCTGTCAAAAGTTTGCTATAGAGACACTAACTTCCTTTGTTCATTCCAATGTTAGTGCCAAACAGTGAGAAGGTGAAAATAACGGTTGTATTCGTATTTTTAGGAGAGCACTTCAAAATCAAAATCATCTTAATTAAAATATGAAATTATTATAAAAGAAGCAATATATTTCAAACGCGAAAAAATATTAAGTTTATAATAAATAACAAAAACAGCTGAACATAACTCCCTGTAGGTTGCTTCCAACGAATATTTGAATTATTGTACCAATCATGAAAACTAACACATATTTGTGACCAACGACACTTTGCTGTATTCTCTCTTTCTCCCTCCGATGGTGTTCATCTCAGGGCGAGCTCTGGTCTGCCACCTGCGTCCTGCCAGTGCAGCATTGAGGGAGATATGGTGGAAAGCAAACCCAGGGAGAAAGCGCTTGCAGGAACTGTTACTCAAAGCCACCCTCCCCCCTCCCCCCGCTCCTCTCTTCCTTCCGCCGCCGGAACAAAAACGCCGCGCGGCCGCGAAGGAGGCGTTTATGATTGTTTCTGTCCCGGCTCGGGTTACCCCGCCCCACAGCCCTCGGGATACTTAACGCAATCCTCGTCAGACGAGGTTTCCCAGGTCTCCACCGCCCCGCCGCCGGCCGGGTGGCTCCAGCTGTACAGCCCCTGGCACTAGCACTGGCACTTCCTTCCGGGACGATTTCACACAACTCGTTGAAGTGACTCGCTAATCGTGTTCCAGATTAACATTAAGCTCGCAATATAATCGCGGTTAACTGCACATCTCTTTCTCCACGGATTATATGAAGGATTCGATGCACTAACAAGAGAAGTCACCCTATACAAAGCATGTCTATTGCAATTCGTAAATTTTAATATCTCGATTTCGGTCGACTGACACCGGATCTCGCCATCCAGGAGGAAGATCACCGCCGCCTCTAGGTGAAAAACATGTACTACACAGGAGACTAATGACCTTATTATTTGACGCGCCCGGAATCAGTAATCAATCAATCAATCAATAAGTACGAGACATATTATAGTGACAACATAAGTCACCCTTTGATCAAAATCGTGAACATTTTCGAATTGTAGGAAGCTTTCTGTAGCTAGAGTGGCTTACCTTGAAACTGTCCCTCTTACGGACTCATGTTAATATAATTGTCATTTTAAAATATAAGCATCTGTGGATTGTGGGAGAGTAACTTTCCGTTGTATATAATATAGAATTGCAAAAATGAGCCAGGAGGCAGAGTTAATATTATAACTTCTCAGATTCTAATAGCTGTTGACTTCTTAAAACATAAAGTCTGTTTCACATAGTGATATTTTCTGTAATAGTAATTTATTGCATAAGAGAGTAAAATAATATTTTATTCGCAAGTTGAAAGTTTGGCCCCCAAGGTGACGTTAGGCTCCGAGGGGCTAATTTTTATGAGCGAATAAAATCTTTTACTCTCGAGTGCCGTATATTATATAATCCATTACTACATTTTGAAGATTTCATCACGCATTTATATAGCAGTCGTAGTCGCCATTTCGTTGTTTGCAGTTCTGTTCTCAGGAATGCATTAATAAAATATACGAATTGTGTACTTTGTTTGTTAGGTGATGTACTAATGTTTTATAGGTGGTGAATTAAAACTCCTAATATACAAATTAAATGTTATAATACACATGTGAAAAGAAAATATTTATGTTGTCGGAAACAACGAAATGAATGCTGGTTTAGACGGTTGTAGTGGATAAAACTCTTTCCGAACACTTTTTAAAAATACTTTTTATAAAATGTATATGACGTAAATCAAATTTCATTGAAATGTTGTCGAAATTAAAAAACCAACGAATAAAAAATCTAAGAGAATTAAAACCATGATCGATGTTCCTGGTCAACTGGAACGACACAAGTCATTTCTGAAAGTAGACTCTGCTTCTTCAGTTTGCATAATGATCTTCTTCAGTTTGCGTATTGAATATAGTAAGTATAAATATTCTAATTGTAATCACCCTGTTGCGGACAAAAATCAGGATATTTTTGAACAATTAGTGCACAGTCATATCTAAGTAAATATTTTACAGTGTGAATTCAGAAGAACTGTGAAACAGGCCCACAGGTGAGACGTAAAAGTGATAGAATAACTTATTACAAAGTTAGAAACTAGTGTAAATATGCCCCAAAGTAAATTAAAATAAGAGTGACAGGTAAACGAATACAATGTTACACGTCGAGTAATGATATGGAATGAAAGATATAATAAAAATGAGAGTTTAACTTCGGAATTACTAAATAGAGAAAAAAAAAAAAAACCAATAAAACCGGTTCTAAAATAGCCAATGTGTCAGTTGAAACTATGAACATGTTTAATTAATGTCTTTACAGCAACTAATTTTAAATTTAAACCTTATTTTTAACAGCACCGCTTGGCAAGAAATCTGATAAACAACATTAATATCTTGAAATGTAATCTGCTAATTGGATTGGGTTCTTTACTTTTCTTAATGTATCTGCGAAGTCTCCATTGGTATTAAAGCGAGTTACGATGTAAAACGTTTCAGATTTTTATAAGGAGTTGGAGACTAAAAGAAAATATAGAAGTATAAAATTCAGTTGCAGGTGGGGTAGAAGAGATCTCTTGTACTATCTATAGTAGTTACTTTTTCATTTTATGTGATGTTGATTATATGAAGTCGAATTTGGATAAATTTATGGCTTTATCAGCGAAATTATATGCCTTCTTATGTTGTAAGGGTATTGCGAATTGACGTTTAGTAGATTTCTAGATGAAGTAATTTTGAGATACCAATTAGTGATTACTTGGTGACCTCAATTACTGATTAGTAATGATAAAGTGTAGGTAAGTACCCTCGGGAAAATATGCCTGGGCATCGGTGGGTACTGTTTCACGTTTGCGTGGTCCTAAGATAACCCAATAGCTACAACAACAACAACAACAACAACAATAGTAATAATAATAATATTGTTTTTAATAAATAGCGATATGGCCTGATTATTGAACTTACTATTAATAGAACATGCTGTTCTCATTCAATTTAATCTATAAATCAGCATTGAAATATCAACATTAACATAGAATAGAGAACGATATCTTATTTTTCGCTTTCTACAAATTTGTGTATTATAACCTTCGACATACAGATGGTAAGTTTGCAAAGTTCCCAGAAACGACAGCCAAAAATGTAATAGATTTCTGTGCGGTTTGCCTACTATTAATAGTTACCTTTGAAGCCCTTACTTTAACACAAAATTAGGAATACAAAAAGTCTGGAAATTTTCATCAAACCTTTCCCCATCATTCATCTTCGTCAGAGTCGTGGCAACTTCCTTCCTCCCCTGAAAGTGAACGTATTTTTTGAATGACCCTCAATAACCTCTGGCGCGAGTCTCCACATTCGTAATAAATTAGCGGTAACATCTCACATGAATGGGTGGACGCACGGCACCTGAACCAGACGTCAGGAAGGTAAGGACTCAGGGAAGACCTTTTTAATGGGTCTCGATTTGGAACGATGCCGTCATAGAACGGTTAAGTTTTTAGTGAACAAAAACGAAAACAGTTATAACTAAAAAAAGTAGGAATATAAGAAAAATAAAAATGAATGTGAAGCGAGAAAGAGAAGCTTCGGTGTCCAGGTTCTGGGCGCGATTCAAACTCTCGGCGAACACTCCACCAGTTGGCTGCCGCGGAGTTGCCGGTTCGTTCCCAGAGTGACGCAATTTTTAATCAGTGGAGGTGAAGGGAGGATGTCGAAAGAAGAGGATGGGATGGAAATGTTGCACCGAAATGAACGGACATATTTTTGACATGAATATTAGAATATTGAAATAAACCTTCCCTAATACAGAAGACAGAACAGTAATCGTCTTTTAATTGTGGGAATTGTGCAATTGCTGATATTTATCGTTCCAATCCAAAGAAATCCATTAAAAACAAGATACAACTGGACCTGTAAATGTTCTCCGTAAGATCAAAAACTATTTTGAAGCAATGGTTTCTAAATATTATTTTTTTTTAATTCTCAATTTTGAATTTGTTTTTATCATCTACCGAATTTTGTCGTTTTAATGCAAAGTTTAGCAAAATCTAAACTGAAATAGCATTCACGCGAACACGAGAAATACCAGGCTGTTGTTTTTCATGAATAGAGCTGTGTCATAATTGGACCAAGTGGTATTATAAACGCGAGAGAACCACAACCTCCCTGATTTAGGACACTACTAAATTAAACATCAGGATATAAATAAAAGTTTCGTTTTGTAATTATTAATATGAAAAGATTTGATTCTAGTATTCATTTTAAATGAAATACGATATCAGAAGTAATTCTAGAATATTTAATATTATAGAAAAGGGTTTATTTTATTGACTGGACATTTTACAAGAGTCCGCACTTTAATATGGTCAGAACTCGATATTTAGGTTTCCGTCTGTAACCGCTGTACGCACAGTTTGTATGGATGGCCTACATCCCTAAATCAAAGATATTTTTTATATTAAAAATTTGAGTATAATCGCAAAAAATCTTTGTAGTCCAATTTTAATACACAGAAACACAAACGCCTGTGCAGTTTCTATTATTAAAAACAGAGTAAAAACAATATTTCTCCCCAAAACATTTCAAGTGCTCAGTAGCACACGTTATAACAAGGCAAGGCGAGAACGAAAGAATGCCAACCTATCGCCGGGGGCGTGGCGGGCGCTAGGGAGCGGGGAGCCCGGCGCTGCCGTCTGGCAACGTGGCTGGGCCGCTGCTGGGGCCGCGCACCCGCGCCATTCGGTCATTCTGGGGCAGCGACTTGGCGCAGGAGGCCGCAGCCCCGTTCATTCACAGAGCGAGCGCCAGGGGCGGCCATCCCCGCCCCTCAGCTCCCCTCCCAACGGGGCCGCGAGCACTTTTTTTTACACAAGTCACACATATGGATAAATGGATCACGTGTGAATGCCTAGTTTCATAGGTGGTGGTTCAAACAGTTCAACATGTTAAAGGTAGTTGGGTTAAGTTAGCTTAGCGAAATAATCGCCAATTCTCTATTTGCTGGCTTCACTTTCGCATTTCCAAGTCGACGGCAAGACTCCAGCCTTGGGCTTCCGCGAATCATATAAATCATTCTCAAAACCAGCAAATTCTCTAATGCACTAAGTTTTTCCAGATTCATTACCCCAACAAAACCGCTACTTAAGTTTTTACTACTTAATTAAATAAGCTTATTCCTCTCATATTCCATGTATTCACATGTATGTACTTGTTTATGCAAAACCCCTCGTCCCCCGATCGAGCCAGATCGAACGCGAATCACCGCGTTCCTCCACAGCGCGGGCTACGACCTGCGCAAGGTCTCTCGGGGGTCGACGATCCGCTATTTTAAGCTCACATTATTTTTGAGTCAGAGCCTGAAATTATTTACTCAGTAAAAGTGATACAAGACAGTGATTGAATGGCAACATTTCAAGCGATGAATTCTTTCTTATTAAATTCCTAATCAATATCTCTTTTCTTCGACGATGACGATGATGATGATGATGATGACGATGATAGATGAAGACGGGTGCCATATTCGGCCACTGAGTGAGCGCCAGGCTGGAGGCTTATCTTTCCTCTCTATCCTCTTTTCTGAGCCCGTGATCACAGGAATAGTTTAACATTGCCTCCTACTGAAAGATCACGGTAGGAATGATCGCAATGGGTAAATGAAGATAGATTATTGATTGTCTGTGGTATGATCATTCAAATATGATGCGAGGTGGTATGAGTATTCCAAACACCACAACCACACGGTAAAGCGGGATTGAAATCCACAATCGTCGGCTCTGTGCTCTTGGTCTTGGATCCTGGCCCCTCGCCTCGACGCTGGCATCGTTTCCTTATTTCTTGTAGTGTCTCTAGTTTTTTTGTTTTTTGTTTTTCTTCGTTGAGCTTCACAGCTAAGGCGACATGCTTTTATCTTCGAAATCTATTGAAAACTTTCTAGATCATGATAGGTTGTGCCATAAGGGAGGGTAATAAGTCCAAATACCAATCCTAAAGAATGGGAATGGGGGCAGTTTGGTACGTAGGTATACATCAGATACGGATTGTAGGAAATCATGAATACGACAATTTGCGTCTAGAATTATCATCCAGTCAGTGGTAAACTTTAAATATTCACTGTATAGTTGTTGTTGAGATACTTCTTACTACCGAAAAAAATGAAAGGAACATGTTGGTCAGATGTGCCGCTCTTCAGAATTGTTAAAGGGAGAAAATCCTCGCATCAGTTCTCTCCATGAAATCTGCTCTCAAAAGGACTGCATCCAGCGACTTTCTAGCGTCTGCCCGCTTCTTCCAACCATAAAGAAGATTCTTGGATTAACTTCTAAAGATATTTTGGCATTCTACCATATCATGTTAGTTATCTCTCTTTATTTTTAGTTGGGGACTCCTTTCGGGTTTACCCGACCCGGGAAGGATGTAGGGTAAAATTGAAAGGAGCCCCCGACTAAAAGAAAAATATATTAAGTTTACTGATTTCCACCTTTAATTCGACCAACATTTCTACATCATTAAATTTTTATCCAAATCAGTAAATGTCTCTCCTACAGCATATTCTAAGCAATTAAACATCTCAGTCAAAATTGGAATCATTTGCGATATTTTTTCAGGTTCTACACTATTATTTTCTGTCAAAAGATCCTTTTTAGACAATTTTATATTCTTCTGTCCGAGTACATAGTTATTCGATTTCTAAGAACTTGGGATTACTACCGCTTTGGTTAATTTTTCATTACGGTTTGTATCCACACATTTTCCAATTTAAATTTTTAATTACATATTTCGTATATTTATATATTGAAACGAGTCATAATATCTATAAGATATTTACTGAGAAATAAATTAAATATAATGACGAATTATTACAAGATCGTATAATTCAGGGTAAATAGGAGAAGAAGCCTAACTTTGGGAGTATATATGTCGCTAAGAGTAAAAGAAGATTAAATTTTATATAAAATATTTTAATAGTAAACTGAATAATTAAATATTTTAGGGTAGGACATTATTGGGAACACAAAATAACTAAGTATGATGCAAGAGGGAAGGACAGAATAACATCAAACATGCTAGTAAATAAGATAAACAATGTAAACAAGACAGTCGAGTGCACGAAGATTAACTTCAGCAAAAAATTCAACAGAACGTATTATGTCTCCGGAGATGGTAGACGTGTGGAGTCGGGAGATAAATCAAATTTTACTAAAAATATTAGAATGAACGTATTGTATCTCGGGCGAAAGCGAAAGTAGAATCGCGAGCATGATGAAATTACATTTATTTCGGGAAAGTATGAAAGTAATACTGTGCGACGGAGTAGATGCAAAATAATAATAATTAGTTGAGTGGAAGTTGTATTAACTGATTTGTGATAAAATGTAATTTATATAAAAATAATGCAGGTCGAATTGTAGTCGAGATCAAGTTTATTCGGATGACGAAAGTCAAAAACTAAAAGTGTGGAAGCCCAAAAATGGATGGATGCTGGCAGCTGTGATGACTAGTATGAAATTCCAAATACAACGCCAAGAGAGCTGATTTCATTGAACCAGAGAAGTGCTCGAAAATTAAGAAATTTCAAATACATTTAAGTAAAAATATACGAGACCAAGAATTTCTTAATTTAATAATACAATTAGGTTTCGATTACTAATAAATCAAAGTAAAATTGCCACTTTTCATCTAAAGATAGGTATTTAAAGTATTTAAAGTGTGGATAAAGCACGGATCCAAAAGAGAATATAAAAATTCAAGTAGATGGTTTACGGAAGTTATAATAAAGTTAAAGCATAGGTAACCAATTTATAGCTAAAATCAACAATAATTTTTATTAATTAAAACACCAGTTACGTCATTAAACTGCCGTAACTTTATTACGAATCAATTGTTGTTATTTAGTATAATAATTGCATGATAAGTAAACATCCACCACCTCCAGTTTCTCCCAAATTATCGTCTCCTAGATTATTTCAGTAGTATACATACCTTCTATGGCTCTCACACGCCACAAATCTTTATAAATGATGCCTCTAAAGAAAGATAATTTCTAGGAGACGTGACGACGTGACTAATTGCATTTTGGCTTTAAAAATATGAAGGATTTGTTTAAAATACGCATTAAAATAATCACGTCAAATGCAACCCCAACATTCAGCCGCATTTTTTAAAATCTATATCGTTATATAACTCCTAAACGAAGCGTTTTAGGACCTTGAAAACTAAACATTGAAGCCAAAGACCCAAAGAAACGTTCCTCACACCGTAATATACAGGATGAGATCTTCTTGAACATTCTTTTACATTTTTGCTGTTTCGACGCTTCTCGATTCTACCCCACCTGTTCAGAGCCCGTAGAATCTGCAACTGTATGTGAAATTAAACTAATTTCTTGATATTCTACGCGATTGAATTACACGGGTGTACCTCTCTGTTCGGTAATAACATTAAATACGAATAGTTTGTATCGGCAAACGTACATTTTATTGTTATCAATTACAAGGGGACATGTAGAACAAGTGACGGAGGATAAGAAGACCTTCAAGAAAAAGATATATTACAGGCGTAATACGGAAATGGAAAAAATAGGGAAGAGGGTGAGGTTTAACATGCGAAAGATCTCGCATGGGTACGCTAGAAAAGCATATTACCAACCGTGTGCTCGTACGCGCGGTAATTTTCTGGCTCACAAAGAAGAATATAATATTAATCCGACCCAGAGAGATGTAAGAATTGTCTTTTATGTTAAAATCTGAGCTAGCCAAAATTAAAATTAAATGAAGACATAATAAGAACGAGGAAATAGTAGTTATATTATGATTATTATGAGTGAGGACTTATTTCAATGTCAATGTCTGATCCGATGTCACGCAATCTACTGATAACTTTGTTTTGGTTTTCCTCTGACCAAATGAGAATTTACTTCAATATTTTCCGTCTAAGCTTTTAATTATTATACATGAGCTATTGTTTAGGTTTAATTTTATACAATTGTCAATGGGACTTAATATGACCAAAAACTTTATAATGGAAACATTGGGCTTCTTTCCATCTGCAGAATCGTCATTTTTAACATTAGCGTCGTTTTGCACATGTACTTTTTCTTCTGAACTATCTAGACTACCTAAAAATGTTTTACTATCTTTGTTTTATTAATTAATAAATATAAAATTGTTCTTTCTGATAAACATCGCATTTTTTAACTTAAAATCATTACGTATTTCAACTAAACTTTCTAATTCTTTAACTACTTTAACTATAGACTTCGATTCTTGAGATGATACCCATTTCCCTATCATTATTAGTAAACGAAGAGAAAACGTATTTGAATTTGTTATGTAACTAAAATATCTTTTAAATTATCTAAAGAAACTATTCCAAGTCCAATAATCCAACCTTCTAAATTAACGTTTAAAACATAGATTCCGGCTACACCACGTACTACCAGGATTTTTTTTTAAATTTAGCAACCGGATTTATCCGTTTTGTCGTTACCAGTGCCCCGAAAAACTATTTTGTCTACTGAATATTCGCGTTTATTTCGCGCAATATTACATAACTTTCTCTCTACTCTACTTTGTAGCGAGAAAGTAAAATGATAGGCTCCGAGCAACCAAAATAAGAACTTAATTACAAGACTTCTGTCTTACAGCTTCAGAACTTACATCATGTTCTAACAACGTCTCCAAACACTAAGAAATTATCGCTGCTGGAATATTAAGTAAACCTTTTGCATAAAACCCACAATCCGTGCATAAAACCCACAAACCCACAATCCAGTCTTCTAATACGATATCCCCTTGCTAGGGAGAGACAAAAGATACCAACTGCGTTACACGGATCACGGATATCCATTGAAAGAGTTTTATGTTCCTTCCGAATTCTGACGCACCTACATCTCAGAGAACATCACTTAAAGAAAACCGCTTAACTGAGGAGGTCCTGCCATTATCCCAACGGAAACTGCCTGGTCTTTTTTATAATTCCCTTACCCTCAGGTCCTACACTCGCCATAGGATTCTTGATTGTTTTATAATTCCTCTTTTGGCTTCATCCATCATCGCTGGCAGCAGAAGGTGCATGCGGGGACAGTTACTACCTAAGGGGACAACATACATACGTCAACTGCTTTTCTATAAAAAAAAGTATTTGTGGTTACGGAAATTATGACTCGCAATATACAACTATTCAAATATGTTTCTTGGTACTTTGATTTATTTTTTATTATATCAAATTTCAATTCACGATCCCTTTATTTTTGACAATCACATACACAGAAAAACAGCAATTTCAAAGGTAATTGTATTTTTTCAAATAGTTTTATTAGCAAACTCTCAATAACATATTTTATTCTCATCATCAGGCTTAAAATTTTTATTTAATATTTAAATATATTACATGTAAATATCAATTACATATACATTTTTACTAAGTATAGAATGAGAATTGTTCACCTTATAGATTATTGCTCAGAGCAAAATACGTTCTCGCAACGGTACTTGTTATGAATGATGAAATTGATAAAAAAATATAAATATTTTTAAGGTGAGGCTTGATTTTCTAATTTGTATAAATTTATGTTCATTTTATGTGAATGTGTCACATTTAAATATTTTTTCGTTTAGTTAATTCCATGAAAAATTTGATATCTATGTTAAAGCACTGTGCATTAAAATTCCACCGGCAATTAAAAATTCACACCTACCAATCAGAATTCAGAAAAGTAGGTGAATCTTTTAATTAAGAAACTTTAACACTGACGTAGCCAAGGAATTTGCTGTTGGCCATGAAACATGAACAAAAATGTACATCGCATATTACTTACATACAACAACTACATATAAACAACGAAGAATACAACTAAAGTGTTAGTACTGCCATTATCTTGTAGAATTTTATTGATTTATTTTCTTGTTTTATTTTTGAGTTTTTTTAAATCATACACAAATTCTTTGAAATTTATTTAATATATTTTCTATATCCTCATCCAACTCATAAGAAATATTGCAACCTACGTAATTAAATATTTTTACTTGTTCGAGAACCTGTCCATCCATGACGATCTTAGTTCTGACAAGATACGAGTATTTCCCATGAAATGCCATAGTTATAGTTTTTGGAACGGATATTTTCATGTCATGTTATATCTGATTCTTTGGAGGGAGTGTACTGATTTCTGTAAATTATCTGTCTCTTGGAGAATTATCTGGCCATTTCCGAACAGCAAGGTGTTAATTGACATATTATTTGAGAGTGTTTAATTGAGATATTATTTGTGGAACATTAGCTTGCCAGTCGCATGTCATATCATGGAGGTAAATATTAAATCAATCGGTGAAACGCTGCTACCTTGTCTTACACTTTGATTTATAAAAATTTCCTTCGAATATTTTCCTCCAATGTCAATGATTGCTTTACTGTTTTCATATACTTGTCGGATTGTCTTTATCAAATGTATAGGATAGCCTCTTTTATACATGGTGTTCCGTAATGTGTTTCTTAGGACTCCATCGAAAGCTCTGATGTACTCTGTGATGGCTAAGTGCGTCTCTAAATTCGCATTGCGCATAAATTTGCATATACAAAAGGCATTATTCGTATAATACCTTTTATCTTCGCTCACCTCCTTATCTACCTTTTTCTCACTTTTCTTGTCTTCTTCTCCTTAGCTCCTTTCTTTTCCCGTTCTTCGCTTCGGATAATTTGTATATATATTTTTAGTGCCGTGGCGCTTCGCCGATCCTTCAGAAGCTAGCGAACGGACGAAGTTTCATATTGTGGCCGCTGGAGGGCTGGTTGCCGACCATTCGCGAGATCTACGGGCCGCTTTAATGCACGGGTAAATTTGGTCACTTACTGTGATATAAGGCATTGCAAACTCGTGTTGATGGTAATACTAAACGATATTAAAATTATATATCTCTGTGTAATTTGCTTAAAAGAAATTGTGAAGTGAATACTTAAAATTAACCCTCAAATGGCATGCCTGAAATCTACCTGGTTAGTGAGGCAACAGTAATTCTTTTTGACATTCGTATAAAAGACAATATTTATTCTTAATTATTTCTGATATTTACTTGAATTTTCAGGTGTTTATAGAGAAATGCACATAACTTCTTTCATTTTTTTAAAGGCAATGAATGAAAACGAAAAAAATGACAAAGAATTATTTTATCGGTTTTTATACCATCAATTTTTATATTTTCAAATTGTATTGATTACACTGGCCAACAGAATTTGAACTTTTTTTGTTATAAGAGAAACAATAGGTGCTTCTGATTAACTTTTTTGTGCTTATTTCAAATCTTTTCACAGAATTTTTATCGCCCAATTCCAACAAGAAGCAGCTTGACAAAAGTATCGTCGTCAAAAGACAATAATTAGGGAACGGATTTCCATGTAATTACATGTTTTTACAGGAACTAGATAACTGCGATGAATAATATTTTTTACAGTTTACAAGACATTCTGAAAGAATTAGAACTATTTTTATTTTACATATTTTGGTTTACTTACATATTTTATCTATTACTACATATTTCGTTAAATTTAAATACATACATAATTCGAAACGGAACATTTCAGATACGCGTTTGCAATGTATGTTACGGAATCATATTTTTTACAAATCAAATGCAATGCTGCTTCTATGACCACCATATCTTCGACATACCCAGCCACCTCCGCTTCCTGCACACTCGGAATCAAGGATGAGCGGATTATTGTCATCAAAAGGAATTTCAACCACGTTCTGGCTAATGTTTCAAATAGCATTTTCGTTACTAGATCGAAAAATAACAAATCTTCTTTTACTTAATTGTCTTATCGGAGTTTCTCCCGTAAAGTAAGGTAGATTATATTCTGTTTCCGCAAAAATGCATCTTTTTATTTGAAGTACGCTTTCCTTGAATTTTATCTAGAAAGGTAAATGCAGGAAATAAAATATTGTTAATTTTAATTGTATATTGGAGTGCCTGTTTGAGAGTTTTTAGGTCATAAATGCATATTTTTAAAGCATATTTCAAGATTTTTGGAGCATAAAAATCCTCTCCCTAGTAGTGAATGTTAAATTGCTTTTCACTCACTCTTAAAACAGCTTTTTATTTACCTTTAAATAAACTGTAAAATTAAAGTTTCTCCGACTATGCCGGTAAAAAAATTTCACAGGACTAGTTCGGTAATAACTGACAGACGTGACGCACAGTAACACGCAGAGCACGTTTCAGTACTTCAGGACGACACACGATCCTCGGCGATCAATGAACATGACACCAACGCTTATGGCGCTACTAACGTTTACATTTCAATAGTCTTTCAAACAGTATGTTAGTTGATAGGAATAAAGTTTTTATACTCGCCTTAATACAGTTCAGAAATATCTACTTTAAGAGGCAAATGTACAAAAAAAGTGAGAGAATTCGAACGAAATAAGGAAGCTCTTTGGCTTTTCCATTTGCCAACCACGATTCCGATACTCACCGCGTCAGTTGGTAAACAATCCACGCACAAAACTTTTACATTTCCGCCTTGAAACGTAATATTAATATTATTGCATTAACTGAACTCTTGAGATTACATTTCACCAAAGGCAGACCTGTAGTAAAGTACAACATATGTACTATATGGAAAACACTTTGGTCATCAGGAAGGAAAGGAATGTATTGTAATAAAAATGTCAAATACCTAGTACTTATTTTTTCCAAAATATGTAAGAAAAAAATA
This sequence comes from Teleogryllus oceanicus, assembly GCA_964035755.1. NCBI lineage: Eukaryota > Metazoa > Arthropoda > Insecta > Orthoptera > Gryllidae > Teleogryllus > Teleogryllus oceanicus. The sequence goes on from CAXIVR010000006.1 coordinate 127,368,250, forward strand.
GAAAATATGTAGTTTAAAAATTCATTATTGAGTTTAAAATTGTTCTCTACGAGCATTTTCCGACTATAGAACGTCGCTGATCAGTTTTTAACAACGATTCGGAATGGCTGAATAGGTTTTATCTCTACAGAAGTAATTGTTTACTAGACGTCACCAAGTATAAGAATTTTATGGGAAATATAAAGAACGTTCATAGTACATATTATAATGTATACAAGGAGCCGATGTACAAGTGATAAGTAGTACCGTGTAGCGAGTGATGAATCCCGGTGGAGGGGGTTAAAAGAATATACCCCTCCCTCCATGTTTCCCCTCCCACATGTTTCTATACCGAATTATGGCTAAATTTTGCCCAATAATTTTTATCGCGGTTATGCGAATGCTACAATAAGTAGCATAGTTTACAGAGAAAAAGAATCTAACAAAAAATACCAAACTTTTTTATCATTAATTGAGATAAATCTCATTACCTCTATTTTTACAGAATTTTAAAGAAAAATTACCGAAGTTTTTAGAAGTGCAATAATATTCATTGTAATTCAGTCACTATATTTTCTAAATACTAGTCATATATAGTCTTAAATATAAATAAGCAAATTGTTTTTTAAATAAATCCCAATGCAATCAATCACAAATTAACGAATTTACATTAAAATACGCATCTTGAAAAATGTCACGTGAAATTTGAAGGGGAGGAGGGGTCGAGCCAAATCTCACATCTCACCAAAAGTGAAGGGGGAGTCGAAAAATCGCCAAAATCGCCTCACGTAATTAATGGACGGCCCCTAAGCTGTAAGTTCTCGACTGGTCTCCCGTATTTTGTTGTAGTGTAGAGCATGCAACTGGGTGTGTATGTAAGGGGAAAGGATGGGGCATAGATGAAGGAAAGATTACGCGCGGTCCGTGGCCTATTTGTTAGGATACTGTTCCGGCGTTCCCTGCTATTGACCGCAGAAACCACGGAAGACTACCGATCAGAGCAGCCGTCTCCAGAATCCGCCTCTAGACTACAAAAATCGACATTGCTAACTAGCTAGTGCCAACAATCATACGTAGGCAGCAGATTTCTATGAATTTGCGTATTTTTGTCCATTGCTTCAGGGGCTGGATAAGTGAAATTTCTTGACATTTGGTTAGAATTGGATCCTATGGAACTGACTTATCTGTAAAATATTTCATGTTTTCATAGAATCTATTTATTTGTGAACATTCATTGATTAGAAAGAGCATGTCACAGTTTGCGTTTTTTTTCTTTTTTTTCTTTCTTTTCAATAGAAGATAAAATACTTGTGCAAATAAAGGATATTTCTTGAAATTTTTTTAAAACCTGAAAAAATATGAAACAAAGACAGACACAAAGTACTTCACTAAAGTGCATATTTACGTCAATTATTTCTCCCGCGAAGTAGGTTAGGGTACATTATGTTTGCACAAAAATATATCTTTTCATTCCAAGCACGCGTCACCTGAATTTTATAAAGAAAGGTTTATATGGGAAATGAAATATTTTCATGAAATATTTTATTTACATAATATTAAATAATATTTTATTGATAAATTTTAATTGCATATTAAAGTGAAAATTTTTAAAATTTTTATGGCATAAATGCATATTTTGAAACGCATATTTGAAGATTTTTGTGGGGCATAAAAATCCCCTCCCTAATAATAAGAATGGAATCCGGGCGTGGGTGTGCGAGTCGGTGTATTAGCCTCGGGGGAAAGGCGCGCGGAGGTTGGCAGCAGGAGCGGCCCGACCCGGCGCCTGGGCTCCGTTCATTCAGAAGCAGCCCGGGGCGTCCGCCGCCTCCACCGCCCCCGACGCGTGATTTCCGAACCCCTCCGCCTCGCCCTCCCACCCTCCCGGCGCCAACGCGCACGTATTAATAGCGACCGCAGAGGAATATCGGGCGTGGGCCGCCTGGCCCCCACCCCTCCGCCCCACACCCGGAGGCGTCGCGTGAACGAACTCCGCGCTTGGAATGATGTCAAAATTCGGATGATGGGTGGCGAACAAAATGGTCAGAAGGAGCCAACAGCAGGAGCTCCTACACGCGGTTCAATCGGCCCCGGTTTGTCAAATTGCTCCATAGCTTTCAAAACGAGTGTAAACCGTATGTGAGTAACTGTTTCCTGCTCGTGATGTTCAGGGCGAAGAACAAAAATATTTTTTAGACATAACAAAATTTGTTCCTTTTCACAAATAGTGAAGAGTGAACAAAATTGAAACATAGGATAAGTTTGAGACAAAATTTCTGCTTTATTTTTGACAATCGATTCGTAATATTCATCATCTTCACATCTTGGTGTAGACATTTGCTTGCTCCGACTTCTAACAGTAACATTCCAAATTATTCTAGATCTTAAAAATGGCAATTTTTCGACAAACTCATATAAGGGTTTTTGTAAAGAAAAAGTGGATAAATCTTTCTATACGCAGTAAATTACTTTTACTAATACGTTCTGTATAAAAAATCCCGTTTTATGGGTCCTTGATACTGAAAAATTGTCTGGAGGCCAAAAGTCATTCCGTCCGTCCATGTGCAAGTCCATGTGCATTCCCCCATAGATATGGTGGAATATGCGGAGGCCCAACGAATTTAAAAATAATATTTTCATTTTTGAGGATACTTTACACATAGCCTCAACATTTTAAAAAATTTCTGCAAAATGGCTCCAAATTTCTCCCTTAAATTTTTACCTTGAATAGAGCAAAATACACTTAATAATGTCACAGATAGCATTTTCGTTGAAATCTGACTTTTCGAAAATTACAAAGGTTAAAATTTTTTCTGCGTATTCAAGTAATTTTTTATGACATATATTCTTCAACACAGTTCTTTAAAGAAATGCATCTTCTTTTTTGAAAAAAAAAAAAAAAGAATTGTTTTCGCATAATTTTTGTTTGAAGGAAAGGTAATTTTGAAAAATTATTTTGTCTAAAACGGCTCCAATTTTTTTGTTTATATATTTTTCTCGAATAAATCACGATTATAATAATGACACTGGGCTCATTTTTTATGAATCCTCTGTTTTTCCAAAATTGCAAAAACATTGCAAAACTACAATGTTGGTGATACAGTTTGCTTTACTTAGCAAAATTTATTGTTCAAAATTAGATCTTTCAACACCGATTTGTTCATTTTTAAAAATAGCCGTAGTTTCGCGTAATTTTTGGGCGGAATATTCGAAATTGCAAATCCGAATTTTCCGTACATCTTTAGCTGAAGTCTGTCAGGAGATACCAGGTCGCCATAAGACCATAGCAATTCGCGTCAAAACAATTTTAAATTTTCAGAATTGCGTCTCATTATTGGACGATAATTCTGTGTTTTTAATTTTTTTTTATTTAAGGTCGCATCAACAGCTAGGTTATTAGCGACGACTATTGAGATTAACGTTATGGTAACTAAGAAAGCTAAACGAAATGGTGATGAAAAGGGGTGAAAGGCCGAGCACAAATACAACCATGCCCGAGGCGGAATTCGACAACACTACTGCCTTAGCGTTCTCGGCCATCGGGCAGACTCTGCCTTCATGGGACGCAGTTTTATGCAAACAAATGCATAATGAACACTACAGTAAATGAATAAATAAAACAAAACTGTATTAGTGTAAAGAAGGTAAATAACGACAAAATAGCAATTTTAAGACATTTTGAAATATTTTAATATTTTCCTAACGCAATGGCACAATATAGAAAGGAGCAGCGTAGATTGTAGAAATAATAATAGTATTGTTGTACTTGTAAAAGAGAATTCCAAAGATTTTTGTTTTGTTTTGTATAGTAAATGTAATCGTATTTGTGATCCACTTATCTGATACAAGATGATCGTTGCATTATACCTGAAATGTCTGGCACTTTCTCTTGATGTATTCTTCAGAAGAGTTTCTAAGCAATGAGTCTTTCGACACTTAAGTAGAGAATTCCACATCCGAACAGTAAGTTCACTGTATTATTTATAACAACAAATCTATTTTAGAAAAAAAAATAGATATACAAATTATCCGAAGCCAAGAACGGGAAAAGGAAGGAGCTAAGGAGAAGAAGACAAGAAAAGTGAGAAAAAGGTAGATAAGGAGGTGAGAAAAGAAAAGGTATTATACGAATAATGCAAAATGCACTACACTACTTCTTACGTGAAGATCACAGAGCTTCTCCTGGGTGGGGTGAGGCCCCGCTGGTGGAGATATCTGGAGATGGAAATCTGACGTGTACGTTGCCACCGGATCTGACGTACTAGCGGGCAGCAAAATTTCAGTTCCATCTCCCGAGACATAACATTCCCTACACTTCCGGGACTAATGACCCTAGCAGTTCACGGTTTCGGAAATACAAAAAATCTACCAGTGAATAAATCAATCAAAAGTCTCACGCAGTACTAAGCAAACTTTCATGAAGGTCGTGTCAGAGACCGATCTGGGCCGAAACCTATCGGAGACCGACTTGTGGAGTCGCGGGAGCATTTCCTGAGCCGTAGGGTGGCTGCTGTAGTGAGGGGTGCGTCCCTAGGAGGAGCTCGGTGCGCCTGTAAGTGACATCCCTACATCCGCCTCCTGCTATTTTTAAGTCCTGCCCCATTCATCTGCGGCTCTCATTCGGCGATTTTCGACTTGAAAAATGGAGACTTCCTGTTTCCGCACGAGCGGGTGGGCGGGCGGGCGGGGGTGGTTGCTGCTGTTGTGGACGCGGGTATTTTTATCGCTTCCGTTCGACGCTTTGCTCACTTGCACAACCGGAAGCAAGTTGCATTCGAAGTATTCGAACAGCCGGAAGGGCAACGCTTTGATCGTCGTTGCTACCGGTGAGGAGAAAACAGTCTTGCTTTCCATCGTTTCCGAAAGTTATTTCCGTTGAATAACTTTTCAATGTTTTTATTTTTTTAATTTTATTGAAGACTAGTCACCATCTTCATTCTAGAATATGTAGTCGTGTACTTGTCTAAATATAAGGCCTACCAATAAATATATTTTTAAATATATTTTAAACGTTATCAGAGTTAGCACCACCCCCGTTGGTTGAGCCTCCTTGTGCAGTTCAACTTAATTAAAACTCCAAGGATGCGAGAGGATAAGACTCCTCCAAGCGATGGGCCGTGAGTGGGCGCGAATTGCACTAACATAAACACACACACATCTTACGGGGTAAGTCGATACTTGACCTCCGATACTCTCTCTTCGATACTCTATACGACATTCTATCTCAGCAGGGTAAAGAAGGCTCTGTTAATTCTAAGATTTAAACTTAGGTCACGTTCATATTCGCCATCTCATTAAAAGAAATAAAACAAATGGGGCGAGCAGCCGTGGAATCATACCAGTGTCTAGGTTACGTGATTCTCGTATTCCCCCGCCTTCCGATATAATCGTGAATGAAGCTTAGGCAGAGGAGTTATCGCGCGAATCCTTTTTACAACGTTGTCCATTTTCATTTCAGTTATGGATAATTCGGAGTACTGAATAGCTACATTTTTCCTGAAAGTGGTCTCTTACAATCGGGAAAATTGCGAAAGTAGCCATTAAGGGGTTGTTTGGTGGTCGGGGAGAGGTATGGTTTGTTAACAAGGTTATCATTTGCATACAATCTAAGCGTTTCGGTGTCCGCTCCAAGAAAAATAGGTGGTTAAGAGTGGTGGACGTTTAATAGGGATAGTGTGGCAGAGAGGTTTCACTATATTCCGATTCCTATATAAATCTTCCACATGCTCATGATACAATAAACTTATTGTATTGTTTCATATATCCAATTGATATTTTTCTTCCATCACCTCAATATAAAAATTAATATTTTCATAGCGGTAAGAGAGAAGTGCCAAAATCGTCTTCACGTTGGCATTGTAAGCGAAATAAATAATTTAATTAGTTTTATCTGAATATTTTTTATTGTAAAAAATGTTGGGAAGTCCCGTTTGTAGTAACTGAAGGGTTATTGTTTACTATTAATTTAGTCCTTACAGAAACAATTAGTGTAAGGCTCGTATTGTTGGAAAAATGAGATTTAATTGTTGATTTGAAGTTTGAATTGTTGATTTGTTTAAATGAGATTACACGTTGATTTGAAGAACAATTTGGCCCTAAATAAACATGGCAAATTGGCCAGGCAAACTATCACGAAATTATTAAGAATAATGTCTTTATTTTAAGCTCATTATGATTCTGATATTTTTTTGTAAAGAGAGGAATGTTCATATCTTGTACACAAAATATACAAAGATCTAATTACTTGTGAAAAGGACCAATTCAAGTATACTGTTCAATTTCAAAATACAACACAAACGCCGATATTTTTTTTCTGGTTGCGGTTGCGATACTGGGCACATCAACCTAAATGTGACCATTAAAAGGACGTTTCGGTACAGGGGTATTTTCATGTTCAAATAGTCTTCTAATTAATAATAATTCATTTTCTTGAAAATTAAATTACAATATTCTCTTAAACTTTAAATATAAACATTTTTGTTTAATTCTAATTATGAAAAGAAATGTAAGGTGCATGTTCTAGTTAATTTATTTAAAATCTTTTTAAAAATTAATTTGAAACTGCAGTTGGGAAGTGCTCTTCTCAACTGCAGTGGGCCATTTTAAATTATCAATATGATGGAAAGGTTGACCCGCGAGTTACAGATGTCTTTCCGTGAAGCATTTGCTTGATGTCCCTCAAGGTATTAATCCCGCGGCGATTGTGCGATAATCGAGTCTGATCGACACAATCGCGCGCTCGCTCTCTCTCTCTCTCTGCTCCTACCCATCCTAAAGGGGGCCGACGCCCTTCCGTCCGTGCGTCGCGACGTCCCTCTTCCCCCTCCCACTTGGCCCCCCGCCGCGCCCCGGTCACTTCCGCCCACGCCCACGCTCAGCCAGCCTCGGGCGCGAAGACGCACACGGTGGCATGCCTTTGTTTTCGACTTTCCTAGTAGGGATGCGACGTCGCCAACGAAACGCCGATGTTGTTTCTGCATGACGATCCTCGAAATTAAAACATCGATGTGAAAAAAACATGGGCCGAAATTCATCTATGTTTTTAAACATAGGGAATAAAGATTGGGCGATATAGAAGTTTTGTACGATACTGAAATATTATGTTTTTTGAAGCATTTGCCTATGCGTTCAGACTCAAGACCTATGTAGCAGATGCAAATAAATTTCTTAGGTTCACCACGGCAATGTAGAGGAAAAGCTTTATTCAAAATCATTTTAACTTCTCTTTGGCTGATAAGTTTATAAATGGAAAGAGGATCATAACCATTATTTAAAGCGATAGTTAGAATGGTATTGACTTCATTATTAAAATGAAGTCTGATCTAGGAACCTGGAATAGTCTGTTGATCCAAGAGAGAAAGACAACAAATTTATGATGGTAAATGTGATTGAAATGGGAAGGAATGATAAAATCCAGTGCCTAACTTTGACTTATATGCCCCTAGATTGTCAAATGTTTTAGCGCCCTTTTTAATTTGTTTTTTTTTGACATAAGTTTTTATAATATTTTGAATTAAAAATGTTGTACGATGTTTGTAACCATTGCAAATATTGTATACGTATTATTACGTATTAGATTATATATTTGCATTTTTCAATAAGATCAAACATATTTACGGCTGTAAATTAAAAATATAAGGTAATTATAAATCATTTCTATATTGGAGCATTATTTACATTTTGTTACAAAAAAATATGGATATTAAAGTCAAAATAGCCTTTAGGGGTACATATAAAATATGCGTTGTCATATAGAATTTCGTTTTCTCGATTTAGTCTCGGTATATTTCGTAAGTGTCTTCAAAATCTACGCGTCCCAAAATGCCATCTTCTATGTATAACAGAGATAATGCATTCAATGTGTCTTGTTTAAGAATCGATCTCGGATATTTTTTTGCTTGCTTCAAACCAGAGAAAGATAGTTCGCCATTTGCATTAGTCACAGACATCATTAGAGTTTTAAAATAATCTCGTCATTTGGAAATATATTGAGACGAAACGGACGTAGCCAATTTTCCTCACATGTCAACGAGAGATGGCTACACCTATGTGTAGCCATCAGGACATTTGAAGACCGCGCGCGGATGACGTCCGGGGATGACGCGAAGCGACGGTTGTTTTCAAACCACTGACCAGTATGATGTTAGCCAATTAGGCAAAGGCCGATAAGACCCTAATTGCCATTGGTCGGCATCATCCAAGCGAGGTGGCTGGAAACGGTCATCTCAAATGTTCGCGAAAGGAACACTTCTTTCAAACGTCGAGGAAGTAAGACAGATACTTCTCTTTCAAAAGTCGTTGAAGTAAGACGAATTCTTTTCACTAGATGAGTATGAGAGAAGAATTTTCTATTAGGAAAGTCAAGCCAGACAGTGCTACAGAATTCGTAAGTGGCGAGGAAGGTTTGTATTTCGTGAAGATAACTAGTCTTCCTGAGAGCTGTGCAGTCAAATGTTGTTTGTGCGTTACGAGTTGAACTGTAATTGTCGCACGAAGGCCGACCCTAACAGTGAACATTACATTCTAACATTACTAACTTTACTAACATTACTAACATTACATTCAGTAGGCTCGAGCCGGAGCGGAGAGAAAACTCGTTGTCGAAAGATGCTCGATTAGTTAATAATTGCGGAAACGTGTGCTGCACCCTAAAAAGAACGGCCAGATCGCCAGTACAAACCGCACGCTGCCAAGAAATGCCGTCTGTGAATACATTCAAGAAAGGAGAAGTCTATCAACGTTATAATTTGTCACGGATAATCCGAACGTGAGTGGAACTCGACTCTGTGCGCATTGGAGGTGGTATGAGAATTGGGGCACCGTGAGGAGGAGAGCTGCGTCAGGGGAACGCCGGGAGCCGTACGAGCCCACCGCCGGCACTGTCGCTTCAGTACGAGCTGGACGGATTGCTGCCTTCGCCCCGGAGCGAACCTGCAAGGCCATTGACCACGACCACGACCACGACCCCGACTCCGACTCCGACCCCGACCCCAGAGCACGGCGCCTGAAATAGAAGCGGAATCCGAGTTGCACGCCACCGAGATATGCATGACGAGAGGAGTACCGTGAAATTAACAAAACTGTTAGAAAGTTTGTTTTTCAGTTAGAATCAATGGAAATTTTCTTAAAATTTTTCTTGAAATTGTCTTGATTTGGATTTGATTTGGATTTGTCGGAACTGTTATCGTTGAGAAATGCTGTTGCTATTTTTCCTGTCGTTAAGCTCTGTTGTAGGAACAACGTAGTCCACCATATAACTTATAAGGAGCACAAACGACACGTTTTGTAGATGGTGAATGTACTAACCATTACTTTTGACAACTACACACACCATTTATAATTTTTTTAGAAATATAATTTTGATACATATCGACTTTGATCTGCATAATGCCTTTTAGAGGTAGAAAAGTCGATGTCATCATTTTGCTTAAATTCATCTTTTGCCACCATTTCTCTAAAATAATCGTCAACGTTCCACTGTACTGGGTCGTTTGGAGCTACATTTAATTAATTAATTCTTTCGAAACAAATATGGAAATAAATATTTCTACAAAAACATTCAAAAGTTCTCCTTATGAAATTTCGCATCTGCTAAAATGCGTCTGCTCCCAAAACTTTGATGCCCCAGCCTGCAGCCTACTCAGCTTGTTCGGTAATCTGGCATTGATCAAATCTGTCTGAGTAGGTTTTCTAAAAATTTTGGAAAGGTGTTAGAGTTTTTAATAGTAATGGTTAAATCAAGAAAATTCAAGAAATGGTTATGTTCAAATTGCATACAGAATTTTAATTTTGGGTGATTTAATAAAATCAAAGAATTGACTCAGTTGCCGAGAAGTTCGGTGGAAGTGGTTGATTCATAAGTCAAATTAGTCAAATTTAGTATGGGCAAGGAATATTTCGAAAATGTTCCTGATCAGGGGAGGTACGTCAAGCGCTACCTACACGATCCTGCATGTTCGTATCTAACAATGCGGAGAAGCATTTTAACAAATCTTTCCCGATTGTTTCAAGTGCCGCCGCCATAGGCTTCTTGGCTAATGCCGTTTTCTAAATTTGTCAGGATATATTATTGAATTTATGAATAGCTACAACGTAACTTGACATTTTTTAAAAATTTACCACGTACAACTTGTTTAACTATTCTGCTGACATACACTTCATTTTATGTACTGTCAAAATGTTTCGTGCCAGAGACGACCATGGTACTCAGTATCCATTTTCATAACGGAAAATTTTCTATCATCTTCTTTGCGTTTCTGGTGCAGTTCATTTCGATCTTCATACAGTTATTCCCGCATTTCTAATATTCATACTCTTTCTCCTTACAATGTTTCTTAAATTCAGCTTCAGAAAATTCGTAAATCTTAACCCCTTCTCCATTAAAATTCAGGCCTTGTAAATGTTTGCTTTGGGTATGGTGTTCGTATTAAATCAATACTGTCGAGGTTCTCCTAAACAAAACTCTAGCCTGTACAATTCTGAAATACTGATCGATCCCGCATGACCAAAATCTTAGAGATGAACCGGAGTCCTGTATAATAGTTATTTATGTATCAAGGGCGTTAAGTAGATGTTTTTGCCCCTCAGACGACTTCCAAACCCTCGGGCCACAGACCCTCGGGATTCGAAGTCGCCCTCGGGGCAAAAATATCTAGTAACGTCTGTGGTGTATACAAAACTTTGTTTTACTAGTTCGTGTCTGAATTAAACGAGAAATTGAAGCATTTTATAATTTTTCTTACGTCTAAAGTGAAAAGATGCATTGTATTGACGTCATTTGTCAATATGACGTCAGATAAACAAAACAGTGTGCATCTAATTACTATTGCGTAATCGTTGCTGGACTGATTTGTTCGTACAAAATGAAAGAATATTGTGAAGTTCCTGCGGAAATTCTCGCAAAAACTTACAAAACTATGGACAGTGGTTTCCAGTAAAATATCGAAAAATATAGTTTATGGTGTATTTGAGAGTTATATAGCAGTGTGAATAATAGTGTAAATTGCGTTGATGAACCGGTACTTTTAGGTTATTGGTTTATATTGCCAAAAGTTATTTAGAATATGTCATAACATCAAAAAACAACATTTCCAGGATGTTAGCCGATGTGCTTTATACAACATATTTCTACGAGTACTACTGCTACTCAAGCAACACATACTATGTCTCATAAGTCACAGTAAAATGTGTGACTGTGTGACAGTGACTGGTGGCAATTGTACATTCACGGGAACATTCCAAAATTGCAATTTTCATATCAGTTAAGCAAAGTAAGGTTTATAACGAGTTATTTCACTTATTGGAGCATTATGCTATTTATTTATTGTATTTGATTGCATCGTAACTTTAATAAATCGAATTCATAAAAATGTTGTATGTGATGTGTTGGTACTAGAGCGGGCCATAAAGTGTTCAAAAGGCCCGGGGGCATAAAGAATCAGAAAGGCCCCCAAGGGTATTAACAATACCGTTACGTGTTTTGTTTGAAGTCCGATATTTCGGGAGAATGTCGGAAGAGTATATCACACAACGGACCACGTATCCTGCCTTAACTCTTCTGCTTGGCCTCCCATCCCTATAACCGACTCTAATAACTCATAACTCATCCTCCAATGATATATTACGTAGAAGAATATCATTGGAAGTCTCGTAGAGGTCTAGAAGTATACTAGAAGATCGCCTGCAAACAGTGAAGATTCAGGGTAAAGAAATGTTGCCTCACATAGTCCTGAATATTGCAACCACTAAAAGAATTTATCAAACCCGTTGCCATTATACTTTACCAAATACCAAAATCTTATAGCAAACTATACTACACCAAAAACACCTTGCAATAAAAGTACTTGACGATAGGGAAGGAGAAAAAAGATTGAAACAATTAAAGCTTCATTATTTAGTAAATTGATCATTTTAGTATTTTTAACATTTAATAATTAATCGTAATTGGGTGACTTAATGTTAATTTCCACTGTTTTTGCTAATCATAGTTAAGAATATATTATTATAGAGATTTTGGAAAAACCCTTCATAGAGATTTTAGGAACATCCTTTAGAATAAGATAGTTGCAGCATGTTACATCTTTAGTAATTTGTTCAAAATGCCTGCATATTGGTTTGGCACTTGTTGCTTCTGGTGCTGCTTAGAGAATGAAAACATCCTGTTTTTTGATAATTCAAGAACTCCCCAATTGAGGTGAATGTGGTGTCATTACGACCGTTTAGAGTTATCTGGAAGAAAACCAGATAGTACAGTGGAAACGGAAGTCTCAGAAGAACGGGTGATGGATAATGTAGTAACAAGAGAGAGGGTTGACCTTCAAGTAAAGAGAAAACGATCTTTGACGATTTCGCTTCGACTACACCAGAACACCATACAATGTTATCGACACAGTATCTCAAACGAACTTTTGTGCTTGGGTTCTTTCTATCTACGTGCTGAGATCGAAAAGAAGAAATCGTTCCCTGCACTGAGTTTCCAAGGCAGTCATTTCAAAGAAACGATGTAACAGACAACGCACTGCATCTGATTCGGAAGAAATCTCCTCACGAATTCTTGGGGTCCGCACAAACAAGTACACCCTTGATGCTTTTCTCTTTACAAGATCTGTGATGCTCTACTCTTTACACGAGGAGACTCGTGCCTTCATGGTGGACGGCACAATAATTTATCATCATATTATATCCACACAGTCTTTTGTGGATATTATACCACCAACATTTCAAGAGGTGGATTCTAAAATTCACTAAGACATTTTTATTTCTGAGTTTTCCCTGATTATAAGTATTTGATGAATCTAACAAGATACAAATGGAAATAAAATATTTCCAAAAAGTACTTAGTCAAGAAGTTATTAAGCCGAAAAAAACTGATTTTCGCCAAATCATACTCGATCATGTATTTAAAGATAATAAAAACTCCACTGCTGAAAAAAAGCATTTTCTGACTTGGTGGGTCTTGGAATCCACGTCTTCAATTTTATGATTGAGTTTTTATTTTTAACATTTTGTTGATTTAATGGTGTTATCGACTGATATTAGTCCCGCTAGGGTAGTGAATGCTTGATCCCGGCAGGTGGCGTTGTTTCTCCCCCGCTGGATGGAGATCCGGCGCCAACCTACACGGCTTGTAAGGAGTTTTCCCATCCTGGTATCTTTTCCAGCGAGGAAGCGCCCTTCCGGGACAACCTCTTAGCTCCCGACAAGTGTGGCAGTGTAGTGCGTGTAAGAGTGTGTGTAAGGATAAGACAAGGAAATAGAAGGAAAGATCGCACACAATATTTGTTAGGTACTGTTTCGGCATTCGCCTGGTATAGTTAGGAGAAACCACGGAAAACTACGGATCAGAGTAGATTTCCGCTAGAATTCACTTCGAGACAAAGGCTGAATTCGATCTAGCGAGTATAACAGTGTCAAAAATCCTCCTACCGTCAGGACTCGAACACGAGTTTCTTGAAGTACCTACTTTAAAATTTCATTACCAATTCTTTTAGAACACTTACTAAAAGTCAATGTCACTTAACAGGGGCAAAACAGATACACGGGCTGTGCCAATAGCTGTGAAGCCAGTACTACTGTGCAGCTGTGATATTCTTCGTGGGGCAATCGGAGCTATAGGTTGTGACGTCTGTTGTGTGTCAACACGCGTCTGTAATATCTATACATTTTACAAACAAATGCAAACACTGAGACACTTCAAATTAAAAACCAAACTAAATGACAACGAAGTCATCGTCTCGAAAATTGAATTTGGTAATCGTGCACGTTTTCTGGATAAAAAAAACGTTATTACGTTGTTACATAAAGATCCCGAAATTTGAGTACTCTAATTGTACTTCAGAATTAAATTTCAGTATTTCCCAGACACGAAACATGACGAAAATCGGCAAGGATGTAGTGTCATGTTTCATAAACACGAACCAATGTTTTACCACAAACGTAGTATAGGCTGCAAAGAGAGGTTTTCTATTCAATAAAACTAACATCAAGGACAAATTGCTCTACGTTATTCAATAAATATATTGAGAGAGGATAGCATTATTTCATCATGCATTGAATTAAAATTAGAAGATTAATCCTTCTGCTCAGTGTAATTTAATCTCACTTCATCTTTTTATTAACAAAATATTTAATGTATTTGCCATAACAGTACACTATGAAAGGTTTTTTATTTTTTTTATTTAGTCAAAAAACAGTCAAAAACTGTATGTGACGTATGGGGGAGAAAATCATCTGCGCATGCTTTCTTGAGTTTCAGAGTCCCTTCCCAACAATTTATCCATTAATAGTTGAAATATGAAATATAATAATAATAATAATAATAATAATAATAATAATAATAATAATAAACAAATTTAAAAAAGCGAGGGATTAACATTTCAAAAACTAGATATTTTCGTTGCAAAATTATAGAAAACTTATTTTTAACAGTAAAGGAAGAAACATTTGAATTTTCTGTATTGTTTACAAAATAGAAACTCACCCTAAGCTCTACTACCACTACAAGCAAAAGGAAAGTTCAACAAAACGTGCGCATAGTGAAGCTTCATTTACGTCCAGAAGCAAATCAAGGGCCATCTCAACATTTGCTCAATGGATCAGGGAAACTGGACAAAAACCCGATCGAGATGGGGGTAATTGATCCGGAAGTACATTATTTGTTACAGGCATATTGATTTTTTTTAAATTATACAATGCAAATGTAAACTAATCCATTATACTATATCTTGTTTTTGTTAAAGTAAACATTATTTTTCTTTTTGACGATCAGTATAGTCTCTAATTGTATAGAAACAGTTTTGCACCAGAAAAGATTTTACTTTTAACTTAAATTTGTGTACCAATTTTAATTGTTTAATTTCATCTGGCAATGTGTTGTAAAGTGACATACATGTATTGTATGTGGATTTCTTGTAGTGAGCTGTTGATACTGACACTTGATGAACATGATTTCTACGTCGAGTGTTGTAACTATAAATATCAGTATTACATGAAAATAAGTTCCCACCGTTAAGTAAGTCAGTTTTGACAAATACTCATAAATAAATAGGCAAATGCAATGGTAAGATTCCAAGCTCAATGAAAAGAGGCTTGCACGGATCACGTGGATAGGATTTTTTCAGTATTCGGATAATTTTCTTTTGCAATCTAATTGATTTTATCTAAAGATTTTGATTTCCTGAAACCGTGTTGTGAGTCTGAAAATGCTTCGTTTTTCCTGAGAAAGGTTTCCATTCGCGTATAGAAAAGCCTCTCTAATATTTTTGAGAAAACTGACAAAAGAGAAATTCGCCTGTAATTTTGAATTTCGTTTTTGTTCCCTTTTTTAAAAAGTGGCTTAATTTTTGCTGTTTTGAAAGTATCTGAAAATATTCCTGTGCACAAGGAAGCATTGAAAATGTGAGTTAATGGGTGTATAAGTGGCCGGTGCACACGTTTTTAATAAACAAACCGGAAATTTATCTAAACCTGATAAATATTTATTTTTTAATTTACTGACTATTCTGAGGATTTCGTTAGAAGAAGTTTCGTATATAAACATCGTGCCGAAATTTTTTTGGGAAGCATATGATGTTGAATTTTGTGGTTTTAGTCCCTTCGTGAACCAATTCTAAAAGTGTTGGTTGAAGAGATTGCAACTTTTTGGTTTTTTTCCGCTAAATTTTGCTTATTGCAATGCTAGCATAGTGTTAAAATTGTATCTTGTTTCTCTTTCATTATCCTTTAAAACCTTGGGGAACCCCAGTAGCAATTTTGCTTGGATTAGAACAGTGGCCTTCGATTGACACTGAAAAAGTTGTATTTGTGATATAGCTAAGGATAACAAATAATAGATATTTGGGAGTACCTACTGAAATTAATTTAAAATAGAGAGTTGGATGCCATATTCGGTCGAATGCTCGCGAGATGTCCACAAATGCAGCTATGGAATGTTGTCCCTTCTGGAATGCAGTGTCAATGTGTTCCGTAAGCTTTAGTAGTTGGTGAGTGGTAGAGTATTGTGATTTGAAGCCGAACTGATGCTGTGGTATACTGTTGGTTTTCTTGATATATTTGTTCAATATGATGAGTATTAATTTCTCTAAAATTTTTGACATTATAGGTAGGAGGCTGATAGGTCTGTAATTTTCTGCTTTTGAGTGATTCTTGTTTGGTTTAGCTATTGGGTGAATGACTGAGTGTTTCCATATTTGAGAAAAATACTCTGTTCTCAATATAGAATTGTAAATATTATTTAAGGCAATGGCGTTCTCTGGTAGATTTTTTAAAATGATTGTTTTGATCCGATCGTGGCCTGGTGCTTTTTTATTTGGCATATCCTTTATTATTGTTCTTATTTCTTTAGGGGATAAGAATAGTATTGGGTGGGGAACATTATATAGGGGAGCATTGAAAATTTTAAGAATTTCATCGTGTTTAGGATCTTTAGGAGAATTATTGGGGGTAAATGTGTCAACAAAGTGGGAGGCTACTACGTCAGCTTTGTCCCTTAGGGAGTATTTTCTACCATCACTAGTTGCTAAAGGGGGAATACTTGTTATTTTTTAAAGAGTTTCTTGGTATATTGCCATAGTGAGTAGTTTTTAGTACTTAAGTTATTGATAGAGAAATTGTATTGTTCTTGTTTAATGTATTGATAACATTTTGACAAATATTTTTTAACAGATTTAGTTCGTTTTTTAAAGAAGGAATTCTTAATGAATTCCAAAATCGTCTTGTTTTATTTTTATACGGATTAAGTTAGTTGCGGAGCGGTTTATGTAATATTTTGTTAATATCTAAGAAGTTTTCAATATGACTGTTGTTAATTGTACTGATTATTATGTTTTAAGGGGTTGGTTTTTTTATTGTAAAGAATTGATATTTAAATTCCTGTTGAGTAATTCCAATTAATGTTGTAAGTATTTAAGGTGAGTGAGGGAGATGGGGAGGTTTTTCTACGCAAGTTGATATTATTACTAGTAAATGATCTGCTTTTAGTTCATGATACGTTGTAAATATGAATTGTGTTTTAATATTTGTGACTGCTATGACAAGTATGTCTGGACTTTTGTTTGAATCATATGGGAAGTAAGTGGGTTCGGTTGGGGCTAATATATTGAGATTTGGGTTCCTTTTTATGTTGTATAAGTATTTGCCAGCGAGATTCATAGACCGACATCCCCATGAGGTGTGAAGAAGTTGCTGTTATTGATTTTTATATTTGGAGGTTTATATGCAGTCACTATTGTTAATGTCTTGTTATTATTATACTTTACATTTATTCCTGCTTTATCGAGACCGGGCGTCAGTGGTAGAAAAATCTGGTTATTATGGTGTATGGTCTGGTATTATGACCTCTTCTTTCGAGTTTTGTCTGTCTTCTTTGATGGTTTTGTATCCCTGTAGAAAAAAAGGGGATTCTGGGTTGAGATGCGATTCTGTCATGCTATATCAATTCCATTAGCATGTAGGAAGTGATGTAATTCGGCTTTTTTGTTGATACTGCCGTTGGCATTCCAGTTTAATATAATTAAATCGTTAAGGTGATCATAATTGTTGTTTAATGACATGGCAATTGAGTGTTGGATATTCTGTATAATTGTTGGTTTTAAACTGAGTAATGTTTTGTATGAATGAATTACCAAATATTGAAGTTGTAGTTTCTATTTGCGTGTTGGTTGTTATATTGTTGCTGTTGATGCTTATTTGTGTTTGTTGCGTTTCGTTGATGGTTGGTATTTGTCGCCTTTGAGAAGTTAGGTATGTTGTTGGATGGAAGTATTGGAAAATTTGTTATATTGAATTGCGGGGGAATAGGATTGTCCGTATGTCTGCCATTTGCATTATTTCTTTTACTTTCCAACATTTTTCGATAATACGAATATTCCACTGATCTGAGGTCAGCCCAGTCAGCTCTAGACAAAGTTTACAAGTTGGGGTGAGGGAGTTCTTTTGTTCAGTTTGCTGATTGGTGATCACTTGCACAAAACACACACGATATTGTATTATTACAGTTGTTTTTACTGTGTCCAAAGTCTAAACACCGGTACTATTGAAGAGGGCATTTGCACTTCTTTCTTCTTTCTGTTTTCACTATGTTATTACGTATATGATTTATTTCTAGAACATCCTCGGTTTTGTGAGTTCCATCAAAGTCTACTGCCACTACTGGGATCGGGGGAATTATTTTTGTATAGTCGAGTAACTTTTGTAGCAGAATTGAATTTTCTATTGATTTCAGCTAAGATTTTATTTTGTCATTTAAGGGTGAATATTTTTTATCACTATTGAGAATTTTTTACTAATTTTATCCAAATACGTGTGAAATTGTTTTTTGGTGGCCAGAAAATATTTAACTGCTTTTCGGAAGTCGGTCACTGACTGGATACGAATTGGAATGGAAATTGGATACGAATCTTGCATGAGACGTTAGTTTTTATTTCATTCACGAAGGTAACTTGATTTTAAAAATTTGTAACAAAAATAGGTGGGATTTTATGTTCTTTATTTAGATCCTCTGGGATCTCTTCGTTTAACCAACTAAATCTGTTTTTCATTTCTACATTGTACTGGCTTTGTAAGTTCGACCCTGGTGAAGACTGTCTGTGGTTATACGTTTTAAGTCTCTGTTATCACTATCTTTAGCGCTGGCTCGCTTTCCTTGCGACATTGCCTTGTTCTGATGCAGTTGGGTTGAAGCAGCAGTCTGTAGTGACTGCATGTGTTCTTCGGGCTGGCCTGATGATCTGGTCCCGAATTGATTGTTGTTGCTTGCATTTTGGAACAGAATGTGGAACGGAATGGTACGGAATGTCGGTGTATTCCATGCTGTCCGAGAAGTTCACTTTGCCTCCGACGGGAAGCACATCAGATGAACCTTCCAAATTATATAAGGAATTTACTGACCATTCGCCCTGTGCTGGATAAATCATTATTGTTCATTCAACTACTAAAGCACTAGTAGTGAATATATGCAACTACTAAATACTGTTTCGTACACTGTCACCACTATTTCCTAAAGCTAGCGATGTTGAATTACAATTTCACACTAAACGATTCTAGCTGCTGGTAGTGGAGCGACTGCTCTGGCTCGCAGCTGAAGCGAGAATGTTTTAATACTTTGAGCAAATCCCACGAATTAGAACCTGCCATTCTCTCGCTGGCCGTCGTACTGTGCGGATCGCTCCGCACCGTGCAGTTCAACTAGCGCCGACCAGCGAAGTTTCTTTACTGTCGTTCCTGCGCCGACCGCAGAGGTACTCGCATTACTGCGCGACGAACAGTCAGTTTATCAATTATTGTTTAGCCCGACTCATTCAGTGCAGTGTTTTTTCCACTCGTTCTCAAACGTTTTTGTAGTGCTCAAATCCAAGCCCCCTAGGGGATTATCCCATCCCAAATATCTCTGCAGTGCATCAACATCAACTCCATCAGAACTCAGTCGTCAGTAGCAACATGCAAGCTCTAAGGTCAGACCCGAGGAAACGCAGTCTCGGCAACCTCCAGGTAACCGGCGCCAAACGCAAGGCTAATTTTCTCCCCAGCATAAGGAAGCTTCCAACAAAGAACAGATTTGCTCCGCTCGGGCATCAGACGGATGATGACTGCGAGGAAAATCTCCAAATTTCGTGTCACCCAAAAGAATCTATGATCAAAACGCCACATATTCTCAATCCAATAGACGATTTCAGAAAAACTATTCACTCTCTCGATCAGATAAAGTGTCAATATCGCACGTTCAAAGACCCATCATCCTACACCTTTTGTGCAATTATTCGTGGAGTGCCGATCTATTACGAAGAAGGTGACATTACTGAAGAACTTAGCAAGGCAAATATTTAGAACGTCAAAGTAACCCGCTTGTTAAAATTTGATAAATTTCCCATGCTGTTGTGTGCAGTTTTAGTGATGACAGATCAACCTTTGAAAAACCATTTAGGATCAATAAACTTTTCAGTGCCATGGTTTCAGTTGAACTCAGACGTCGTAATTCATTTATTGTGAGATGTAAAAGATGTCAGAACTTCGGACACACTAAAAATTATTGTAAGAAAACTTCAAAATGTGTTAGATGCGCTAACTCCCATGAACCGGGTAAATGCAACTTAAACTCCCAACGTAATCCCACTTGCGTAAATTATAACCAAACTCATCTAGAATTATCACGCAAATGTGAATATTTGCAAAAAAGACAAGAAGCATTCATGCAAAGTTCAACTATCTTTATTCACAGGCAGTTAACAATTTCCCTCGCCCTACCCCTCCCCTCTCCTCCTACCTTCACGCCCCCCCTTCACGGTAGTGCCAACTATCGTCAGTCTAGAAACCCCCCTCAACAATACCTTCCTCCTCCGCTCCCTCGAAACCTTTCCCCTCCTCCTCCTCAACAATAAACAGTTCCAACTTATCCACAACACCTATCAACAAACTCTGCACACCCACTCCCCCCTTCCCCCACAGCACCTCCATACATCCTGATATAATCTCAGAATAAACCAAGTAATTAAAGCCATCATTCCCATAATCAACAGCCAAATCCAAATAGCTCTTGCGTCGCATCCATATTTCTCAGATCAGTAATACTCAAAGCAATCAAAAACATGTCTCAAAAAAAATAAATTTCTCTCGCTCTCCTATACTGGAATATAAACGGAATCATCCCCAAAATCAATTTTATAAAATATCTTTTAAATAATTATATTATAGATATTGCTTTCATAACAAAAACGCACCTTACATCCTAAGATAAGGTAACTGTACCGGGTTACTTGACTAACAGATCCCACAGACCTTCTCGAACTGCAGAAGGAAGAGTAGCAATTTTCACTAAAAAACTGATTCGACACAATTCTCTGCCGCCGTATATCACCCCAGGACTTGAAAATATATCAATAGCGCTACATCAGTCGCACGGTACGCCAAACACATTAATTGCTGTGTGTAAGCCTCCTAATATCCCCCTGAAACCAACTCTTCACACTGTATTTTCAAATCCAACTACTACCATAGCTATAGGCGACTTCAACGCCAAACATATGGCATGGGGATGCAGAACATGCTCTCCGAATGGAAATTTTTTACTCAGATATGCTATCAAGAATACTTTAATTATTCCAACTGAACCCTCGCATTATCCGTATCCTCGCCGCATCCTTCCGAATATCCTAGATATTGCAGTTAGCAAACATTTTACGAAATCTTTATTCCAATTTGTTCTAACAGAATCAAATTTACATCACTGCCCGGTGTTTCTCTCCTGTGATCGTAATCTCATAACTAATCTCCCCCAAATAACATATAGATAAGAGTATCAATTGGAAACTATTCTAAGTTTCTTTATTCATCTATCCCCTGATCACATTTCTTAAAAACCCCAGATCAAATCAACTCAGCAATTTGTTTCTTTGGCAACACCCTCGGCACTGCAATAAATGCGGCTACTCCAAATTACAACCACTAGAGACACCCCCCCACAAAGTCCCCTTCCACCATTCTGAATTTTATTAGACAAAAGCGATATATAAGACAATGGCGTACACTCTGGCTACCTAAATCAAAAACCGCTTTAAATCAGACAACGCATAAGGTTCACGAAGAGTTAAATAAGTTTTTCTATCAAAACTTCCAAAAACTACTTCTAAACACTGATAAAACTCCAATACTTTGTGGAAACTCTGTCGTCATTCCTCCCACCGCAATCAAGCAATCCTCCCATTATCCGCCAATTCTGAAATTGCATACACGGAAGCAGATAAATTAGAAATACTTGCCAACCATTTCAAAGACGCTTTTTATCCCAATATTTCTACAGATCTGAATTTCCAAAATTTTGTAGAGGAGTTTTTAAGATCCATATACCATACTGATCCATTACCAATTATATCTCTCCCTCTAATGTGAAACAAATAATTTAGAATACAGAAAACAAATCTCCAGGAATAGACTTTATCCCCAACATACTTCTAAAATATTTACCTTATTCCATTGCTTACTTAAATGCCATCTTCAACAGCTGCCTCAGATTAGGCTATTTCCCGGCAAGCTGGCAAAACTTATTGTAATTCCAATATTAAAACCTAAAAACACTCTGAAACATACCTCTAGGTACACACCCATAAGCCTTTTACCTACCCTGTCTAAAATCTTCGAGAAATTAATTCCTCTTTATTCGACCACCCACAAGGTTCTCAGAGTAGTAGAAACCATATGACAAGCATTTCAAAATAAGAAATATTGCTCTGCAGTCTTTTTAAACTGCTAGTGCCTTTGACAAAGTCTGGCACACAGGTCTGCAGGGTTAAGGAACTACGGCACTCCCGATTATCTTGTCAAAATCATCAGCAACTTTCTCGAAAATAGCTTTTCGGTGCGAATAAATTCCTATCTCTCTCTCTCTCTCTCTCCGCCCCTAAGATAATTCAGGCAGGGGTACCTCATGGTTTACCTCTCTCCCCGACCCTCTTCAATTCGTTCACAGCAGATGTACCATGTACCACAACCTGTTCCGGGGCTTTATATGCAAATGACAGTTCGATATTCTCTACACACCATATTCTTTCTGTAGCAATCAACTATTTGCAATCAGCCATCAACACTTTCTCTGACTGGGCAGCAAAATGGCGCCTGCACTTAATCGCAGCAAATCTAGACACTGGTCTCACGTGGAAACCGCACATTAGCTATCGGCTGAACAAAACTTATGCTGCATTCTTCAACCTATATCCTCTTATAAACCGTAAATTGGCGCTCCAAACTGACATAACCCAGCATATTTATCAAACTGCATTAAAACCATCACTAACATATGCCTGTCCTGTGTGGGGCGGTGTTGCACAAACAAACCTTAAAATAATGCAAGTTTTTCAAAATAAAATCCTCCGAACGTCGGTTAACGCTCCATGGTATGTATCTAATAAATAGCTCCACAGAGCATTGAAAATCGATACTAAGCACATCTCGCATCATTATTAAAATAATTCTCACCAACCTAAACCTAGTTCCCGGTGCCAGACTCTACCACCAGGAAAATCCAGTAATGGTCCAATCAGAATCAAATCACGCCTTCCCAAATATCAATTCAGACCTCCGTAACCATTATAAGCACGTAATTCTAAGTTCACTCCGATTCCCTTTCCCACTCCCATAACACCACTGCCCTGTGCAAAAGTCCTTATAAATGAGGTTTCCAGAGGGGACTCCATCTCACTGATAACATTGGGTTAAATTTGTTAAATTTGCAAGTACCTCGCTGATTTTCAGTTAATATTGTATTTTGTTTAGTGTTTGTATTCAATTTCAGACCTGTAAGTTGATTTATCCACTGCCCAGGTACAATAATAAAATAATAGAACCTCTGTGAATAAGGACAATGTGTAACAATAATTCTTGAGTAGCATCGGCGTGCACAACCTAAAACAAGGAGGGTAGCTACATTTCTGAGCTCCTTCGGGCCCCTGCCCCATTAAACGCTTTTTAACGTATGATATTTCTCTAGTAAATAAAATGTACAAGGAGGGTGAAACTATCGTAAGTTATATTACAGCACTTCGAGTGATATTTAGTGTGACTATTTCATGAATTAAGATATTACGTGAATCGAATGAATAATTAAAATCACAGGGATTACGAAAAAGAGAGATATTACGCAAAATTTGTACCGGAATATGTGAAACTTCCATTCAGCTCCCACTTATCACTGCTACCTTATAATCAAGTAAAATATGAATAACAATTTAAAGCAGAAAATGATTTCAAATATGTTTCGATTTTATGGTAATAAAACTTTCAAAAACGAATTACTCGTTAATGTATTTTTTGGAATAATTTGGGTTGTAGCGTTCCACATAGTTTTTATAGCATGTTCTTTGTATTCTTCACCATCTTAATCTTCGCATATTAATTGCCAAAAATGTGTGTAAATTCATTTGTAGTTTGTGATGTCCATTTGTATTTTCTTTCTTCACAAAATTCTTGAAATTGCTTCCACACAGTTTCTCTGTTTCTTTTGCTGTTTTTCGGCTCTGAATCTTTAATAATAGATTCTATTTCAGAGTTTTAAATATTTCCAAAACGACACATTTCAATATTATATTGATGCTCACAAGCTACTGTGGACTTAAAACAATTGTTATCTTTATCTTTAAAAGGTAAGCAAAGTGATTACAGCGGAGTGCAAAAGGTAAACAAAATGATAATCATACGGGATAGACATCTGTGATTGGTTGAATTTGAATAGATTCTTGCCGAGCATTGGTTACTAACGACATGGACAGATAGAGTGAAATAGTCACATTAATAATACAATTAATAATTACAATTTATTTTCTGTGGAACCACTTTCAATGCCATCAATGTTAGCAGATGATTTGGAGAGCTTCTTCCCCAAATGTGGCATTTTCACCATATGTCAGCTTAATAAAGGCGAAAACTAGTAATTGATTATATCTAATGAAATTAAGTGTTTTATTCCGTTGGGCTATGGATCCCCTTTGGAAATATGCAAGGAGATATGCCTGTATTGAGTAGTGTTTGAATAAGAAAAACAATGCAAATAATTTTATTTGTGATTTCATTTATAGTTAATTTCTGTGTATTTACGGACCTGAAACAAAACACGCAACGGTATTGTTAATACCCTTCCGGGCCTTTCTGATTTGTATGCCCTCAGGCCTTTCAATTCTTTATGGCCCGCTCTAATACCAACACAACATATAAAACATTTTTATGAATTCGATTTATTAAAGTTAAGATGCGAGAAAATACAATAAATAAAAGTCATAATGCTCAAATAAGTAAAATAGCTCGTTATAAACCTTATTTTGCTTAATTGATGTGAAAATTGCAATTTTCAAATGCTCCCATGAATTTATAATTGCACTCATTCACTTACATTTCACTGTTACGTATAACCTTTTTGGTTTCTCGTATACGTACTATATACGGAGTAATATACGTAGTATAGAGATAGTTATGTATTGCTGCGCGAAAAAACGGCGGATTTTCGGCGGAAAAAATTCATTGCCGGGCTCTGGTGGCAAAAAGTGCATAAAACCAGTTGCTAAATTAAGAGAAAAAATCCTCTAACACGTGGTGTAGCCAGAATCCCTATTTTGTGGGCCCTTGATGCCGAAAAATCAATTGGAAGCAAAACGTCCGTCCGTCCGTCTTATCTACCCATCTGTACATCCGTCCGTCTGTGAACATTCCTAGCGCCTAAACCATTCGTACGATCTTCTCCAAATTGAAGAATCCCCTGTCCATCTGGCTCTAGTTGAAGCTTTGAAAAACATTCTATACACTTTGGGGGTACTTTAAATGAAGTCCCCCGGACATTTTCAAAATTTTCTCAAAAACGGCTCAAATTTTTTTCTTTAAATTTCTTGTCAGAATAGAGCAAAATAGATTTATAAAGGTGGCATAGGTCAGAATTTCACGGTTAACTCTAAATTTTCGAAAATTGCAAAAGTTTGATTTTTTTCGACGTCTCCCTAAAACTACAAAATTGAAGACATGGATTTTTCCTTCAAATTCAATTTTTTGTGCATAAATAGTTCTTTCGATTAGGTCATGTAGATTTTTTTGGAAATTTTAGTAGTTTTCGTGCAATAGTGCATGCAATATTTGCAATTTTAAAAAATAACAAAAATAATATTTTCTCATAAACGGCGCCATATTTTTCTTCAAAGTTCTGGTAAGGTTAGTGCCAAACAAACCCTATGCCCTGACATATACGCCATACTGCTGTTGAAATGCTATTCAAAATTGAAACGCTATTCAAAAATTTAAAAATCAATTTTGTTGACTTATTTCGCACGTCTGTAAATTTTACATTAAAGGCGGTTTCTTCTCATTTACTTATATTTATGAGCACATGTAGTTTGAATAATGTCAAATAAAGTTTCTCGAAAACTCAACAGTTTTCTGTAAAAATGAGCACAAAATTCGGCAATTTTGGAAAAACTCAAACGCCATTTTCTCAAAAATTGCTCCAGTTTTTTTCTTCAAATTCTTCCAATAGATACAAATAATTGCACTGTTTGTTATGACGTAAAGTTCGTTTTGGTGTATTTATATGTTTTTTCAAAAATATACAAAAATGTAATTTTTTTGAAATACCTCTCACGCCATTAATATGAACATTTCCATCAATTTGTCTGCATTATTACATTTGTAAGTAGATGTATGAACATTTCCATCAATTTGTCTGCATTATTACATTTGTAAGTGATGTGAAAAAGAGCTTAAATTTCTCATTTACAGTAATGCCTAATCGCCAGTTTCTTAAAAACGACTACGAATTTATTCAATGAAAACTTCTATTTAGGACGAATTTTTACTCTTCTTGGATATTCTTGAAGTAATGATTCAGTTGTACTACTAGGAAAGCAAAAAGTTGAGAAATTTGTCAAAAGTATACTTTGGGCGATAGATGGCAGTTGGCCAGCGAATTGAGCACGACCTCACCAAGAAAATTAGAAAAAATTGGTAGAAAAATTTGGAGAAAGTCTGTGTCATTCTGTTGCACCTCTAGTTTAGAGACAGATATTCTTCTTGAGTAGCAGTACTAGTAATAGTAATCAGATGTAAAATGCGGCACATTGACTAACATCCTTGAAATGTTATTTTATGGTTGGCATACTCGAAATAACTTTTGGGTATATAAACAAATAACCTAAAAAACTTTCATCAACGCAATTTATACTGTTGTTCACACTGTTATATAACTTAAAAATACCCATAAACGTATTTATATATTTCTCTATATTTTACTGGAGACCACTGTCCGTATTTTTGTTAGCTTTTGCGAGAATTTCAGCAGAAACTTCGCAATATTTTTTGCATTTTGTACGAACAAATCAGTCCAATAATGATTATGCAATAGTAATTAGACACACATTCTGTTTTGTTTATCTGACCTCTTGACAAATGAGTATTACAATGTATCTTTTCACTTTAGATGCAAGAAAAATAATAAAAGGTTTCGAATTCTCGTTTGGTTCAGCAACGAACTAGTAAGTCATAAACTGTTTGCACGCATCACGGGCGTTACTAGATGTTTTTGCCCCTCAGGCGACTTCCAACCCCTGGGGTCAGAGGTCCTCGGGTTTGGCAGTCGCTTTCGGGGCAAAAACATCTACTTAACGCCCTTGCTACATAAATAACAATTAGAGGCATATAACAATCCTTATCATAATTTAAAATATTGATATCATAGGACATAACGATACTACAAACGAGAGTAGAGAGTTGCACACTCGAACGTTAAAGCAATCGAAAGCAGTATCGATATCAATAATTGGTGAAATTGAGAATGAGGTTTTGCACGTTTAGGTCGAAATGTATAAGTCGCATTGGAAGAAGTTACAAATTGTGGCAACAGAGAGTGCTGTTTAAGTGAAATTATCATCAGCTGCTCTGTGCTGTAATTTTATTTGGGATCTTGTAAATTTTCTTTACTTGATTATACAACATTTGGTAATAAATAAAATTAGTATTAAAATTTGTTTTCAGATCTCACATATTTCATATTAATACTAGTATTATATAAAATATGTAAAACATTAACGAAGTACATATGAGGATTTAAATATGAAATGTATTTGCAACGAAAGGAACAAGAGTAGAAAGAATGTGAGAAATACAAATTTTCCTTCCACAATTAATTTTGTTAACCAATGTATTCCATATTTCAGTAATATTTCAGACTGATATAATACTTTCTTCACACAAATAATGTGCCAAGTTGATTGACGTAACCTACACCGTGATATAATGATACACTGACAAACTACATATGTTAAGATCCACACAATGTATTATGAGAAGACTCACTTTCATTGAATACAGGATTCAAAATCCCATTGACCCTATTGCATTCATGGTAGCCTTCAAAATTACAACGTACTATTAGTGTTCTGGAATTAAAAAACCTAAATTTAGAATACCCGTATGGAAGTAAATTACAGAAACCCTCAGAGGCATTCAGATTTAATGATACATTAATACTAGAGATGTGCTTCGCAGTTCATGGGTGTGGTTAAAGTCACGTAATTCAAACGTTTGGTAAATTTGTAAGCAAGTGAAGAAATATAATGCAATTAACTATACTGAAAAAAAATCTTCCTACGAATACCGACTTATTGTCATTTGATCCCCTGACTAGAAATGTCACAATTCCTTTACTTTTTTATTTCATTTCATTTTTAATGATATTTCTTCTCCTCCGGTAATAATTAACTTTGACCTAACCAATGAATTCACTTGTAAACACTTTACAGACTTTCACTGATACTGTGCCTATTTCTTGTGAAGCCTTCACTACGTTTACAGTGTGAACAACTGACGATGCTTTCGGGCAATGAAAAATTTTGAGGCTGGCAGTAGCACTAATGAAACTTTAATCAAATCAATTGACAAAAACCAAGAGACAGTGCGATAATTACACCATAGAAATAGAGTTAGCAGCACACACTGCTGCCAGAGCCGAGAACAAATTCCATATAAAATTTCCGAATGCTCAATTACCACGCGACATACGTCGCCCGCTACATTCGGCGAAAGAGCACGGGTGACAGGGCCGTTAACACTTCGAGTTCCATTTCGAGTTGGCGCATGCGCAGAGACTCAAAAATGCAGTCAATTGCTGCCCGCTAAAGCATGCGCAAACTCTCTAATATAGACAAAAAAATAGTACTTTTTTTGTTATTGGCTTCGGCATCAAATGCACCAATTAAAGTATCGCAAATTCTCTTCCTGGAGATATTTCAGAAGCGATATGTAGGTGACTCAGCCAGTTCGCAAGAGCTGCTGTGTTTGTTTGGGACGGTCGCGAGTTTCCTGCAGTCGGAGACGCTATCAAATTTCCCCCCCCCCCCGCCGGGGGTCCTGTTATCCTTCCTCCGTCTCCACCTACTCCGAGTCCCCTCCTCCTTTTTCCCCGTGCTCGCTTATTTTCCGAAGGCCGGCGTCCATACTTGTTTTTTTTCTTTTTTCACATTTTGTTTTCATTTTTTATTTCCTTCCTTTTTATTCTTTTTTTTTTTTTCCTTTTTACGGGAATACTCGACCGCAATGAAAGGTAATACTATTGTTTGTTTGTGGATCTTGTAAGTTGTTCGTTTCCACCCAGCGTTCGAAATAGATCGGGCGTTTCTGATCGGGTGAAGTCAGAGTTTCTTCATACCGTTCCGGGAATAACATAGGCTAAGTGACCGTGATATCGCTGGTAATTTTTAAAATAGCTTGAATTTAGAGAAAATATTTAATTGTTTTGCGGGTTACATTCCAATAGGCGCTACTTTTTCTGCGATAATTTTATAGCTCTTTACATTTCTCTGTATTTTAATTAATAGTCACTCACTTTATTACAGAGTTACTTTATCGTTCTGGTGATAATTTTTATTCAATTTATTTTTATATAAAATTATTAAATCAAAATGTATCCATGCGTTAAATCATTTTGTCCGTTATTAATAGTAGAACCACAAGTATTATCTTGTAAGAGAATATTTAATTCTATTTATAATGAAGAAGACACAGAAGGTCTATATTCTTATACCTAAAACTAATATTATAATTATAAATATAAGTAAAATTACTACCTAACAACGTTTATTACTACCTAACCTAACGAACGTTTCGAACAAAAAGCATGATGTGTTAGCCCATTGAAAGGGTCGAATATGTAGCAGAATTGTTATCTATCATGTATAAGCAGGAAGGCCAAGTAAATTCTATCCAGGAGGGGTGAGTTGATAGAGAAAAACATAGAAAGCGTTAATTGTGGTGGCTAAAGCTGCAGTAATGTCCATTCCGGAGGCTTACCGAAGGCAGTTAAAAATAGAAGTAGAATCGGTTGGAACAGCGTATGTACTCTCTGGGGGTTTGGAAACCCGGTAGTCTCATTCAAGAGGTTACGCTTCCATTGAGCGGAGATAAAAAAGGCTGGCAAAAGGTTTGGCTCCTTCCAGGAAGGTCTCGAAGTGTAGTCATATTGGAAACAAGGATGGAATAACGAAGGGATAGCGAAGGTAGTTAAACATAGTTGTAGAATCGGTTGTCAATAGCATTGAATTCCCCGAAGACGGATCGAAGAAGAATTAGTTCCGGTTGTTCATCTTAGGGAGGCTAAAGTGCTAATCAATCAGTAATCCTTCCAGAAGGGTCGGCGATGGTAGATATAAATGGCAGGATAGATTGATTGATTACTGCGTGATTTAGGACAAGTCACTGCTTTTGTTAGTACTCAATATCATGGAGTCAAGTTGCGATCGTGATTAAGCAAATGGCAGCTGGAGAAAAAGGGGAGGGAACAAAAAGCTAGTCCAGGCTCACAGGAATAGGAAACTAACTAGTGAGAGTTAGAGCGTAGACTTACGCAGCCGGAGTCGGTAGCTACTTGGCTGAAGAAACGTTGCAAAATCACCATTTAAAAATAATTATTGTAAAAAAATTAATAATGAAAATGATTCACGTTTTATTCTAACTCTAAAATTTTCATTAGCACTTACGTAGAAGGAAACTACATTTTCTTTGAATTTTATTGCTTATGGCCATCCGGAATGAGGACTACAAATTTATTTTACTGGCGATAGTGTTTACGAAATGCTATTGTAGACTCCCTTTTGAATCTTGAAATGGTAACAGCGAAAACTGAATTATAGATTTCGTTTTTCACACATGTATAATCGCCAGAAGGGAAGAGAGAACAAGAAGGAACTGAGATGGGTATATCATGGGCAGCTCTGTCTTCCAAAAAGATCAGAAGCCATATATAAACATAGGATGAAGATGAGAATTATCGTGAACGAACAAATGTAAGTTCTGACAAATGAAAAATATCAAAAATCTGGATTGGTATCATCTTCTTTTCCCTTTTAGATATTTAGTTTATCTGACACATGCGGAGCTTCCGCGTCCACAGAGACAATACACGACCGTATCTTCACGTTCTTCAAGCTTGCAGATATGATTTCAACTTGATAGAGTTCGGTGCCAGGAGGGGAAAAGAGAGTCACAAATAAGGCAAAATGCCAAAAATAGGAATTAGAAGCAAAATAGGCAAAATGAAATTCTACTAAAATAACTCCAGAAGTACATTTAAGTGATTATTTTTAAGACATAAAATCGTAACTATAATAAAAAGGCATTTTGCCAAACTTCCGATCTCTAGTCATGAGTAACACTACTAGTTTCCCTTTTGTATTTTATTAACTTAGGATTTTCCGATCTAATTCTATATTTGGAAGTAGTTTACATGCCATAATAATAAACATAAAAAATTTTAAAAATACGTCTTGTTCACTTTTGGTCATTTTTTAATTTTTTTTTTTTGGAAAATAATTATATTTTTAAGCCCCCACCCACAGAGACTGGTTCAGCTTTTCAAAACGCTTGTGCGCTGAAAGGGGAAAAAATGAATTCCATTTCTTCGTCCATTACATATTCAAAATCTCCCAAATAGGAGAGGGATATCTCGGAGAGGGATATCCCTTGTTTGGTAATTTCATAATGGCAGACAATGTCAGACATATTATCGTAAATTTTTACAAGTAACTTCCGTTTTCTAATGTGCGTAATAGACAAATAATTTTGAAAAAATAACAAAATTTAACTTTATGAAGCAAAATCTTTAAAAAAAAAAATACACGCTTATGCCCGTAACAGTATTCAATTTGCCTTTAATATTTTTCCGTTTTTATCTAAATCGATCTCACTAACGTATCCTCTCGCTCTGCCTGGAGGAGGGAAAATGGAAGAGAGGACTGAAATCAGCTGCTCTTGATCTGTCACCGAGCCGTGACCGCGCCCGGGGCCTTGTCCGCTTCTGCAAAGCCGCCTTCCGCCGTTATCGCCGCCTCAGACCCCTCACTCACCGCCGCCGCCGCCATCGCCACCTCCGCCCTCACATCCGGCTTCACTATGAACTTGAAATTTCACTGCGTTTCGTATATATTACCTTGCTAATCTCATACAAGCAAGCCTCCCTTCAAGGACAGGTCGGAAATACATCACTCTCAGAATGATGGAGATTATTCGTAGTAGTTGAGGAAGAAGGGGAGGGACAGGAACTAAAGTTTCTACTAGTGGCTTACTGGGAACAGTTCGCCTGCACGTGTCGCACCAAGAGCTTCCCACGAGATTATCGTTGCAACTGATAAGAAACCCTGGCGCGAATACAAAAGATCTGTAAGGTCATTCTCAAGAAACTGCCGGATCACTGTCTCTGGCACTACTTTGAGTAGATCATGGGTAATTTTGTTCACGTCATTTATTACCACACCCCTGTCTTATGATTTTTTAATAGTAATTTACTTTTCTTATATTAAGCAACATTAAATTTCTATAAGAGATATAGGCTTCTTTCTCACCGGCGCCGTGCATGCCGGTTGTGAAAGGGATAGAACGAATAGGACTCTTTGGCCACGCTGTCTCGATTGAGAGAGATGGGTAAGAAAGGAAGAAAATGGGAAGTTTAGAATGCGTCCTGTCCCTAGCACATGCACATGGTCGTGTGTAGAGGTTTGCTCCGGCAGTCGCCTCAAAGTTAAAAACAACAAAAAGAAAGAAACACGAAAAAGAGGAGCCGAAGCTACGATTCCTGCCCATCTCGCAAGTTTTTCGCATCTGACAAAAGATCTAAACCGCAGTCTCCCAAATCGATCAATTCGCATTTGCTGAGGCGTGGATTTCCACTTTCTGCTAGCGAAGCTTGTTGGAATCTCCTGTATCGAAATCTAACATCAGTACGACGAAAAACTTCGTGTATCGGCAGTATATATCACGGGATCATTCGCCACCATCTCCCACCTCTTTCCCACTTTCCGCACTTCTCAAGGGCACTTACGCAACGCGCTGAGTGATGGGTGAGGGGCGGAGGGGGAGTTTGGCGAGGAGCTGCCCGGGGGCTCCTTTGAATGAGCCTCACGGACACAGTGCTCGCCGCCGCCGCGCCGCTCATGTCAATAAACCACCTCTGCCAAGACGCTCACACACCGACCGCCGCGCCTCCTCCCTCCCCGTCCCGTCCCGCCCCGCCCCGCCCCGCCCCGCCCCGCCCCGCCCCGCCCCGCCCCGCCCGCCCCCCCCGCCCCGCCCCGCCCGCCCGCCCTCGCCACGGCCAAGCTTAAACTCCACTCCGCTCCTCCGTCCTCCTTAACCCCCTTCCCCCAACCTCAACCGTCTCCGGCCTAGCCACTGCCCCATTCCTCCCCGCCCTGCCCGTCCCCGCCTCCTCCACCGCCGTGTGCCGACACCCTCTCCGTTCTCGCATCCACTCCACCTCCTTCCCTCCCCTACCCGCTAGTGTCACAGACCCCACGTACAGCTCCACCTTTCCTCTTTCTCGCCCTGCGTTGTCCCCGTCTCCGTTCTCGCCTCCAGGCCATCCTCCGCCTTCATCTCCGCACTTATTTCCACTCCTCTTCCGTTTCGTCCCGTTTTCCACGTCCACGCTTTCACCCCCGCATTGGCGCCCTCCTTCACCATCCCCATCGCCGAAGTATCACTTCCTTTTCCACCTCCGCTCCAGCTTTGCCCTTCCACTCGCCGCCCGCAACATTTGGCCTTCCACTCCCCCAGCGTATCTGCCCCGGCTGCCTCCGAAGCGTCGCCGAATGTTTGGCGCTCGGAATGGAAGAGTCGACGAGAAATCTCGGTCGCGGCTTCGCGCGCCGCCTTCTAAATCACGTTCGCGCCGGGTGTCTAGAGACTTTACTCCGCGAGGCGCGGAACGAAGGACATTTGCCTCCCGCCACCGCTGACTAGTTACGGTCCCGGATGCCGCCTTCACGATCTCTCAGAACTTCGCATGTATATCGAGTGTCTAATTTCAATGGCGGCCACAGAATGACAAGGTTCTATCAGACTTCTGAGGAAAGTTTTCAGAAGAGCATTTTGTAAGTTTGGAAATGCCTAATAATGGTGAGAAACATTCTGGATTTGTTGTACATAGATTTGCTACAAGATTGATTTGACAGCTCTCTGAATATGTTGTAGAATTGACAGTAGAGAGTTTGAACATGTCAAACATAATAAATACAAAACAAAACGTAAACAACACTATCTGACCAAAATGTCAGATACTATCTTGCTGTTCTATGGCCACGAAATTCAATAGAACCTCGTTACAACAGTCATCTGGGAATATAGATTTTTAAATCTTACAAGAGAGAAAATTCTTACGTGGGAAATGCTAATGTGAGTCCATCTAATGTTATCTTACAAATGAAATGTCTATCAACTAGTTAGTGGTGATCGGTGGCACTTCCGTTGTATGAAAAAATATCGCAAGGTTTTAGAATCTTATGCCTACGATACCTGTAAAGGGCGATCAACAGTTTAGCTCAAAACGGGATAGACAATGCAGTTATTTGTGGCGGTGGGTGTAGGTGCACGCGCATGAGAATTACGAATTAGTTTAACATGCAGAAATGTTCATTAGTTTAGCACTGGAGTGCGTGGAATTACGATGTTAAATTTGGTAGTCGTAAACAATATTACCAGAGTAGAAAATGAAACAATAAAAACATTCGCAGGAATAACAGAAAATATTTGTTAATTTGAAAATTTTAATAGAACTCACAATGACGCGTCATGTGAATAAAAAATATCGAAAATAGAAAAATATAGAAAACGCCGTCAGAGACAAGCTCACATCGAAAGGAATGAAATTAGCTCAAAATGCTCGGTGGTGAGAGGAACTATGGCAGCATCGGAGATCAAACTCGTAAGCGGATCAAGACGAGTCCTCCAGTCAGTCGGGTGTTCATTAGTCGATGATCCCCCAACAATCTACAGGTTAGAATTGTTCAAAAGATTCCTAGAAGGCGATAGATAAGAAGACAGAGGTGGACGGTAGCCTGGCAACATTGTCAGACGCGTGTCTATCACGACTACTGAATCTCTTGTTCTCGAGACATCGGGCAAGACATCCAAGGAGGGTGCCAGGAAAGACTTGCAGAGGACAGGCGACAGATTCGACTCGCATTAGACGTTCGATTGCTATCGATTGTGTCTGCATGGCGAGCGTGAACCTGCACGGAGAAGTGATGTTCATGCTGGCATCGATCCACGTTCACGCTACCACACGGATGCACGTTAAACAGATGCTGATCCTCTCGCCGCTGGCTCGATAGAGAACCGGCACTGGAAGACATGACGCATGTGCACGTCCTCCTCACAGGATACTTTAATCTTGACGCCGACAGCGAGAAAGCAGTGTTTCAATGATTACGCCGTTTGGCACTTGATGCTTTTAATAAATGCATCAGCATGCAATAGATGCACAGCATTTCGTAAAACGCTTACTGGATACACTAATTTGGTACTGTGGGGTGGTATACATGTGAAACCGGGGCGCCCGAGAAAACAGGAGATGTAAAACAGTAGATCCACGATCCACATATATATTGTGACGCCATGGGATTAGACAACCCCATAACGCCACCATCAGCTACGAGAAGAAGCCCGCGAACAGAAAGAAGTCGAGTACGCGGCGGAACGATGACTTGTAAACGCGACATCTACCCACAGCTTTTCGAACTCTGACGCCCGAACTAGCGAATAAGGTTTTTCCGGGAGGTCAGGAAAAGAGGAGAATATCCACTCCTCCAAAAATGTCCCCAGGCGCGAGTACCATAAGTATCGTGGCGCGCCTCGGGGGAGCTCTCTATGATTGCAGCAGCGACGGCGACTAGACTGAGTTCTGAAGGCGATTGTAACTTGATAACATAGAAGTTTATTTTAACTTGGTAGTCACAAGTTAGCTTGAAGCGTATCAACGAAAGTGATGTAATTGAGAAGTGGAGTGCACGAACATTCTTTGCATTAACATTCACAATATTTGAGAGAGCAAGTGAAGTGATTGTTTGACTTCGAAATAATTTCAAATTTGTAAAATTCGCGCAGAAGGACATTAACTAAATCCACCATCTCATATTGCACGCTGAGACCACACACGCCCAAAGTGTGGTAGGTAGGCCGAGCATTTAAAGCATAACTTCAACAACATTAATTTTTCGAGGCTGGAAGCGCGAACAAACTTGTACGAGGGCGGCAGAATGACGACCCCAGGAAGAGCGAAGCGTAGGTGAGAAAGATTTGGACTGGAACGAGAATCGTACGAGTCGGGAGAACGGGAGGAGGGTGTGGAAATTGAAGGCGTGACGGAGTCCAGAGCTCAAGGGAAGGAAACTCGTAACATCGTGGGACAGCGAGCGAAGACGGGTTGCAACGCGACGCTGCGAGCGGCAGAAAATCCACAAGGTCACCTACAGGCGAGCGATGCGAAGCTGTTGAGGTAAAAGAACTGGCAACTTTTTTGCGGCGATCCGTTGGAGAAAGAGAATAGCAGTAAATACACGACAATTCGTGTTAAAAGTGGGTGAAAAGTCAGAAAAGGTGGGAGAAGTATTCCGAACGATGTGAATGGCAGTTTCAAGTTCATTTACTGCACGTGTTATTGAATTCATTCAGAGGCCATACCTTGTTCAATTTTATTTAAATAATTCATGATTCTCATATATTGTACAGTGATGTTATCTGGAAAAATCATACTTTATTGTATTGTGTTAAAAGTAATTGCTTTCTGTGATATGTAAAAGGGTCAAATTTAAGTAACGTGTATGTTACGTTATATTTTTTTTCTCTCTTTAAAGTTCACAATGTTATAGTGAGTGCGAAGCCCAAGGCCTGTGAACGGGATACCTTAGAACAAGTGTAAAACTCATTTTAAAAGCCGTGCACGGAAACTAGAGAGTAGAAAGAGTAAAATAATGTGGTAGCTAAAAATTCAGAAAGAGAAGTGAGCAATATGTGAATTGTAATTGGTGAAAGTGTGTTCAGGCAGTCGAGGTGACGCCAATTTTTTGTTTTGCCTTGTTTTCTTTTCTTGTTGTTTTTCAGTGGCCAACAATTTAAAGTGCATAATCCTATTATATAATTGTGCCACTATAATTTTTCATTGAATATATGCTCATTTTATTCGTATTTTATCTGATTCATTGTGTCAAGGTTTCAGACCTTTCTCATACCCAAAAGATCCTGCTTCCTGAGAATTTTAAGCTCGCTTTACGAGCATTCATACTATCACGCTCTCCCCATGTGCTGGAAGGTAGTAGGAGGGCGTGTTAGAATATATATACAATCATATCTTATGCAGTTAATTTAAATTAGAAGTCAAAAATATTATTTTTAATTTTGGATGAAAAAATATTTTGGGGACCCCAGTTAACTTGCCCTGGCTGACCATCCCCTCTGGGCTTCCCTGGTATGGTACTTCAGGTGTTGTTGATACTAGAGGTCCTTACCGGATGCGGTAAAATTGTAATGCATCTACTCTACAATGAAATCATTGTATCCATTGATCTCCTACGTGCAGGGGCAGATCCGGCCGATCATTTGGGGGGCGTGGTAGATTTTTGATAAATAATAAATACTTTTATTACTTTGTATGAATTATACATATGATACTATACAATATTTTTGTTTAAAGAATTACATAATTCGAACATAAAGAAATGTTTAAATCAATTTTGCCAAGTAAAGGAAGGTAAGCGAAAACTCTAGGCCTTTTGGAGTGATCCATGGCCCCAATGACCCCCTCCTGGATCCGCCAGTACCTACATGTAACCATTGTATTAAAGAGAATGCGAAATAAATCACATATTATGATATTATCGTAGACGATTTTACTCCAAATCGACAGCGCGAACCGGATGAGCCCTATCCTTTAATTTTATGGTAACACTGACTGCATATATGTGTCTTTGGAGATATCACAATCGTATGTTGTGATGAGAGAAGAACGTGCGTCTTTTCACTGTGACACGCAATTGTAGCGCCGGCTGCCAGTTGTTTCTGTTTGTGCCTAAGGCAACAAACCGCCCCGAGGGCTGTGTCGGCCTCCTCAAGGTCGCCCCGGCGCTCCCTTCCCCCCTCCTTTCCTCTCCCTTCCCCCTCCCCCCTCCACACACCGTCGCTAACGCGACTCAGATGGCACCCCCACCCACCGAGCGACGGTGTGCAGCTAAGAACATTCGGATACTCTCCCATCCTCGACATTGGAACACTCCCTCCGTGACAACTCTATCAGCTACATTGTATCTGCAGTATGCAGATGGCCTCAGAATAAATGTTACGAACATCTAGGACACGTAAGGGGCTTTTTGCCAATTAACATATATAAGGAAATAATATGTTATAACAAAGTTATGCATGTGCCATTTGCCTCTGATTTCTTTAGTGTTGCGTCTTGCTTTAGTGTTTGAGGGATGCACTTAATCTCTTTTGAATCGTAACATAACCAGCTCAACAGAAGTGCATGATGATAAGTGGAGCTTTTTTTTTTTACAGTTGTTCAGAATATAAGAGCTAGTCAGCTTAGATACTTTTGCTTTATGCCGTAGGGCACTGTTAGTATTCGTATCTTTGTAGGTCTAGATCCTTGCACAGGGTAGCGTTCTCTATGCGTAACAAGTTATTTTGCAGGCTGGCATACAATATTTGTTTCTGTTGCTTGTTGTTTAGCATTACCTTTTTTTATTTTGAGTGTATTGGTTTGTGTAATATCCCTTTGTTTACTTTCTTAAATGTGAATTCTTTATCCTAAGAAGAGCAATTCAGACGCTCTTCTCTCTGTTCTCTGCAGAAACTCAGAGCTAGTTCATCCACTCCTAGTTCTGTTATTGTTCGGGCGAGGGATGAGAACATTTTCCCGAATTGTCTTTAGGCTCTATTTGGTGTTTTGTGCACTATTTGTCTGTATTGCCATTCCTCCTAAACAACCCGAGAACTAATATTGACATGAATCCTCGTTCATGAATCAAGTTAGTATCGAAACAAGTGGCAAAGGAATTGTTTAAAACCGAAGATACCTCATTTCTTCTATAATTTAGAAAAAGGGAGCATTGTCGTCTAGTGTTTTCTAGAACTTTCTGAATTTGTGTATCCGCGTTTCGCCACCATATGTCAGGCAGTTCACGTCCAAACTGTGAAGAGCACTCAGTGTGAACCGAACGTGATATAAATATTTTGTGAATGTGAAAACCTTTATTATTAATATTGAATATACGCATAAATTGTCGGAAAACAAAACAGTCTCTGACTCTGTGAGAGGTGTCTAAGATTTTGTTAGGTAAAACATTTGGGCGACATAAATATGAATGAAAAATGGTTCGATTTTGACTGAAAATACAAATAATTTATTGTATTAATCCGTAATTTCTCATACCGATTTTACGACTATATTCTCATACACAGTAAGTCACTTTTTACGTCATGCAGTGAGAAAGACAGAGGGTTTAGTATTCACACGTGCCGATTCAGAACAGTCAATTTTTGTTGCTCCAAGACTCCATTTTCCACACCCTCGACAGCAACATTTTGCTGGCGCAAAACGCTATTAGATGACCAACTGAACGAAAATGTAACGCAAAGTAACAAAAGGGAACAGTTATTGAAATATTCTGTGACTAACCCCTTAAATTTACCTCACTTAAACATTAATATTCATATATATAAGAATTCATATTTGCTACATTTTATTCTCTGGACAAAAATCAGCAATGTTCAGTGTACTCTTTACTTTTGGGATCTTCGCCAATCATAAAGAGTAGACACAAATGACAGCATTAATTTGCCATTTTTCACTGAACTCTTAGAAGAACGTTGAAAGTAATGGTGTTACGAGAATCAACAAACCCGAGAAAGAATCAGGAATAGCACTACGTATTTACTACTACCGGAGAGTGCATTAATAGCTGCAGTCAATTGGTGAGGGCGCGGGCGGGGAGGGGAGGGGGCCGGGGCCCTCGGGCGGGGCTCCCGAAATAGGCGCGCCAGGTGCGAGAGGTTCGCGCGGATCTCCCCGCAGCCACCGGGGGCCCCAGGCCGAGGAGGGAGGACGACACATCCGCTGCCAGCGACCCTCGTCCCCCCCCCCCCCCGGGGGTTCCGACAATTTTCCCCCCCCAAAAAAAAAAAAAAATTGTATTGAGGAACTACGTGTTATTTTATTTCAACAAAAACCAAAAATTACGTTTATCTAGAAAACGTTTTTGGAAATATATTTTAATAATAGTGTTACGTAAAAGTATGTAGTGATCAAATACTAGGTAAATATTTCGGCGGTGAGTTTAAAACACTAAAAATGATGTGTTTAGTGTTTAATAAAATTACTTGTTGTTTACTAGATGAAATAATAAATATTATTTTCAGTAGAACCTTTTTTAACTTAAGGTTTTAACATTTGATTCTTTTCATGTCCTACCTTATAAATAATAGAAATTTTATGAATTATCAGGTACTATGCCGTAACTTATAAAATTGCGATAACGATTTTCTCGAGTTCTAATTTCTTTTTCAACTTTTACTATTTTTTTTCCATCAGTCCCATCATTGGGCCCCTTTATTTGCGGGGCTCCGGGCAATCGCCCATACCTGGCACCGACACTGGTTGCGAGTGGAGCAGAGCGCACGCTGCCGGGTTCACATGAAAGGACCCGTGCTCTTGGAAGCAATATAAATCAGAGGCACAATATTAAGCACTTCTATACACCAATACTGGCTAATATGTCTCAGTGATGAAAACTGCTGCAGCGTCTCTGGCCAGGAGGGTCTCGGCTTTGAGCCCCGACGGACGCAGATTTTCGACACTGTATGCCGCGCTATGACGCAAAGCCACTAGGGAGGAAGCAAGTCCAGAGGATATCCTGACTAAAGACGTTGCAGGGGCAACAGTGGTTGCATTAAGCTATCTCAGGTGGTACACACATTGGCAGACCAGTCGGGAGCTTAGAGCTTATATCTGACTGGGGGTAATACCCCAACAGAAATATCAGGAGGGGAAATCCCTCAAAACCGTCGTTTATTTCGGTACAGGATCTCACCATCCAGCGGATCACCCCATCTTTCAGAGTATTATGCCCTACACTTATGGGACTGATAACCTTAGCAGTAAACGCGCCCGGAAATACAAAATACTTCCGGAAAATTCTGATGTAACTGAATGATCTATCTTAGTATAAATAGGTTTTTTTTCCTTTCCAAAAAAATTAAATTATGTTCTCTGAAATTATTTCAAATAGATAAATCAAAGTAGCCATGCTTACAGTGCAGAAAATTATCTTAAGAGTCAATATTATTGAAATAATTAGTGTTTCTAGTTTTTATTTGCAATGTTTAAGGATGTGCAATTTGTTGGTACATATTTAAGAATGAATTGCATAAACTTGTGTTAACACATCGTCTCCTTGGGGTCTAGAAACGGCATTGCACCCCCCTTGGGCATCTCCCTTCCATCTGAGATCTCCTTCCGAAGAGTGGCACCGGCACAGGGGGGTGTACTCATTGTACTTCGCCAGTACACGCAGTTAAGGCTGCCTTCAGTCACGAAACATGTTACTTTAACAGCCATGGAAAGGTTATTTCCATTACGAATAAGTGTCGCTGTCTGTGTGTGAAAACACACTGTATTTCTACTGCGTAGGCACGAGACAGCGAGTAAAGCTGCAACGGTTAAAGCGATCTCATGAATATTGGGGATTACCATTAGATTGAAGAGTTAAATTAAAAGGGTACGTACCGAACGATAATAATCATTGATCACATAAGAAAAAAAAAACACTCTGTAGTTTCTAAACGATCTACACAATACATTTTTCCAAGAGATGATCCTAACAGGGAATTATTACTCGGAAACATTTACTATGACTAGACAAAAATACTCTATTAGCTTCTGGACCATGAGACAACTTTTAAAGTATTAGGTTGCTTTTAATATCATTAAATTAACAAACAACACAGCATTTTGAAGTATATTTATAATTACTTTCATTTTTTTAATCCTTTTACGAATCCCTCCTGTGCACCTATCCACACAAAGTCTCCCATATAAGGCAATGGTTCCCATTCTATGAGTTGCCGAGTTCTAAGAACTCCTTGTCCACCAACAGGTGCACCGTGGCTGCTCCAAAAAAGTCATACGACGCCTAATTTCCGTGCTGTTTAATTGTTAAAATATGATTTCATTGCTTGGATATTGCGCAGTTGTTTATATCTCTTTATTTTATCTTCCCTTTTTATTTATCATCCCCACCCCCTTGAAACTCTCCCGAAATACCATTAATATCTAAAGATCTTTGACATAGGGTAGGCCTCAGTGGCTCCGCCATTCTCTATTTATAATACCTAAAGGAAAGGTGACAGTTTTTTACGATTTATTAGAAACCATCGACAAAAAATCCAAGTGTGCCACAGCTGAATGGGAAATTACTCACAGGCTCAGTATATCAGACAGATTTAAGACGAAAAAATAGAAGCTAGCAGATTATACGTATCATTGGGAACAGATTAATACAACCAAATTATAATGGCGCATAACTCGAAAACTATACATCCAGGACGCTTAATCAAGTTTTCGTGTTCCTGAAGGCAGACGAGTTTTATGGGAACAGGTGAGTTTTATGTGAGGTGAAATTTGTGGGGACAGGAATTTCTGGGGGAAGTTAGGGGCAGGTGGACGACAGGACGGGTCGGAGTTACCATGATTCTTGACCAGTCATGTGCTAAATGAAAGGTTTTTGAACTTTGTGTTATATTTTCGATGCTTACCACGCAAAATATCGGACGTATAATGCAGTAATGCGCAGTTCAAGGGCCAGCTGCTCGAAGTTAGGATTCAGTATGAATCTCTTTTTCACTTCGAAAACAATATCTGATAAATTACAAAGCACAATACGCGAAATGGGGAATGTTCGCTAGTAGACATGTAATCTACAAAGGGTTTCATAAGGGGGACTGCTAACGTAATATTAGAGTCCATCGGAACGTGCGTAGTTTTGTCCGCCCACTCAACTCAAAGGGGCGTGGGGGCGATAGCACGTGGGATCGTCAAGGCGAGGGAGCGAGGGAGTTGGGTGGGATAATTGATGTTTCCGGCATTTCAACTACTATGGTCATGAGTCCCTTTGGTGCAGGGAATGTTTTATCCCAGTAAGTGGCAGACTTACCACCTCCCCCGCTTAATAATGAGTTGCAGCGCCAATCCACACTTTGATTTGCGAGTACTCCCCCTCCTCATATGTCCTCAGCGGGACACTTCCTCAACCGTGACAAGTTCTTAAGATCTCGACTGGTCTCCCGTGTCAGTGTAAGTGTGGGGCAGAGAAAAGGACGAGTCAAGGATGAGGAAGGAAATGTCGCAAGTGATCGGTGGCCTGTTTGTTAGGGTCCTACTCCGACATTCGCCCAGTTTTGACAGGGGAAACTGGGTATGGGGTGGAGGGGAGGAGCCTGGGTAGGTGGGCGTTTGGGCGCAGGTGGACAGCGTCGTCGCCCGCGACTTCTGCGACGGCGTCGCGTGCGTCGCGTCGCGCCGCGCCGCATCGTATCACATCGTGTCGCACAGCGTCGCGTCGCGCGGCCGCGTCGGCCGGATACAGGGTCGTGTTCCTTTTGGAGGAGGAAGCGGCGGGCTCGCCCGTCCCGCACCGCCCCGCGCGTGTAAATATAGTGCGGCCGTTTTTATCCGGGCGCGGGCGCGCGTCGCAGCGGCGGCGGTGGCAACGGGGAGGTGGTGGCTCGGAGGTGGAAAGGAGGCAGCGGTGCCGGTGATAGCGGGCAAGTTGGTAGTTGCGACGGTGGCGATGGGGGGAAGGCGGGGGCGGAGGCACTTGGGCGGTGGGAGAGGGGGAGGGGGTGGGGCGGCGGTAGCGACGGCGATGATGGTGGCGGCGGTGGCGGTGGCGGTGGGTAGGGAGACGGCAGCGTCGCGCGTGTTATTTGCGGCGCCCGCGGCCCATTCACCAGCGGTCACTGCCCGCCGCCGCGGGGCCCAGCGCCCGCGAGCAGCTGCGGGGCGCGGCGGAAACGGATACGGAATTAGATTCGATCCATTTTAACTGCGATTCAGAGTAACACAGAGGCAGTTGTCATTTTGGAGAAAATAACAACATAATTCCTTTTTAGTTCGATTACTTCGCGACGCGGCACACTGTACAGTGTTTCAAGGGACTCGCAGACGGTCACTGCATCTCGTATCTGCGACGCACGATAAAGTTTCTGAATCACTTGGAATGGGAAATACGCAGGTAAATCAAATAAAAACTTAAAAAGTGCGATAAAAATTTAAAATCTGCTGTGAATTATTTCAATGTTGGCGGTGATACTCATGATTTATCTGTTTGTGAAATGATTGGCATATCGTGGCCAGATTTAGAAGCTCTACACTAACACTAAGAAGAAGAGTTGATGCAAAATGGCCACGGGTTTGGCGACAGGCACCGCATTAGATAAAATAGTATTTTGTGAGTTGTGAAGTCATGAAACGTGTTGAATTATTCCACATA
This sequence comes from Teleogryllus oceanicus, assembly GCA_964035755.1. NCBI lineage: Eukaryota > Metazoa > Arthropoda > Insecta > Orthoptera > Gryllidae > Teleogryllus > Teleogryllus oceanicus. Next base: position 127,412,553 of record CAXIVR010000006.1, read on the forward strand.
ATGACAGCTGTATGGCAATTCAAGTCTTATTCCGCACCAGTTGAACGTGTGGAATAGATAGATTCAAAACGTCACTTTCTTGGGGACGCCACACACCGCCACAACGGGACCACACATCTGCGTGAAAAGGCACAATCATTCTTTTTCGGATTACAAGAGTGATTGTGGAACCCTACCTGAGCTTCAATGATCAGGGATGCTTGTCATGCATCACATTCGCTTAAGAATCTAATCCGATGAAGAGAAGATAAGCTCGGTACATTAGTGACTTCAGTCGAAATCAAAAGATTTCATTTTTAGTGGCATCCACGGACCTCGAAACCGTTGGAAATCTAGCATTTCATGCCGTAATGTCAGCGAGATGTTACATTCATATATATCACGTATTCATAAAATTACCAAATAAAAAATAATTCAGAGTTTCTTTTGATTAGCCGCAATAACAGGGTTGGTAATGCTCATGCAGTTCAGGACGAGAATGAGGACATGCTAGGGAAGGAAGGATCAATGGCCCAAGGAATATTGGGAGATTACTCCGTGAAATATTATTCGCCTGGAAATGATTGAAAGAAACTAGACAAATCAAGGATCGGACCAGTCAGTGGCACTGTCTGCTTTAAATACGTCGAAAGTTCACCAATCTGGTATCAAACAATCCGGTCTAAGAAAAATCAGTTGTGGAGTCACAACTACACACGTTATCGCAGTCCTTAATCATAATTTACCTACACATAATTAACAATAACAACGTAAAGCACCTGAGTTTAACAGTCCTAAATTTGGATGCAGTATACTGCAGTACTTTAATGTGAATTACTGCTGATTATAATGTATTTTCTCTACCACTGTTTTCTTGCGAAATTGCTGTGAGAGGAAATAAGATGGAATCAACTACATTTATAATTGCTATTCTAGAAACATAACATTTCACCCACTTGTTTTTAATACCTAGTTAAGTACGCGTTTCTATCTTATATTTTCTCGTTTGTTGTACTTCGATGAGTCACATCCCCGTGAAACATAAGATGTATTCGCACCAAATACATTTGCGTCATTCGTGCTTCAGTATTTGCACCATCTCTTATTTGCCGTGTCCACAACCTCCAGATCTTCACAAGAGATAGAGCCTGTCAACGGTACAGCGCGGGTGGAATGATTGTTGAGCTGTCACTTGTTTACTCTTTTGGCGCCCCAGGAAGAGATCACGCGAGGTATCTGCGTTCACGACTGTGTTAAAGCGCTAGCGAGACCCGTGAGAAGGGAGGCACTGCGCATGCGCAGTACAGCCATCTAGGAATACTATCGCTGTTCAGAAAACATCGGGTAACCTACTGCAAGCTAGGGATTAAATCAGCCGGATGTTTGTTTTAACAGCGTTAGTAATTTGTTACATTAGTTTTCTTATACAAAATGTGATTGTCTTTTTTCTTCCGGGGATATCGGTCAAAACACTAGGAAGTCGATGTTTTGGAGTTGGCATTCAGTGAAGCAGTGTCCCTCCTCTGTGACGTCAGCTGCTGGACAGATTACTCTCGCGCACTCTAATACAGCTCTGCTTGCGCACAGGCAATAGCCATTGCCTCCAGCAATATCCTTGATCCGTTCACCGCAATGCCCAGGTGTTGATAGCCCGCAATAGATTTGCTGCGACTGAGCTTCGTTATGAGAAACCTACGAACTAATTTTTATGCCGGCGAGGCGCAGACCTTAACTTGATGAAGACATATTTCAGCGGTCTGCTGAATGCCGATGTGTTTGTAGACTTTTACTCTCTTATAGCCGTCTTAAATGAGAGTTCGATATTCGAGGTTTTCATGATTCTACCTCCGCAGTAGCTTAGAGAGTTGCACTTCACTAGGCCGAACTCCTTTGCGATATCACAATTAAACATCCATACTCTTTTAAGCGATGAATCTAGCTTCGTTTGAGACTTTGTGTGCAAATTGATATAATCCTTGCAAAGGACGTTAAATATTCTTTGATTTTCCGTCTTCGATTTTTGGTATCAGATGCGTATTATGCGCAGGATTGTTGTGAGAACTAGAAAAGATCAGCGGAGAGAGCGAGTTTCCTTAATATCACTCGACATTTACGAGAGATTTTCGCTTCGCTACAATACGCGCGTTCCAGAGGCACAAACACTTGGAGAAACTTCGTGGTCCTTTTATCTAATGTCCAGAATGTTTAGGCCATGGGTTTTCAACGGGGTGGGTTTCGCCTCCCTGGGGTTTGATGAAATTTTGGAAAGAGTCAATGATGATCAAGGGTTCGTTTGGGGGTCTGTACCCAAATGAATCAGCGATTGATAGGCATAATAAAGATCTCATTTATCATAAAAGATATTGAAATGAACTTGATAATTAATTTCTTTCTGATGTAGAGCAAAAAATTGTATAAATTACGAAGTCCATACCCTTCCTTCGAATCCGTCGTTCATTCTTAAGACCAGGGCTCAGCTAGCAACAGCTGCACCGAACCGGTCCGGCATTTGCTTAGGGTACTGCTCCAGCAATCGTTTAGTGTTGATCGGGGAAACCACGTAAAACTACCGATCAGAGCAGCCAGCCGCTAGAATTATCCTCCAAACTGCGACTGAATTCGACCTAGCTGACAAGCTAGTGTCGAAAATCCTGCCGCGGTCGGGACTCGAACCCTGAGTTTAGTGCTAGGTTAGTTCCTTGAGTGTAGTGCTTGTTATAGCCAAAATGTGGCGCCGTTCCACGCTGGAACGTGATATCCGGCACCAACCTCCACGTCGGCTTGCGATGTATGTTTTTGGGAATGAGAGTTCGCGAGTGAAAGTGCGCAGAGTCGCACAAACCATGCAAAACTACCAATCAGAGCAGCCGGCCATTATGTCTTCTTACTGTGAATTATTATTATTATTATTATTATTATTATTATTATTATTATTATTATTATTATTATTATTATTATTATTATTATTGTTGTTGTTGTTGTTATTGTTATTACGAGCGTGCTGTGCTGTGCGCTGGTGCCGTGCCAACGGAGCGGATGCCCCGGCTGCTCCACTGCATGGAGAATCAGAGGAGGGCAGACGCGCGGAATGGCCAATGCAGCGCCCACAGCACCCTGGACACGATCTGCTTCCTCCCGCTCCTACTGATGCGCTCGTGGATCGACCGCCCCGCATGCGCAATCGCCCGCAGCGCGGATGTTTACTCGCTTGTTTTGCGTGACCCCGGCGTAGCGTGAGACGCGGACAGTCTGAGGGGTGGGAAGAGAGGAAAGCCCTCCGGTGTACCAAATTAAATATTTGCTTTGATGTTTGATGGGAAATGAATACTTTTTAGTTGATAGCTGGGAGGAAATTTACTTTGGTCGAGTTTTGCACAACGCGCGCTTTCAAGAGATGTAAAATGAATTTAAATCGCTCTGCATAGACCAGCCTTTACTCCTTTCGTGTGTTAATCGGACGTATTCCATAGTGCTTTTGTGGCTAGAAGAGAAAACATTATCATTATTCTTTCATTTTCCCACAAATAATTGATCTCAAATAGCTACTACACAGATACAGCTTCAAAGCATGATAACTGATTTGTTTACACTTTACAACATTCGATAATTAATATAATACAATACAAAATATCAAATTTAAAATTACAAAATTACAGCTAAATTTAAAAGCTTCAGAATCCCAATGAGCCTCCTGGCCAATGAGCACGTACTGATGAGTAGTGATTGATTTTCGAATTATTATTATTATTATTATTATTATTATTATTATTATTATTATTATTATTATTATTATTATTATTATTATTATTATTATTATTATTTTTATTATTTTTATTATTTTTATTATTATTATTATTATTGTTATTATCATTCTTATTATTGATTATTATCCTGAGAAGCAGATCTAGAATTTGTCGGTGCCTGTACAATACTTTGCGCAAAATGTGGGCTGTTCCAACACCATCTACATTCATGCTGTGGCGCTGGAGGCCATCTTTGTGTGACGTCACACTTAGATGGCTTAGATTTCTCCATCTTATAGATGCGTTTTCCGGTTTACACCACGGATCGCGCCGACCGACGAGGTTTATATCTATTTTTGCATCATTACTACATCAAGATTGGCTCTCGCAGCTACAACTGTCCATTAACAGTTGCTTCAAATCTATGAAGATACGCATATAATGCGACAGTTTAATGAATATTTTGCAATGGTTTACCAGTGCTGTGTACCTAATTGTAGAGGGAATTACGATGGAAACCGGCCACATGCTCCCAAGCTTCAATTTCCCAACGGCGATACACTTAGAAAGAAATGGATCTCTGCTGCACATCGTTCCAAAGTAAAACACGAAAGCAAGTATTGACAACATTGCTTCTGTGAAAAGTGTGAGACATAACCAATATCACTCATACATTTGGATTATTATTTTTATGATTTTGAATCTATTTATGTCGGTTTTTGTCGCTCACCTCCCAAATTTTAAGCTGTTTAAGTCAATATGAATTTATGGACAAAACAGTTCATGAGGGGAAATTCATTTACCTTCTCTGATAAAATAAAGATAAACAATGTAAAAAGGATTAGGGTGGAGGTATGGAAATGGCTAGTGAAAAAAGATATTTAATATAAATTAATTATGTTTGGATGTAAACATCTAGCCGTAAGGTTTTGTATTGTACGCAAGGAGTTTATATATTACCCTCGTAGTTATTCATAAATCAATGAAATTTATTCTAAAAGAAAGTGAAAATTGTCAAATTATGGCACTTCGTTATGAATTACTTAGTACTCATTTTCAATCAATAAATGTAGATAAATTGCGTTGATGAATTATGTATTTTATCAACTGGAAAAAAAAACAATATTTTTCTAATAATTTTACAGATTTACTGATTACAGAAAAATGTTGGAATAATATCAATGTTGACTATGATAAATGTTTATACACGTATTTATGGACATAGTTGTAATATACTTCCATTCAGTAAAAATTGATCAGACTCCTGACAAGAAACATGCTTTACGTTCATATGAGCTTTCATTTTTGTAATCATCCATCCACTGCTCTCCCTTGATCGAACTGTCTGGAAAGTTAAAAAGTGTATTTAAAACTTGTCTCTAAGTAATGTGTAAATATTCAATGAAAACCTCAAAACTGCATCTTCTCAAATTTTGTGGTAGAAATATTGTTGATGAAATTCATAAAATTACGGAAAGATCCTTTACTTTTCTCTGAGGTCTCACATCTAGTGCTGGGAGATTAAAGAAATACACAGCACTTTAAAGTAACTCTCAAAAAATTTGGAATTTCGAAATTTGTAGTTCAAATATTGTCGAGTAAAATAAGTTATTGTATTTCACAGGATTTAATACTCGTAGGCCTGAATGAAGTGTCTGCACAAACATAAAGGCCTGTATTCCAATCGCATTTTCAAAGTCAGAGCACTGCTAAACTACTTTCCACAAACGCACTACCGGGTTTCCTCGGCCTTCTATGTGTGACGTCACGCGAGGGCTCCACGGCCTGTACATAGGTGGTGTTGGCTGTTTCCAATAGAGCGATGACTTGCGCTTCCCTGTATTTTGGATGACCTGGGAGTTTGGTCAAGTTTATACACAAATTTTGCTGAACAAATCCCACAGCTCCGATAACTATCGGGGCGACTTGTGCTTCTCTGCCCCACATTCAGCTGGTCTCGATTTCCAAACTTTTGTACTTAAGATATTTCTCTTCCTCTTTCTTTTGATGGCACGGCACAGCCACCATCTAAAAGTTGACAGGTTTTAAACAACGTGCGCTTTTAAGAGACGTGAAATCAATTTAAATCGCTCTGAGGAGGAACTAGCAGCCTTTACTCCTTTCGTGTATTAATCGAACGTACTTCAAAATGTTTCTGTGGCCAGAAGGGAAAACATCTTTTAATTGACAGTACATTACTCTGTCATCTACTCGCGTCTCTATCAATTACATCAATGCTCCATGGTACATGTGCAATGTAACGCACCAGCAAAGCTCAAGACGCGTCTGGGCGTGGTCAGAACAGATGGCGCACGGTATAATCTCACAACGTGGGATGGCGGAAGCCCACGTGAACGGGCAAACCGAACTTATCCCATCACAAGTCGACACATGTATTCTAAATTGTATGTTTGAATTTAAGTTCTATAGTACAAGGTATTTCATTTCTTTGTCGTTCTTCCTCTTAGGAATAGTATATAAGCCACTCCTAGTATCATCCAAGAGAAATATCTCCACTTTCATGAAATAAATAGTACTGTTCAAATTAAAACTGTTCTCCAGCAAAATTAACATTTTTTAGATACCCACTTTTCTTATGAATTCACGATAATCCCCAATGTTATTTACTCTTTCTGAATTTCACACTCCTTTAAAGTGAAAGTTACATACACAGTTTTTAAGTATCTCGTAACTAATAGAAAATCTATCTCAACAACCCAATATTCTCCATCACTAAAAAGGCACTGATAGTTTCACTTGGTGATAACATTACTATTAAATGTCACATGACTACCGCCGATGACATTAAAATCACATGTTCGATTCTGAGATTTGATTTGATTTAATTTTTTCGTGTTTACGGTCACGTCAACTGCTTTGGTCATTAGTTCCGTTAGTGTAGTGCATGTTTTTCTGGGATATGCGCGGTGATCTTTCCCCGCTGGATGGCGAGATCCGGCGCCGGCCTACAGTCGGCTCTCCCACCAGCGGGGCACCGCCCCAGCCGGGACAAGCTCTAAGCTCCCGACCGGCCTCCCGGAATATGTGGTAGTGTAGTGGTTGTTTGTGTAAGTGTGTGTGTAAGGGGAGAGGATAGGACAAGGAAGAGGAAGGACAGATCGCGCGCGGTCAGTGGCCCGTTTGGTAGAGTATTGTTCCGGCATTTGCCTGGTGTTGATCGGAGAAACCACGGAAAACTACCGATCAGAGCATTCGGCCGCTAGAATTCTCCTCCAGACAACGAATGAATTCGATCTATCTGAAAAGCTAGTGTCGAAAATCCTGCCGCCATCAGGACTCGAATCTAGGACCTCCCGGTCAGAGGCGCTGCAGTGACATCAGTTGATGCACTGAGCTACCGCTCCCGTTTCGATCCTGAGTGGATGGCGGTAGTTTGCTTCGTGTGTTGAACGTCAGGCACAATCGATTTAGTGTGTTGAATGTTCTGATTGGTAAATTCCCTGATCCGTTTGAGGCAAATGCCGGAGCAGTATCCTTGAAGATTAGCAAACCTACAATTTGTCTCCACTGCAATCTTACCCATCCTCATATAGACTATTGTTCCAACAAGCAAGAACGCTTGGACTCTTGGGAAATGATTGCGAACAAAACAAAAAAAATTAAAATTAAGTTATGGTTCTAATTAACAGAATAAATACAGATCAAGAATGTAGGCTTCGGCGGCCAGAGTCAATAAATACTTCGCTGTCTGGGAGACGCTGCGTCCCAGGCATTGTTGCCAAAGTTTCGACCCACATACTGGGACATTCCGCAGAGCGAAATATCATTCCGCATTTTCCCCGAGCCAGATTATGATAGCAGAAACGGCAACTAGGTGTCTCCCGGACAGTCCAGAATCGACTATGATCGTTCTTTCTCTGAACCCTTCAAATGCAAACTTTGTTCACTTGTATTACACACCTACACCTAAATAAGTTCCCATTCAAGTTCCCGAATAGCCCCACATTTTTCACCTCTCCTGGATCCCTTGATCGCTCGCGACGCACGAAGAATGCGCTTTCGGCGGCGGAGGGCGTGGCCGAAGTGGAGAGCGGAATGCGAAGGAACTGCACCTCGGCGCACTACCATCACCAGCCCCGAATTTACGACCCTCTGCTTTTAGATTCCTGGGTGCTCTCGCCAGAATGGGAACTCATTGGCACTTGACTGTCGAATGCCGCTCGGCGATTAACCAATGACGCAGGAGGCGAGCTCTCCTCCTCCTTTTAGTTCCTCGTTACAGAGTAGAGAGGGCTCTGGTAACGAAAAAAGTGGATAAATCCAGTTGCAGAATTTAGAAAAGAATCCTCTAGCATTTGGTGTAATCAGAATCCATGTTTTGTGGGTCTTTGATACCAAAAAACCGAATGACGGCAAAACGCCCGTCTGTCCGCCTTCCGTCCATCTGTCTATTCGTCTGTGAACAACGCTTACGGCTAAACCGTTCAGCCAATTTTCTCCAAAATTGACATTCCCGTATCAATCTGTCTGATATCGCGGTGCCTTGAATTTGAAATCGATATTTTAATTTGAGAGAGCGGTACTTTACATGAAACCTCTGGGACATTTTTCAAATTTAAAAAAAAATGGCTGCCTCGTTTTTTATTAAATTTTGTTGTTGAATAGTAACAAGGACGTTTAAGAAAGTGGTGCATCTTTCATGTTCGTTGAAAAACCTGATTTTCTTGAAAAGGCAAAAGTTCTTCTACAACTAAAATATTAAAGACAGATTTTTTTTTCTTCATGAAAGCATTTTCGTAAAGATAGATTTTGAAATAAGATCATTTTTCGAAAAAATTGAGTCCGCTCCGCGTAATTTTGCATGAAAATATGGGCGAGAGAGTTCGTGCTGTTTGAGCACCACTAGTTTCTCCGTAATTTGGTTAATTTCATTTCTATTACTTTTTGGGGAAGCTGACTCCAAATATTCAACCAGTTTTCTTTTATCACGTATACTTTTGTGAATTCTCTACATAAATAAGTATATGTGCATCGAAATAAATATGAGTCATGTAATTGTCTAGTTGTTTTTATGTTTCTTGGGTCGGTTTTATCATCACACACCTAACGAGACGTTAGTAAAAGAGTCATTAACATTAACGTCGGTGTTAAGACAAGTACCGTTTCACCAACTTTTCCACGTCTGCGGTTTGTTAATCGTCTGTTAAGTGTCATGGATGTTCAAAACGCTTAAATACTCCTACACAGCGCAGTGACTTGAAGACATTTTGGTTATCGTGCGTTTACTCTCTGAAAAAACATACGAGATTGTAGCAAAACAGTAGTTTATTTGATTGCATTTGTTGAGATTAGCTTTATTTTTCTTCAAGACATGTTTATATATGTCTCTAACTTATTAAAAATTCTTTACAAAAGAATAAAACACAAACATAAACAAAGAAGTTCTGTCCAAAATTTTTAATTCTAAAACAATTCTGTTATATTTAATGGAAATCAACATATCTCACATTATAAAATCAACGTAATTCTACATGTCGCTGAACTAGACTGAACTATCCCGAGAACGTTTACGAACTAATGATATTATTAATCGCAGATTTGTTAAAAAGGAAAACTGGGTTTTTCTCAATTGCATTTTATCTACATTAGCTAACCCGAATCGAAAAACAATTTCCAATCAAAGTTGCCAGACTTTGCTGCAAGATCCACATCTACAATAAAATGCGGAGGTTTCCATTTAAACCAACGCTACATAGTTTTGTCCATTTTATATCAGGTCCATTTTATATCAGGTTTCTACTAAAATTGCCTAGTCAGCCATTATTTCTACAGGAGCTGCGATCGCCCGTTAACTTTAATGAACGTTTAGCAAGCGGTAAAGTTTGGTAAAACGCAACACTTTTTCCAATGGAACGTTAAAAGCTCTTAATGTCTCGTTAGTGTGTTAACAAGTGATGATGAAACCTAAGGGTCAGTTTCACCGATTTAATTATATTCCAACGTCTTTGGATCTTCTACATGAATATATTCTTGGTTATATATATGAATATAGTCTTGGTATTACAGATGTCCTTGACTCTCTACTTGGTTTCGGGTAAATGAAATCGACAGAACGAAACTAAAATCTTCGTCCGACAGCCGATGTTTTCGGATGCCGTCGGAAGAGGTTTCTGGTTCACTATGACCATTTCCGTTAATCGGCATGTATTTGAATGCATCCGACAAATTGGATGAAAACGTCCGATGTCGGCAGACCGAAATTTCGGCCAATGCCATGTCCACAGACTTAGTCACAGTTTAACAGCGGGTATCACTGCCATGCGTTTGGTATAAAAGAATTTTTTGTTCTCTACTTCAATACCTTTGAAACTTTTGAACATAAATACGTATGCATTCTTAAATACCTGCAAGTATGTATGTATTCCGGCACTATAGCCTCTTGAAGCTAGGGCTTGAAATGGCGCCCCAGTCTGACAGTTGAGGACTTGAGAGTCCGGTGGTAACCAGGTCGCTACCCTTTACACCGTTTACGTACATGGCTTTCTCACAGCTATATGAACTGGTACCTAGAAGTGAAAAATGATACAATAATTTTTGCCTCATTCGAGAATCGAACCCGCAACGTTTACATTGATGCATTGCATAATTATATACACACAATAGTACATTCATTTATAATAAACATGTAATGTAATAAATATGTTGACGATATTAATTATATTTAAAAAATTATTACTGGAGTGTTTTAATTTGAAGGAATAAACTACGGAAGATGGATCTTTCAAATGATTGGACTTTATTCGAAGAAAGGAATTAGTCATGATTATATATTGTGACATACATATATGGGACATGGTTTATTACAGAATATTTGCCGTAAATGAGCAAAATGGTTAGGGAAAATAATAGGCAATATGGCGCCTTAGTAACGACGTCGTGGTTGTTGTCAGGATAAACAAACATTCATCTGACCGTGGAGGTGGCGGCGTAAGTAGGAGGAAATATAAGAGATTTGTGGATTGGTTAAAGAAGCGTCGACTGATTATTAAAACGGAAGTTTGGGCATTTTGTCAAAATAAGAGAGGCGAGGCATTGTGGGTTTTAAAAGGGAGGATAAGATTCAGTCGGTCGCATGTCGTGACGGTGAACAGTTCGCTCGTGAATAGATTAATTTGTGCATGTTAGGACTTATAAAAATTTGGGGGCTACAATACGTTGGGAGTTGTGTATGTAATCGGACTTGAGGGATATATTCGGACTCTGAATATTTTCGTGGCAGAACCAGAAGTGAACTTGTGATACTTCTAAGATTTGGGGAACGTGTCGAGTTCCGAATATTTTGCTGTGCATCAAAATAAGACTTGGAGTTTTTTTCGCGAGTGAACTCTAATCATTCTTGAAATTATAAATGTATGCGGTTCACAAACGATACCGGACTTTGCATATTTTCTTGCTATAAACGGAAGATAGAACTGAGATATTTATTTTGCGGTGTAATCATAAAAGCACTGGATATTTATACGGTGAGAACGGGCATCAGACATAATATAGTGGAGCTGGAACAAATATTTGAGTGGTGCGAAGCGGTGAATCGGCGGTGTTCGTTTTCAAAGAAGAAAAGAAGATCCGTGGTATTTGGACTTCGGGACTTCGGAGCTTCAAATAGAAGAATGGAAGGCGTTTCTTCGAGGTAGCACCAATCAAGAGCACGCGAAGACCAGAATCGCCGTATAAGGTTCGAACCAGGTCATGACTACGAAAGTTTCTCAATGTAAATTTTTTTCATTTTGATTTGCTGCATTGATAAGAAATAAACATTAAGTTCTCTTGAAAGAAAGATAAAATGATTTTCATTGGCCAATTCAAGCTAATAAGTAGCTAGATCAAATCTCTGTTTTCAGATTCCTCGCCATTCTGTATAGATGGCAGATCGGGTAATCGGCTATTAATAGATAATATCGATTATTTCTGATGTGACCCATCGACCTAGATAGCGGGATAATATTCAGTTTTTTATCAGAGTAATAATAGTTAAAATATTATCGTAACCTTTTTCCTGGCGCCCATGTTATTAGAAATTTGGAAACGGGTTACGACGAATCGCCCAATAATTGTACAGCTAGGGGTATGTTTCAATATGACTCTTTAGGTTTAGTTCAATACTTCTCACTTTCAACGAAAAATTAATTTATCAGCTAATTTACGGGAGTCACAGATACATGGAAGTTATAGATAAATGGAGAGAGAAAAGTAAACTCAGGTGATGGCTGCTGTGGTATGAAACGAAGCGACTTTACTTCAAAACCGATAATGAGTATCGTTTTAGAATGAACATCGAAGGAACTGACCCGTTAAGATACGCAAATGCTACTAACAGAGGAATGGCATAAAATCTCATTCAGCTATATCGACATCAAAAGAGCTACAGGATACAAAATATGCTGTCGTGAAACTTGTTTAAAAGCGTGAGTTGAAGGTTCGAGTAGCCGGTCTTTTTACGATCGCTGCCGTTTCATGCATAAGGAATTTTCCCGCAACTTTATTCATTTGAAAAAAATCCAAATTTTAAAATTGACAAAATTTATTGTTATAATTTCAGTCATTAAAACATGCGATTGCTCTTTGCAAAAGGTGACTTAAGTGTGGTTCAGCTTTCTTGTTATTTCAAGAGACCGGTATTCCGATTTTCGAATTCACCCATTTTCGACATTCATCAACATCTTATATATCATGTTTCCTCTAATTCAAAATATGACTAATCATTTTGTTTGCAGTAGATGCTGAATTCAGAGAATTTTTCAGTATCGGCTAACGAGAACGAGTAAAGGCTTTCTAATGTAGAAAACCTCGTATGTTGTTCAGCTTTCAAAGAGGATAAATACCGGATATTTGGAAGTCGTTCGTTTACTAGCAGCGCCCGGCAGGAAGAAGGCTGACCTTTCCCAAGCACCCCCACCCGCAGCCCCACTCCCGGGGCTGATTGGTGTGTCGCGGGGCGATCGCTTCGACGCCGCCCCAAGCGTTGCTCCGTTGTTTGGCGCCGTAAGTCGCTCAAAGACTGGCACGAAAACAAACGCCGCGCGCTGACTCAGATTGTTGGTTGGCGGGGGCGGGGATGAGGTTGTTAGGAGTGGGGTGGAGAGGGTAGGACCCGAGGGGGGGTGTTGCAAAGCGATCTGTCTCCAGAGTTTCATGCCGAAAGGGGGACAACGGTGTCAGAGGTTTTATCCTCTACTGTTGCACCATTTGGGGAGGTGCCGCTCCCACTGTAGTAAAACCACTTCAAACTTTTCAAAACAAAATACTTCGTACTACAGTAAAAGTACCTTGGTTTGCTTCCAATAATCAATTGCATAAAGAATTTGATCTATCCATAAAGCCTAATTCATTTCCAAACTTTCCTATACATTTATCCAAACCTTACCATCTTCTCCAACCCTTACCTTCTCTCAAGTAATTTCCGACGTAGATAATTCTATACACAAAGAAGAATTCAATCCAGATTCCCCAAGGATAAATTCAGACAACCTTTATAACCTATTTCTTCTTCTAACCTAATGGTATTAATTCCTAACCCTCTACCATTCCCCCAAATCACCCCAAACACATAAACCGAAAATTGAAATTGAGGACACCAGAGGGAATGCAATCGCTCTTATTAAGGCTAACACTAAGTTAACTATATATAAATAATGTCGAAACGCTCTTGGAAATCGCTAATCCGCTACGTAAGAAAATTGTTTAATAATTAAAAAAGAAGTTTTGTTTGGGGGGCGGCACTCTCTCTGCACACACAAGAGGGCACACACAAATTCTGACAGTCGCGAGGGGGTATCGAACCAGTTTTGACATTGTATTATTTTAACAGTCGGTTCTCTCTCATGATTTCCAATAACTTCTTATTTTTTATTTCAATAGAATAAATGGTTCATTGAATGAGATAACATGTCTCTACAGAAAAGATTTAATGCAACATGCTTTTACAGATTTATGGTTACAGTAATTTAAAATCGTAACAATTACGCCTGTAGGTTACAATAGAGATCACAAAGTTAATTGATTCTGTGAATATTCTGTACTTCTCTTCTTCCTGATGCGTGTGTCAGCAGTCGTACGACGTCTAAGACGCAGTCAGGAATTCACAAAATTAGTCGCATCCCAATCAGCGGGAGGATCAAATCAAGAGAGATCGTCCTAATCAGAAATGTTATTCAGAGCTAAAATAATTTTAACAACCAAATGTGATCAATTTCAACTGGTTCAGCGTAACAAAAATTTTAACAACCGGTTCTGCGAACTATAATAATTTTAACAACCAGTTCAGCGCGAACAGTTGCGAACCTGAATGACAGCACTAAATATAACAGATAAAATATTTTAACTGCAGTGGAACCAAACGAATGGGAAGGAACAGTTGTCTAAGCAATATTTTAAAGAATTTTAAAATATTTACACTTCTAAGAAATAATATTTATAATAAATGTATTGCATGATCGCTTCGTCTTCTCCCTCACACTTTGGCCTGACCAAAGGTGATGTGAATCCATCCTCATATAAGCGTGACGTGTCACATGATCATTTCTTTCTCGAGGCACGAGAACGCACTAATCCAAGCACGAAAAAGATGAACAAAACCAGTAATATAATCTGAAATGTTTACAAAATCACGTAATAACAACCCGAAATCAAATAATACATTTGATTCTCTCCTGCTTTAATGAATAGAATACATTTTGAATCATCATCACACTCCCACTGATTAAAAGTTGTGTATATGCACTTCGAATTAAAAAAGGACTTTCATAGAATTAAAACGACTTAATGCAACCAAACAGAGGAGCAAAAAGCAACTCTTAACGGGCGACGCCCATAAGGATTTTAAGAACAGCCGAAGAAGTAACGTATTATGAACACCCGAAGCAAATGAGTTTTTACTAAAGACTGCGAATAAATACTCCTATACCAAGATTTCAAAAGATGGCGTTATGAAAAACATTAAACGACACACGGCAGATAACTCAAATAGCGGACTTGGATGTGTATAAATCTCGGCCATTGCATCGGTATACAAAAATAAAGCGCGTCCGTTATTTGGTCTCTATCGGCCTAGTGACGTTAATAACATGAAACGAGAGAGTTGTTTGGTGATATAGTACATGGGAAGCGTCCTCAGTCACCCATCGGTCTTCTCCCCACCCGGCCGCATATCGAAGACTTTAACTTGGAAAACAAGCGCGCGGGCGATTGGTTCTGTGCAACGGTCAAGTAACGTCACACGTTTGGCCCCGTATACGTACGGCGAAGTTGTGCAAAGCTACAATTGTCGTAGATACACGTTCCGTCACCAAGTTGAATCAAGGAGGAAAGGCTCCCAGCGGCAGCTGAGGCTTGTGGAGAGAGCACAATAAAAATGTGTGCGCGTGCGCAGTCAACGGTTTTGAAGCGAAATGTCTTTAACATATGTCCGGAACGTTCTACTTGTACGTTATACGTTATTACTTTACAGTCATACTATCTACACGCATTAATCTAATATCGTTTTGTAGAGTAAAAGAGTCCTTAATCGATCACGTGTGTGTTGCCTGAGGATATGCCGCATTTGCCGCAACCAGAGGGGGCTTGCGATGCGAATAAAATGCCACCGGTAGCAATAGGAAGCGAACACGTTGCTTTCTTAAACCCATACTTTCTGAATCTCGACTCATCTGCTTTTCGATCTGATGACTTCGTTATCTGCTTTTCAAAATGATCTGTAATAATTTTTCAGGTTTTACAATTTTTATTAGAGGCGATTTATTTGCAACTGGTGGCGACAGAACACATAATCGCATGAGTAAAGAACACACATCGCGGCGCGATCCGGTTTTCGGCAACACTCGATTGACTGATTATTAGTGTTTCCGGGCGCCTCAACTACTAGAGTAATTTGTCTCGTAAGTGTGGTGCTTTTTTTCTCGGGAGGTGGCTGTGTTCTTCCTCCGCTGGATAGCGAGATCCGGAGCCGACCAACCGTCAGCTAGGTGGAGTTTTCCCAAATCAGGTATCTCCCACCAGCGGGGCACCGCCTCAGCCTGGACAAGCTATAAGCTCCCGTCCGGTCTCCCGGTATGTGTGTATGTTAGTGCAACTGCATATAGGGGGAGATAGGACAAGGAGAATGTAGGAAAGATCGTCCGCAGGACTCGTCCTGTTTCTTATGGTACTGCCCCAGCATTCACTTGGTGTAAACAGAGACACCACGGAAAACTAGCGATGAGAGCAGACGGCAGCTAACATTCTCCTCCAGACAGGTCTGAACTCGACCTAGCTGACAAGCTAGTGTCGAAAATTCTATCACCGTCGGGACTCGAACCTAGGACCTCCCTGTCAGACGGACTGCAGTGTCATCAGTTGATGCCCTGAACCATCTCTCCCGGTGGCAACACTCGACATTTGAGCGTTCTAATACGTGTAAAAAATCGACCGCTGGCCGAAAACGCCTGTAGAATCTTGAGAGGGCCTCTGGGGGCTCTTTCAAGGCGCGGGTTGAGGCGTGGGCGGGGCTGCGAGCGGATGTCCGAAGGCGCTTGGCCTCGGGCGGGGCGGGGGCGTCGCCCGCGGGCGGGCGCATCAGCATGCGGCGACCGCCCCGGACGCCCGCCGGAAGCTCCTAGCCCCCTCCCTCGCCCCATCGCCCGCGCGCGCCCCGCCGCGCCGCGCCGCGCCGCGCCGCTGACCATTGGGGCCAAGCGCAAGCTGTACGGGAAAGGATGAGCGGCGCTCGCGAGAAGACGTCGCACCCCAGCGATGCTACGTGGAATTCAGCCACTATCTGCAGATGAATTCCAGATCTGGCTGCTTTGGTCGGTAGTCTGACAGAATTGTCCAACTTCGCAGGTTCCTGACAATTTTTTGTCAGGATTTTCGACACTAGCTTGATAGCTAGGTCGGCTTTCCGGATGACCACTCTAACAACCTGCTGCTCTGATCGGTAGTTTGACAGTATTGCCAATTTTGCCTTAATCGTACCAATTTGTGGCTGACTTTCCGACATTAGCTTGATTGCTAGGTCCAGTTCGGCTGCTATCTTGAGGACAATTCTAACGGATGGTCGCTGTGATCCGTAGTTTTCCGTGGTTTCTCCGATCAACATCAGGCGAATGGCTGAGCAGGACCCTAACTAACGAGCCATGGACCGACGGGGATCTTTTCTTCCTCTTCCTTGTCCTATCCTCTCCCCTTACACTACCATATATGTCGGGAGACTAGACGGGATCTTAGAGCTTATCCCGACTGAGGCGGTGAATCTTTGGAGGAGATATACGAATGGGGAGGGGGAGGGAGATCCGCGAGCTGAAGGGTAGGTTGGGGCACACTCACGTTGTAACGTGAAAAGAATACTATGACCTCTTGCTGTCCATTACACACTATGGGACTGATGACCACATTATCTGCCGCGACCGGAAGAACTAAATAATCAATCTAATATCTCACGACTGTTGTGTGGAAGCTACAGCATTACTAACCCGAACGAACGGTTGTTAGAAGGATTGAAGACACGAAGGTTGGGGATCTTGGAATAAGGAAGCGGACCCCAAACTTATTCTCTCTATATAAACTCTCATTACGTGTCGTAGACAAATAAGAAAGTGTATCGTAAGGCATCGCCATTTTGCAGAGATTGGTGATTTGGAAAATCGTATTTTTTTTTCAATAATTTCCTAGTCGCTCGGCCCTCCAGGCCTTTCGGGGGTTATTATTTATAAAATATGCATTTCATGAAGAACATAAGTGTCCTTCAGTACATTAGGGCACATGTCCACTTACTTGAGCGTATGTGATCTATTTACAGGTTTCAATTTACATTTAATACCAGAATATAACATTGAGAAAATATCACACTTGTGAGTAATACATATATACTGTAACAAACTGTCTGATTTGATTTTTAAATTAAACATCTCCTCTGCCCTTCTAATATTAATTCAATGTAACCCGTTTCAAATTTATAAAAGAATATGGGCGCCAGGAAAAGATAACGTTAATGAAATTATTGAAAGTAATCTTCAACTGCTATTTCCATTAAATTGATATCCGGCTAACTGGGTCGATGGGTCTTATAAGAAATTATCGCTATTGACTGCTAATAGCCGATTATTCGATTTGCCATCTGTACAGAATGGCCGAAGAATCTGAAAAGCAAATATACATTTCTAGCTACTCATTTGCTGGAATTGGCAAAATGAAAATCATCATTTCTATTCACAGAAACTTATAAGTTTATTCAATTTTCATTGGTAACAATACGAAACTTTCGGCCATGACCAGTCTCAAACAGTACCCCTCTATTGCAGTACCCCCTATTGCAGTACCCCTCTTCGCATGCTCTTGACCGATGTCGCCGCGTAGAACCATTTTCAATCTTTCCCGGTGTCGATGGCTCCAGGACCAAATACCATCTTCTTTTCTTCCGTTCTGGCACAAGTGTATTCAAGTCACTAATCCTCACCACCTCATAAGTTGATAAGACTTAATTAATTTTCCTTTTAAAAGTTCCCAGTTCTTTCTACGCGTATACTTAAAATATTAAAGTTCAGCAAACTATTATCTGCATCAAATAAATACTCCCAAACAATTTCCCCTAATACGACGCACCACGGCATAAGTCGGAGTGAATCCATATTCTCCTCTTTCAGCCCTTCAAAACTCGGTTCATCTATCTACCGTTTCTTGTCTGAAAAAATTCCATGCCTAGCCAATCCCTCAATTACTTACAAATTCAACTAGCCGCACTCCAGACTGTCATTGCTTTCTCGGCCAATCCCCAAACAGTTTACTTTATCAACTAGCCGCGCCCCGTGGTTCAAAGCAATGAAGTTTGTTGACCTTGACGACAACACGTCTAGCGTTGCTATGCCGCCATATTTACAAATGTCTATCCTTACAATTCACCCTGTTTACGATAAATGTGACGCAATACAAGGTCCCACATATTGGTATGTCACAATACAGTTTTTACAAACATATATAATGTTTATAATCATATCACCGGCAATTCATGGTGGCTTTAAGCGATCTTTTGGAAAGCGTGACTATATCCTGTATAGTGCGTAAGCTGTACGGCCAAACTTGAAAGTTCTTTTGCTGGGACAAGCTTCAAGCCTTAACATTTTTTCGATATTTTATTTACGTATACATTAATGCCACTATTTTTAATTCCCTTTGGATTTGAGCATTGTGTTTACCCGGCTTGGCTTGTTGACGAGTGTCAGTAATTTTTAAATTCCCCATAACAAGTTACGAGCCTATTGATGGGTAAATCTAGTGATGGGTCTGCCATCTTAATGACTCTAGACATGCATCCTCATTTGTTGACCTCAACAAAAACAAGACACAACACAACTTAATTTTTTTAAATAATGGCTATCCCCATACTTCTTTATGGATGCGAGTCATGGACCATGAAAAAGGAATATTTTACTAGAATTCAGATATCTGAGATGAGGTTCTTGAGACAAGTAAAAGGCTGCACTTTATTAGACAAAATAAAGAGTGAGGTAATCAGAAAAGAATTACAAGTACTCCCATTAATAAAGTACAAGATTACAGGACCCGATGGTCCCAACATCTACACAGAACGAATAGTGACCGCATGCCAAAATAAATATATCCCTACAGACCTCATGGTTAAAGGGATGTCGGCCGACCAAGATTGAGATGGCATGCTGAAGACGAAACAGGAGTTTCTCCTAAATCCTGAAGAGATGATGATGATGATGATGATGATTTGAGCATTAAGAATAAACCAGGGAGCTTTGGAAACCAGTCTTTGTTTTCGATTATTTCTAATTTATTAATGTGTGTGTTTGCTGCGCCTCCCCATACTGAACATGCATAGGTGAGCGACGGACGGATTATAGATTTATACTCCATTTTATATTCTTAAAGCTGAGTTTTTATTTACTAGTGGGTAAAGTTTGACAAATTTTGCATAAGTTTTGTTTGCAATATTAACTATGTGGTCTTTCCATGTTAATCTTCTATCTAATTTGACTTCAAGGTATTTGATGGGTTGGTTATTGTTTAGCCAGAGAACCGGATCGTTATGGATTGTTAAAACTGGAGGGGTTATAAATCTTTTAAGCGAGAAAATCTTAGCTTGTGATTTGTTAGGGTTTATCTGGATCCTCCATTTATCCGTCCATTTAATTAAGGTATTTAAATCATGCTGAAGGTATTCCAGGGCAATAGCCAGTTCTTTATTTTGTGCAAGGGTGGCAGTGTCATCTGCGAAAAGGGCTGTTTCGGTATTTAATAGTTCTGGAAAATCGGAAAGGTAAATTTTGAATAAAGTCGGGGACAATGGGGAACCCTGTGGAACTCAGCTGAGATTCTGTATTTATCTGATATGCTGTCGTGTATTCTAATATTGAATGACCTATTTAGCAAGAAACTTTTCATTACATCTTGAAGATATTTGGGAATGCCTGGATGTGGAATTTTGTATTCCAGTCCTGTGTACCAGACACGGTCGAATGCTTTAGTAACATCTAAAAATAGAGCTGCCGCGTTTTTTTTTTCATGAAACCCTTCGCAATCAAATCCGTGACTCTTACAATTTGGTGTTCAGTCGAGTGATTTGCTCTAAAGCCGAACTGGGCATCAGATATGTCCTTTGTATCGTATAAGAATTTATTTAAACGAACTAAAATTAGTCTATCCAACACTTGAGCTAATGAAGGTAACTAATAGGCCTGTAATTGTCTAGTTGTTGTGGACATTTATTAGGTTTGTTTATTGGAATAATATTTTTTCCAAACGCTTGCCTAATCTGAACGCTGCATTTAAAATCGCTGCTATTGCTGCAATTGTGGATTTTGGTAATTCTTTTAATTTATGACTAGTTATTTGGTCATGCCCAGCCGCTTATCTTCATCTGTATAGAGGGTGTTGGTGCCCGATTCTAATGGTGATATTCTAGATTGTTCTCTGGTAACTTTTTTGATGGTAGTCTATAATGAGGGTAAGGCAGTGTTAATTCGCGCCAAAAATTGCTTGAAGTATATCTGTGTTTATCTTATTGAATTTTACTTTTTTGCATAAAGAGTTTCACTTGTTTTTTAAGTGTTCGTCTACACAACTTCCTAATTCTGTGTTTATCTTTTATCAAGTCCACGATGTGTTTCGGGAGCCAGTAAGATGAATATTTGTTCGATTGCACTGGTTGACATGATTCTTTAATCGTGAAGCTTATTGCATCTATTAGATTATTGATTTGCAAATCAATATCTATGTCGTTTTTAATATCTTTTGGGAACGAAAATTGAGTGGCTATTTTTGTTCTAAAGAGATCCCAGTTTACTTTGCCATTTATTAGTTTCCTTATATTGTTTATTTGAGCGGTACTCTGAAATGATATTAATATGGAGTTATGATTCGAATCCAGATCAGGTATTACGGAATGAAAAAAAAAGTACTTGATGTTAGACATGTCAAGAATGTCTGGGGCGCATTTATTATTAAATGGATACCATGTGGGTGCAAGAGGGGCATGAATAAAAATATTATGACTCTGAGCGAACTGTAAAAGTTAACGACCTGCTTCTGTTGTAATTCTACAATTCCATGCTTTATTTTGACTATTTAGGTCACCTATAACAATGATTTTCTTATTATTATAATACGCTTTGTTTTTTTTGGTTAAATTGTATCCAAGGTATTTTCTGGGAATTTCTTATTAGATGGCTTATAGGCGGTTATTATTATTATTATTTTATTATTATTATTATTATTATTATTTCTGAATCTACTATTTTTAGATATATTGCTACCGTCTCTAGACTGTCTGAAGAGGGGCACTGAATTTGTGAGTGACTAAGTTCTTGACGAATTATAATCGCGACCCTACCCGCAGTTTTACGAGAAGGCCTATCGTTTCTATATATATATATATATATATATATATATATTAAAACCGGGTATCTTGAATTTGTCAGTTGGATGGAAATGGGTTTCTGTAATGCAAGCTCTTTGTATTTCCGGAAAGAACATAAAGTTCCTAAATATATTCTCTTGTTTGCTTAAACCATTTGCGTTCCAGTTTAATAATTTAAAATTAGTGAGCTAGTTACGCTTCATTTTCGTAACGCAATCTGAATCATATTTTGGATTTGTGGTAACAGAAAATTCATTCCTTGATAAATCACAGTACTTGTGATTGATTCGATTAATCTATTCATATCAATACCTTGATTTGTGTACTGCATCATATTTCTAACGTTACCTTGAAAATTATTTAAAGTTGTTCAAGGACCTGGTATTTCGGGTAGGAGAGGAAAGTCGGCATTGTTCAAGACTGGAGGTTGGCGGTATCTGGCTTGCCTCCTTTCATATCTTATCCCTTGATCTACACCCTGCGCACCATTCAATGCCTTGTCCTGTTCTGCGTTATATTTCAAACCATTTGCTGGTTTAATTCAGCCTTATATACAGAGCAGCCATGATAATTCGCTGTGTGATTTTCCTTGTAGTTAGCACATGAAGGTTTAACCCCTGATTTAGGGAGTGTACATTTAAAGTAATGATGGTCATTAAGGAATTTAACGCAACGAGGATTGTTAAAACAGCTTGCGTATGCCCAAAGCGTTGCCAATTCTTACTTTGAATAGGAAGCATAGTTTTGGTTTGAACAAACACTCTGACGATACAATATTCTAACTTATTTAGTTTTAAAATTGATCTGCCGACAACATTCTTCTCTACGTCTACAGCAACTATCTGCAGGGGTTTTCTGCTTTTGCCATAAAGTCTTACCACTTCTAATACAAGGAATGTATCATTAAGTTCTTTTTTGATATCATTAACATCTAGACATTCCGGTACATCTTTTATTCCAACTTCAAATGCTTTTATTGATGGATCTTCAAAGGAGTAGAACTCTACCTCCTTATTGCCGCAAAAATGTCTAAATTTACTGAAATCTTCGATGTTGCCAAATTGCACTTTGAATTTATTGTTGCTGTATTTAACTTCAAAATTTTCTATTTCATTTTTCTCAATATCCTCTTTAAGCAGTTTATAATTTTAAAAAATCATCGTCTCTTTTGTTGTAATTTTGAATAATAATTGGGGGAATTTTTATTGCCTTGACTTCACTATCATCATTCTCCTCTACGTTATGTAAGGATTCAAATCTGTTTCCTACAGGTACATTTGAAGTATTTGATTTACCTTGGTTTGTGAACGTTTTTGTCTTTTATCCTTAACACTTTACTTGAATACTGATCCTTTTCAAGATATATCTACCTTTTTTGGTTGAAGACTTGAAAGCTTTCGTTCGATTGCGCCCTGTCCGGGATGCTCCGAGTTCTTTTTGGCGTTTTGTTGCTCCTCGTCTGGATTTTGAAGTCCCGGGGGAGGTAGAAGATCCCCCGACAGTACCCTGATGTATTTGCTGCGGATGAACTGCTTCTGATTGCGTTAAACCTTGCTGTTGAGCAATATGATGATAATGTTTTGCAGTATGCCTTGCTGTGGCACGTTAACATCGAATGTGAATGGAATGGTACGTATCCCGCATGATATTGCGGCAACAATTGACCATTTTGATATGCGAACATAATGTTATTTTCCATTGAGCTCATGTGGGAAGACCCTTCAAAAGTTACTTCATCACCATTTGTAGTATCCATTGCCATTTTAATATGCTGCCTCGTACCGGGACAGCCGTTTTCACACATTACACTGACCCAGTGTTAATGAATAATTGCTTGCACTTTTAGAAAAAAATCAATAAAAGAAGTAAAACCTTCACCTGGTTTTACTAGTGAAACACTTTCACTAATACTATCAGCGTCGATAACACAAAACCACACTAGTAGTAGTAGAAAGCTTATCGTGAAGAGCGAATCTCGGTGAGGTCTTACCCCGACGGGAGCCGAGCTCGAACTGAGGTTTTGGAAAATCGTGTGGCATTTTCCAATTAGGCTAATACAGATGTATTTTTCAGGCGATGATATGTTTTACTTTGCTTCCATGACAGACCTTGGAGGGATCTTGGAGCAGACTAGCTGGGACCCGTCAGTCAACCCAACTTAATTTCCATGCATCGTAGGCTTTCACGGCCGGAGTCAATATGAGTGAAAGTTTCCGGGCTGGTAGGCCGTGGTCCAGTTGGCATTGAAGAGCCAAACGTTCAGTCGCGGCATTGAAGAGCCAAATCTTCAGTGGCGGCAGCGTCGTCGGGGTAGTCTCCGGGTCGGCGGCTGGTCAGCTCGTCAGTCGCTAGCCACTGAAGATGTCCACCGCAGACGTGGACGAAATGTTGGGCTCTTCAATGCCAACTGGACCACGGCCTACCAGCCCGGAAAATTTCACTCATATTAATTTCAATGATTATTACCACTTCAAAATACTATGGACAAAAAGATGCGATGGTGTTATTGATCTGGGTACAGCTTATAATTATAAGAACGATTTTGTTTTAGCCGTTTTCAGGTCACTGAACGATACCACAGCGGTAAATCTTGCGTCTGATTAAGAATGGAATTTTTAAATGTTAAATTTGCAAATCTTTTTTAGCTATTTGGGTAACCTAAACCAGTTTTCATTTTTATGTATTGTTAACCCTCTTTTCTCTTCATTTCATATTATTCTTTTCTGTTTATTTTTATTTATATTAATTTTTATATTATAGTTATTTTATGTTACTTTTTCAATTTCATCGAATTTGCAACTTAAATTACGTATCATGATTGTGAGCGCAAATGTAAGGGCCAACCCCACTTGCAACCCCAATTTGTTTATTATTGTGGAGTATGTTATCTCTGTACCTATATTTATTTTACACATAACATTATAACCTTTTCAAATAAGTTACACAAAGTTGATCGATAAACTGAAGTCTTTTCTAATGTCTCTGAAAACTAGCCATAGAATTACGCACTCCAATATAAGAATATGTAATAAAAAATGGGAAATAAATTGTGTAAACACTTGTTTTAACAGATGTATGGCAATTTATATTGAGTTTCGAGAAGCGTTTGGAAACTGTTTTGTCATCAAAGTAAGTAGTTTCGAGTTTTTAGTTTTGTTTTGGAAATGTTTCGCATATCAATATGGACGTTACCGAGTTTATTGCACAATGATAAGAAACAACAATATCAATTTTTCGTAATTATAATTATATAAAAACAGTATTTCATAAAGTTAATTCGAGGGTTATTTTCTTGATAAGAAACAGAATGAATGAAAATAGAATGCGTTCACTATTGTAAAGAAACAGCCCACCCACAGTGAACAAAAACTTCAAAGTTGCTGGCAAGTTGTTTCCTTGGCTAAAGATAAATCCTACATTCTCCACAGGTTTGTTAAGAACTAATTTAATTTTCTGCGGGTGAGTTGGACCATTCATATTCAAAGCCAGCTAATGAATCCTTCGGTTCTAAATGTAGATTTCTTTTGTAATGTTTTGTTCTGTTGGAGTGAGAGGCGAAATAGGGTTTAATATCAGATGATACACTTGAATGTGCTCATTAAGAGCAATGGACCACATCGACTGCCTTTTCATTCAAAGGCACCGAAAATGTACGCGCAGCACCAATCCTAGACTGCCAATTCAAGAACCGTCTGAACTAAAATAAATTTCTTAATCTGGTGAAGCAAATTTAACGATAAACGAAGCATGAGATTATTAAGATAATATTTTCCTGTGATTTAGATGTTTTGAAATGTTTCTATTACATGACAAAATCAGCGTAAGCTCTTCACCAAATCAGTAGCAACATTTCGTATTTATGACAAAAATTAATATCCTTTTTTCTCTTCCCTTCCTTTCGTTTCTGAGAAAACCAATAAATAAGATAGCTTTTGGTCGGCACAGTGAGTTTACTTAACGTGCTGTTTTGAAAATGGCGTGTAAAGGCGGTCGGTTAAGTTACAATTTTTACATTACTAGAGAATAAAAGAGTTTTTTTTTCAAGACTATATTGCAATATCGAAAACAATGTTTTTTATTCGTATGGTTTAGGACGTTTCTTAATGACCATTAATTTGCTGCTAGAGTACCTCTTTATCGCCTATACATTACAAAACTCCACTGCCTATACGTTACACCACTAAAAAGTGAAATCAAACAAAAAATTACACACAACGGTAAAGATACTTCATCGTTTAGTGTAATAAATACTATTACCTTTTACTAACCAGGGACGTACTTTTCTGGAAGTGCGCCCATGAAGTTCCTACAGACGTTTAGAGATTACTGGTAAAATTAGAACAATTTTAAAACAAAATCAAATTCTTATTATGATTGGATTCATCCATTGATAACGGAAACAATTTCTCGAATTGATTCTGTCGTAGACGCTCGACCGCAGAGGTGCGACGTGCAGACTCTCTTCTGGTCTCATAGCACCGAGAGTATTAAGTTCTTTGGTCACTGGAGAATGTTGTCCATCGGTATGTGCCTTCCGAAAAGAGTGATTAAATTTTAACCCACCATATTAAACCGAAATTAGGATTACAAAAAATACTATTAAATTATTATTTTTACTGACTGAGATGGCATTATTACATCAAACTGTGCCGCTGACGTGTCTCTGACCAGAAAGTCGTAAGGTTTGCGTCCCGACCACGGTGTAAGATAGGTCATATAGGTGTGTCAATTAGCCGCCTTTTGGGCAAGTTTTCTGAAGCCAGTTTGAGGCTAGTTCCTTAGCTGACCGTAGCACGATCGGGTTGGGCACGGCCGAGTCAACTCTTCTTGAGTGGCTTGGGCGCTTATGACGACGCCTCGCGAATGTATTTTCTGGTGTTTTCGTTACAAGAAAGGGATATTGGTCACTGAACACACAAAATCGGGGAGACGCTACAGTACATGTATAAGAATCTTTTAAGCTGTATTGTAAAGTCTGACAGAGGTGTTAATTTTTTTGAAATGTGTTGTGTGAAATTTCTAGCGAGAGCCATGCATAATTGCAATTTATTATTTTACTATATATTTTCAGTTCCAAAGACAAAGGATTTTTACTTGAAAACAGGATTGGAAGTTATAACAAAAAAGAAAAAGACAATAGGGATTACATTTACAAAAATCGCTTCAACAGTGATTTACTATTTATTATTTCACATTCATGTTGTTCAGCACTCAACAGGTTTGTTTATCGTAAAAGTATATATACGTACATCACTGGCCCTCATTGAAAAACAATTTGTATAGATTAAAATTTACTAGTAGAAAGAATTATTTTTGATTTTGTTTACAGATTATCTTAAGTGAATTTTGTCGTGTTACTGATGCTTATGTACACATTTTGAATTAATAAATTATACGAACTTAAATGATGCATTGGTTCTGTCACATATACAAACGTTAAGAACAAACACTACACATCTTTGGGGTCATATCATGAAATTAAAAAAATCAAGATCTGATCTGATTTATATTCTGATAAAGAAATTCTTCAAGAACAGAGTAATTTATATGTGAATCCAGCTTGAAAATTACCTCTTCGCAAACAACACAAGAATTGAAAACCAAGTGTAATGATTACAGATCCATTCCCATTAACTTCAGCACAAGACATCTTTTTTCCTTTTATAATATGCAGAGCAGCCCCACCACTACATAATTCCAACTTATCTGCAGCTTGTAATACATTCTCAACATCAAACAAAGCTATAATAATAAAGCTGTACTAAACGAAAAATCTTCATTGTCAAATAAAATATTTAAATTTTAATCTTCATCAAGAATGGCCTACAAATTAAAAAATGTATATTACGTGTTTTTATAATGAATTCAACTCAATTCTTTACTTCAATATTAATAATTATTTTTTTTGAATAATTACAAATTTAGACTTTTTTTTTAATTATTTTCATGGGAGGAAGAATTTTAAAATATTGAAAATATCTTTTAGCGAGACTAATGGCCCAATTTGTTCTATGGTTCTAATAAATTGTTTTTGTAGTTTTAACATTTGTTCCACCTGAAATTTCCCTGCATTTTCCCACAAACCTAGAGTAGAGAACTAGATTTTATTATGAAAGGTTTTTCATGTTATTCATGAAATGATTTTTATGTTTGATGAATTGTATTCTTTCTCAATTAACTTCTATGAA
The DNA here is from genome assembly GCA_964035755.1 of Teleogryllus oceanicus. Taxonomy (NCBI): domain Eukaryota; kingdom Metazoa; phylum Arthropoda; class Insecta; order Orthoptera; family Gryllidae; genus Teleogryllus; species Teleogryllus oceanicus. The sequence continues at coordinate 127,440,338 of CAXIVR010000006.1, forward strand.
TTCCTAACAACCACATCCTTTGACTTTTAGATGGCTTCAAATACAAGAAATTAATGTCAGGGAAGAAAAATGAATGTCTCCATCCGTGAAGGTTTTTTTAGAACCACTGCACAAAATATCACTTCACTATTTTATAGATACCAATAACACTTTAATTAATTGTAGATGCAAAATAAATGGTAATCGTATTGTACACTAGTTATATTAATTGTATATTGAGAGGTTCAGTTACTTTTAGTATCTTATGTTTGAAGACAATCAATCTATACCTCTAAATTGTATTTCGTATAATTTTAATTATTGAAATAACATGATTTATTTTTTTATTTAATACATTTCCATACATACTTAATACTTTGCACATTAATACATTTTTTTCCGTTGTTGAAATACAAGTATGTAATAATAAATCATGTTATTTCATTAATTAAAATTATTTGAGGTGCAATTTACGGGTATTGATTGTTTATTCCACTGATTGTCTTCAAACATAGGATTCTTAAAATAACTGAAAAATGGTAATCATCATCATCATCATCATCATTACAATAATAGTATAAATAAATGAAGTCCGTACTTCACAATAAGTTCACATTTCACAATCACGTCTTATGTTTTTCAAAGAAGACCAACCATTTGTTTATTCTTAGATATTTTTTCAAACATCAATTAGTTTGTCTGATTTCCTTTGAATATATTCAATGAATCTTCTTCAAGAATTACAGTTGCTTCCCTCAACATTTTTCATAAACATCTTCTGAAAATTTGATAGTAAAAAAAAATAATTCTTAGTGTTAGGTGGTAAATTATCCTTTATGAAGCTTGTAATTCACTATAATTAGAAAAATCAATTATTAATATTAATTAAAAATAGTACATAATAAGCAATATAAATATTTATAATATCAACATTGTTCAGAATGAGGAACACAGTTGACACACATGTTTGATGAACGGGCATGGTGTTCCAATAGCAGTCTCTCTCTTTGCCCCAAAAACCAACTAGATTAAAAAACGACGAAATTAAACTAGATTAAAAAAATAATAAGATAAATAAATTCATACATTTATTAATCTTAAAAATTTCCTTTTTAATTATCAGAAATTCTTAACCTTTTCCGTTATACGTATACCAGTTCACTAGGCGAGAGATTCAGTTCCTTTGACATGAGACCTTTTGGAATCGATTCTCTACAATGTGAGCAGATCAACGTTGTGATACCAGTCAATCAACATTTACGCGGTACGTTTAAACGTTAATTTTAGATAAAACAGTATTATTACAATTTAATAGTAATTCTATTACTGTGTTACTAATTTATTAGTGCTCTATTGGCTACTGCCGCTCCGAAACCCCCCGCAAACCCATAATTCGACTAATTTTATATTACTAGGTGGTAAATCGGAAGTTTATGGTGGACACTCTTCCTTTGAGTTAGTGAAGTGATTATTCGTATTTTTCACCCTAGATATCTAATTTTACTGTCAACAAATTTACAACAAATTGTATAACCAACGCATTTTGACATCAAGTGGTCCGCGACGTGCTATCGTACGTCGCTTCCCGACCAACGTGCTCAAAATCCCCAAACCGATCGCAGCGCTATAGGCAAGAACTAGCCTCACACAAGCTTCAGATTTGGACTGGGAGTGAACTCACCTCTATATCTTACACCGTGGTCCCGACGAAGGCGGATTTTCAACCCTAGCTCTATAGCTAGGTCGCGTTATTTTTCCGTGGAAGAAACAGTCCGAACTAGGGAAGGCAAAAAGAAAAAAATCGACGTTTTTGAACCAACGATGTTTCCCACCGGAAGCAACGATACGTTAACATCAATATTTTGCTTTCAATGTTTCTCATCGATATTTTGTAGCCAAAACATTAATTTTTTTTAATAGAGCAATATTGTTGTTTTGTGTCATCCTCATTATCACACTGTACATATCGCCAATGTCATCTGAGGAAGTATGGGAGCCGGTCGCGTAATGAATGAATGTTATCGGTAAGCATCATTGCCTAAATCGATATTAGTGTTAGAAATGGTTCTCAGACGTTTTGACAGATCGTGAATCAGATTCACTCCACTCAATCTCGGGAAGTCCCCATGTATCCCATTTACGTGCTGTAATTAAAATAGGAAAGGTAAATAGCAAGTTTATTAGTCTATATTTAAAACATCGATGTTTCTTTGTCAAATTTTGCCATCACTAGTCCGAACAGAAGCCGAAACCCGGAGCAGTTACGTAACAAAGGAATCACGGATCGCGCACAAATCTTTCCTTCCTTATCGTTCTCTTATATTCACCTCCTTACTTACACATATACTTACATGCACTACAGTATCACACATGTCGGGAAGCCAGTCGGGATCTTAGAGCTTGTCCCGACGGGGATGGTGCCCCCTGGGAGAAATACCCTGTGAGAAGGGAAACTCCTCGAGACGACGTTTAGGTACGGCCCTTTCTTTTATTTATTTATTTATTTATTTTTTTATTTATTTATTTATTTATTTATTTTACATCAAAAAAGCAGTTAAAAACTGCGTATGACGCGCTATGGGGAAAAGTGAATTGTGTGCACATTTTCAAAATTCTGTGATCCCTACACTAAGTCATATACTACTTAAAATTCGAGAAAAAAAAAGCTCCCAAATAATAAAATCTATTTTCAAGGATAAAAAGACAATAAATTTTGGTTCTTATCCATGTTGCCCTTCGGAATAATACTTCCTGCCGCGACAACATGGAAACGATAATTTGAATAATTGTATTTCCCACTGAATTCTAGAAGACGTGCACAGAAAATGAAGTTACATTTATGTCCAGAAGCAAAACAAGGGGCAATCTCAGCATTTGCTCAATGGGTCAGGGAAACTGGACGAAAAACCTGATCGAGATGGGGTCATTACCCGGAGGCTGCAATACAATACTTGTTACAGGTTGTTTATACACATTTATACAGTTCAAATATTAAATAATGCATTCTGTATAATTGTTAAAGTTAATGTTAGTTTTCTTGTGATGCTCAGTATAGTCTCTAATTGTATAGAAACAGTTATGCAGCGATTTCACTTGGGATTTAAACTTTTCTATCGAATTTAATCGTTTAATGTCATCTGGCAAAGTGTTATATAGTAATATACATGTATTGTATGTGAATTTTTTGTAATGGGCTGTTGATACTGTCATCTGATGAATATGATTTCTACGTCGAGTGTTATAGTAATAGACATCCACATTTTTTGAAAATATATTCCCGCCCTTAAGCAAGTCATTTTTTACAAAAACCACTGATTCGTAAATAAACAGACAATGTAATGGTAAAATTCCTAGATTAATGAGGAGAGGCTTACATGAATCACGTGGGTGGGATTTGGTTATTATTCGTACAATTCGTTTTTGTAATCTAAAAGTCTGGGAGCTATAAGATGTATTTCCCCAGAATATTATGCCATATCTCATGCGGGAATGAACATTCGCGAAATATACACAACGAGCAGTATGAAGGCTGACTAAATTTGCAAGAATTCTGAACGCGTAGCATAATGAACTTAATTTTGTGTTCAATTCATTTAAATGGACGTTCCATTTACGGTTTGACGGAATTGAGAGACCTAAAAATGTTGTTAACTCAGTCAATGGCACCGTTCATTTTCAATAGAGCACAGAATTGTTTATTTGAAATGGAAAACTGCATAAAACCGTTTTCTTTTCGTTTACTATTAATTTGTTATTTCGGAACCAATTTGAAACATCTGATATTGTACTATTTACGGATTCTTTATTCCAAAGGATGTTCGTATCATCTGCAAAGAGAACCGTTCTTCCGTTTCGAATCGTCGAGGGCATATCGTTTACGTAAAGTAGGAACAGAATAGGGCCTAATATCGATCCTTGAGGAACTCCACGTGCAATGGGCAAAGAGTCGGAAAGGTGCGTACATTTTCTCCGGTACGTCTCGTTTTCCGACGGAGGAGGAATACTGGCCCCTCTCTACTACACTCTACTTAAAAGCAGGACTAAATAGTTGACGCGTCTGGAAACCCGAAATACTACTTTTACATTTTTCATCAATCCCCCCCCCCATTTCGTTTTACGTCGCAGAAGTGTAAACTCCCTCGCCGCAATAGCGATGGTATTTTAATGACCCCTTCTGCACTTAGCCTGCCGGCCTTGGGATTTATGCAGAGCTGCATAAATCCTCCTCGACTGTCCATCAGCGCAGAGCGAATGCGCTTGGCGTGGCCCTCGCAAAATGAGGCGAGTGGCGTGTCACGTTGCGTGCGTGGGGACTGTGTGTGGCGAGTGGGGTGCGCTCTTTTTCATCTCGTTGCAAGACTGTCGTGTGATTTCTCCATCGTCGTTTTTATGCATGCTCTCATCGATACATAACTTCATGCATAACATTCATGGTGCGTTGTGGACATTTTTGTGGGGTGTCGTTAGCATGAAATTTTAGAAGAATTGATCTTATCTTAATCGCAATATTTTTAATTTGCGATAGCGTTCCTCATCATTTACACTTCATTATTCTTTCCATTGGCATCAGTGTATCAAAGTAATAATTATAATCATTATTGCTACTATAGGCCGACCTGGATGGCCGAGGTGGGTAGACTGTGCCGATTCAGCGCCTCGGTCGGCAGGGTCGCGTGTTCGGGTCCCGTCGTGGGTATGGTTGTTTGTCCCTTGTCTTTAATGTATGTGTGTTGTCGCGGAAGGCTTTGTGAGTCTGCTGATCACAGACCGAGGAGCTCGCAAGTGCGTGTAGTGTAAAAATATGATCTGGGCTGTTCGGGTGACGCCGCGTCGAAGGCTGGGGTGCCGACGTTTCGACCGACATATCCCGGCGTCACCCGGACAGCCCAGATAATAACTCTGGCCGCGGAAGTCTACGATATCATCTAGTGTAAAAATAGTACATTATGAAATGATGATGGATATTAATATACGAGTGTAATATTACGATAGGAGCGAGATCCGAACGAGTATCGTAAACTTCACACGAGTGTATTACTACCCCTTACATCGAGTTTCATACAGTACTTTTTCTACGACTTATAGTAAGTTGTATAAGTTAAACTGTTACATTGAATTGTTTCGTGGCAGTTGACGTGCATGATTCAGGCAAGGCCACCTAGCGGAGAGCTACCGTACCTGTCGCAGGTGGATTTACCAGTGCGGACGGTTTACCAGTGCGAGAGAGTACAAAAGTTGCTCTTACAATAATTCTGAGGTCACCATTTTCGCTTTTTCTCTTATTTCTGAAGGTGCCAACTCCTCCGCTGATTCACTAGACATTTCAAATTAAAGAATTGACTGGTTTTGAAGGACAAACACACGGTAGCAACATAACTTGCGTTCTGATCTTAACGTCAGTCAAATGTTCCCTCTACCACTACCACTGTGCTAGTCAAAGAGGATCAAAAGTGAAATTACAATCCAATTTATTTTAAATAATATTCCACGTGCAAATTACTGATAATAAAAGAATTAAAAGTGATAAACATAATATAACATGAAATGCAATTTTAAAGTACACAATCGAACAAAACCTTTACTAAAACGATTCTCAAAGATTAATGAAGTCTCAGTACTTGGTTTATAAGCTTCTCTGTGACTGATCAAGAATCTGTATCGTAATGAGTATCATTGTGCAACGGGTTGGAGACATCAAATGACAGAATTATACAACGGGAGTAGAAAAAGATCATTTCGATCGTTTCGTTCAAGGTGGCTTGCACTTTCATTTTTTTTTATTATTTTGTCTAACAGAGAAAGATTACAACATCTTCACCAGAACATCATTTCTGTTGCTTAAAGTCTGTCTCATATTTGTTGTTAGAGTACAGACGTCTTTCCCATAGAGTAATTTTACTCTCTGTGAAGGAAGTACACATTCGTTTCTTTGTCTTCATGGAAATAATCGAGTTCCACAACACTGGATTCACCTGTCTTGTGGCTATTTTTTCTAAAATATTTTTAAAAACAAACAAATCTATCACGTCGTATTCCATTGTCATCAATCATCAGCTGTCAGCTATTCAGCGTCAATAATCTTCCTTAAAACACGAGTTCAGCTATGGCCGAATTTGAGAAATCTCAGCCTGCGAGTGCATGACAAGCGTCGACACAATCTTTGAGCCTCGGAAACGGGAGCTGACGATGGGACATCGTTACGGCAAGTGATTGCATCTCTGGAGCGATTCCAGTTCTCATTTGCATGCAGCCGAATGGGTTACGTCTCCTTCACTTTACCCCGAACACTGGTCGTCCAGTGGTTTTCTCACTGTAATAGTTTTGACCCCTACTTCTTATTGTGTAAATCAGAATTGACTCTTTAGAATAAAATACAACATCAAAATGTTATAATTAACTTTCTGAATCCCTCGTGCAAACGGGAGTGCTGTAGAAAAGCTGCATTAGAAAAATATATCACTATATTAATTTTGAGAACTCATATTCAATAACTTATATTCATTTCAATATATTAATTTTGAGAACTCATTATTATATCATATATTATATATGATATAATAATGAGTTCACCCATATATTATATCCTCTCCCTTTGTCCTCCTTTCTCCCTTTCTGCCCCCTTTCTCTTACTTTCCCTTTCTCTCTCTTTTACCCTCTCTCTCTCTGCCTTACTCTCTCCCTTCCCGGCAGATGCCGGGACAGTATCGACAGATGCAACGGACCACAATGCAAGCGCGATCGTTCTTGCCTAACTTCCAGCCTTAGGGTGAACTGAATCCCTATTCAATCTCATTGGTTATTGATTCAGGAACTTCTCAGACAAGCGTCGAAGTTGCAAAATACAGCAAAAGCTACGTGACTACCGATTTTTTTATTGCGCTAAATAAATATAATCTTATTCATACATATTCTCTCTCTCTCTCTCTCTCTCTCTCTCTCTCTCTCTCTCTCTCTCTCTCTCTCTCTCTCTCTCCTCTCTCTCTCTCTCTCACACACACACACACACACACACACACACACACACACACACACATTTGCTTCATTAATCTACCTGGCGGAAGCCAAAACCACCCGGGGAAAATAGGTAGGTGTTCAATCACTTGAATGTAACAAACAATTGTAACATTTTTATTGCCATGAAATAGAATTAAAATAAAAGATGCTAAGGTTACAATAAAATAAAAATATTATCATTAATCATTACAATAAAATAATGATATTATTATATTATTATTATTATTTTTTGTTGTTAATATTAGCACTAGTTTTATTGTAGTTGATCAGCCTTTTCGTCGGGTTGATTTCCTAAAATACTGAAATTATGTTTGGTGATATGTTTCTAAAATACTGGAATTATGATTGGTTATGTACGATATACGTTGTTAAGCGACAAGGTACAGTTTGCCATTGACTTCTCCGCTCACAAGTGGAAAAAATCCCCGACTTCCCGGGACTCGACCTCCCAACCGCCTGTTCAGAGCCTGGACGGAGCGGTTGTCGCCTCACACGCCCACGTCGCATAGGCCGCCATGTTCCTTTAATAATTAATAAATTGCGGTTGTTTCCAAGTGATAGGGAAAGGCGAGCCGCGAAAGACGCTCTCTCCGCGCCACTGGCCGCTCCTCCCCGGCCCCGGCGCAGCGTCAGTGTGTGTGTGTGTACGGGGCGTGGATGCAGGGGAGGGGTGGAGGGGGGCGTGGGCGAAGCGCAGCTGGAAGGGGGTGGGGGAGGGGGCCACTTCCGGCGGGACGCGTGACCCGGCAGCGGCGCGTGCGCCGCCGCCGCCCCCGCCCATCACGCCCACTCGCCCGCTCGCCCGCACGCCCACTCGCCCACTCGCCTGCTGCTCGCCCGCTCGCCCGCTCGCCGCCACCGCACGCGCCTGGCACTGGGCTCTGCGCCGCCTCCCCGCTCTCTCTTCAGGCGCCGCTCCAGAAATTGCCTCACCGAGGGGGACTGCTTTTTATGGGCAAGCTCCATTTGTGATCGTAGTAAATCATCTATTACAGTATACAAACACCGGGTGTATATTGAGACGGTTTTTACTTTTCCATTAATCAATTTACTTAATGTGGGAAAATAAAAATATCCATTTTATTAGTTGCATACGCCGGCCGATGATTCTATAGTATACGCCGTAGATTTGAAGATCGTAACTTACTGAAATATTAAATAAAAATTATTTCAAATTTCTTTCTTTATGTCCAATTCCAAACTTCACAAGATCGACTCTCCCAAATATTCTAGTCCATTTACTATACCGTAATATTGTTCGCAATCAAAACAATCCAATATCACTTGCATTCCTTACATCGAAATTTTCCACTGAACCGCGACACTCAACTGAAATGCTCTATCAATCATTTACGACCTCATTCGAGAACGTCCATTTTCTCTCTGGATGTTGATTCCATCCGTCTTAAGTCGATCATTTCCATGGCATCGAAAACATTGCCAACCAATGTTTTTATCTCAGTCGTGTATATACATATTTAGATATCAAATATGGACGAAACATCACCTCTAATTTCGTCTCATTACAATACTGCATTAAGTATAACGACAAAAAATCCTATTGTCTTTAATCATTGTTTGGGGAAATTCGGCGCAAGCGGTTTCCCCTTGAAAGTTTCTGTTTTCGAGAAAATTCTGCTTCTTTACTGCTTCCGGGCGTGCAATTTCAAATTTTCAGTTGTGCGTCGCAATGGGACACGCTCAGCAACTGCAAAGGGTTCGGTCAGTTCCTGTTGGAGAGGAAGAGAAGGCACGCCCATACAAACTTTTGGTGCAGTGGACGCGACACCTTAGGGGGAGGGTGAACATGCGCCATTCGAAGTATGAAAATCGTGTCGCTGCACCGGTACTTTACTTTGCACTCCAGCATGGACGCAAAGCAGCAGCAAAGCTCCAGCATTAGCAGCAGGAGAGGTGTATCAGTTTGACTCATCGAAGAAAATTTGAATTGCGCAGCAGACAACAAAAGGGGCCGAGTTTTTTTTCGAAAACTAATTTTTTTGACGGAAAACCGATTGCACCAAACGTCTTAAATAATGATAAGAGTCTGCACGGTGTTGTGCAGGTATATTTAACGATCTTTTGTCTTGCGGTCCTTTCGATGGATTTCCAGTGCAAATACTGACTCTTCACTACGGTGCGGGCGGTACACTGGTCTTTGCAAACTATGGAGAATCATCAACAGGGCGAAAGGATGGGATCGGGAACAAAATGGGGAAGGATTGCGCCCACTTCCCGTAGTACAGAGCGGTGCTTCGGTATCCGCTGGAAATCGTAACAAGAAATCATGGAATCAATCGATGAAGGCGGCCGGCCTCGAATTCTCATCCATCGAGACTAACGCCTTCCAATCTACAAACCTTCATGTTTCAGCAGCAGACTCGCAAGTAGAGGTCTACTATCATTGCCACCATCGCAGATTAGGATACAAGTGTGTTCACGATTTACTATGTCTACCAGACGTTCTCCCTGTCAGCAGTTGATTGCTTCTTACCACCACACATTAGGCGAGGCGGGTCGGTCGACACAATGCAAACTGGCCTTTAATTAAGGTATTGAACAGGAAATTGATATTCAAATTTTCCACAAATGCATTGTTAGCTTCAGGATCTTTGATATGGGCGCTTCTCGTTTATTTCGTTCCGAAGAAAGGCTTGTGAAGTAAGGATATGTTGCTCTTCAACTTCAACGGAGTGTGAACACACGAAAATTGGTTTGGGGGTCCAACAGGCTGACCGATTCGTCAGTAGAAGTCTTAAGTGAATTCTTATGAGAAAAATTAAATAGCTTATGAAAAAAATAAATTTTTGTACTTAATTAATTGATTTTTAATAATATAATTTAAAGTGATAACGCATTGGTGATAATGAATTGAAAGTGATAATGGTCGCCTTCGGAGCTTTAAATGTAAAGTAGAAAACTGTTTTACTTAGAAATGCATTTCGTTGGTAAAAAGTATTTGCTATTAAATACGTAAAGCAGAAGAGGAAATTGAAATATTTGTATATCCAAGTCCCGACCCTTGGCTCAGCCCGTCACCCTCTACTTTAAAAGACGTGTGAATAGATAGGTAAATCATGTTGCTTCTCCCAATTACTCCCATTCTTTCCTTCCCTTCTTGCCTTTTCTTTTTCTTTATTCCTCAATTTTCCAGGATTTCGTTTTCAAACGCAGGAACCAGGAACCCATCTTTTCATTGTATGAATAAAACTATGACAAAAAATAATTCGCGTAGTTAGATTTGCTTCTCACTCGTAAACAAAAAGGAGATAATTTAATAAGTAGAAAACTCCACGAACTAATAAACACAAATCACGAAACTCAGACATTATTATCTAAACTACATAGCGCTGATTATTGTTGTTGAATGCAACGCATTTTACATTTCATTCGTGTACATTATAATATTTCTTCTTTCACACAAATGATATTTCCCAATAATGTAATGTCTAGTGGAAAAAAATATTGGTAAATAAAAAAAGGAAATTTTCAAATTTCTTGAAAATAACTAGGATTTCTACATAAACATAACTTCTTTCCGTTATTTTTTCTTTCTTCTTAACCTCTTCATTTTTCAGGTATCTTTTAACGTTTCTTTTCAGTTCTTAAGAATCCAATTAGCTGCAAACTATTGATAAACAAGGGAATTTGACAATTTTTGCAAAAAAGTTTGTTCATCAATTTGTCTTCTACAAAAATTAAGCGTCACAATTATTTTTCTTTTCCGCAACATATTTATCGAAATTTATGAGAAGCTCGATTTTTCTCATGGGGACCTGATGACGGTAAACATTTTCGAAATGCTGTTTTAAAAGTCACTAAATTCTTTTAACTGAATAATCACCAATGCATGGGATATTCCGTATTCTGCCCATTACATAAATGAACTTCCGACGACACTCAAAAGTTTCTGAAAGAAAAGAAAATAACGCTTCGTTCCCCGTAAAACATTTTGACGGACTTCATGGAAACTCCATCCCGGCGGGTGTGACGGCCGTGGCTAGAGGTATGTGCCGTCGTGACATACTTGACATATCTGTTGAATGCATTGTGCGGAGGGGAATGATATTCCAGAGGCGTGTTCCGTAAACCCGGCAACAAAGGCGCTGTGCCCTTTGAGCGCGCGCGCGGCGGCGGAAGGGCCGTGAGCTGCGTGCGGAGGACGGATGGATGTGCGCCCCTGCGTCTGCATCATCTGCCGTGGCTTTGTTTGCTTCATCCGCTGCAGCACTCGACCCTCCACGTGCGGATTAGGAAAGTAGCCAGCCGAAGGACCCTGTGGATGAGGGCAGCAGGGAGCGAGCCATCAGTCTCCGAATCCACGCCGGGCGCGACAATTTCTTCGGTAATTAGTCATGTAGGTGGAGATCATTTCATTTCTCGAAGTTGCGATTATCCTTCTACACTGGAACTTGAGACCCGACGCCGACCTACACGTTAGTCATTTCTGGCGCGTCATTAGTCTCTTAAGTGTAGTGCCTGCTTTTCTCGGGAGGTGGTGATGATTTTCCCCCGCTGGATAGTGAGATTCGAAGGCTAACGAGTCTACCGTCGGCTAACGGTTTTTTTTTTTCAACAAGGCGTCTCCCATCAGCGGGACACCGCTCCAGGTGGGACAAACTTAAGTTTCCGATCGGTCTCCCGACGTGTGTACTGTAGTGCATGAAAGTGAAGAATTTGTGTATGCAAGAGGTGAGGACAGGACAAGGAAGAGGAAGGAAAGATCGCGCGCAGTCCTTGGGCCGCTTGTTAGGACATTCGCCTGGTGTTGATCGGAGAAATCACGGAAAACTACCGATCAGAGCAGCCAACCCGCTAGAATTCTCCTCCAAGCAGCGACTGAATTCGACGTAGCTGACAAGCTAGTGCCGAAAATCCTGCCGCCCGTCAGGACTCGAATCTAGGACCTCCCGATCATAGGCACTGCAGTGACATCAGTTGATGCACTGTCACATCTCCCGGTAGCTTCTTAGGACATTAGTCCCGTAAGTGTGGTACATTGCATTTTCCGGGAGGTTGCCCCGCTGGAATGTGAGATCCGGCGCCCCATCTACATGTCGGCTTGCGGGATTTTCCTTGTCCAGGAATCTCCCCTAGAGGGCACCGCTTCAGCCGGGGCAAGTCCTAAGTACCCTACTGGTCTCCCGACATGTGCGGTAGTGTAGTTCTTGAGCGTGTAAGGGGAGAGGGGAAACAAGGATGAGAAACGGATCTTGGGTAAATGGGATGTGATGTTTTATTTCAAAGCACACGTCCGCATGGCTATTTAATGAATTGTTTAGCGAAGATCTATTATATCTCTCGCGTCCTTATAAGCTTACTGATTTTTCCCCAATGCTTTTACAGTCAAACTCGTCCCTTGACTTGTTGATATATCAATACACTCGCAGTACTGCCAGATATCTTTCCTGGTCTTCGGTGAAGGGCTAAATGAGGAGGCGGGACAGCCGAAAGAGCAATCTTAACCCTGCGAGGGGGGAGTACAGAATGGAGAAGAAACAATTGTGCTCGTTAGTGTACTCCTGTGTAGCTCCCTTACTGTCCTCTTTCGGCGACCCTCTGAAATTGATTGGAGGAAATTACGAAACGATCGGAGAAATTAGATTATTGAATTCTCATCCACAAAGTCGGAACATTAAGCCTGTTTTACTTGAATACAAGAATTAAGGCAAAGCTGCAGGTGCCTTCGGGACAATAGCCCCGAGCACCTGCCACCCTCCTCCCCATCCATTGGACTGGGCCACTTTGTGGCCATACGTTGCCCGCATACTAGCACTGGACCAGGGCACGCGCACGAGAGTAGCTATGATTTAACTCATCGAAAATTCATTAACATCTTATTTCATGTTGGACTGGCTGAGGGGCCTTGGGCATCAATTGATGACACTGCAGTGCCTTTGGCCGGGACCGGAAGTCCTAGGCTTCGAGTTGCGACGGTGCACCACGGTGGCAGTATTTTCGACTCTAGCTAGAGAGATAGGTCGAATTCAGCCACTGTGCAGGAGAATTCTAGCTACCAGCTGCTCTGATGGTAGTATTCCGTGATTTCTTCTATCTATACCAGGCGAATGATGGAGTCTGGCGAATGACTGATATCCTAACAAATAGACCACGGACCGCGTGCGATTTTTCCTCCTTTTTCCTTGTCCTATCCTCTTACACTTGCACTGACATGCACTACACCACCACACACGTTGGGATACCTGTCGGGAGCTTCGAACTAGTGCCAGCTGGGGCTGTGCCTCGCTGGAGGGAGATACCTGAATGAGAGATACCCCACAAGCAGACGTGTGTGTTGGCGTCAGATCTCACCACCCAGCTGGGGAGAAACTCCGCTACCTCCCATTACAAAAGACGTACCACACTTACAGGACTAAGGACCATAGTAGATGATGCTGTGGGATATACGAAATAATCAATCAATCAAATATTTCAGCTTCTACTGCTTCTCTTCCCTTCATCAGTCGCATTTTTTCGCACCATTGAAATGGACTGCACGTATTCCGCTGAGCATCCATCCATTAATAATAACTGCCCATATTACGTAATTGAAGGACGAATGCCGTTCAGGTGCTCCCTCCCCCACCCGCCCACGCGCGCACGGATTCGCTAGAAGCGCTGCGCTATCGGAGGATCGGAAGCTCCTAGACTAATAATCGAGGACGTGGGCGTAACTGTCATTTGCCGCACAGGGCGTGTCGGCGCGGCGCCTCCAAGTAGTACCGCGAAACAGATTGCGTCAATAGCTGGCGAGCCATTGTGTTTATGCGCCAGTTTCTAATTAAAAATTTTAAAAGCTTCGTTGAAAACATTCCGACATGTATCTATTGCATAAATAGGGAATATGCAAGCAGAACTGTAATGTCAGAACAAAGAAGTTTCCAAGATTTTTGAAAGTACACTTTACAATATAATGAAATTTAGAATTAGCGCTTAAAGGAAACTTTAGAATTAGTGCAGGAGAATTCTAGCTTGCTTTATAATTACACGTATGGCTTCTCCGCACGAATTGCCGAATCACACTATCTACGATCACGCAACCAGTGGTTTTAACATTTCCTTTGGTTTATTTTTTTACGGAGATACAGAGAATGTTTATTTAATGACATATGTCTCAGTACAACTATCTCTAACGCGACAGCACTTCCAGAAAGCACAAGCTGATTTTTCATTACCTGGGTACCATGTAAGATGTTCTGATAGCTTTAAGCTTGATTATTCATAGGCTTGTCCACTAACAAGATCATCTGCCCTCGTAAGGGACTTAAGTGCGCGGGGCGCTGCCCTTCCGTCCAAACGCTGGTCCTCGGGCCTTTGAGCCGAGGGATTACAATAATCAGCCAGTAGCTGGACACAAGGGCGGCTGATTGAGGCTCTATGGGAAGAGGAGAGCGACCGACAAGGAGAACTGACGCAGGTAAATGTGTGAAAGGATGAGCTCGAAGTGGGGTCTCCTGGGCGATTAATTCAAACAACATCCATTTTTTAAGTTTATTTAATATCCACAATTATGTAAAATGTTAAAATACGTATTACTATATAATGTTTAAATTAATTTAGTTTAAACATTTTATATTAACACTCGGCCGGTGCCGGAATTTTGCGGGGAGAGGGGAAAGACCGCGAAGGCCACCTTTCCGAAAAGTAGCAATTGCGAGGGTCGCCTTTCTCAAAACAGTATTATCTCCTTGCATGATATATGTATTGATAGTGAGAAAAATATATGGTTCCACTTAAAAAATTAAAGATGATTAAATTTCTCGAAAACTACACAATTTTCAAACAATATCTCACAATGTCACACCATATTACAAACAATATCACTCTATTACTTACTCCCTGATTCCGCATTGTTGAGTGAAAACTGCATTTAGATATCGTTAACCTTTTAGAAGTAGTGAGAGTGGTCCATAGACAGATTCCCTGTAAGGTGAATCTTAAGAATAAAGACACCAACAAGCGTCGTGGTTAACCATTAATAACTAGAAGTGTTCGCTCTCGAGTGTTAATAAATTTACTTATTTTTTTACTACCCAATAACAATTCGAATAAGTGTAAATGTTTAAAAACAGAATTTAAGAACAATAATACGGGTGAGGTCCCATTTCGGTTCTACAAAATGTCCATGAAACTGCAAAATGTATCCAATAAGAATTAAATTTTACCAGAGAACTTCAGAACTGGATAAGCTTTTAGTGTTTCAAGTTTCAAGACGTTGGATTCAAACTTATTTTATGTCGTTTGTTTCATACGCATTCTCCGAAATGCCACGTGTGACACCGTGCCGATTCGATGGCAAATTCCTGTGGTCAGCGTCTCGACCCGCGGGCGGCGAGATTGAAGTGATTATTTTCGCCCATGGGATACACCGGGAATTAACTTCGTCTGGCGAATGCTGCTTTGAAATGCCAACATTGGTAAGAGACTGTTGGCCCTCGATGAATATTCAGCGGGGTAGGTGAACGTGATTTTTGAGGATATGCAATAAATAATAATCTCTCAAGGATTTTACCATTCTAGAAGACTCTAGTGCAAGATCTTTATTTATTTAAAGCCAAAAACAGTTAAAAACTATGTGAAGTACTATGGGGGATGTGCAATATGTGTACGGTTTCTTGAGTCCTGGGATGAATGTCCTAACTCATATACATATTAAGTTGAATTATGAATACAGATAGCACAGGTTTCTCACAAGAATTGATATGAAAATATCCCCTCCCGTGTAATAATAACTATTTTCAAAGGTAAATCAGGGATATATTTTCGCTATTATCCATAGTTATTTTCATGAAGGAATTGACTTACTGCCGCAATAAAATTGAAAACGTTTATTTGGACATTTGCCTTCCCCAAAGAGCTCAAGAAAAGGTGCACAGATGGTGAAGTTGCATTTATGTCCGGAAGCAAAAGGGGACCCTTCTCAGCATTCGCTCAAAGAATCAGGGAAACTGGACGAAAACTGATCGAGATGGCAATCATTGGCCCAGAAGGTCAGGTACAATACTTGTTACAAGTTGTTTCGAATTATACAGTCCAAATGATCATTAATACATTCAAAATCATTGTTAAAGTTAATATTACTTTCCTTTTTAATGCTCGATATAGTCCCTACTTGATTCGAAACAATTGTGCAGCAGAAAATATTTTACTTCCCAATTAAACTTGTGAATTGATTTTAATTTTTGATGCCATTTGGTTGTAAAATAATTAACATGTATTATATATGTGAATTTTTTGTAGTGAGCTATTGATACTGACACCTGATGAATGTGATTATTAAGTTAAGTGACATAGTTATAAACCAACTGTATTGGTTGGAAATATGTTTCCGACCTTCAGCCAGTAATTTTTTACGCAGACCACCGATTGGTAAACGACGAGGCACGGTAATGGTAGAATTCGCAGCTTAATAAAGAGAGGCTTATAAGAATCACATACACGTGGGATTTGCTTATTATTCGTACAATTCGTTTCTGTAATCTTAAGTCTGGGAGTTGTTAACTTTCAAATAGAGAATTTTGAACAATGCGATGCAAACAAGTTATCTGGGTGTTTTCCATCAGGTATTTTGCCATTTCGGACAAAAGTCACAGTTTGGAGACGGGGTTAAAATGCTCGTCAGTAAGTAGCTTGGACATCCTGCAACAAAA
This sequence comes from Teleogryllus oceanicus, assembly GCA_964035755.1. Classification (NCBI taxonomy): domain Eukaryota; kingdom Metazoa; phylum Arthropoda; class Insecta; order Orthoptera; family Gryllidae; genus Teleogryllus; species Teleogryllus oceanicus. Next base: position 127,456,981 of record CAXIVR010000006.1, read on the forward strand.
CATTTCCCAAGTCACCGTTCCCAGGATGCGCCGGCAGACGGTTGCCATTTGCAAGCCCCATGTTGGAATTTTCACAACTCAAAGCATTGACCATACGGCAACACCATATGTGACTCCAGTGAGTAAAGACACAGTTCTCGAACATCTCTAACCAATGAAGGAAAACACGGATTATGAAATGTCGAGATTTTGAAAACTAGACGTGTATTATTTGGGAGGGCAGTGCCCCTTCCCTCTCTGCCGCATCCGCCACTACTTTTCTCCTCATGCTTAAAACTTGCGGTTCGTTACGCCCTGGTGTGAGCCCACTGGGTCACTCCCACTCGGTCGCTGCGCTGCGTCACTCGGCGCGGCCGCCCCCGCGCAACGCGCAATCTGGCGGATTGTTCCATTGCGCTGCGCATTTGTCAGCGTCGGCGGCCGAAAGCTGCGCAGGCGCCGACGCCGAGTGACGGGCGCTGACGCGGAGCAGCCGCCGCCGCCGCCGCTGACAGCACGCGAGCGGCGGGGCTCCCATGGGCCCCACTCCCAGCCTCAAAACCGACAGAAGATGCTGCGAAGGGAGACTCAAGCAACGGCATCCCAAGCTGGCGAATTCCTTTGCAGGGTGTGTCATGGCGATATTTTTTTTTTTTTTTAAGGGGATGTTCAATCCTTCGCGGAGGAGGGGAGGGTTTCGACGAATTGCGAGCCTATCTTTGTTTACGCCGCACAGACTACGACTCCTCAGAATGCTCTAGGTAAAGTTTACTTTTCCAGTTTCCTTGATTAAAATTTCGTGAATTGAATGTTTCGAAATGTGGAAATCATATATGAAGCGATTATATGTAGATTAATTGGGTCTCTGAAAATAACCACTCGATACGTTTCCAGCAGGGGAGATGAAACTCTGTAGGCAGAGGCAATCACCCACGTTCTCGCTTAATTGGCACCCCGTTTCTGTGATCTAAAATTAGGAAGTTTGACATGTATATATTTACAGCCAGTTAATGCATTCAATGTTATACAAACGTTATACAAATAATAATAATAATAATAATAATAATAATAATAATAATAATAATAATAATAATAATAATAATAATAATAATAATACAAATTTCTCACGTAATACAGATTTCTCATGATAAAATCCATGGAAACTTGTGAACTTGACAGCAAATGATAGAATTCGTTACAGTTACTTTGTAATTAATAACAAAAAAAAGTCCCGAAAAATATCTACCAGACTTACTACACCTTGCTTTGTAGAAAATACTATCCACACCGATTACAGTGAACCCTTTGGAAATTAACATTTTTGGTTCACTATATCAGTTATTTACCCCCTAATCCCCTCTCAAGTACATTTTGCATTCAATTTCCCTTGATCCATTAATTGTTTGTTTCTAGGCACGGCAACTACTACGGTCAATAGTCCCGTTAGTGTGGTGAATGGTTTATCGCAGCAGGTTTTTTCGCTGGGTGGTGAACTCCGGTACCAACTTATACGTCGACTTGCTAGGGATTTCTTCCAGGATTTTCCACCAGCAGGGTACCGCCCCCAGCTGAGACAAGCTCTATGCTCCCGGCTGGTCTCCCGAAATTCCTCCTTTACAACATGGAAAAATTCTAAGCATGTTTCCAACTTCGTTTGGCTGACTGTCATGATTAGGGAGCGGATTTTAATGAAATGCCACTTTTTCTTTTAACAATTACGTCTTAGAAGAATGTCGTTTACTATAGAAATTAATTTTATGACCTGGCAAAAGGAAACGACCCATTTTTATGTGTATTTTGTTTTGCATTTTGAGTCGATTTCGACTAATAAGTCATTTTTTACCTATTTCCGTCATTTTTAATGATTTTTTACTGATTTCATCGATTTTAATATCATTTTAATGGTACTTGCTTCAAATAAGATTTACGAGATGCAAAAATGATCTCCACAGAATTCCTGAGTGGCCTATTAGATTTCTTCGCTCAGAAATCGTAATGTCAGCTGTTGTGAGTATGGATACTAAGGTTCCTTTGACGCCTATCAGCGTTATTGTCGGTTCAGTCGATTTCGGGGCAGAGATTTTCTGGTAAAGAATAGACCAAACAAAAATTTTCAAGTTAACTTCACTTGAACGAACTCTCGATTACTTAGTAACGTATCCAACAGCTTGAGCTGTTCGTCCGAAGTGGTTCTGATTTCATTTTTTACATTTTTCTTTGCTTTTAGGGAATTTTAAAAACATTTTAAGGGACTTTTATTGATCATTTTTGGCGATGTTTTTTATGTCATCAAAATCTGCCCCTATTCATGAAATTGTTGGTATCTACCACAGCGAAGTCTACAAACCGGATCTTACAAATATATTGTCACAAATGATAATTTCGGGTTCGTTGTGATTGACTGTTTTACATGTTAGGTCTCTGAATAGTTTGTAGGTGTCATTTTCAAGAAAAGGTTGGGAATAGTACTTTTAATAAGGAGTACTCTGCAGTTGACCATATTTCTTGGAGAGTTTAGCGTGGATTATACGCCCCACGTTATCATGCCTTATGGCGTTTTCCATTCGCCGCACTGGTGGGCGCCCAGTGCGCACTCGGGTCAGCTTTCGTGTTCCATTCGACCGCTAGGGCGCACCAGTGCAAAGAAGCGCATGTTCCATTCACATAATCGCACGGAACCAGGGCGCACTCGGGGCGCCCTAACTGCACAGACGATTGAGTCAGTGCAGTCCAGTGCACCGGGCCATTGTGAGGTTAGGTACGGAAGTTATCAATGCTGATTTGGATTCGTAGTGAAATTGTGAAGGCAATAGAGGATCTTCTATCACACAGGGATACTTCGAATGACGGAGTATATTGTGTTTTGCAAGAAATGTTTTAAAATAATTTTTGTGTCTTACGCGAAGTTCGGAAAATCAGATTATGTTTTCTGAAAATTTAACCTTGAATAACTTCATATTAACAAATCCAGTGCTATTTAGAAACCAGTGTTTTAGGTATGTCTCAATTTCGAAACGCTAATAAAGTGAAAATAAAAATAGTGACCCCCACAAAATCATTCAAATATATATATGCCAAGAAAGGTTTCTCGCACGCCCATACATATACCAGCGGAAATCCTCATGTTAATATTTTTATGGTTTTCAGTAACCAAACAATTCTGCAGAAGCCTTTCGGTTCAAAATCTCGTGTACTATATCGATCACTGGCAAATCTCGAAAAGTGAAATTTCGACTCATATGCATTTGAAGTTTTCGTAGTTTTTAAATAAAGAAATCACACGTTAATAATTTATGAATTAAGAAGTAAGAATTACCAAAAGACTTCATAAACATTATAACAACGATCATAATTCAAAATTATTATTTTTCGAGTTCCGATGTGGCAGACCAAGAACAGTTGTGTATAATCTCACTGCGTAGCGCACAAGCACTGACAGTTCCGTTTCATTCACGCCCTTCACGCGTGTGGGGCAGCACTGTTGCGGAGCGATGACGTTTTTGCCCTGCATTGGGTGGGTTTCAGTGCAACGAATGGAAAACGCTATTAGTCTGCATTCAGTGGGTCCCAAAACACTACAACCTGATAATATAGTATGCTAGAACGTTTCAGTTCTTTTGTCACACATTCTCCAATAGTCATTCACAACTCCAGGATCTTTAACTACGTGACTGAGGTACTTTTCTTGCTATTATTTGGTCTTAGATTGCGGTTACGAGGTCACCAGCCTCTTAGTGAGATGCCTGAATGCTATGTCAACGTCTACGTTTTGACAGACTACTGCTGCAGAACATGCACCGTGGAAGACATGCTTCCTTTTCTCAATTTCTTCTTCAACTGGTGACTTTTGCAGGATCATTTCATTTCTAAGGTTGAATAGTGTGCAATTATTATCTACCTGTTGGATTATTTTTTACAGTGGGGAGGTCAAAGCCTGGTTTTGAAGTAATATCTCAAAGCATTAATTACCTTCAGTAGATTTGATAGGTTCATAATACTCCGTCCTCTATTTCATTAGTAGCGTAACCCTCGGAGTGCGCTCTTGGGGTGGTGATATCTAAAGCGAGTCATTGGCACTCTTATGGATCTTTCTGTAGTTTTGATATCAATGTTGGTCCACTTGACAATACCCATAGAGTACGTGAGTACTGCGGTATTATGTAGGTATTGAGAGCTGATGTTAGCTTTATTGAGCTGAGGTCTTGAAAACTGCCTTCAGCCGGCGATCAAATTGTCATCAGCTCCTCTTTTATTTGCATGTGAGCTTTTCATGAACTTAACTGAATTCCAAGATATTTGTAAAATCCTTCGTATTTATAGCTGTTAAAGTCTCTTCAGATCGTCTCATAGTATCACTTGTGAGCTGATCCTTTCTTATGGTTTGGACCTCACATTTTTCAGTTCCAAGATGCATTCGTACATCTCTAGAGAAATAGTCATTAATTCCGAATAACTATTTCAATCCATATTCTGAAGAGTATTGTTTTATTTCATCCATGTATGCAAGATGTGTATTTTAAATGTTCCAGTGCCTTTTTATTTGAATCCTTATACATTCTTATCTAATAGAGTTGATAGTGGGTTCATTGTACGGCAAAATCGGAACTCAGACTCAAACTGTGGTTCTGAAAGATACCACGTTTGATATCTTTATAGCCACTTTGTTCCTGAGGTGATACAATTCGTAGTGTGTCGTTGGTTCATGATGAATTCGAAGAAATTCACAATTATGTGATTTATCCCATATATATTGAAAGGCTGTAGATGAACTAATCAACTGGGATCGAGTCAAATGCCTTTTTTGTAATCATCAGCAAGGTACACATATAGATTGCAAAACACTCCGCCTGCCTAGAACACCATGACATTTCGTTCCTTACAGCACCCTTACTGAGTATTCTATTACAAATAGTATTGATTTTATGAAATGCATTGAGGCAGGTGATTGGCCGGAATTTTGAAGGATCTTTTGTGTTTTTTGACTTAGATTTAATGAACGTGTTACTCTCACAAATGTAGGAAGGGATTTCCTATGGGTTCTGTAGGTAAGAGTTATTCGAATCCATTATAATATGAAGGCTAGTGAATCTTTTGAATCACAAATTATAGAGTGCGTTCAATCCAGAACATTCTAAGTTGCGCAGCTTGCGTACAACGTCTTTCAAAGTATTTGTTTTACCTGGTGACGTCATGATTGCAATTTTTCTTGAATTATTCCGATTTTTTCTTTTTTCCTCTCTTCTTCTCTAGCTGTTGAAACCAGGTTTCATTCCTTGAAGTTGTTTCCTGTTCACTGAATGATGTTCTAGAATTCTTCTACATTTCCACTGATTTTTATTTGGGGAATTATATGTATTTAGTCTTTTTCAATATTTTTTCTAGAGGCTTTCTGATTTGCGCAAAAATATTATTATTACTATTATTGTTATTATTATTATTATTACATAAAAATATACGAGTATTTATTTGTATTATAGTGTAATTACGTTATGTAATAAATATAAGTATTATTAACTTTTTACTTGGATTAGTATCAACATGATGCTGCATCATGAGAATACAGAGTTCACAGCACAGTCTTCTGTCATAGTTGGAAATAAATTCAATTTATCTGATCACGTGACTGGTGACACAAGTCACGTGACTACGCCGGCCAATTCTGATGATATAGCGTTTTCCTCCACGGTTCCAGCGTAACGTTGGAGTTGGCGCATGCGCAGAGGCTTAAAAGCGAAATATTAAGATGCTTCTTGCTGTGCAAAATCTCTTAAATATAGCCTTTGTACGCGGGTCCGCCAATGGCACGTCCCCTCGGCGCGGCGCGGCGCGTCGTAGCCGTGGCCGTGGGCGGCGTTGGTCGCGCGTCCTTGGGTCCAGAGCTTCGCAGCTGCCGCCTCTTCCCCTGGCGGCGGGCACGGAAACGGAAGGCGTGTGGCGCGAGGGGGGCGGGGAAGGCGCCAGCGAGCAGCGATGGGCGGGGCAGCCAGCTTCTGCGCTTGGGCAGCTGCGCGCGTGGCCCCACACGCCCGCTCTCGCACCCCCAACCCCAAACCCCCTCCGCCTAGGCCCACGATTGCCTTTCGCTGGATTGGATTTATTTCGTTAAATAACAGTAAAAACTGTATGCGACTTATGGTGGAGTAGTACAATCTGTGCACGTGATCGCGCAAACAGTCTGCACTGATCATTTTTAGATTTTTTTTTTAATTTGTCATCTTTGGACCACGCGTACGTGCCATTGTGCCCAGTCTTATTTTTCCGGAGGTAAGTGGACGTGACTCATACGGGGTGGGGGTCAGCATTTTTTTTTTTTTTACTGAATCCATTTCTACACCCTAGGGTTGTTAGCCCATGAGATATGAAATGATGATAATGAAGGATGAAAGGACAATTACAAACACAGATACACGCACAAACAGCCATGCCTCGGGCGGGATCTAACCCACAACCCTTAAGACACGGGGCAACTGCGGCTCTTCAGCCTTAGCGTTCTCGACTACCTGGTCCGGCGGCTTTCCTTTCTGTTAATTGAAAGGTTAATTTGTTACCGGACGTGTCAACCAATTACTCTCTTAAGTGTAGTGCATCTTACGCGGAGCGAAGTGGGGGTAATCCTCCCCAGCTGGAACGTGAGTTCCGGCGCCGACCTACATGTCGGCTTGCGGTATTCCCTCTTCAAGTTATCTCCGTCAGCAGGGCATCCCCCTGCAATTATCGCAATCTTATAAATGCGATTATTGTAAATTGTCGGTTGTCCTGTATAAATTCCTGCTGCGTTATTGCGAGACCCTAGTTGGAGCTTGCTGATCTGAAAGGTCCTGGTTTTAGCATCTACGGTGGAAAATTTTCGACAGCATCTAAATAAAGCAGCGGATAAGGAAAACAAGTTTAGTAACAGGAGATGCGTTCAAATTTGTAAGTTTTGTATGGAATATCACCTAATCTCTCGCGATTAGTTTGCAAAGCATAATTAGGAGATTATTCCAAAACATAGCTCTAAAAGTCCCATTTCTTTCTAATAATGTATTACAGACAAAATTTTGGAGAAACGCTACATTATTCTTCGCAGAAAAATAAAGAGGAATACATTGCGGCCACTGATCACTAGGGCCCGGATTTAAATGACCTAAAAAACAGCGAAATATGCAAGCATTTATGACCTAAAACCTATATAAATATGATGTTATACAAGTTTATTTTTTTTAAATTCCTGTTGATTTTTTAGGTGTAACAAATACAAAATTCACTCAAGAACAGATTGTGAGTACGGTACATACGGCTTGCAGTCTCTGGAACTAACTAGCATTAAAAAAAATTGCTTGTGTGTGTAAAACAAATCAAGTACAGTACAATAAAACCCATCAAATAAAATGTCTTGCTTTACTACTGCATACTTCTTGTTTAATGTTCTCTAATTTCCTCTCATCTTCAGTTTCTAGAGTTGTATTAGATTACAAGATTTATTTTCAGGTCAAAAGACTTACAGTTGTCGCTGAGGATAGTTTTGTATCTGGGAAAGCTCCTCTCCACATCACATGACGTCATGGGAGCGTATTTGAAGGCGACGATGTCACTGCAGAGCAGCTTTGGTTCATTGTCTTCAAATGTTGCGGCATTTACCAGAAATTATATCGCTAATTTTACACAATGTAGAATATCCAGGATTTGTCACAAATTTGTTGTACGCTTTTTCAGCCACCTGACCGAGAGCTCGACCCAACACACTTCGTTCATATTCACTTACGTTTCAAATAATATTTTGTGGTATAATTTTTTAGTATATTTGTTCAATATCACCTGATACATTGTCATGCAAGACACATTTTGAAGTCTTTTATTCTTGTGTCCTTAAAAATAGGACATATGTATGCATATGTAATTATGACTTTATATGCACAATAAAAATACGTTTTTCTAATCAACAATACCTGGATTTCTTTTAAAATTCTTCTGAAGGTTCAGAAAAAATATATGACTTGTCATTAAAATCCGGGCCCTATTGATCACCGGCAGGCATACAACCACTCGAAATCAAATGATGTAAAGAAAAGTAACTCCAGGGACATGATGAGCACTGCGAAAAATAATCTCTGCCGAACTGTCGCCGCCCACGGGCCGAGACGCTGCCCAAGGAAGTTGCTATCTCGTCGGTGCTTCCCTCACTCCCACAGAGACGCTTCTCAGAAATGCTCGAAATGCTCACTAAATGTGCACAATAATCATTAGATAGTACATGAAAAATAGCAAAACTGTTAATGAATTTTTGTGCTATTGGCAATGTTTCAATTTTATTTTCTAGTTTTAATTAGTTAATTTTATTATTTATTTTTACGAGTTTTCATATTTTGTTGTAATTATATAATTATAACTGAATTATAACAATGTTACGACATGAAACAATGTTTCGGGAGTTTTCTATTTTCTGCATTGTCAATGTGTGGAACGTCTCTACGACCACATCCCAAACATATTATCAGCGTGTATCCTTCCTGCCTGAAAACTTCTACGATATGTGCCAACTTTCCAGAGTATTTTTCAACGATAATGATTTTTTTGTGGCGCGGATGTTTTCAGGATTAATCCATTAAATTGTAGATATTTCAACGATGTCATACACTTTTCCTAAACATCTAAGTGCCCGTTGAGTAATAACTAGGGAACGGAATTTATTGTAATAAAAAATACAAAATATGTCGTACATACATTATATATATATATATATATATATATAATATGTACACACTTATCTTTCCAAAACATGGAAGGAGAAGTAGAATATATGTAAAATAAAAATTCATTATTTTGTTTAAAATTATCAACAAGCATTTAACGAGCATAGAAATTCGCCGATCAGTTCTTAACAAGGATTCGGAATAGCTGAAAGTAGGCTCTACCTACCGCTACAGAAGTAATAGTACACTGGACTTCACCACACATAAGAATTTAATTCGAAATATGAAATACGTTTATTATATATATATATATATATATATATATATATATATATATATATATATTACAATGTTTACGAGGAGCCTGTTTAAGTAAATAGTAGTAGTACCGTGTAGCCAGTGATGGATTTCGGGGTAGGGGATTAAAGGGAATATTTCCCCCTAATCGAACAACGCAGTAAGCGGGGGGAGGGGAGGTATGTTTGACAATTCAAGGCGAATATACGGTGGTCATAGAAGCGCAACAGCATTTCATATGATTTGTAAGAAAGATTTCGTAACGTATATTGCAAACGGGCATGTGAAATGTTCCATTTCGACGTATAAATATATGAAAATGTAACGAAATATATAGTAATAGGTCAAATATGTAAAAATATGTAATTATACCAAAATATGTCAAATAAAAATTGTTCTAATTCATTCGGAATATCTTCGGAAATCCTAAATAATATTATTGAATGCAGGTATATCCTGTAAAACATGTAATTACATGAAAATCCGTTCCCCAGTAATAACACAAAGGAAAGGAAAAGTTACGGAACGCCGCGTACTCCCACTAGTTTTTCCTTTTCTGTCGCGAATTGGCCCTCCTAGGACCACGCGAAAGCGCCACTTGCAACCACCGAGGCCCAGTGATATTCTCCCGGCGACAAATGCATGTGACCTATTAGGGGGGATCAGCACTTTTATGCCGAATCCATTTTTACACCGTAGGGTTGTTAGTCCTGGAGAAATGAAATATTTTATGATGATGGATGAATGGGAAATCACAGACATACAAACACAAAACACACACATGCACCCCGAGGCGGGACTCGAACTCGCGATCCTTCCGTCCGAGATCGTCACGACACTACTGCCTTTGCGATCTGGACTATCCGGAGCGGCTTCCATTTCGTTATTTATATTATTTTGCTTTTATCTTAACTGATTTGCACTTTCTTAATTATTCAAATGTTTTAAACCACGTTTAACGTCACAACAACAGGAATGAAATTTCATTACATCTTCAAATACTGTAAAAGGGCGTCTATCTCCATGTCCTCCTACGTCATGGCTATGGGCAAAGTAGTTCGGACAAACTCGCTGCTGCCAAGGTAGTAAACCCCACACGTTAAACACGTGTGGCCTCAGTGACGGATTCAGGGGAAGGGAGCCAAGCCCCTCCCATCAAAGTCAACATTTTCTACAATTTTACTTCATTTATTCCAAACGATCGCATCATATCCAAAAGTACCGTAAATATATACAATTTTGTATTTCTAGCCTACATTAAAAAAAAATATTAAAAAAAATATTAATAGGAACCACCGAAATATTTCCTGGATGTCCCCTCTACGCTTGTAAAAGCTGAAGATAAAACCGATGAAAATATTAATAAGAGCGAATGTTTGCGTGAGTCGCAGTGGGACGCTCCTCTTCCAGGCGCTTGTTGGGCTCCGAGAGCGTAGCATGTGACAGATCACTTCCTGGCTTCCTCCTCGCTCGCGCGACAGGCGGCGGCAGGTGCGCGGCCTGTGGGGAGGGGGTTGGGCTCCAACTCAGGGCGGAGGAATCCTCCACATCAATTGTGACACCAACACTCCTGTTCAGAGTCTTTCAGGGAGGCGGGAGATGGTAATAACTAGGGGGTGGATTTTGATGTCCCAAAACATCGCCCAAGTGATCAATAAAATGCTCTTAAATTGCTTTAAAAATGCACTAAACCAAAAGAAAAAGGACATAAAAAATAATATCCAAACCAGTTCGGATGAACAACTTAAATTGTTGGATACGTTACTGATGTAATCGAGGCTTCTTCCATTCGTTCGAGTGAACTCAGCTTGCAAACTTTTGGTTTAGACGTTCTTTACCAGGAAATCTGTCTTTAGTTATCCCGAAATCGGCCCAACCGGCAATGGCGCTGATATACGTCACAAGAATTATATACAACGCCGTCAAAACAATTTCTGAGCGAACAAATCGTATAGGCTACTGAGTAATTCTGTGAAGAACATTTGCAACTCGTAAATATTATTTGAAACAAGAATCATTAAAAATGACATTAAAATCGTTGAAATAAGCAAAAAATGCATTAAAAATGCCGGGAAAAGGTAAATGACTTATTAGTCGAAATCGTTTTGTCATAACATAAAATGAATTTGTATACTAAACGGCTTAGTTCTAAAGTGAAAAGAAAAAAAAATGACATTTCATTAAAATCCCCCCTACTAATAACGATCATGCTGATGAATATAGCTAGAGTCGAAAACCCTGCCATCGTCGGGATTCGAACCGAGGTCCTAGAACCTTCCGATCATAGGCACAGTTGTGACATCAGTTGATGCCCCGAGCCCCCTCTCGCGGTATAAGATTTAAGAGCGTTTCAGTATACATTAGTGCCTTTGTCCAAGTCTCTAAAGAGAGCACTGTGGCAATAGTAATTTAAAATCGTATTTTAAAAACTGAAGTACAATGCGTAAACACAATGATTACAGTATTTAATTTTCTAAATTGTTAAATATTATTCGTCAATCGAACTATAAATAACTGGAACAATTTACCTGCTGAAGCATTTGCGACTGGCCTGAAAGTGCAAATAAATTTAGGAAAATATTATGTAAAATATAGATTAATGTATTTGAGTCGCTCGCCTATGGTTGTATTGTTTTTCTTTCTTTATGAATATATTGTTTTATGAACTACATTATATGATTGTAAAATCTACAACAGATTTTGAACTACATAAATATATCTATCTAGTAAAATGAAATATCTACAAAATACGTCTGATGAACAGATTAAATTTGATAAAATAATTAGCGTAATGATCCTCAGTTTGGGAATATTAGAAGAGTTATTTCATACCTTTATTTATGAAATTAATCAGAAACTTAGGCTGCATTATTCTGAACTATTATTATTATTACTATTATTATTATTACTATTATTATTATTACTATTATTATTATTACTATTATTATTACTATTGTTATTATTACTATTGTTATTATTATTATTATTTCTAGTTTATGTCAAGTTCATTCACAATGATAATGTGAAATATGGGTAAATAGGAACGTTGCTACAAATGCATCTGCCTGAATGAGTTGAAACAGAATGACCCAACAAAATCAAATAAAAAGTATGTATCCTAGAACTCCTTTCTACCTACTCAATTCTAATCCCAACAAGGCTTGGTATGCCAAACCACTTCCAAAATTGTCTTGCATCTTTCCATATAAGTCTAGAAGTGATTATAGTATGTTTCCGACTGCGGAGGAAATCGTATACTGTAATGATAAACTACTGACAACCACGATTTAGGAAGAAATTTTTTTGGAAGTCTATTTGAGAAGATGAGCAATCTGTCTGTCTCTTTATAAAATGGACGACCAAGTTGTAATACTGAGCGATCACGATGGTCAGATGGGAATTTATTTTCAACCCACTCACTTTTCGCTGACTTTTGAACATTCTTCACGCATGTCGTGACTTCTATTTCGTAACAACTTTCATAAACTTATTTTAATATCAGTGAACGGTGTGATTATGTGACGTGAGTAATCAGAAAATCAAATTAATGTGGCGAACAGACGTAATTCATAATTAAATTACTTTATAATCATGAATGCTCATTTGTTTCTTTTAAGTATCCAAGGTATATACTGTGTTTTTAAAAGGCTGGCTGAGACTGAATGTCTTTGAAATAAAGATGCAAGATATGTTACAAAAATACAATTTTTTGGTGTAACTAACATTCATTAAAATGAAATTCATTAAATATGAAAAATGAAATATTCGAACGTAAAAAGTTAAATATTTCTCTCCTCTTATAACAAAATAGAGAACTTTAATAAAAAAGTGCCATTTCTCATCCCGTAAATGAGGAATGTTAACGAAATTGCAAATTATTAATTCAAAGATACGCGAAATTCATTCATTATCAAAGATGAAACACGAAGTGATCTTGAAAATTGCCAGTCAACAACAACATTACTAAACTAGATAACGACAATTAATTGTACTTGCTGCCTACTTGAGGTTTACATAAGCCATAAAAACGGATTATTGAAATCTATGGCCTGAAAAAACGAAAAAAAAAAGTTATCTCAGTAGCATTCGAACCGAAAGATTTTAATTACGAACAGACGAAAGTTCACAGCGAAGACTAGAAGCCGCCTTACGAAAGAGATTAGGGCTCCCCCTGACTTTTTCTCCGCGCAGGGCCTTGCCCTTGGATCAAGCGTCCGGCGCGGCGAACGAGAGGTGGGGGTGATGGGAAGAAGGGGGAGGGCAGGGGGAGTCGGGCGGTAGGAGGAGTGCAGAAGGGAAGAGAGCAGTGCGAGAATGAATGAGCCAGCGCAAAGCGGTGGATGGCAAAGGAAGACAGTAGAGAGTTTTACACAGCATGATTCACGTTATTGTTGTATACGTTACACACCAACTTCTGAGCTTGTTCGCATGTAAGAACTTAACGTTACTAAGGCCGTGTCCTGTGTGAGCTTACACTTTTACACTTTACTTACACTTTACAACACTTTGCCAGATGGCATTAAACGATTAAATTCAATAGAAAAGTTTAAATCCCAAGTGAAATCGTTTCTGCTGCATAACTGTTTCTATACAATTAGAGACTATACTGAACATCACAAGAAAAGTAACATTAAATTTAACAATGATACATAATGCATTATTTACCATTTGGACTGTATAAATGAGTATAAACAACCTGTAACAACTATTGTACTACAGCTTCCGGGTCAATGACCCCCATCTCGATCAGGTTTTTCGTCCAGTTTCCCTGATCCATTGAGCAAATGCTGAGATGGCCCCTTGTTTTGCTTCTGGACATAAATGTAACTTCATTTTCTGTGCACGTCTTCTAGAATTCATTGGGAAATACAGTTATTCAAATTATCGTTTCCATGTTGTTGCAGCAGGAAGTATTATTCCTTGACGAAGGACATCATGGATAAGAGCCAAAATTTATTGCTTATTTATCCTTGAAAATAGATTTTATTACATGGGAGTTTTTGTTGTTGTTTTTTTTTGTTTGTTTTTCTCCCTTTCAAAAATTCAAAATTTAAGTAGTATATGACTTAGTGTAGGGATCACAGAATTTTGAAAATGTGCACACAATTCACTTTTCCCCATAACACGTCATACGCAGTTTTTAACTTTTTTTGACGTAAAAATAAATAAATAAATAAATAAATTAAATAGCTACATCTTGCGTCAGTGACACGCGACAGCGTCAAGCGACAAATTCCAAACACTCAGTATCTTACGTGCCCGTCTTGCGTCGGCGACATCGGCGGCGAAGCCACCAAAGCTCTACGTAGTACAAGCGGCGGCGTCCGAGATTCAAACCTGTTTGAATCTTGTCGCTACTTGTTGCCGCTTCTCGCTGTGTCGCGTGTATAGTTTCGCTGTTGCGGTCTTCAATTTCCGATTTCAAAGATGTCGAATAGCGATATAACGGAATGTTTAACTGAAGATGTGAAAAATACATGGGAATTATGGTACAAGTGATTGAATAACTACCACAGTAAAATTGTGAGCGGCGGATTGTGAAAGGAAGTGGCGAATGCACGCAATATAATTAGCATCTGACAAATTCAGTAACAATAATATAAATTAACATAATTTAATAAATAAAAACAAACTTATTTGTTATTACAAATAAGTTCGTTTTTATTTATTAAATTATGTTAATTTATATTATTTACTTTAAAATAAACTTATTTGTTATTACAAATCAGTTTTTTTATTTATTAAATTATGTTAATTTATATTATTTTTATTGAATTTGTCAGATGCTAATTATATTGCGTAATACACACATCAGAATGTATTATATACTAATATTTCTGTAGAAGTAAATGAGGTTAGGTTTCTATTGTAACCAAACCGGCAGGGCTGTTGAAATAATTGCAGATAGTCTGTCTTATTTCACGGGCTTCTGTTAAGGATGAATTAAACCTATTACTAACTGGGAGAGTGTATAGCAGAAGAATTTGTTGAACATAACAAAAGTCTTGAATGTTTCCTTTGAAACATTGCGACTGAGGCTGTCGCAGCCTCCTGTCGCTTACGCAGGACACCACGCGCTCTGTCGCGCGGCATCGCAACTTGTCGCTTGACGCTGCCGCCGGTTGTAGCTCACGCAGGACACAGTCAAACGTTAACGAGAAATATCGGAATACGTAACTCAACTAGAATTATCGGGTACTGAATCGTTTACGATACCACCAGGTGGTCATGACCATGGAATTAGTTTCGAACTGTATCGGTGGTGCTGCTAACGCTAAGTTCCCATGCTGACATGTCACGTTGATAGCTCCGCAGTCAAACAAGTGCGAAACAAGTGAATGTAATAAGAAAACGTTCTCAGTACAGTCTGCCACCACAGTTTGTAATTTCTTCCATTATCGTAGTCTGCAAACGATAAATGGTTATGTGGTTACCTCTACCCACATCGTATCAGTTTATAATCGCTATGCAAAACATTCTTAGGAAAGAATGAGCCAGTGATAAGATGCAGCGATGGATAGCAATAAAAGGTCTAGAGAGGAAATATTCAAGAAGGTCAAAAGGAAAAGCAAGGAAATGAAACGGTGGGAGAGAGAGAGAGAGAGAGAGAGAGAGGAGAGAGGGAGGGGGGGGGGGGGAACGGGAAGGAGAGAGAAGACCAACGGTCTCGGATTGGTTCCTAGACGATATGGCGGTCGTCAAAAGGGGCTTAACGTGGTAGCATGGAGTAAACGTATTATTGAGTGAGAAATATAAACAAAATTAAAGAGAATTAAAGAAGAGAAAAATGTAAAAACAATCAGAAGGGAATGTTGCGCCATAAATTGAGAAGTGGAAAAGTAGAACGTAATGACAAATTAAGGAAAAAAGTGTCAAATAGATTAGGCCCATCTTTAACGAAGGAGATCCTCATTAGACTACTTTCCAAATGAGTACTAGATGAGAGTACGAGATGGCTTTATTACCAGTAAATATTGGATAAAAATATCCGGTTAAAGCATGATGCTTGCCATGCCATCTTCACTCCACTTCCAAAGGCATAATAAAACCGTCTAGAAATAGTCTTTACACTGTACAGAGGGCCATGGAAGTGGTGGTGGTGACCGGAGAAGGCTAAATGAAGAGCGTTCCCAACATCCTCTAAACCCTAAGCAGGTTAAACCTGCAGTACTCCTGGTACAAGGGTTAAAAAAATCCTTATTTGTTCTAACGGCAGCGCCTGTTGTCTACTGTAACGTCGCAGCATTTCAGCAGTCGTCGGACCGCACAAGGCGCGGGCCGGGGCGTGGGAGTGGGTGGTCCCGGCGGCGTGTCTGGGGACATTTGGGGGTCAGCTAGCGCAGAATGATATGTGAGGACAGATCATGCAGCTGTCGGCGGGCCCCATTTTGCGAGAAGAAAGTATTAATCGCCGATATTAATGCATTTTTGACTAATCTTTTTCAAATTTAATTGTTTCGAATAAAACACTGGCGCTGACGCACAGATGGGAAAAACAATAAATGAGGTCACTGATCTACACATTTACCCTCTAGAGCTGTTTGAATCCTTTTTTTTTTTATTTTACTATGATAGCAGAACCTAAACGTAATAGATATACATGGAATGAATGAATAATTTGGGTGAGTAGGTTATTACAAAACTTGATATGAATGGCGATCGTGGAATGAGATGCAGGGAAAACGCGAGAAAAACTTGCCGCGAACCCGTTTGTCCGCAAATTCCCCATGGATTTGAATCCTTGTCCCAGTGATCGAAGATAATGGTCCGAACGTTCCACCACACGGGTTCACCAGTCCTTCGACCATTATCACATAATGAATGAACATACAAATTAATGACAGCGCAGAACATTATGCAGCGAGTGACGCTGGTTTCGTGGAGCACTGGGCAATCCGAAAGCGTCCTTCGAAACCGGCCTTCGATGAAAGCGAAGAGAGAATAGGAACGCCTACAAATGGTCTCGTGCTGCGCGAACCCACTCCGGCTTGGCGCGGCTGCAGTCCCACTCGGACGGCGGTGCGCGGGTCACGTGGGGTAATGAATGAGCACAGCGGAGGGGACAGAGGAGGGAGGCTCGCGAACGGAAGGGCTCGTGAACAGCCGAGAAGCTCAATTGCGCACCGCGAGGCGCACGCGCACCTACTGCGCAGGCGCATTACTTGTTCACTTCAAGTTTGCTTTTGGTATTGGAAGGGCTGCTGACTAAATCGGAACATCGCGTTCCAGTTCTACTAATACCTGCCCGTACGTCAGTGCGTCACAATAAACTTCAAAACAAACAAGTAACGTGATAATTGCAGAGAAAAGGTAATCTATCGAGTGCTTACGATAAACGTGCACTAACGCAGATGACAGGAAGATGGGGTTGACGGAGTCAAGGAATCTTACGTTTGAGAGGCTGGGGTCCGGCACTAAAGCTGTGCCAAACCACTCGTCTGCCTCTGTGAGGTGGGGATACGAAGGCACACTCGAAACGCATCGGTGATCACTTTTTCAGGCTGGCAAGTAATAAGGCAAAACTCGAGGCCGTCGACATTATAGCAGCAATCAACCAAGAGCATCACATTTTAGGAGGGCAGAGGTTTGAAAATGAATCATGATTTCAGAGTCAGTGTTATTCTTAATAGCGATGATGAAATAAATGAGTGATTAATTATAACAATAACGTAGTGATATTAACCTTTATTTGGAAAAGATCATGACGGTCAAAATAGCTTCCAATTACCGATCAAATATAATTTCCAGTGAGTATTTCGAGGCGCATCAACTACTTTGATTACTAGTCCTGTTAGTGTAGTGCATGTTACAGCCGGGAGATGGCGGTTGTCCTCTCCCGATGGAACGTGAGTTTCAGCGCTGACCTACACGTTTCTCCTCCAGGTATCTCCCGAGCGGGACATCGTTATGGCCGGAATAAACACTAAGCTCGTTACTGGTCTTCCGGAATGTGTCGTGATGTAGTGATATTTTTAAGATGGTAGATGGATATCTTGAAAGGTCACTGGGTCATATTTCTGAGGCCATACAACCATATGCACAAACGTCCCAGCCTAAGAGATTTTTTTCCAACGAAAACCAAACCTCCCTTCTCCTCCATTCTCCTTGCGAAATCTCTATTAAGCATCACATCACGAGTAGTGTAGTTCATGTAAGTGTGTGTGTGTGTGTGTGGGGTGTGTGGTGTGTGCGCGCGCGCGCGTGTGTGCGTGCGTGCGTGCGTGCGTGCGCGCGCATGTGTTTAAGGGGAAAGAAGAGATCGAAGATAAGGAACGAAAACTCGCGTGGGGTCCATGACCCTTTTGAGAAGAGACTGCTTCAGCATTCGCCTGGCATGGATCAGTGAACGACGGAAAACTACCAATCATAGCAAATGGCCGCTAGAATTCTCCTCCAAGCAGAGGCTGAATTCAACGAAGTGTTGGATATCCTACCACCGTCGGGACTCAAACTCTAGAACCTCCCAGTCCCAGTCACTGCAACAGCAACGGATGTTGTTACTGGACTCTCTGTAACCTTCAGGTGGTTGAAGTAAACCCCATGGAGAACTCAACCAGGATGGCAGCTTAAGGCCAAAAGAGCCACTAATTGCTTCCCAAGACCGATTCTTTATAATCCGGAAATCTACCGATAGAACCGCGAGTCCGGTTATGTGAGCGCCCGCCCTGCTCAGCAGCGACGCTGCGCCGTTGGAGCCGAAGGAGAGAGAAGTGGCATGGGGCGAGCATTGGCCTCGGGGCCGCGAGAGAGAGACAGAGAGAGAGGGAAAGGGGGAGGAGAGAGCGAGAGAGCAGTGGACGAATGGGGGCGGGCGACGCTAACTTCAGCTGCGCGCCCCCGCCCCACTGCCTCCCCCCGCCGCCACGATGACCTCGCGGGGTCGGCTGACCTCCCGACGTCACACACAATTGGATTGGAAGCGGAGCGGAGCGGTCCGCCCGCGGGTCGAGGACGCCCCCCCCCGCCCCCGCCCCCGCCCCATCCAGTGAGGCGGTCCAGCTCGTGAACATACCGTACGTAGCCCCCAAATCTACATTACGAATTTCCGATGAGCGTGGAATTTGAAAGAAAACTTTGCAGCCTAGGGCTATGCGAGAGGTGTCGTTTCGTTTGATACCCTGCCACTTCGGAAAAATTCAAAAAAATGGAACAGTTTCGATTTTGACTGAAAAATGGAAATATTTTATTGTGCTATTCTGTCTATTCTCATATTGCACGTACCGACTAAATTTTCATAATCAGTACGTCACTCTTACGTCACTGCGGACGCCATGCAACAGCAAGGATCCAAGGAAGACGCCGATATTTCAATTGTTTTTGTTTTTTTCGAGTTGCTATGTATATAACGAAACCAAACATGTCTCACACGGCCGGAGGGTGCATTATTTTCTTTCAGTTTCCGCGCGCATTTAAAATGAGTAATATAGTAATGAAGTAAATTAGTAATATGGAAGCACAAGCATTAATTCTGCGTCGCTTAATTCAATAGAAGCTAGCATTGTTTCATGCACATGTTTTTCATGTAACAATTTCGCAAATGTGCGATTAATTCGTTCTTTTTAACTCCTCGCCTATTGAAGAACATCCTATTTTTGAAAAAATCTCTTGTAATTCTGAAACTCGTGACATGTCATACACTGTTATTGGAATCAACCCATCCTAAAACGCGTTTTAGGTACTTAAAATTCAAACACTGTTTCCAAAGAATTTTTTTGGAATGTTTTAGTAGAAAGATTCGAGTAAAAATTATCAGTTCCCATCAGCAGACCGAGAAGCGTCGAACCCACATTGGTGGGCGTTTCGTATTGCGCGAGACGGATAAAAATATTATATTACCAAGACATTATAAAGTTCCTTTCAATCTTACTAGTACAGGAATGTGTAAACATTTTAAAAAACGTTCATCAAAATGGAAGATTTTAGATCAAAAACTGTGAAGACACTAACCCCCATTGTTCAAAGAAACGCAGGCACTGAGACAAGGTGGAAATTTCCAAACGCTCAAATCAACACATTTTCGAGAGACTAACAAGAATACTCGTCGGATCCGCAGGTAGTAAAAGCGTTAAGCTTCTAGGTCTATTACATGGTTAACGTCATTCGGACCGCGGCGGGACTGGTCGAAATGACTAGCACTCGTCTGTTGCAGAGGTCGTTAAACCACGGCGTATTGGCGCGCTCTTTCATTACGGAGCGGGGAATACTGCTCTCTAAACTTGACAAACTTTACGCACTCATTCATCATGCGCAGAATATTCTGCGAATGCACTTCTCCTCCTGCATACGGTTCATAAATGTTTTGCTGTTTGTGACGAAAGTAGATGAAATCAAAACGTACAAGATTGAGGTAGGTAGGATTGATATTGTGTTTCAAGTACGAGAATATTACTCAACTGCACAAATAACGACGGAAGATTACAGAATGGCGTTGTAGACTTATTACTATACCTTGTTGGCAAGTTTTCGTTCTGTGAGATACGTATTTTTTTCTCGCTCTGTCCTGTCGGTAGCATTTCAGTCAGGTCTAGAATGTCTCCGACAAGTCCGGCAGAAACTTCAGATGTTGGACACTTTCGAGAAAGTTTTCATCGTATAACTACAGGAAACAGGATTAAAATTTGCCGAAACGTCGCCGAATGAAGATACTTTCCAGTTGATTAAGTTTTGTTGAAGTAGTTGCTTTGTTTTGATTGCTTGTTAGTGATTCCGGGCGCGTCACCTGTTAAGGTCATTCGTCATTACGTACAGTGCAGGTTCTTTCCTCGGGAGGTGGTCTCCCCCGCTGGATGGCGAGATCCGGTGCCGACCTACTTTCCGCTAATGCGTTTCCCTCAACCAGGTATCTCCCGCCAGCGGGACACCGTCCCATTCTGGACAAGCTCTAAGCTCATGACCTGTCTCCCGGCATATGTGGCAGTGTAGTGCATGCTAGTATGTGAGTAAGTAAGGGGTAAGTATAGGAGAAGGAATGGGAAGGAAAGATAGCGCGCGGTCCGTGGCCAGTTTGTTAGGGTACTGCTCCGGCATTCCCTGGTGTTAATCGGAGAAACCACGGAAAACTACCGATCAGAGAAGCCGGCCGCTAGAATTCTCCTGCAGACACCTTTGTTCAGGCAATGGACGATTTGTTTCGCAGGTTCTAAAAGAGGTGAGCGTTGCTGAAGGCCAATGAGCAGCCAGACGAGCCTAGTGTTATCTATTAATGCCTCAAAGTGCCAACTCAGTGAGTGCAGTTGGAGGTTAGGGATTGTTTTCACGAGTAATTTACAAATGATTCATACACGTCACTCAAAATAATATTTAAGAATTGTTACAAATTATATCGAAAAGCAGATAAGAAAATCGTCACTGAAAATGGAAAAGGTCGTACGTCAAAATTTCAAGTTTTTTTTATTGCGATAAATGTGGCTACTTATGACTTTAATCTGATGACAAATTGTTGTCCGTCAGCAAATCAGAAGTTATGGTAGATAGAACCAAATAAACTAAAACGACAAACAATCTAATGAAGCTAAGAAAGTTCTTTTGTCTCCTGAAAATATATTTTGTGACAAACGGCTTTTTTCACCTTCAGTGATGATATGTGTGAGTATTAATTCATCAGAGGACTAAACTATAAACACAGCATTTCAAGGACCTTGCGTTGTTTATTTTCATCACGCTTTCAATTAAACTGGCAATAGGCAAAATTTTATGTACAAGGAAGTTTTAAAGTTGCATTGTAGATTGATGAGAACATTTATTTCATCCAAACAACTTTCAGTTGGTTTAAAGGCAAAAATATTAGTGAGAGTCACAGTGCACAAGTCTGTTAAAGTTAGTGAAATGAATGCTAATCATTTCTACGTATTACTCACCGATTTCCCCCTCATTTTTAGTTTCGTACAAATGAGTGTCAAAATCAATTTGTCACTTGACTGAACACAGTACATAATCTTGGAATCAAAATCAACCTTCTACAAACAAATACCGTGATTATTTTTAACAACTGTTCACAGAATTTAATATGATTAAGTTACAAGAGGCTTTGCCTCGAGTAGTAGTTCAATATGAAGAAAGCAAATTAAATTTCTCAAAGACTCTGCAGGCAATAGCCACGGAGTGGGAAATTATAGAATTCTCTATTGCTAATTCCAATTCATAGAAATTAAATTTTGACATTTTGTCGGTGTGCACGACAAAATAATTAAATCTTCTTTGTGGATAAGAGTAGAACACTGTGGATCTTGTAACTCAGGGTAGACTGCCTGCCTTTAAGAGCCATTTCTGATAATTTGCAGCTCATTCCTGGTGTGATTATGAGCAAAGTACTAAGAGGCTTTTTGATAAATACAATATCCAGACTTAATTGGTGAAAAAACGAGGAAGAAACCACGTATCTTGTAGTGTACACCCATCCACTCACAAACACACATTTGTACATGTGTTTGTGTGCATGTGAAGCACACAACCTATAGTTGAGAGTTTTGAGGAGAATAACATGCAAAATGCCTCGAATATCTTTTGAATATCAATGTTGCATCTAACATGATGGCGAAAGCACCCCGCATCCCGAAGTATCTGAAGCCTCTACCAGAAATGTCCGCCATCATTTCATTCCCAATGTCAGAAGCGATGGCAAGTAGGAGAAGCAAATTCTCTGTATGATGTGATACCTTGCTATGGAGCTCACAGCGTCGGCGGGAATTGAATATCGTCCCAGGGTTCTATTTACGAGTCCACTTCCTCCATCGCGGGTTTATCGGTCATAGCACCACAACGTGTGAGGAAGCAAACAAACACCCGAGAATAAACACAAAGCGATCGAGACCGTCCGATTCACTTGCAGCGGAAGCGAACATCCGTGGGGCGGAACAATGTCCGAGATAGCAGCTCCCTGTTTGACTTGGAATTGTTGTGACGCCTAGATCACGTTCGTTTGCTGTGTCTGGGGCAGAAATTTCGAAACTTTCCAAGGAGTAAAGTAAAGCTAAGGATGAATGCGTAGGTCGTTTCGCATTCGATGGCCAGTCCTATAGTATTTTTTTTGTCTAGTGTAAAAACTGTTATGACTAAAGAAGAGAGTCTTCCTGGTAGCCATAAACAGAACTGGATAATAATTTCTGCCAAACTCACTTTTTCTGCTTCTGGTAGAGAGGAATGAATCATAAGTATTCGTCACAGAGGGACTTGCTTTAGTGGAGGGGAATGGTACTAAATTGATTACAGAATGTTCATCGGCAACTACAATTAATGTTGTATCCAAGTGCCTCAGGAACTAGGGGGGGGGGGGGGCAGTCCGAGTGGCCCGTGTTCGGGAGAAGAAACATTTGGATGCAAACGGCAGACTGGTTCTGTGAAACAATAGTGCTCCATTGCATTCGACTGCACCAGACATTCGTCTTCAAATCCTTACATAGGGTACAGTCTAAGTAAATCAGAGTTCGCCCGAAGAAAGATTTTGGCGTCAACGGCTGACTTACAAGTATTCTGTCGCACGGGAGTGGTCACTAAGCCTTCGACTGCTCCAGACTGCCTTCAAATCATTAAGATAAGGCAAATGTATCAGGGGCAGAAAGATCGAGCTTTGTAGTAAACTCAGTCCATTATTTCTCATATCGGCAGTGTATCGTTCAATCACAATCACGTACTTTTCGTAATACCACCTTCTAAGGAAACAAAGTATAAAATAAATATAATTCTACTGATTAGGAGAACGCTTTCTATTGCTACAACTTCTTTGTTTCGATCGTGCATAACAGACAGCGGATTGCTAATATCCTTTATCGGTCACATGCGTCATGTTAACATGCAGGTTTGTTAACTGCACTTGTACTTACCAGTATGTTCAGAAATTCAACATCCATAGCAACGGGTTTTAACATCCTTAGCAACGGAAACAATCATTGATTCATCGCAAGTCGCATGTTTGTTAAGGAAAAAACATGGCAAAGTACAAAACAAATCAAATTCAAATAATTCAGAAGTAATTCACATTGGTTTGGGGAATAATTATTCTTAATTGTAATTTTATTAATAGTGTAATGATTTATAATCATCAACCAAATAAGTATTTCTTTTAAATGAAAAAAATCCCTACAAATGAAATAAATTATACCCGAAGAGGCAAATGACGGCAGCGCCGGGCACCAACATTTTTCTAAATTAAATGAATGAGCGGAGGAATGGAAAGCATAACGTAAACATTTGATAAAGCACAAGTTTAGGAATCATTTTAAACACCAATAAACGAAATTGGACCAGGGGTTTGCTTAATTCGAGAATTTTAGTAATCGTGCATCTCAGTTTATTAAAAAAAGAGCATGTAGACGCCATTGTTTCCGAGAAGAAACAAATTACAAATAGTGTTTTTCATAAATAGTAAGAGAACGCCTAAAGGGATTGCGATTAAGATTTGGCAGAACAAAACAGCAAAAATTATAGAAATTTTGAGAGTAGCCACAATTTTGGAGGACGCCTAGGAGGCGAAATCAAAATTAAGTGTTAAAATTGTTATTTAGAAAAGACATGAAACAAGAGACACATTGTCGTGACGCCATGATAAGACGACGAGCGGCGAATTGTAATATTTTATTTAAAATAAGGCGCTGAGAGGCGAAGAAGACAATATGACAATTATCAGAGAAATTTCAGACATAATATAGAGGGAATGATAAGGCAGGTAAACGTTAATAAATGAAAAGAAGAAATACTTTTCATTATGATGTTCCGCGCATTAAGCGGGTCATCTGTTTTTGTTGCCGGAAAAACCGTATAAGCTGAGGACAACAATGCCCAAGAGAGAATGTTTCGAGGAGTGTGTGAACGGGAGGTCCGTGTTAGACGCTGCACTTGTATGATTGTTCGGAATTTATAATTTGAAAAACAGTTTATTTTTATCTTAATGTCGCACGAACTTTATAAACAAAACGTGCATATGTATTGGCAAATTAGCGCATGATTAGTAAATAGTGGCAATGCGGGATAATAGTTTTTTTTGTAATCGCGGCCTGAAGCAGTAGTAGGCGGACATTGTGTATCGTGTTTAATAACACGAATTTTACGCGATCTCGTCTGAATATTGAAGGGAAGTGCAAACGAAGTTATGTTTTGTAAAAGGACATAGTGCATCTACTCGCCGTGATTTTAAACATTCAGCGGGAACTTTGTGTTGCGTTTACGCAGAATATTTCGCGCTTTTCCCGAATTGTGTAAGTTTCGCGCTGTGAAATGACCCCTGATATGGTGGCTGGAGCTTTGCGATAATTGCGTACCGAGGGTGTGTAAATTGGTGGCTGGCGACGAACGTGACCTGCTCTGCGTGCCGCGATGCCGTACCAGTAGACAGGGAAGTGACACGATTTATTTATTTTGGTTGCTGCAAAAACACATTTCTGTCCAAGATCAAGTCATGTTAAATTGGTACAAATTAAAAGTCAATAAGTTGGTATTGCAGAATGCGTATTAGGTGTGAATGAGATTGTTTTTGTAAAGTTGCAGAGTGAATGTTTTTTCTTTGTTTTTATGTCAAGTGAATTTTTTATGTATGCCATTGAAGAGTATTTCTTTGGTTATGTGTTCATTGTTGGTGTTTTAAGAACGAGAGAATCAGTTAGTCATGATAGAATAAATCAAGATGAACACAAACGTGTTTATCGATAAAACCCTTTGAATGACTTGTTGTGATTTATGGTAGTTAGACGCTGACCCACGCGCGCGTTGCACGAGTATTACGTTTCGAACCCTGTACAGGACCCACCACAAATCCACGACCCCATAAATCTTCAGAATTACGCTACGAAATACGTTAGCTAGCAAACGGGTTATAAACGTATTTAATAGAGGGAGGAGTCCATTTTGTTACAATAGTACAATTAGAAAAATGTATATTAGGTAAATTAACCTCATTTTTCTCACATTCCATTCTTGTAATCGTATTTACTGACGATGTGAAGGTATCGCCACTGGAAGTCAACACTAATTTCCTAACCGAACGCAGTTTCTTGAGGTTTAGGAGAATTGTTTGCATCCATCTTGCTCGAACCACGGTACTATACGAATATTGTTTCTATGAATATATCGTTAGCAACACTTCACAATATCGCACTAACGTGCTGGAGAAACATAATTAATGTGTTTACTATCGCAGTAAAGTCACAAATTCTCACATAATTCGTGAGATTTTATGGTGACCGATAAAATGCTGAACATACCTCGAAATGTCGTTGTGTTATTACTACATTGTTATTACTGCCTCGTTTAAATTAAAAATCTCGACTCTGCTATGCTCCGCCACTATTTTCAACTTTTGGTCTCAGCAGTAATAACACTCATAACATTTCTTGGTATGTTAATAACTATAAAATACGCTGGTGGTTAAAAGTGACTTTCCATTCCTGTTCAGTTGCGTTAAATCACTATAACAATGCTGTATTTCAAAAACAATATAATGAATACTTTCGTGCATTTATTTTGAAACCTTCATTTCACACATTTTTGTGTAAATTAAGTGACTCTGAAGGTCCGCATGATCTTTACTATGGAGGTAGAATTCAAAATTGTTTAACATTGGTCACTACGCACGTCATTGCAGATTCTATTTGTGTTCAGCTTATTGTTAAAGTTTACTCGTGATGCTACTAAATTATTTTCTCCTTACTCTTTTGTCACTTTCTACACAACCAAATGTCTGTGGATCGTCTCATTCAGAATGATAGAGTGTAGGGGAACATCAATGGCCTTAGGTCTGCCGTTGCACTTTAACATTCCGATTCAATTGGTCTTCTTACAACCCATGTGCGATCTCTGAAGCTTGCAAAGTGAATTAATTACAGTAGTTGATGCACAACAGTGACGCATTATCGACATGGCGTATTTGCGTGTGACCGAGCTCCTTGCTAATGGGTTCATGCTGTTTCAGCAGAGCGGGTCATTGGCCGTGGAACTTTATATCTTGTGATGTCATACGTTTAATGACGTGACTCTGAATGAACATTTGACGATGTTAATGCTTTTTCACAGGGTGGAATTTTTTTCACATATACTACACGCATCCATATCTACCTACAGAGGTCTTAAGTGATTTTGAACCAGTGTGGTTCTAAAACAATGGTAATTTAATTTATTAATTTAGAAATTAAATGCGTTGTAGTTCAGAATGTCCTTTTCTTCTCAAGATTCTATTACAAAATTTCCAAGATATAACTTTCTTCTGAGCTTGCAAATTTGAGTCTCACTTGTTAAATACTTGTTCCTGAAATATCAATTTAAATTCTCTGTTAAGACGGGAGAAAATTGCTGTCCCTTTTATTTGCCATCAAATCCAGTTAAAACCCGTGTGGCATGTGTAGGACAAGTGCAATCTGTTTGCGTTTTCTTCACCTCAAATTGTTGTTGAAAGTACTTGAATATGGCTTCCCTAATGTGTTTTATCAGCCAATATTCCATATTTTTGATTTCTGAAAAGAAGATTTCCAAGATAATTCTTAAACACGCCTTGAGGTAGCATCCGTAAAAAGTAATTTTGTGTCCAGAAGAAGTGTGTCAGCTACATAAATGTCGAAGGGAACATATTCATCTTTCTTTAGATACGATGAATCTTTTATTTTGAATACATATTTGGTTAATAATATCTTATCTGCTATGTAGAACCAGAGAATTTAAGTTTTACATAAATCGAGTCATTTCAGATATCTATTCAAATATTTCTGAAGAGCTAACGTTTTGAAGAATGAGATTCCTTTTACATAAAGTAAATTTATAATAATACTTTAAATCAAACACCATTATGTCTATTTCGTGCTCTTAACTATATTGTTGTTTCATTGATATGGAACTAGAATCTTCGTGGGGCCAAAGAGCACAAAACAAATACTGGTTCAAATCAACTAGATGTACATATAACAACATTGTCCTGTGTCTGCCCCTTTACATTGGATGTAAAAAACAGTAATGGCATCCGTCCCTGCGTTTAGTTTTAAACCATGACAAAAGTTTTGGTCAATCCATAACATAGGAAGTGGCTTTAGACTGTTTCACCAGCTGGGAAATTTCTCAGCGCTTTACATCGTTCCGTATCTTTCGATAAATTAATACGTGTCTTGCAGCATAAATGGTCTAGATGTATTGATTCTGTGATTCCCTCAAACAGTGTCACTCACATCTGACTAATAAAACGGGCTTTACTTTCACTGATTCCAGAGCGCGTAGCTCTCAATCCGAATCAGTACTACATATAATTTTAATAGAAAATTTCGCCTGAGTAATGTAAGGAATCGAATGCAAGAAAAAAAATGTTCTTTTAATAGTTTACTTTTCTAGCAGTCGTAGGGTGTAATATAACTCGCCATACTGTGTTTCTTGCATCCCAGCCTCCATATCTCTCTATCGGTGTAGTCTTCATTGCTCAATCCTCTTTTCACCATTGCCTCTTCTACTCCTTCTCCCCTTGTAAGTCTAGGTCTTCCTCTTTTTTGGGTAGCTGGTTGCCATTTCCACAGTATTTTGGGCCAACGTTGTTCGTTCATTCTTTGCATGTGCCCATACCATTTTAGTCTTATAACTTTTATGGTGTCAATTATATCAAAACTTACTTCCGCTTTGCGTCTAATCTCTTCGTTCTTAATTTTATCCATTAAAGTCAGTCCGCAACTTCGGTTCCAGAAGTCCATTTCTATTGCTGTCAATTTTTGTTTGCTCTTTTTTGTTTCTTCCCATACCTCAGACCCATAAAGCGTAATATTCTCTACAACAGTCTTATACAATTTTCTCTTTACACTCTTACTTAATTTATCTTTCCATATCAGTGGATGTAGTTGCCTTATAGCCGCTCTGCCTTTTGCAATTGTTTCTAATATTTTGCGAACTGCCTGCATTTGCATTTATTTCTGCACCCAGGTATGTGACTTTTTCACAGGGTTTTACTTCCGAGCCATCATCTAGTTTCAAACCGTTAGCTCTTTCTCCTACAACCATATATTCAGTCTTGTTAAGGTTAATTTCTAAACCCCATTGCTAGTACTCTTCATATAATTTCCGCAACATGTAGAGAGCATCGTCTTCATCTTAAGCGAACAACACCTGATCATCTGCGAAGAGTAGAGAGAATAACAGAGTCACCAATTTTAATACCCATATTACTACATTTCTTCCTCCATCTTCTCATGGCTTCATTCAAATATATTTTAAACAAAGACCGGGCTACACAGCACCCCCGTCGTAAACCTTTAATTTATTTTATTTTTTTTATTTTTACGTAAAAAAAACAGCCGAAACTGCGTATGACGTGCTATGGGGAAAAGTGAATTCTGTGCACATTTTCAAAATTCTGTGATCCCTACACTGAGTCATATACTACGTAAATTTTGAAAATAAAAAAACTCTCATGTAATAAAATCTATTTTCAAGTATAAATATGCAATAAATTTTGGGCTCTTATCCATGATGTCCTTCGTCAAGGAATAATACTTTCTGCTGCAACAACATGGAAACGATAATTTGAATAACTGTATTTCCCAATGAATTCTAGAAGACGTGCACAGATAATGAAGTTACATTTATGTCCAGAACCAAAACAAGGGGCCATCTCAGCATTTCCTCAATGGATCAGGGATACAGGTGGTTTACATTTATACAGTCCAAAAGGTAAATAATGCATTAAATATCACTGTTAAAATTAATGTTACTGTCTTTGTGATGCTCAGTATAGTCTCTAATTGTATAGAAACAGTTATGCAGCAGAAACGATTTCACTCAGGTTTTAAACTTTTCTATTGAATTTAATCGTTTAATGTCATCTGGTAAGGTGTTGTAAAATAATGTACATGTATTGTATGTGAATTTTTTGTAATGAGCTATTGATACTGTCACCTGATAAATATGATTTCTACGTCGAGTGTTATTGTAATAGACTTCGGCATTTTCTGAAAATATATTCCCGCCCTTAAGCAAGTCATTTTTGACAAAAACCACTGATTCGTAAATCAACAGACATGGTAACAATCCTAGATTAATGAAGAGAGGCTTACAAGAATCACGTGGGTGGGATTTGGTTATTATTCGTACAATTCGTTTTTGTAATCTAAAAGTCTGGGAGCTATAATATGTATTTCCCCAGAATATTATGCCATATCTCATGCGGGAATGAACATTCGCGAAATATACACAACGAGCAGTATGAAGGCTGACTGAATTTGCAAGAATTCTGAACGCGTAGAATAATGAACTTAATTTTGTGTTCAATTCATTTAAATGGAGTTCCATTTACGGTTTGACGGAATTGAGAGACCTAAAAATGTTGTTGCCTTAACATCAGTCAATGGTACACCGTTCATTTTCAATAGAGCACAGAATTGTTTATTTGAAATGGAAAACTGCATTAAAACCGTTTTCTTTTCGTTTACTATTAATTTGTTATTTCGGAACCAATTTGAAACATCTGATATTGTACTATTTACGGTTTCTTTATTGCAAAGGATGTTCGTATCATCCGCAAAGAGAACCGTTCTTCCGTTTCGAATCGTCGAGGGCATATCGTTTACGTAAAGTAGGAACAGAATAGGGCCTAAAATCGATTCTTGAGGAATTCCACGTGCAATGGGCAAAGAGTCGGAAAGGCGCGTACGTAATGTTCCATCAATTCAGTAAGGTATTTCCACTCTCTGAAATCGTTGTTTAAGGTACGAACATAACCAATCTAGAGCAATAGCACGGATTCCATATGAAGGTAATTTGGAAAGTAAAATGTCATGATCAATGACGTCAAAAGCTTTTGAGAGATCTAAAAATAATCCAATAGGTACCTCGTTTTGATCCAATGATGTGGGCGTATACTTCTATTGGTCGTTCGCCATTTCCATTTATCACTTCTCCGTATCTTCCCCCAACTTCGTCTTGCGCAAGCCTTCCTACTCTACTGTTAAAATCTCCCACTAAAAATATGTCCTTCCGGTTTGGTACCCCATCCGAGACCGTCGTCAGTTGATTAAAAAACATCTTCTTCCAATTTGCTAGCTTCATTTTGAGCATATACACCTGTAACTACCATCTCAATACCTTCAATTTTAAAATCAATTTTTAAAATATTCTCACTCACACACGACCAACTCTTAATGTTACGCTTATATTTCTTTATCTCAGCAATGGAAATTCTTTTCTTGGCTCTAAATTTACTTTTCTTTAATGTAATATTGATATTTTTATGGTGAATGATAAAAAATGTGCATTACTTCGTTTTCACTTTTTAGGTCTTAACAATTGATTTGAAATACATCTTTCGGAATATCATGGAAGAGGAAATACCATTTTGTATGAAAATTCCCAGAAAAAATTGGGGGGAAATTTTTGTTTGAGGTTTCTGAATATGCACCATATCTGATTCCTGTATGCTCACAAATTTTGAGATTTTCCGAAACTTCAAAAGAGATCATTTAAACCTTGTTTGTTTATGAATTAAATCTTGCAAATGAATTAAATCTTTAAATAGTTCTACCTGCTTCGAACCGAGTGAAGTGGCTCCGGGCGTAGCGCACTGACTTCGAATTCGGGAGGCCTGGGTTCAATTCCAGTACCGACCATCCTGACCGAGGTTTTCGTGGTTTCCCTCAGCCATTCAGGCGAATGCTGGGATGGTTCTACTGCATGGCCACGACCACTAAACCGGCTTCGCTAGCCGAATTCGTTAACTACGTGAATTCACGAAGGTTAAGCGAATTAGAAAAATCGCGGGTTCCCGGTTGGGTGACCGACTAGGAACCGTGGGATCTAATATCGCCGAAGCCAATTGCCATTTACGGGGCTTATAATGGCTAAATAGAAATACCAATACCTGCTTCGTAAAGACCTTGTGCCCTCTCGAGGTGCATCCACCGTCACCGAAGGGCATTGGAATGCGAGGCGAGGAGCAACACCGGAGCGAGTTGCACTTGGTGGCTTCAACAAGGGGATAACGCGTTCCTTACACACTCGTGCCGCTACGTCTTAATGCGCCACTTCCGAGCGCAGGTGCACACGTCATCCGTCGCGCGCGCGGTGCATTATTCTGCGCAGGAACCTTTGCCCTCTGCAGCTGCACTTGGACAAGTCGCTGCGAGTCGCACATGGGCAACGAAGGCCGAGGTGCGGGTGTCATTTTCTCAATGAGGCGTCGAGAAAAAATAGTTATTGTCACGAGGACGATAAATAGCAAATAACATCTGTAATTAATCAAAATTAGAGGTGCCATTTCGTCCATGATTAGCATCAAGATGATGCTAAGGTATGCACGGTATGCACGGCCTGCTGGGATTAAAATACAGGTTGGCAATGTTTCCGATGTCGACTTAAGAAGACGGACTGAATCAACAACCAGATAGAAAAGGGATGTTCTGGAATGAAGACGAAAATGATTTATAGAGCATTTTAGCCAGAGTGTAGTGACTCAGTGAAGAATTTGAAAGTAAGCAACGCAATCTGATATTGCCGGTATTTTTGATGGACGACAATATTACGGAAAAGTAGACTATAATATTTGGGAGAGTTAATAGTGAAGTGTGCACATTGCAACCCTTACCATTTAGATCATAGGCTTCCGCGGCCAGAGTTATGTAAATGATCCGGACCAAGTGACTCTGCCTCGAAGGCTGTGTTGCCGACATTTCGACCATCTTTTCGCGGTCTTCCTCAGGGCTGGTCTACCAACTTGGCAGGGCTAGTCTACTCACGTTGATAATACATTAGAGACAATTTCTTCGCATTATTGTAATTATAAGTACAAGTGCTTTAATGTCAAATAAAGTTTCTCGATAACTCATCAGGTTTCTGTGGAAAACAGCTCAAAGTTCTGCGCAATACCATACCTCTATTGTCAAAGCGTGTCTGGACACAAATATTAGCCAAGACAAGAGAGTGATCAGAAACCGCCGATGAATCAATTATTTTGGTATTCATTATCATTAATTTTCACGTTACAAAAAAGAGATCAATTATGGTACTTGGCAGAAGGGCAGCGCGTGGAGGCATTTATCATTGGTTTTAGTTGGAAAAAATTCTGAAAGTCCGGGTACTCCATCCGTAAGCCTTTGTATAGCTACTATCAGTATTGAAACCACTCAGGGAAATCGGATGGTCAGTCTGGGGTAAAATGTCACAAATCTGATTTTCCAAAAGTGCAAAATTTTCTCGCATGTACAGGTACCCGTAACATTCAGTTTATTTAAATACGGAGGTCAGTATGCGGTTACTATTGCTATAGGACTGTTGAGTTTCAAAATGATAGCAGTAATCTCAATAGCAACCGGTGACAGCCACGTCATCAATACCACAAATCACCACCTTAGTATACGGACTTGCCTATAAGAAAATGCCCAAGTCACCGCTTTTGAGAGAGCATTCACTAGATCAAAACGCGAGAAAATATAATTTGGAATAACAATATTGTGGTCGCCCTCAAGAAGCCAAGATCCATACACTGTCAGGATATCAATATCATGGATACGCAACAAATCAGCCAACTGGGAGAGAGACGACTAAATCGATTTTACATTCAAGTGAGCAATTGATATATAATATAATAATAATTTCTGATTCTGATTTTCCGCATAATTTCTGAGGTATATGCGTTTGTTGACTAAGCAAATATGTAGCATTCCGGATTTTCTGTGCATATGTTTATTTCTTTATAGCAAGATCCTTATTGTACTTTCTCTTAAATCAGTTTTATTGGAGGGAATTACCCATGGGAAATAACTCCCCTTACAGATATGGGACATTTACGGAGTTTTGTGTGGTTGGGGATTTCAACATTGCGCAAAATTCTTTCCTGAGCGTATTACGTAAAGGAAAACAAAATGTATTTTTGAATATCTCAGTGGTTCATGGAACCTACTATACAGTACATACAATGCCAACAAGTAAGGTGTAATTATCGAGAACTATATAAGAGTCTTCACAGATGGTTCAAAAACAATGCATGGCTCAGGTTTTGCTTTAATGGTTAACAATATTATTGAATATATTAAACTAAGCCATATTTGTTCAATTTTTTATTGTGAAGCATATGCTATACTGAAAGCTTTAAAGAATATATCATTATTACCCAACAATAGATTTATTATATATACAGACTCCCAAATGTAATTGAATGCTTGAAACATAACAGATATGAACCTATAGTCAAAGAAATAGTAAATGTATACCACGAACTAAAACAAAAAGAGAAAGAAGTAATTATTGTTTGGATTCCATCTCACATTTCCTTTTTGAAATTCAATAGTTGACAATGCTGCTGTAGAAGCCATTAACCTACCACTACAAGAACACTCAGTATCCCATGTAGACATCAAAAAAGAACTTCATCGTAGAAATAAAAAATACTGGAATGAAGAATGGATCAAATCACCTCCTACCAAGCTATTTGAAATAAGGAATTCAATCCTTGATTGTCATGTCCCTCACCTTAAAAATAGAAAAGAGCAAAGTATTCTTACTCGATTACGAATAGGTCATTCAAAATTAACGCACGAATACCTGACAACCAAAGAAGATCCTAAACTATGTGACTACTGTAAAATCCCACTAACTATTCTACATATTCTTATACAGTGCCAAAAATACAATGAACTGAGAAGAAAGTATGCTCTAACAAATGACATGAAAAGTTTACTGAATGACAATACTGAAATTATAAAAGTAATGAAGTTTTTAAAAGAAATAAACATGTACGACCTTATGTAAACTTGATATGTAAACTTGAGCTTGTGTTATCCTAGTTGCTACGTAAATTTACTTCTATTATGTAAACTTAATTTCTTCTTCTAATTAAAAATGTAAAATTTAAAAATGTAATCTAATTAAAAATAGTTTCTGAACATTTGACATAACAGATTGTAATGATCCATAATCCCTCGGAACAGTTTTGGGTTTAAAGTGTATAAACTTGGCAGGAAAATATCAAGATTTAGATTTGAGAAGACAAAAGACAGCGACATCGCGCATAAATATTTTTATTAAATTAAACAAATGCGTGATAGAAAATGGAAATAGACATTAACACTCAATTATACATAATTTTCGAAACTAGTAGAAGGTGGAATCATGAAAATCGAGTCAGAAGTTCAGGAGATTTGGACAGAATTGGAATTGTATTTTTGGTTATTAAACTAGAATACGAGAACCGTTGCGATTGTAAAGCTTAAGGCAAAAGAGTAATTTTATTAAATTTCAAGAAAACGCGTGAAGGCATCAATATGAGACTTTCGAAAATGATAGGGCAAAATTTATGGAAAATTATGGGAACACTCGCAGTTTCGAGAAGTACCGAGGAAGCGCGTCAAAATTAAAATTAATATTGTATAATTGAAATAAACACGGAACAAATGACGCATCGCGCTGAAGTCACAGTTTACGTCACGATGCAAGAGGATAGAAATTAATAGAATTTAATGAAATGAGACTAAGGTAGAAAAGGGAAATAGTATAATAATTAGCGAAGAAAGAAGAAATAATAGTGGGAAGCGAGACGAAGCATAATAACGCTGACGGCACGAATTAAATAAAAGTTTTATAATGTCATTTGTGGCTACGGGCGAGCGATCGGCTGATGTTCGCCAGAAGTAAATAAAAGATCCGGACAACAATGGGCAAAAAAGAAGGAGGATAGAAGTGCTGGGACTCAGATGTGCAGTGTTGTGGTCGGTCGGAGGCGAAGTTCGCATAATGATTTTTTTTAAAAATAGAATTGCGCAACGACCACATGACATTTTATTGGTGTTTCAACCGGACAAAGAAGTGATTTAACACTAATTTCGTGTGTCGCGGACGGTAGCTGGAGATGCAATCGCGATATTATTCGCGTAACTAGTAACGTTCGTTCGTCGCGGGAGTTGACGAAATAAGACTAAATAATTTCCGCTAAGCGATTGGTGGAATTTCTCGGCAGTGCAACGCGGTGGAAAGGTGCGATTTTATAAAAACAGGGAGAAGCCGCACTGTGTGCAGAGATAGCCAACGGACGACGGTGATGTACGCCGCATGTCGCAGCATCAAGTCGACGAAAGGGAAGTGACAGATAAATGTTTATTTGTTTGTTTGTTTCGTTTGTTTTTAAAAAAATCCAAGAAGAGTATTTGTCGAAGATAAAATTCTGTAGTAGCATAAGTAATTCAATAATTGATTTCGACAGAATGCGCATTCGGTGTGAATGAGTTTTTTTGTATATGTTGAAATTTATCAGAGTGAATGAGTAGTATTTTTCTTGTTTTGGTGTCATATTTGTTTGCTTATGTTATTGCATTGTTTATCCGCCATGGGGTGTTTTTGTGTGTCGCTAGAGGGCAGCAACCCCGTTTGTGTGCGTAATGTTTGGGATTAGCAAAAATAGGAATTACTAAAGAAAAAAAGTAATAAATGATAATCTTCAAGTTCGTCAGTAAACACGCAAAATGTGTTGTGTCTTAAGTAGCTAGATGCCGACCTACGCCCGCGTGCCTAAGTATTTTGTTTCAAGCCCTGTATAGGGCAATCACAGCCTCACGCCTATCAAAGGAAGTAAAAAAAAAACTAGTGAGAGCCCGTCAAAATTTGACGGCGAGATCTGAGATAAATGTAAAATACTGTGCTCAGACTAATGTTCACAATATGTTGCATTGTTTGGATCTTTAGGGTGTAACGAAGATATTCTGTGATGTGGAGTTCCCAAAATTATGAACACGTATGTCCTATGACCAGGTGGCAATGCAATATGACCCACATATTGCAATAATACACCAAATGACACAAAGGAAAGAGCACTATTATACTGACGGATATTATTTCTAAAGTTTTTTGATGTATCATCTCCTATAAACAAATTTGATTACTTCTAGCATATTGCTCGAAGGTTAACTTATTGTCCTATTTATCCAACAGAGAATAAACTCGTTTGCAGAATTTCTCTCGCATGGGAAGTACAAAGCAGAACAAAACTGACATTTCATAGACAACGACCCAACAGAAAACAGAATGACCTAACTATCACGGCACCTACGCTGACTTTCTCTTTCCCTGCGTCCAGTTAATGTACGTTTGCGTGTTTTGGGGCGCATGGGCAACGATTCGGAATCCGACATAACCTGTGAACAACTTCACTACTTCAGTACCACCGAGCAAAACCCACTGTCCGAATGTTCTCTACAAAATACACCACAAAAGCAAATACATGCAAACTGTCATCGCCATAATGCAATTACTACACTGAAACAAAACCTTTACGAAACCCTTACAAATCTCAACAATCAAAACAAAACATCAAGCAGCGCCACCATGAAGCAGCTTGGACTCACATTTATCGTTTCATATAATCGATTTTGAAACAGCCACCCTTTGGAAGAAAACAATTGACTATTGATATGCGTACTATTAAAGAATGATTTAATTAAATAATTTACACCGTAAATGTTGGTGAATCAACAGAAACAATATCTGATAACACACCTAGGGATCACATTCTTTCATTTAAAGGAAAAAATACAACAATCGGTTCAGGAGAAGCTCTAAACGAAGCCATGGCAGAATACCTTATTTTTTTAAATATATAGATTAGGAAGTTTGGTAAATTTAGCTAGCGGTCGGGCATGAATAAAAGTTGAAGCCGGGTTAAAAGGAACACGTGAGTTTAAAAAAACGACGCGCCCAAGTGTATTCGAAAGTTTGTTAAATTGGCAGACCAAGTCAAGTATAGGAAGAAGAGTAAATAGGAGATAGTACTGGTAGTAGAAGAGCGAGATCGTTACAGTTGGCGCCACCAGGTGGGCCATTAAAGGAGTGTCATATTATTAAAATATCAGTAGATAAGTAGTAGGATTTGCGATCCATTACAAGATAGCTGGCAGTGCGACAGTATCTGAAATAAGCTGCATCTTAATTAAAATATCTATAAAATATTCCTGGTATATGAAGGCTATAGCAAGTGTCTCTTTTTTACTTATTAAGCCAAGTATTAAGTATCTATTTATTGTACCAGTATATTGTGATTATATATTGATGTAATAAGTATTGTTCATATGCACTGTACCATTTTGTAATATTTGTAATTACTTCGTGTTTTTTTAAATATTGTTAATCTTTTGTACAAACCATGTGGTCGCTCATGACATAGAAGTTTATGCGACCTTAATAAATAAAGTAAAAAAAAGTAAGGTGTAATTTTGGTGTACGGCATGAGAAATAATTTCCAATCTCTTTAAAAATTCATTGAATTGGACATCGCCAAAGATTATGATATGTAGGGTAATGCAATTACTAAGAATTTATAAGATACTGTGAAACATATATGAATAAATTATTAACAATTACATAATTTTTTATTACTGGAATTTGTAATTAAACAAAAAACAGTTGAAATAAAACTTTCGAATTTTACAAATTTGCATGATTTGTAGGTGATCTCACAACTTTTATTCATTATAACAAGATAATCACAATCTGAATCATTTACGAGGTTTTCTTTTCGAGATCTCGCAATGCATTCTTATTTATAATTGTGTTAATCATCTGATAATAAAATTTGCCAAAAGCAGCGCCTTAACACGATGACAAAGAGGTATCAGAGAAAAGTGTTTTCCTGTTTCTCAAAGAATAGGCGGGAATATTTCTGAGTACCTGATATGAAAGTTGATTGCTCAAAAAAACCGGAGAACAAAAGATAGGCAAAATAAAAAACATTAGCATGTGCGGGAGGTAAGTCTATAAAGAGAGAGCAATGTGGAGGACAAAGACAAGGGCAAGGGCAAGGTTGAAATCAAAGGAGGTGCTTAAAGCGCGAACTATGTATTTACTAAATTTACTTCATTTTCATTTACACATTAAGGCTTGTCATCTTTGTTATTAAGGAGTTATAGGAGATGAATATGGATATACTTGTGAATATTAATATGTTGTAAATGTTTTAAATAAATATTTTGTAATTTTTTTATTTAGTTAATTTTTTCAATATATTAATAACAGTGCGTGGTAGAAAGCTTACAAATAAAATTAAATGTTATGATTATTTAATTAGCGAGGAAAGCTCACATTAATAGTCGAGAAATATATCACTCTGAGCGAAAATTGCAGTCAGTTACGCTAAGGCAATGTGCGGAGTACATTCTGCTGTAGCCTTAATACTCGTACACTGCGCGAGTGAGATATTTAACTCAAACTTAATAACAGCCATATTTTAATTTCGTTACGAATATCTTCGTAAATACTACACAATTTTTATTTAACAATCATTTAAAAATGATTTGACGAATAATTGATATCCACATTCAATAAACCATATTGTTGACGGATTTTTTAGGGAATAATTATACTTTTTGAAAACAGAAATGTCTTTTAACTTCTATCATAATATATTATCATGACTGAAATCCTCGACGTGGAGAGATTGACGGATATATCATATCTTAGAAGCCCTAATTGTGACCGTCCGTTTTACTGATGCTTCGAAAACGTGTCACATGAAACGTAAGAGAGCGAGAGAAATGAGCAGTTCGAACGCGCGCCAACGCGGAAGAATACGAAAGAATGCTAATTGCCGCGCGAAAAACATTCTTTTTTTTTACTTCACGATCAGAAACGCTTTTCTTACATGATTATTTCAGCATCGATGATTCATTTCTTACCTTATTCAGAATCTGATGATGACCCACAGGCTTCACTCTCTGACGAATCACTATTGGAATCCAAATTAACAATTAGTTCGTCAATGATGTCCGGCACAATACCATCTTTCTCCCAATAATCATTTTCTATTT
This sequence comes from Teleogryllus oceanicus, assembly GCA_964035755.1. Classification (NCBI taxonomy): domain Eukaryota; kingdom Metazoa; phylum Arthropoda; class Insecta; order Orthoptera; family Gryllidae; genus Teleogryllus; species Teleogryllus oceanicus. Next base: position 127,496,657 of record CAXIVR010000006.1, read on the forward strand.
TTTCCACATGGCAGCAAAATCCTTTCCAGTCCTGCACGGTGACTTCTTGAATTGCAGTTTCAATGTTTTCTTGCAATTTAGTAACTGACATATGACCCGTTACATTTCCCGAATATTTCCCTAAATATTCTCTTAACTTTCGCCCAAGTTCAATTGGGTTTATCACACACATGTAGGGAGGAAGTTTCACAACTGTATGTCCGTGTACTGCTAACAACTCATCAATCTTGTACTGCTTTGCCCGTGGTTTGATGGTTTGAGAGGTGCAATTAATCGGTACAAATCTGTCTTAACGCATACTTTCTTCACAATGCACTCCCTTTCTTTGAAGCCATGCAATCATGTCGGCTTTTCTTGAGTATGCGGACGGTGTCTTGTTAACTTCCATACTGTGGTGTAGCACTTTTGAAACTTAAGTGTGTTATCAACTCCTGAGTATTCGGCGGCTCTTTCACTCGCTTTCATTAACGGTAAAAGAAAACATGTATCTTCTTTCTCTTTATCACACTCTGCAATGACGCGGACAATGATTTCGCGGTACTCGCTGTGTATAGTGGTATTAGAAACTCTTTTGCCATGAGAAACTAATCATTTTCACACGTTAACACTCCGGCCTACCACAAGCGAACTAGTCGCTCCGATGTTCTTGGGACGGTTGCGATTATGTCACGTGACGGTGTGCAGTGCATTGGAAGTCATCCCCTTCTACCCTGCCCCTCGGCCCGCGCAGAAACAGACCCCTCTCCGACGGTCGGAAAACTGGGACCCGCACAGTAGTCAGACGAAAAAAAAAGTTCTTTTCGAGGTCAGCAGCGGAACTGGCGGACGTTCTGACAACGACACGCCAGGGATTCGTATTGCAGCGGACTTCAGATCGGCATCTTTTATAAAACTCTTCAGGAAGATAAGAAGAGGTAAATATCCCATTATAAATTAATTTGAACGTAATCTCGAGAGAAAGATAATAAGAGACGTTGTGTATTTATAATAGGAGAATGAAGGGAGAGGAGTTTTTGAACATGTGGCAGTAAATTAATAGTTGTATTCATTTCTCTTTTTTTTCAGTTTTATTATTTGCTCTCTTAAATTTTGTGTGCTTGTATAAAAGGTTGATCTTTGGATTTAATTCAACAATCTGAATAGGTTATTAACCGTCCAGTTGGTTATTAACCGTCATAATTGGAAGTCAATTAAAATTTATATGCGAGTACGAAAGAATATTAACCTTGTACGAGACGGAGAACACGTCTCTGGTGAGCGACTGAATTTCGACCGGGAGAGCGAGCGGTTCTGCGAAGGGGTGCTACAGACTTTTCTCAACCTTTTCTCCGACGCTTCAAGGCCACCAACAGCACCGAGGAGAGGGCAGGAGAAGGCCCAACGGATTTCCCGACGCGGCCGAGAAGCAAAAAGTAAGGTCCTGCCAAATGAACAGTTTTTATATTGAAAGAAGTAATTCATTTTTAAACGGAAAGCTTATTCTGAATTCTTTAAGTAGAAAGAGGGGAGAGTAAAATATTTGCTATACTAAAAGATAAAGAAAGTAGAAGTACATTTGTTTCCTATCTCTAGCACGAGAAGACAGAATAAGTGAATAAGACGATAAGAAAATTCCATAATTTAATTTTTAGAGAGAGAGAGAGAGAGAGAGGAGAGAGAGAGAAGACAGAGAGAAGAAGACAGAGAGAAGAAGACAGAGAGAAGAAGACAGAGAGAAGAAGACAGAGAGAAGAAGACAGAGAGAAGAGAGAGAGAGAGAGAGAGAAGAGAGAGAGAGAGAGAGAGACAGAGAGAGAGACAGAGAGAGACAGAGAGAGAGAGAGAGAGAGACAGAGAGAGAGAGAGTATTGCTAGCTGATAGTATTGCTTCTGATTCTGCCGAAGACCAAGACATGCTGATTAAGTTAAGAGTAATAACAGTATAAAGTCACAACAGAATGCGCATTCCGGTATGAATGTTTACTTTGTTTATGTTTTTTTAAGTATGAATAATGTTTTGTATTTGTTTATGTTTCAAATCCAGGGTATTTATGTCATGGTGTATAATTTTTCATGCCATAACAGGGGCAATTTATATGAAAGTGGTGTCAAATAGCTGCCTTGACAACTGGTTAATTGAAAGAAAAAGCAAATAAATGAATGAACGCTCATTCCGATTCATGTATACCTGGATTATGAGTACTGTTTTGTATTTAGCTAGAAACTGACCCAGGCACGAGTGTGCAGGTATCCCGTTTCAATTCCGTATGGATTGATCACAGTAGTCACGCCCAGGTAAGGCTCTATTTGTATATGCTAGCAGAGGCACGGGCAACAGGTGAGTGAGGATATTGTTTTGTCAGAGAATGTCAACGAAACCAGGCGCCAACCAAACGAAGAAGATTCTACGAAGTGTAGGATTATGATAGGAAATAGAATTTGGACGGTATGAGGCATACAGTGGCGCCCCAACGTGTGGGCGTGAATCCGGGAGGATATAGAAGGAACCATTACAGTTTGGGTCTCTCTCTTTAATTTCAAGTATTCTGTTTTGTCATCGTCATTTTTGTTGTTAGTCACCTTTTGTGGACTTGCTTTCTTCTTTCAACAAAAGTTTCGTATCTTAGAGTCCACCAAGGGAAATTTTTTTTTTACTCCAAGTATCTTTTCCCCAAAGCTTCATTAGCTGATGGAAGTGTCATAATAGAATTTGGGGTTCCCACCTCTATTGCTAGAACTTCATTTGGAAGGCGAATATGGTTGAGCCATCGACGAGGCTTTGCAGACTATATCTTGTAGTTGGAAATTCTCTCTCATCATCATGTACTAAATTTTGGTTATATGCTGTTTAATAATAATATAATCTATAATGGACCTCAGGTTCAGAGCGTGTTGGACCCATGTATATCGGTGTATGTCCTTAAGTTTGAACCATCCGTTAGGTATTTTCAATGAGTGTTGTTGATACAGCTAAATCAGTCTTTCTCCGTTATCATTCATCCCATCTTCACTGGGTCATGCATACGCCATCCATATCTCACATTGAAGTCTCCAAATAAAATCAATATTAATAATTGACAAAATATTTAATTTTTATTTATGAAATATTAATTTATTACTTTTATTTACAAAAATTGGTCAATGGTCAGCTGATCTGAATCTCCTTCAGGATATACTATAGTTTTCGCCTACAAATGGCGCTGAAGGCGGTACCCAATATTTCTTGAATTATCTTCTATTAAATTTGAATGCTCGCGCCGTGAAGGGAGACAAACTGAACTTGATAGTAATTAATAAGAGTCGGAATACTTCTAATAGTACCCAGAGTACGAAACCGATCATTGTTGTTAATAGTAGGCCATAGATTATTAGAACACTTGTCTTGAAATAACTCTAATCTCTGTTTCGTGAAGTATGACTTTAGATAACCAAAATGGATAAAAAATCACATCTTCTAATCTTATAACACTGCGAATGCAATTTGCGTAAATACAACAGATACAACACGGGTTGCTAAATGATCCTAACAAGTAGGAGCTACCAAGCGACAGCCAGCCGAAGCTCAGAGTTTCCCGGAACTAGGGAACTCCCGTCACTAAACGTCTGGCACATGCAATAACTATAATTGATTTATTTTTGTGGTCAGCACGTTTGTGTACGGGGGAGCGAATCCCCTCCGCCAGGCGGGGGTTGGTGAAGGAGGGAGAGGGGGCGCTGTCGAGGCACGCGCGTGTACAATGGGCGGATGCTGCGGCCGCTGGAGGGAGGGAGGGGCAGGTGCCTGGGACGTGACGCCGTCGCGCGGGACGTGCGCCGCCGCCGCCGCCACCACCTCCCACGCACCTTCCCCCAGCCTGCGCGAGAGAGCGCGCACTTACATCGTAGATAGTGCAGTCGATGGGGATGCACCTTGCAAAAGGTCAGGTATAACATGTAATTTTTTATTTTCTTTATATTATTATTAGTAAGAAAATCCTAAGTTTTCCACCTCGAAATATTACTGGAAAAGTTTTGATAGCCAAAGAAACAAATTATTTTTCGGGAATTTTTTTGTTTATGCCTAATAACGTTTTAATGGTTGGTCTTAGCGCAAAAATATTTATGTATAATTTTAAAGGTCATAAAGCCCTCTACAAATTTGCTTTATAAATTGTTTTTAGCAAATAGTAAGAGAGCTACGAGATCTTACAAATTCATCAAATTTTCCTTTTTATTCTGATGTACAAAATGACTCTCTAATGAAGAATGGTTGATTTTCTTAAGTCATTATAAATAAAAAGTGATTAAATACTAGTTTTAATACTTTTCAGCAGTGTCCGACTTGCAATCTCTCAAGGGCCACAATTAAAACCTGTAATATGGTTGCGTGCCATATTTTCATTATTCGGGCGATCCACACGTGACTTCCCCATAATGTTGATCTCGGAACTTTGCCCTGCTGCTCTGAAACGAAGGAGGACGGGATGGAACCATGCGTGAAATCAGACAGTACGATGCGTAACACAGTGAAACGCAATTGGAATTACTTTGAATTTCTGAATTCACTTGCAAAAAAATCCTTAAATATAAACGTCACCTATTTTTACATTAACGGGGTTGACCCCAGCAGGGTCACTGCGCTACGCGCATAATGCTGAACGAGATTTTCACTTTTGACAAATAACTACGGAAAGGAATTTATTGTAATAAAAAAATCAAAATGTGTACATATATGTGTACTTATTTTTTCTAAAATATCTAAAAAAAAAAGTAGGAAATATCTGAAATAAAAATTCGTTATAATGTTTCAAATTCCATTCTTCAAGCGTTTTCCGAGCAGACTACGTTGCCAATCAGATCTTAACAAGGATTCACGGAGGCTGAAAGAAAGTTTTACGTCTACAGAAGCAATTATTTGCTAGGTTCATCCGAAATATATAATACTTTCGTATTATATACAATTTGTTTACGCAGAACCAGCGCTCAACTTAATAGTACCGTATAGCCTGTGATAGAAAGGGGGGGGCATACGCCCCCCCAACTCCAGATAAAGGATAAGACAATGATAGAATTTTTTTCTCGAGGTACGCATGGGGTGCATGAAACACGAGTAAGCACGTTGTTGAAGTTACTTCTACTTCACATATTACTAGGGCCCGGATTTTAATGACAAGTCATATATTTTTCTGAACCTTCGGAAGAATTCTAAAACGAATCCAGGTATTGTCGATTAGAAAAACGTATTTTTATTGTGCATATAAAGTCATATTTTACACCGTTTTAGTATTTTGGCTAAATTTTGCCACAAATGCATGTATTTGTCATATTTTTTAGGACAGTTTTTAGTAAAAAATCATATTTTGGCCAAATTTGGCCCAACATGCATACATATGTATTCTACAACGAGCAAAATTAGCGATATAATTTCTGTAAATTCCGCAACATTTGAACACAATGAACCAAAGCTGCTCTGCAGTGACCTCACCGCATTCAAATACGCTCCCGTGACGTCATGTGATGTTGAGAGGAGCTTTCCCAGATACAAAACTATCCTCGGCGACAACCGTAGGTCTTTTGAGTTGGAAAACCTGAAAATAAATATTTTTATCAACTGCAACTCTCTAGAATCTGAACACTGAGAGGAAATTAGAAAACATTAAACAAGAAGTATGCAGTAGTAAAGCAAGACATTTTGTTTAATGGATTTTATTGTACCGTACTTGGGTTACACACACAAGCAATTTTTTTAATGCTAGTTAGTTCCAAAGACTGCAAACCGTATGTACCATACTCACAATCTGTTCTTGAATGAATTTTGTATTTGTTATACCTAAAAAAATCAACAGGAATTTTTAAAAAAATAAACTTGTATAACGGTCATAAATGCTTGCATATTTCGCTGATTCTTAGGTCATTAAAATCCGGGCCCAACATAATTACATCTGCTCATCCTTGATCCCGACTACGCGGTTTCCAAGAAGCAGATGGGGGTGGGGGGAGATAAGTTTAACTATTAATCGCGATGGTCCGGCGTTAATACAAGCGCATTGCGTGGTTATGTAAGTATTTCAGTAAGAAAGTTAGTTTTTAAGAAACATATTTTGAACATTGCATTTGAAATGTTCATTTTCGAACTATAAATATATTAAAGTGTACATAAATATGTAGCAATAGATAAAATATTGTTATGTTCAGAAAAAACACTCACTTTCCAAACAACAAGTTTATTTACACAGTAACGGAAATATTTACATAGAAACGGTAATATTTACAATAGCGGTCAGAAAATCATTTTGCCTAATGCACTCTACCAAAACCACTGTTTCTCCACTCTACATCTCCCGCTCAGTCTGCCCCGTCTCTGGCGGCGCTCCCTTATCAAGCAGTCGGCGCCGTAGCCTCCCTTCACGGCCACCCGCTCGCCGGCTAGCTGATTATTTCTCATTGGCCGGGCGTCTTTGCCGGTCTGATGCCCAGCCGCCACCCGCCGCCGCTGCCGCCTCGCTCCGCTTTAGGCGCGCTCTTCAACTTTGCCACACAGCCGCAACAAATATGTAAAAATATGTAATTATATCAAAATATGTAAAATAAAAATGATTCCAAATCGTTGAGAATTTCGTGTTAAGCCTAAAAAAATATTAGTGAATGCAGTTAATCTTGTTCCTGTAAAAATATGTCTTTACATGAAAATCCGTTCCCTACTAATCTTTCGTGGATCACAATAAATGGCAACGCTGGCCGTCAGATGAACTACCCTGTCATAGAGTGTACGGAGGTGGGCTTCAATCTTTTTTAATCTGAGGTGCTATTTGGTAAAACACTACCGGACCGCAATGGTTTATTAATGACATTATGTATAACTTGTAACACAAAATATAATTGTAACGAACTGAAGCAAACTGACACCGTACTGAATGAAATTGGCTCGTCTCAACGACGACCACTTCACCTTCCACATACAACTTGAGAGATGACAAAAGATGTTTGGCGGTATCTATGCCAACGGCAACACCAATACTTTAAAATGCGCCAGTGCAGTGAAATCGATAGCGGAAGAAAAGTGGCTGTGACCCAGAAAAGTGGCTTGGCGTTTGTTCTTAATCGGGTCTCAACATCAGATGGTGGCGCTACCTTGAGCTGGAACAAAATTTTGGGCAATGAGCTACAATCTACTACATAGAGTGGCTGACCCTTTGTTTCAGCGCTATTGGTGGTCGCTCGTCGAACTAGGGGCCGCCATGTATTTTGCAGTCAAAACATGAGATGTGCCTGATGGTGACTTGTAGTATCGTAGTACTGAACCGACGTGTTAGTATCAGATCTTATTTCTGTATTGTTGTATTTTCGTTTATCTGTATTTGAATTATATTATTGGTTAGAATAATAATATTCACAAAGCCTTCAATATGTTCGGCATGAACGTGTATGACTAAAAATAGAAGTCATTAAACCACAAATATATCATTTTTCAAATTTACCGCCTTATTTGTGATATGCTTGAATGGTTCTTATTGCAATAATATTCACTTTCAGGCGTTATGCCAACTACAATAACATTTTAACATATTCCATTCTTATGACAATAACCGATGCAGATAAAATTAAGAAAGAAAAGTGCTGATTTCTAACGTGGAAAGCATGATGTTACCGAACCATTCTTTTGTTTAATGTATATAAATACAAAACAATTCTGATCTCAATTTCATATTAAGTTAGGTAATAATGTTAAGACTATGTATGTATTATTTGTAAATATAATTGATAAATTAATAATATGGCTGCTTGAATATTTTCTTGTGAATTATTATTATTGTTTATTATTATTGTTTATTATTTTATTATTATTTAATAGATTTATAAGAGCAAATAAATACAAATATATTTGGTTTTAATTTCACACAGCAGAAATGCAAGTGCTTCAAATGAAGTTTTTCGAAAACTCAATAGACTTTTGTGAAAAAGAGCTTCAAATTTCGCATTTCCAGTAATGCTTAACGCTGTTTTCTTAAAAACAGCTCCAAATTTTTTAATGAAAATTGCTGTTTAGGATGAGGTTTAGCATTCTTTAATATTCTTAAATTTATATTTGGGTTCTACTACTTGGAAACCGAAAAGTTGAGAATTTTTTTTTAAAAAAAAGTAATTTGGGCGGCGATAGATGGCAGCAGGGAAGAAGGAGGGACAAGTGATTTTTACAACTGAAAGAACGTTAACATTTTGCTAAAGTAAATGAAGCGAGGTTCAAGACTCAGATTTTAGATCAATTGACAGTCATGATTACGATGGTTTCAATCGGACTTTGGGATACCTGGATTTAATGCGTGTATATACAGCATTGCGACTTACGAAGAAGAAGGTTTTGATAAAAGTTTGAGCTATTTATGTTATATATTCGCTTAATGATCTAGATTCGCAGAGAATGCAGAAGAAGAAAAGAACATCCAGATTCGCAGAGAAATAAAGTGCCTACTTAGCGAATCTGAATGTTTGGAATGAACTAGGCGCCCCCACTCTAAATATTGTTTGGTACGTCCTATGCGCATTTCGATCTGTTCAGTGTGCGGTTCGCGCTGCCAGCCCAGCCATCGCTTGGCTGCGGCGGCGGGGCGTGGCAGGGGCATGCGCTGTATTCTCACAACAGGGCACCAAAAGTGGCGCTTCCTCCACAGCTATGGTGCGAAATGGCGACGAAAACCCGTAACAAGAGTTAACAAACATGTCTACAATGGAGCGAAAATCAGAATTACATCATTAGAAAAGGTACCCACGCACGTTGCATTTTCTCGAAAAGGAACTGGGCACGTGATGACATGTTCGGGCTCCAAGGACGAAGACTGTACTGTATTGAAAAAAAGGCTTAATATTTGGAAAATAAACACTATTTTAGGAAGAATTATTACTTTTATATCAGTTCATATATACTATTCTTATAAATCAGTTGTACTTGACAGCAGGTCGTATATGAAAGGTTTAAATATTAAAATAAATGCAACGTTTTTTCCAAGATTAGGTGCGAGTGAAAAATATGAATTGAACCTCCTTTCTTTTTCCCAAGAGAGGCATACACCAGATCTTCATTTCCCGCTTAAGCAATGTATATATAATCACACTAAGGTGACTGTACTCATTGAAAACATTGGAATTATCGCTTTCTCAAATTACTATTCTTTTTTTTGTGTATATCCGCAACAGTCATCACTAGGGTCCGGATAATTATGTACTAAAAATGGATAAAATATGTACATATATATGTTCTATAATATGTAGAAATATGTACTAACTAGAGGTGCTATAGAATGGCAAAGACTTTCTCGTAGCATTTTTTTTAATTTCCTTGGTGTGGACTGGCTTGAAGTTCCTGCTCCATTACGAGACCAGATGCTATCTATCGTCACCGAAAGTACATTTTCTTGACAATTTCTCAACTTTTCGCTTTGTTATTAGTGGAAACGAAATATGACTTCAAGAATATTAAAGAAGAGTGAAACCTCGTCCAAAATACAAATTTTGATTGAAAATTTTATTAATTTTACATTACATTTATTTTTGAACTGCAATTGGGTATGCCCCGGTGGCAGTTAAATAAAAGTAATAACAATAATTACAATAATAACAATATTAATAACAATAATAATAAAGGAGTACAATACAAGCCGAACATGCATTAATCATACTATCACTAATATTAAGTACTATAACAAATAGTCCAACTCTGTCATGATATCCAATAATTGTATGTCGGTGTAGCGTCGTGTCGCTAAAACAGCGTGGGCACGTGACGCGGTGTGCACCGGATGCGTAGACAAAGGAAGAAACTATGACGCAAGGGGTTATTCTGACAGGGTGTGCGCAGGGCGGAGGCAATGGAGGCGGCGGGCAGCGTCGCGAGGGGTATTTAAGGGCCGTGAGAACAATAGCTCTTCCTTCTTTGTGATCCTCGCAGCGGCAGCGTAGGTCGTCCGTGAGAGGTGCGAGCGTGCACGCGGCGAAGAAGCCAGCAGTTATTGTCGTGACTAGTGAGACATGTAGTCAGTCTCAGGGCAGGCGGTACTACGCACGGCGAAACATTAGGTAGTATGATGCGGTGTGGTAGCCGTTGTAAACATCTCTGCTAGCAGTGGGGTCTATTTAGTTAGTTAATTGTATACAGTGCATTGGTTATTTGTGACTACGGTCTAAATTGTGAATAAACCTGTTCTCATTACAACCCACTCTCGTCTGTGTACTGATTACACCCGTATGACGCCACAGTCGTTGATGCTAAAATTTAATACACGCTACAAAAATATTGGCTAATTTTTTAAAATTCATTGTTCGCGTTCACTACACTTAACTGCACTGCACTGCACTGCACTACACTACACTGTTTCTGCACTACACTACACTACACTGTTTTTGCTTTGAATTACACTGACCAGCACTGCACAGAACTTCACCGCACTTCACAGCACTTACTCATTTAATATCTATTACTCTCATATTGTTCAAACGTATTTCTAAAGCTTCGGACACTTAGAGGAAAAGCTTTGAAAATTGCTGCGGGTAAACTGTTCCAATCTTTAATTGTTCTGTTACAAAAGGAAAATTTTCCAAGATCTGAATTTTGTTTCCTTGTTCGAATTTTGTGAGTGTGATCGCTTCGGCCGAAATAGTTTGGTTTTTCTAGTCTAAGCTGAATTTCCTTCCAAGCTGGTTGACCTACGTATGATTTATAAAGAGCGCAAAGTCTCTCCCTTGTTCTTCTCGTTTCTAGAGGTTCCCATGCCTTTTTTATTGCGTTAGTTCTTTAATAAAGCGAATAAGTAAACTTATTCGCTTTCCTCTGTATTCTATCTAGATTTTTCCGGTGCGACTTTCTGTATGGACCCCAACATGCCACTCCCAATTCCATGAGAGGGCGAACAAGCGAAAAATATGCTAATTCTTTTGCGTTTGCAGAACTTCTTCTTTAGAGTTCGCATTACAAAATGCAAGGACTTCCACGTTTTTCTTACTACCTGATTTATATGCTTCTCCCACCCTAATTTACTATCTATATGAATGCCTAAGTACTTGCATGATGAAACTCTTGGGATGACGACCTCACTTAAACGATAGTCTGGTTCCTGATAATTTCGTCCCCGCCCGAACGTTATTGTTTTGCTTTTCGATCCGTTAATTTCCATGTAATTTTTTTGAGCCCAATCACGTAAATGTTCTAAATCCTGCTGTAATATTTGTTCGTCAGCGCTACTTTTGATTTTTCGGTATATAACACAATCGTCTGCAAATAAACGCACCTTTGATTGTATGTTAACATGGAGATTATTTACGTACGCTAAGAAAAGTAATGGCCCTAAAATACCCCTGAAGTAACAACACCGATAGTCGAAAACTGAGTGTCAATTTGAACTTTTTGTTTCCTGTCTTTAAGAAATTCGCTTACCCACTTCACAACTCTAGCATCAATTCCTGAAGTTAATAATTTCCTGATAAGTAGGTTATGCGGTACTACTAACTACGAATGCTTTCGCAAAGTCGATTACGATTGCATCCACCCTCCCACCCGCGTCAACTTCGTCAACTAGATCTTAAAAAAGAGAAACGATTTGGCTTTCGCACGAATATTTACTTTTAAACCCATGCTGTCCGTGAAAAATCCAGTTCGCTTTTTCCCATTCGCGGCGAATGTACCCGGCTATTAAATGCTCCATTATTTTGCATACTACTGATGTGAGAGATACTGGTCTATAATTACAAACTTTCGTTTTATCACCATTTTTGAAAATTGGGACCACTGTAGCTGTCTTCCAATCGTCTGGTAAACTTGCATTATTAATAGAAACATTGAATAATCTTAACAAATAGGACTCCCCACGAGTTTAATAAAATCTGTGTACCTTTGCGCTGATTTACCTTTTCCAGTGATTTTATACGTTTGCGGAGTTCCCATGCATGAAGCTTGAATTGGTTTTCTATTGGAAAGTAATGAACTTGCTCCTGCGCCCGTTTTGTTTTGAATGCCGATACAAAATAGTCGCTTTCGAGAAAATGGCGATTAAGCATTACTGTAAATGCGTAATTTGAAGTCCTTTTTCACAAGAATTTATTGAGTTTTTCGAAAAACTAATTTAAATTCTTTTGAAGCACTTCTACTCACAAATGTGATAGTGTGAAGAAATCAATGGAAAAGTTCATATTAACGGCAAGAGTGATATTTCAACAACAAAAAAAAAAACAAACATTTGTGTAAGTTTTGAAAAAACAAAAGAATACACCAAAATTAACTTAAGATCATACCAAACAGTGAAATTAGCACTATTCATTGAAAAAATGTGAAGAAACAATTTGGAGCCATTTTTGAGAAAATGGCGTTTGAGCGTTTCTGAAATTTGCAATTTTGAGCTCATTTTTACAGAAATCTGTTGAGTTTTCAAGAGATTTTTTGACGTTATTTAAAGTATACATAGATATGTACTCATAAATCTAATAATGTGAATAAATCGCCTCTAATGTAAATATTACTGAGGTGAGAGGCAAGTAAAAAAAATACATTTTTTAACCTTCGAAAAAACAAAAGAATAGATGAATATGACGTTTATGTCATCGGATAGGGTGCATTTGGTACTACAGCTACCAAACAGTTGTAGAAAATTTGGATGTTTTTGAGAAAATCTTGTTGATGTATTTTTTTAATTAAATATTTCAAGCTCTTATGTACGAAAACTACTAAAACTTTCAAAAAAGTCAACATGACATTAATGAATGAAATATCGGTACTTGGTATCAGGCCACCCCAAAAATGTATTTCCGTTGAAATCTGGAAATCGATTTTCCGGAGCATTACATAACTTTTTCTATTGTACGTATATTACTCCCGTATATACGTATGTATACGAGAAAATAAAACGTTAAAAATATGTAACATTAATTATCATTATATATCAAATCTTTCTTATTAAAATACTTTTATCTAAGCGTATCGCGCGTAAGCGCGTCTCTATTTCATTAACAAAAAGACCAAAATTAAATATTATACTTTTGAATCCTGTTATTTAAACAGATCTCCGTAACAGTAAACAAATATTTGTTTCAAATTTTCAGCAATGAACCTTTTCCTATTATCTTGTAAGAAAGCCTTGTACTGACTGAAACAGCTTTCTACTTCGCACGAAATCACTAGTGCGCTTTTAATGTTGTTCATATCCTTTGGCGTGTAGTCAATATCCAAATTGACTTAATTTTCCCCTCTTAACACTAACACCGCAAATTGCAAATGGTTTCGAATGCGGGGTGTTCTCCAGAACTGAAGACCTCTTTTTCTTCACTAGGACCTTTTTAATCCTCGAATGATAAATTAACGGGTTTTAAAGAAGCGACTTTCTGATTGGGCAATTTTAAGGCAGGCGGAAAGTTGCAGGGAAGACGTCTCCAAAGATTTAATTGTAGTTCCTACTAAAAATGAAGCAATATAATTTCTCAGCTTTTCAGTATAAACCAGTTGCTGTGATATGATTATGGGTGCTGCAGTATAAGAATCAAATTGATATATAATTTCTATGAATAAAATAAAACTTTTAAGCATTGTAGCTCACAGAATCAATTCAGATGCCCCATCTCATTCTTTTTTTTTTTTTTTATTAGAAATCAATGAGTCAACCTGAGATCTAATTAGTTCTACAAACACAACGAATGTACAAGTCAGGTTAGGAGTAGTAAGTTTGGATGCAACACGTGCAGGGCTTCCGCTGCCTTGCACATGTACGGCGCTGAAAATGTTTTTACGATAGCTATATTGCTAAATTGCTCTGAAAATTGCCTATGCCAAATTCTCACTCAGTGTTAGAGCAGCCCTATAAGTTTTAATCCAAAAGCTTCAGTGCCGGGTCATGATTTTACTTCAGATTTTGGGCCCGAAGAGAATGGCGGAGGTTTGCAATCAGGGAAAGAAAAATGACAACGGCGCTTCCTGCGCCGGTGCATGTAGTTTCTGGTGAAGGATATCAAGGTCTAGGAAAACCTGTGAAAAATGCGTAGTGGGTGCGCGATATTTCCTGCTAAACGTGTCATTTTCACAAATTAAACTTGCGTTCTGTTTTCTGCGATACTCGTGCTGAAAACTAGCACACTAAAAGCTATGAATTGCGTCGTCGCCTTGCCCTTTTATTTGTAATACCGTCAATATAATGAAAAGACTCATTTCAACACGGTGCAATAGCGGCATTTGAAGGAGGAGGCAAAAAAATGTTTCACAATGCTGAATTGTTTGTCTGTTAACTATTGTCTGTTTTACAAAAACATACAAAAACTTTCAGAATAAAAATTTAAAAATTACAGAAAAATGGAAAATTCAGTAATATGTAAAAATATGTTCTTGGAGGTAAAATTTGTAAATATATGTACTTTCGGGCAAAATATATAAAAATATATACTAAAAAGTCAACGTTTTTTGTACTAACCGATATGGAACGCGAACATATCGTTGATTCGACTTGATAGAGTTACGTTAGGAAAATATGTTATTACATAATTATCAGGGCCCTAGTTATCACTTTTCCTTCTAGTCTTCAGCCTTCATTCCCTTCATGGCCTTTCCTTGTCACTACGTGGAGATAAGTTTTCCCTAACTACCCAATCCCATTGAATGCATTCCGCCTCTGGTTGACAACGGATGAATTAGCAATATGCGGGCAATTAGGTAAGTCATTTCCATTTAGTTATCAACCCCTCTTTATTATAATTAAATACAACATACGTATATTAATTTTCTACATTATTGATATTCGTATTGACACTTCTCATAAAATTTTCAAATTTTGAATTTCCTTATGCAAAGAACCGTCTCGCCAGGGAATGTTAATGCCCTAATTGAAGGAGCATCAAGTCCTTGCCATCGTTAAAGCGGAGCCAGGCAACAGTGTCTGAAGAGGTCGTCTGTTGCTCGGCGACAAAAAGGATTGATAACGTAAATAAGAACGGCCAGCAGAACGCGAGTCCTTCTGTGAGGCAACACACGACAGACAAAGGACTGACGCGCATGCTCAGGAGCAGGATTTGAATCCACAACTCTTCGTGTCCAACCGAGATGAGTTGGATTATGCTCTATTTTGGCTGGCTCCAGGCTGCCTTGTTAAAAAATCATGTAATCAAAATGTATTTTACGAGAGGAACTGTGGTCGCGGTTCCGAACATGGTCTCTGGTTTCTCTCGCGAGGAGATTGTATTAGAAAGTAATGGTGGTGTCCAGTTCCGGATCTAGACAATTTTGGGGCGATGCTGAAACGTAGCCCCAGTCCTAAAAAAATGAAAAATGTGAAAGTTGCATCAAGAAACTATATAAGTTATTTTATTTCAACAAATAACAAAAATTACAAAGTTTAAGCAAGAAAAAAGTGGGGAAAATATTTTAAATAATAGTTTTAAGTAAATGTATTTAGTGATCAAATTACACAATTTCCACGGTGAGCATAAAACGCTAAAAAGTGAAATGAATTCCCTTGTTGTTAATTATGTGAAATAATAAATATGAATTTTATTAGCACCTATTTTAATGTTAGTCATTTGTTTTTCACATTTTTACTTTCTCGTATACGTGTGTATATACGGAGTATAGAGAAAGTATAGAGAAAGTTATGCGCGACAAAACGGCGGAATTTTGGCACAAAAAATCATTGCTGGACCCCGACAACGAACAAGTAGATAAATCCAGTTGCTAAATTAAGGAAAAATATCCCCTAAAACGTGCTATAGCCAGAATCCCTGTTTTGTGTGTCCTTGATGCCGAAAAATAAATCGAAAGCAAAACGTTCGTCCGTCTGGTCGGGTCTGTCTGCCTGTGTCTCTGTCTGTCTGTCTGTCTGTCTCTGTCTGTGTCTGGTTCGTCGTCTGTCGGTCTGTCTTGTGTCTTGTCTGTCTGTCTGTCTGTTCTGTCTTGTCTGTCTGTGTCTGTCTGTGTCTGTCTGTGTGCTCTGTCTGTTCTGTGTCTGTCTGTCTGTCTGTATCTGTCTGTATCTGTCTGTATCTGTCTGTATCTGTCTGTATCTGTCTGTATCTGTCTGTATCTGTCTGTGTCTGTCTCTCTCCGTCGGTCTGTCTAGCGCCTGAACAACACGTACGATCTTTGCCAAATTGAAGAAACCACTGGCCATCTGGCTCTAGTTGAAGCATTGGGATTTTGAAAGTCATTCTTTAAAATTTGGGGGTACTTTACATGAAGCCCCAGGGGCATTTTCAAAATTTTCTCAAAAACTGCTCCAAATGTTTTCTTTAAATTTATTGTAAGCATAGAGTAAATTAATTTATTATTTGTTATTATTAAAGTTAACCGATTTTCACAGTTAACTCTGAATTTTCGAAGATTTAAAAGTTTGAATTACTTCTGGTTTTTTAAAAATTTTTTTTCTCGCATTGTTGTGTCAATATTTGCAATTGTTTGCAAAAGGGCAAATTTGTTCTTTAAAATTTTGGTAGGGATAGTGCTCAATGCACTCTGTAAGAGGACATATCGCCATATAGCATTCTTTTGTTTTTTAAGAAATTACAAAAATATAATTTTGTTGACTCTTCTGTTACTTAATACTTACATTACCGAAACTTTGTTCACATTACGGTATTTACGAGTACATGTGCTTTTAAATCATGGCTTATAGAATTTTTGAAAAACTGAACAATTTTCTGTAAAAATGAACTCTAAATTCAACAATATCAGAAACTGTCGAATGCAATTTTCTCAAAAAGGGCTTCAATTTTTTTCTTCAAACTTTTCCAATGGATAGCTAAATGCAGTATTTAATATGACGTGAAGTTCATTTAGATGTATCTTTTGTTTTCTCAAAAATTACGCAATGTAAATTTTTTAAATATATCTTATGTCGCTAATATACACATTTCCATCGATTTGTATACATTTTCGCATTTTTAAGTAAAAGTGCTTTAAATGACTTCAAATGAAGTTTATCGAAAACTTAATAGATTCCTGTGAAAAAGGGCAAGAGGATCCAAATTTCCCATTTACATAAGCGCTTAAACGTCATTTTCTTAAAAATGGCTCTAAATTTTTCAATGAAAATTACCATTCAGGACGTGGTTTTACTCCTTTATAGTATTCCTGAAGTAATATTTCAGTTGTACTATTCGAACACCGAAAAGTTAGTTTTCTTTAAAGGTACTTTGGGCGGCGATAGACCGTAAAGCCTGTCCACACCAAGTAAATGAGAAAACTTAACTTCGAGAAAGTCTGTGCCATTCTGTAGCACAACTATGATTTAATTAATATTCTATTAAAATAAGAACCGACGTAGTTTCATTTCATTTACACATACATACATATAATAAATGCAACTATCATTACCTGAAACATACAAGTATTGGAATGAGTCCTACATTATAAGTAATGACTATAATTAAAGGTAAAAAATTAATTAAAAATTTTATGAAATATCAAACTATTGTTCCGCGCTTTATAAAATTACAATCATAATTTTCTTGAGATCTAATTTATTTTTCAATTTTTTACTATGTTTCCCGTCAGTCCCAATATCAGCCCCCTTCACTTGCGGGGCTCAGGGCGATAGCCCGGTCTGCGCATGCCTAGAGCCGGCACTGAAGGTGTTGGTTCTGAAACGAATAATGAGCATACTAATGACAGTTTTGCTAGAATTGAAGACAGGAGTAAACGGAGAGAGTTGCGAAGAAACTAGTTTGTCCTCTACTAATTCCACAAGGGTCGAGAGCGACTGGGTTTGACCCCAAGTACCTAGTGGTAGAAGGTAAGCAGTCTGACCACTACACCAAGTGATCCCCCTGAACAGCATCTCCATTTGTGTCAAATGTGACAATTGAAAACAAAATATTGGAAGATTATATTTATAAATCTGAGTTGAAAATATTTACAAATCTGAGTTAAAATAGCACTGGTGGCACTCCAAGTCAACTGTACGTATGCGCGGAGCCGTTCTCTCTCTCTCTCTGTCAGCCGTTTCCTGTCGGCTGAAGGCTCGACGGAGGCTGAGGCTGTGTCTCCGGGCGCGACTAACTAGCGTCGTGGCCGTTGGCGGAGGCGTCGTCGTGGCAGGACGTCGCCCGGCGAATGGAGTTGATAGAAAACCATCTTGTTAGGGCGAACGAAGTGGCGGCCGTGCGACATCAATCACGGTGCAGCCATCTTATCATCAGCAGCGACGCGACGCGGCAAAATGGCCTCGGGAGGCGAAGGCCACCGCCTACAAGTGCCACTTCCCTCGCGTCTCCCTTCGGCCGCAGGGCGCGTCCCGGACCACGACACTTGTTTCATTGATTAGTGATTCCGGACGCGTCAACTGCTATGGTCATTAGTTCCGTAGGTATAGTGCATGTTTTAATCATGAGAGGTAGCGGTGATCTTCCCCCGCTGGATGGCGAGTGCGGGCGCCGACCTACCTGTCGGCTTGCGGGTATTTTCCCCAACCAGGTATCTTCCACCAACGGCGCACCGCCCCAGCCGGGACAAGTTCTAATTTCCACATTGGTCTCCCAACAAGTGTGGTAGTGTAGTGCACGTAAGTGTGGGTGTGAAAGGGGTGAGTAATAGGACAAGGAGGAAGAAGAAAAGGTCGCGCGCGGTCAGTGCCAGTTTGTTCGAGTATTGCTCCAACATTCGCTTAGTGTTGATCGAAGAATCCACGGAAAACTACCGATCAAAGCCTCTTCTAATATTAATCTTTGTTTCATATGTACTTCTTATGGTGGTCGTTGCACAATGCACCATGCAATGTGCACAGAATACTTTTCTCCCCCATAATACGTCACACACAGTTTTTAAATGTTTGATGTTAAATAAATACATAGGTCACCATTAGAGTGCGAACAACTCTTCATACATGTGACATCAATTATCATCAGATATCTTTAGAAAAGATTGACTTCAACGCGCGGGTAGCCGTAAAAATTGTGATTATTTTACTCAGACTTTTTAAAAACTAGTTTTGTTGTAGTGACTAGTAATGGTTTAATTTGGATTTTTTAGTTTGATGAATATACTGGTCGAATATGAACAGATGGATATTAGACAAAAAGGATAAACATATTCAGAAGGTTTGTTATGTGGTCAGGAGCGTTTCACAACTGAACTTTTTAACCTGAAAACTTGAATACAACTCGTCCCAGGAGTTTGGGAGGTTAGCTCCGGATCCCGACAACCGTGTTCAAACTCAGCTGCCGTGCGTGGATTCGAAGGCCGGAAAATCATGACAGCGAAATGTTACGATTGTGGAATGCAAAATAATATCATGCAACGTAGTTTTTTCTAGATCAGACCACATCAAAATCCAGCACAAAAAGACCAAAGAAAACTTGTCTGTGTACGTGATTTAAATGAGTTGGAAGTTGTTGTTGTTGTTGTTTTCATCCTTTCCTTTTGCTGGTTTTAAGAATGTGTATGTCAATCGCGAACACCGAACGCCGGAGCTTTTTCGACAACTTGCAAAGGATAAGCGTAACGAGACCAATCGGCCAATCAAATCAAATTGGCGATTGTTTCGCTAAGCTAACTCGGCCCAGCTACGCTACCACGCTCACTTTTTTCGAATCGTCACCCATTATGCGGCACCTTCCACATGTGTTTTCATTCACCCATATGCTTTAGCCGTTTGCCCAAAAACTACTGTCGGGGGCGCGGTGGGAGCGTCGCGCACGCGGAAGCGCCTAATGAGGGCCCAGGTGCGTCGCTCCACATCCTGTCGCGCGGCCGCTTTTACGCTCCTCGCCCGCCGTCCTCGCCGCCACCGCCTCCGCCGCCGCCGGATTTGGCTCGCGGAGGAAGCGCCCGAAATACGCCCCGCGGCGACGGCGCGCGGTTCAAGGGCGCCCCCTCCCCCATTCGCCACCGCCGCTCCTAGAGCAGCCTGCTCCTCGCTGCAGCGCGGCCCGCTCCTTTCAATCATTAATAATGTATTATTCATCTGGTTTATAATAGATAGATACATTCATTCTTCAAATAGTTACAAAAACTGGTGGTAGAATTTGATAATGATAATAATAGTAATAATAATATAATCATAATACAATAACAATAATACAACAATAATAAAATATACTGCAACACATTATTAGTAAGCAAAAGAAATAAAAGCATGTGCGATGTTAGACTGTATTAGGCTGGTGTTAGGCTTTATAACATATTTCAGACGCTGTCTGAAGGAGAATTCTAGCGGTTGGCTGCTCTGATCGGTGGTTTCTCCGATGAACACCAGGCGAATGCCGGAGCTGTACCCTAACAAACCGGCCACGGACCGCGCGCGATCTTTCCTTCCTCTTTCTTTTCCTATCCTCACCCCTTACTAACACACATACACGCACGCGCAACACACACACACACACACACACACACACTAACATGCACTACACTTTCGTACTTGTCGGGAGACCAGTCGGAGTTTAGAGCTTGTCTCGGCTGGGACGGTGCCCTATTGGTGGGTGATACCTGGTTGGAAGAAATCTCTCTAGCCAACAGGCAGGTCGGTGCGGGAGATCGCCAATCAGCGGTGAGAAATCACCGCCCCCTCCCGAGGAGAAATCATGCACTTCACTTACGGAACTAACGACATCATTTGACGCGTCCGCAATCACTAACCAATCAACCCAGAGCAGCCTGCTCTTTGCTGCAGCACGCCGCGCACCTTTCGATTATGAACGGTACATTAAGCAACTAGTTTATAATGATATGATTATTGCATGAGTTCATGTTTTGAAAACGAAGGACGTTACGAGCGAGAATTTTCAAATTTGTGCGAATGCAATAAAGCAACATTGTAGCGAATGGCATAAACTATTTTCTGTAAACAATATTATGAATTTAAGAGAATCAAAGTAGATTTTTGAGAAAAAAATTGTTGTGAAGTCATGGGTATTTCACATCTGTGCTACAAAACAGTGGTCGACTGTTCGGTTTACCGCTACTACCTCACGATTCTCGCACTGCGATTGGCGGAATGTGTGATAATGCAATTATTCGTGCCAAAAACAACAAATACGTCATGATGTGTGCCGTAAGGTGTCATTTTATGAACGATTTCTTGACACGTGAAAGGTGGTTTATGACCATGGAATACAAAAAACACATTTCCATAGATAATACAAGTGCGATAATTTAATTAGCTATGCAGCGATGAGGAAATTTATCTGGAAATTTACTATGTGCGAATGGTATTTATTCCTTAAATGAAATTACAGTATGCGCCAAATATTAATTGCAGAGCAACAGGAAATTGAATTAATCCCATAAGGGCTTTCTGCAGGATGTCCACTCGAAAACTTGTTTACTTCAGTAGTGTCATTGTACTTGGCGTTTGTGAACGTGCACTGTCCCTAGTGAAGGGAAGATAAACATTTCGAAAACACACCTTCGTTTTCTAAGTTCGTTTGAAATTAATATATTTTGAACTTTTTCCCCCACACTTACATTAATGCGTTTCATACAACGCCCTTTGATATCTCGTTAGATCAAACACTATTTTGTACTATTCCTAATAATATGTCTGTACTATATACTGTACAAACAGTAGACGCCCGCGCTTCAACAAAAATGGATACTGCCCCCACGATTCATGACAATTGGCCAATAGTGAGGAGGTGGTAAGAAAAAACAGGCGAGAAAAAGCTGCTTTCCCATTGATCCCATCATCAAATTTCTAATTTCTATGACTCCTGTACTTCTGTAAATACGCAAGTGACAGACGCATGTTCATGAGCATTAAAGTGCCAGGAGAATAAGCATATAAATATAGCATTTTTTCTTCAGACACCTTCATTTCAGACCACACTGACCTTGAAATACTTCGCAACAATAATATTCGAAGGGAGAAGCTACAGAAACCAGTTTCAATATGGTACTCCCTCAAGATTCGGAGAAATAAAGAAAACAATAAGTTAGCTCAAAAATAAATATTATATTACCATCCATCTCGTTATTTTTGGGCAACGATTGATAAACTAATTTCTTTTCTTCTCAGGTAGGTTTAAGGCAACTCGTTTATTTCTTGTGAGAGATCAAGAACTTCTTATAAATGTGCACTTTTTGTTCAGGCGATGTTCAGTATTTCCCAGACGCACTTATTAAGCAATAATTTTAATTCAATGCAATACTATGTATTGCATTTAATATAAATGACATCATTACAGACTTCGTTGCCGGTATTCATTTCAACACAGTCACTTCCTTCGCCCAACAGTCCATAGTAATTCTTCCGGGCAAACACATTTAAAGATTATTAATATTACGACGAAACTTAAATGTTACCATTATATTACAATTGCAATTTTGATAATTTTGAAAAAAAAAAGTTTCAGACAGTTACAAACAATTTATACTTTTCATTCATTTCCTCATTTATTCATTTTATTAATACTTTTCAAGAGTTCAAAAAACTAAGGGGAAGAAAATAGAATAGTGTAAGGAGGAAATCACGTAATAATTTTTAAAGCTTTTTACGAAATTACAACCGTGAAATTAAGTGACTTTAAACATTTAAATTAAAAACATAAAACTATTCTTTCTATAATTATCATATGCTTAGTGTTTTTAGCTAACATAATAAACACCCTAGACGGTGTTAAATATTTCTTCATAATTAGGGTTTTCGTCATGTGCTCTTGATGTCACCGGCCCTCTTAATCGGAGAGCCCTAGCACGTGCCTTCCAGTGCGCTATTCCTGTGCTCTGTATGACAGTCCCACTTCCGCCGTGCTTCGTCCCCGGATCGCCCGCCCGCCCATCTGCACCGTTTGTCTGGAGGCCAACGAGGAGGGACTGGATCAAGCGAAAGTATGTCGTGTGTAGATGACTGAGTACTCGTTTTCCGAAAAGCCGCTTCTTGGATCATTGCGTCAACTCCCTGATTATATTTTTTATTCGAGTTTTTTTTTTCGTCAACCAGCTACAGAAAATGAGGCTATTTTGAAGAAAAGCAAAAACTATTTTTGTCCCTAAATTTTTAGTTGAAGTGTTATTTAATTTTTCACTTGAAAGGCTAATCACATCGGTCACTTACACATTTTTAGGCTCTACAGAATTTACGTCAATTATTTGTAGATACATAAAATTTTAGAAAAATCAGTCCGATATTTTGCGTGATCTCAACTGTTAATGACGAGTATGAAGATGGCCAAGAGCTGCTGACATGATGGATGGAAATGTAGCCCTAAAGCGAACCCCTGCTCGTGAGGCGAGGGCAAACAGATGTAGCATCCGCAGCCACAGCCTTCGGCGCCCCACGCCCCGCGCCCCGGGCGAAGGGCGAAAGGGTTACTGAAGGGCTCCACCGGAAGAGCACCTCCCCTTCCTTCCTCACCAGGTGCTGCTTCCTTCGCCCAAGGAGATGCGCCCCTCTTCTTGCTCAGATCACGTCGCCAAGCGCCAGGGGGAGGATGGCTCCCTCTGGGAAGGGTACGCCGTCTTACGAATCAGGTGGGCGTTTCACAATGAGACGAGAAGTGGATTTTATATCTCGTTAATACATTATTTAATAAGTTGATATATGGTCAGCGTACTAGGTTCGCGTGGTGTGGTTCTTTGTTTGATTCCCGGTCGAGGCAAAACTAGAGTTGTAGCTTTTCTTTAAAATCTCCCCTTTTCTGTAGCTGTTAAATAATGGCGAATGAGATAAGAAGAAACATTGAATGGCAAACATCTCAGCAGTACTTTCGCATTCCAGGTCAGAGTACTAAGACCGAAATAACGAAAAAGACATAATTATTTTTATTTGCATCCTGTTTATACCAAATACAAAATTAAGAAAATAATTGTGATCGGAACGCAAGGTTCCTTTAATTAATTCTTCAAAACCTTGGAGAAGCCCTTGCGTGTTTAGTTTTTAATTGACCACGATCTGCTCGAAAACTGCGAACGAGGCCGTGTTCACAGCCCGGCAGGCCGCCTGCACAGGTAGGTTGTTTTTGCGTCCCAAACAAAAAAATTAATAACAACAACAACAATAATAATAATAATAATAATAATAATAATAATAATAATAATAATAATAATGGCTTTGTGGACATAGCTCAAGCCAGAAGGTCTGCTTTTCCATCAATCCGTATATCAGTATTAATAATTATTAATGATTAAAAATATAATAATATATTGAATTCGTGATTTTCAGCTGACATCATCGGAAAAAATACAGTTACATTCCAAAAAAATGAACAGCAGTATTATATGTTAATACAAATGATAAAAAGTATACAGCTCATGTCTTTAGAACTTGGAAAATTTTTAATACCTGAAACTAAGCAAAAATTACAAAAGGTGTTAAACTTACGTAGCTCTATTTATATAATTCAAGTAAATTACTTCACTCTAGACATTCCTGAGAATATACTACTTGTTTACTCATTATATATCTCTATTTATTATAAATGTTTATTTATTATAAATCTTCACTTACCATTATGTGCGTGATTAATGAAGCTAATTTGATTATTAAAAACCGTATGACGTCTTTGAGTAGCGTCGTCCCGAAGCATAATTTTGATGTGCGAGTTAAGAATAGAAAGCTATATCTGCGCTCGTGGATCGCGTGGGCTCGACCGGGGGAGGGCGGTTGGAGGCGGCTGGGCAGAGAGTGCCCCCGCGCGCGCGATCGCTGCGCCATCTGGGGCTGGAGCGCTGCCCGCCCGCGCCCGCGCCCGCGCCCGCGCTTGCACCTGCTCTGCACGCGCCATTGCACCCCCCCCAACCCACCCCACCCCCACCCCTCGGCCACGCACTGCAGCCCATGGCCGTGCAAATCCATTTCGATCTACCCACGGGAGAAGGGGAATGGCTGCTACTCGAGCAACCCCTGTAAATAGTGTCATTATCTGTTCCATTACGCTTTGTAGCATTCGAATATTTGTATATTATAATTGCGTAATAAATAATTAACACTTCCGTTTTAATTATATTCAATGTCTGTCTGCACATGACCCGACAGTCCGCGTACGGGCCATGGCCTACCAGGAGCATCCGGCCTCGCCGCCATGGGTTAATGGGTACGTGTGGTTAGCACGAAGACATCCCCTCTTCGTATTCTGGTCTTCTCAACCTGATAGGTGAGTTTTCTCATCGTCGCACAGCAACATATTGCCACATACAACCGTCATTGCGAGAAAGCGCACATTATGATCTTGCTCGACCGGGAATTGAACCCGAGGTCGTATCATGGAAAACGAATCCGCTGATCAATGAGCTACACCTCTAGGGAAATTACTCGTATGTTAACTACTACTGACAAAAATGATATCCTTCTTTATTCGCTTTGTAGACTTTAATTAGCTCCGCAGATGATACCAGTTACAGTGTTTATAATAGGCCAGATTCAGGTTATTAGTGGAGTTTATTGTTATTGCCATGTTCACATTAAGACTTTGAGAACCGTATGTTTCATTTTGATTCACACCCTGTTCGTGTATATGGAAATGATACCACTTACAAACATTATCACTGCTTTCAAATTTAGTAATAGTTTGGAAATTAGTAATTTTTATTTCCGATTAGAATGTGAAAACGCAAAGCAGATGTCAGGAACCCAGACAACCAACGAAAGAGATTAAGAGTTAATTTGAAAGTTTGTCGATGTAATCTTTAAATTGCGTCTCTGCCCGCCCCAATCTACTAGGCAATGGGGACTGAATGAAATCTACTGGCCTGCAGCAGCAAAATACTGCTGGACAAACCACACGAAATGGTTTTCCAGAAAGTAGCTTGCACACTGCTCAAGCACAACAAACAAAATACTCTCGTGTGTTTCGGGAACAAATTATTTGACAAAAAGACTTTTCAAATAGTGCAATAACATATTGTAGTATACACGGATATATAGCAGAATAGTTTTATACATACAGATAAAATAGAAAAAGTTGCTGTTCCAATACGTAACACATAATACCAAATATTCAATAACGAGCGACCTCATCCTTGGAGACGTACAGTCGCATGTTGATAGCTGTGCCGTAAGCAGTGACGTTCTCAGAATTAGAATTCAGTTGGTACGTGTAGATGAGAATAGGCAGAATTACACAGTCAAATATTTCCAGTTTTGAATCAAAATTGAAACTATTTAATTGTTTCAGTATTCCTCTAGATCTTGACTATCTAACAAAATCAATAGTGTAATGAATTGAGATCATTGCGCTAATTTGGTGTTCCAGAGAATAAAGACTTTCCAATAAAATGTTAAGATTTATATTCAAAAGACAGAAGACGGCACCTCCACGCGCAAACATTTTTTCTAAATTGACCGAATGCGCGGAAGAAATTCAAACTTAACATAAACATTCAATAAAACATAATATTTAGAATTGTTAGAAAGAACAATCAGCAAAATTGGGCAAGGGGTTCACAAAATTTCGAAGATAATTGTAATCGTACATTTCAAGTTAAAAGCGTGAACATGGTTAGGGAAAAGGAAACGTTAGGGAAAAGTTGAGGAAGAATATAGTTTCTAATAAATATTACGAAAACGCCTGAAGGGATCGGGCTGGAACTTTATAGAACAACGAGGGGAAATTTATGAATGTTTTCGAGACTAATCACGATTTGGGGAAACATCTAGAAAGTTAATTAAAATTAAATGTAGAAAAGTATAATTACAATACATAGTAAAACAAGAGGCGCATCGTAGTGACGTCACAATATCGAACTAAAAATGGTTGTATTTAATGAAATAAGATAATGAAAGGAGAAATAGATAGTAGAGTAATTATCAGAGAAATTATAGACGGTATTGAGCACCGGTGACAAGACCTAAGAACGCTTAAAACCAGAAAATTAAGAAACATTCTGTAATCTTGTTTGTGGTCACGGGTGAGCGATCGGCCCTTGTTCAAGAAAAAATCTATATAAGACATTGGACAACAATGCCAAGGTAGAGAGACGAGGAAAAAGTGCAGTGCTGTATGATTGGTGAAGACGCTAGCTCCGTTTTAGCGTAGTGTAATATTTTTTAAAATTATTGTTCGGAAGTGGACTTGAAAACATTTGAGGTATTTTGGATGCGGGCGAAAAGGTTATAACCAACGGGTGAATGAATTCTTAAGTAAGGGCGAATAATTTACAGGTAAAAGCGACGCGAACATTAATTTTACGCGGTGGCACTTATGGACGATGGTAACGGACATTTTGTCGCAGTGTTTACAACACGAAGTTAGGCGTGCTCCGTACAGTAAAAGGTAATACGCACAGATTATTTTATTTTGGTTCGCGTAACAAAACAGTCTCTCTTCACCGCCGGAACTTTAAATGTAGTGGAAACTTTGCGTTTCATCGGAAAACGTTTTGTAGTGGTTTTCTTAACCACGTGAGTCGTGGTATGGTCCTGGGAACTGGTGGAAGCTGAGGCCATTGCCGACGGCGATGCGTGATTTGGCCGCATGTTGCAGAGTTCATCCGGTATCAGGAAAGTGATGCATGGATATTTTTTTTTATTTATCTGTTAACTTCAAAAGCATCTGTCGAAGATCAAGTCCTGTTGATTTATTATAGAAGAAGAGGGTCAAGAATCTGAAACGACAGAATGCGCATTCGGAGTGGATGAATATTGATAATTTTGTATTATGTGATTTTCAGTGTGAATGGTCTATATTTGTTCTTTGTTTGTGTTTTAATGTTAAGTGTATTGTTTGTTTGCTATGTTTTGTTTTGTGTGCCGCCAGAGGGCACTATTAATGTACATATGTTTGTCATTTTGGGACATCAGAGAAAAAGAAACAGTCCATAAAGTAGCAAATAAATTGAGATCAATGCATTCGGGTTCATCAATAATCATTATAGAATGTGTTGTGATTAAGGTAGTTAGATGCTGATCCACGCGCGCGTTGCACGAATACCACGTTTCGGTCCCTGTACGAGGGCCATCACAAATTCACGCCCGCATAAATTGTAAAAATTTTGAAAGGTTAGCTAGTAAACGGGCATATTAAGGTATAAAATAGAGGGAATAGCCGAGTTTATTATATCGGAGCCACACGAGGGGTAAGAATAAGAGAGTTTATTATATTGGCAACCCAACGGGTGGGGCTCGAATAAGGAGAAGGAGAGGAGGGTAATTTATATTACAATAGCTACCTCTCAAAAGGTCGCATGCTTCATAGTTGCCTCTCTATTCTTGCATATATTCGAAATTAGTAACATACTCGTTGATATTCAATTTATAATATTGCTAATGTTGTTTTATTTCTTTACAGAATATCCACCTTGGCCGTCTTCTTTATCTAGAATTTTAATGAAAAAAAAGGCAAACTGTTTGGAACAATTTTAAAACCAAAATCGTTTTGTTATCCAAAACCAACATGTGAATATTTTCGCTCGAACGCGTTTGATGCGTTCTGTGAGGGGGAGAGGCGAGTCTCTCCGGTGCCGCGTGGGAAGCCCCTGCGAGAGCGAGCGCGTGCGCGCGCCGCATCAAAAGCGCTGCTCCTCAAAGGTATACGCGGCACGTCGGCGGTCCCGGCCGGGCGGCGACGGGGGCGGGGCGGGGGCGGCGCGCTTGAAGGCGAGCCCATCGATAGGCGGCGCAGGCGGCGCGGCTTCCTCCCAGCACCATCTCCGCCCCTCCCCTCCCCGTCCTTCCAACCTTCCCCTCCCCCCTCCCCCCCTCTTCCTTCTCTTTACCTCAACCACCTCCTCTTCATATCAAACATCCCGTCCTCCACCCCTCCACACTCTCCTCCCCCTGTTCCCCAACCAAACAACCACCCCCAGTCCTCCTACGACCGGCTAAGGTGGCTCAGGGCATCAGCTGTTGCCAGTGTTGTCACTGACGGGGAGTCAAGTCCTAGAAGTTCCGCCGGAAGCGGTTTATCCAAAGTAACTAAAAAGCTATATCAAATTCAGCCGCTGCCTGGAGGAGAATTTTAGTGGCCAGCTTTTCTGATCGGTATTTTCCTGTGATTTCTCCGACCAATATCAAGGCAATGGCAGAGGTGTGTTCTAAAAACACGGGTCCCAGACCTTGCATGCTCTTCCATTCATCTCCCTTTGTACTCACACACACTTACACTTACCTGCACTCCACTACTAAACATGACGAGAGATCAAGGGGGAGCGGGAGCTTAGAGGCTGGGGCGGTGCCACGCTGGTGGGAGATACCTGGAGGGGAATCCTCCGCAGGCGGACGCACACGTACAAATACTGTAGGGACACTGCCAACCCTGGAATGCACTGCTCTTAAGAGACTAATGACCATACAATTTGACGCCCCCTAAAATAACTAATTAATCAAATCCGTTCCCCGCCATCCGCCGTTGCTTCATCTGCCTCAACCACATCTACAACGAAAATAGAATTACAAAGGTTTAGCACCAATATCGTACGTTATAGGCAAGCACCAGGTAATTTTTTGTTTGAAACGTTGGGAGAGTTTGAACGTTTTTCTTCTAAGGCTCTGATAATAGAAGTAGTTCGGAGCTGTGACGATAGTGTGTGCTACTAATACTAAATTCACGTGACAACATATCCTGTTTCACATTTAAACGGCTGGCCACGAACACTGTGTGGTATCGAGAGACTGTAGTGTTACCAGCACACTCTATTGCCACGCTTTGGAACTACGTTCATTATAGTGGCCCCGAAACCATCAATACGTTATTCACGAATGAGGATCCGATAATTCCAGTAGAATGTCGTATTGTAAATAAGCTTAGGATGTGCACATCCACAGAGGCTCACATATATGTGAAAAACTTATACTATACTACATTGCTTCACACTGTGCAAAAAATATCTATTAACCCGTTTTGTTTCCTTTTATCTGCTGCTTCATCAAGAAGAAGTTCTTTAATGCAGATGCCTCACATATTTAATAATATTCTTCTATAAAAAATAACCCTGTTGTAAAATTAACTTTTTAAACAACTTTCCCCCTTTGCACCACGATGTAGCACTACAACCATACTCCTGAGATTGACATTCCATGTTGAGCCTTACTCCTGAATTTCGTTAATAATTCGAAATATTAAAGCAAGAAATTGATTCTTATATTGATTAATAAACAAAATATCGAATGTTAGATAAAATCTATGAAGGCGAAAATAAGCAGGGGAAATTAAATTTTTTAAGGAATTAAAAATTTAAAATTTGATAAAATTATTAAAAATCATAATATAATGTTTGTGTTGTCTGACTGACAACACATGAACACTTGACATATATGATGTCTGACAAGATTTGGATATAGGGCCGTGATTGCAATGTGGAAGCGTTCACTGTAGTTACATGTAGTACGTGTAATACATGATATTAGTGTATTGTCACTAATTTAATAGTCTAATTTCAACCCAACGATATACACTTAAAAGTAATTATAACCCCCTCCGGTTAAGTCCCGAGTGAGACCGTTCACATAAAGAGTTTGAAATCCACTTCTACAAAAGTGTTAATTTTTCCTCGCCAGCAATACAATTGACCCATTGCTTGCTGCATTTATCATTTTCACACGAAACGCTCAAATCAAGAAAATTGGGAAAAGCCTTTCCTGAAAGCACCCTTAATATTTATTCAAACAAAGCGATTGTCGTCATCGTTTCATTCATCAACTAAAGCGCACGAATGAATGACAGGCAAATGCCCCTGAATTATTCAGGAAAAGAAACAAAAACCTTAGGTCAGGCTGCGATCACTTAAGCGACTAGCTCGAAGTTCGTACGTGTTCCGTTTATCCACGGATATGTTGGTTTCTGATTTCTTACATGAAGCCTCAAAAATATTTTCGAACTTTTCTCAAAAATGGCTCCAAATTCTTTGATTAAACTTTGTCCTAAGATAGCGTAAAGTACGCTCAAGAGAATGGTGAAGGTCTCATATTCGTTGAAATCCCTGATTTTTTGAAAATTACAAAAGTGCAATTACTCTTGGGCATCTTGCTACAAGTACAATATTGAAGATAGAGCTTTTTTCCTTAATGAAATCCGTTCTTTAAAATCAGATCTTGAAATAAGGACAAGTTCAATTTTTCGAAAATATGGGTAGTTTTCGTGTAATTTAGCGTGAAATATAATTTCACTTTTTTAAGCATTTTTTCTCTAAAAACACTCCAAATTTTTCCTTCAAATTTTTTCCACGGAGCGATGAAAGGACGCTGAAAAATGACGCGGGACTAATTTTCGTTGAACTCTCTGAATTTTCGAAAATTTACTAATTTAGAGTTATGCGAGAAAGTATGTGCTGTTGTAGCATCACTAGCTTAGAAATATCGCCACGAACGTCAAAATTACTGTTAAAAACGTTCTTATTCATAAAAAAATCACAAGTTTTGTATATAGGATAAATGTGTCGAAAGCGAGAGAAAAAACGAGACAAATAGGTTATGTACTTGTAGCTTGTAGCTATGTAGCTTGTTATTCCTCTATAGGCAAAGCCCTGCTCGGTTCATTTAATTGGGGAACCAGCAATATGTTGTCACTTCTTCACGAAAGACGCTACCCTAGTACACATGGAGGAGGTCTAAATCTTCTTGATCAATTGAAAATCACAGTTTTGTTCAGGTTAGTGCTAGTCCCATTGTTCGCCCTACTCTTCAAACCGTCGAAGCGTCCCCCTCCCCACCTCCTCCTGGCGTTTCGAACGTTCCCGTGTGAAGAAAACTGCCAATTCTCACCTTGGCCCCTGCGGAGGCCGAGGCGTGTTTCGAGCCCGTGTATTTCAGAGTAAACTTACTCCAGAGTCCTTCGCTCTGCGCCTCCCCCACTCCCTCCCTGTTAATCCCCGGCGCGGCCGCTGAATTGTCTCCCTCGCCCAATCTGCTCCTCCATTCGGGCGGCGTGGAGCGTCGCGACGCCTCGCCACGCCCCCCTCCGCCCCCGCCGTCGCGCGCGCGCGTGCCTCGACTGGCGAGGGGCCGCGGCCGGACGCATCCTTCACCGCACGGGCGACGCGACGCGACGCGACGCGACGCGACGCGACGCGACGGGGCCCCCAGGGGGCGAAGCGGCCGCACTCTCCTACCGCCACTCGGGCGCCGTGGGCGGATTGTCACTGCACTGGAGCTCGGCGCTCACTGCGCTCACGCGCCACGGCGCCCATTGGCAATTTTTCCTTGAGAGGGGAAAGTGAAAACTTCAGGGCAGCAACGGTATACATCAATCCTACCAGAGCTCTTTCAATTTTTTTCAATTTATTTCAATTCCTTTGGATTTTGATTCCTTTATTTGAATATTTCAATCAGTACAAATAATTGAGGCAGAGAGAAGTGAGAGGAAAGGGGAGGAAGGAGTATGAAGATGGGAAGTTAAGGAGGGGAGAGAAGGGAGGGCAGAGGAGAAACGAGTAGAAGAAGGAGAGAGGAAAGACAAGCGGGGAGGAGATATGAAAGAGAAACAGAAAGGAGAGAGGGAAGAAAAGAAGAGGGGACAGAAGGGGGAATGAAAGGAAAAAAAAAAGAAAAGGAAAGGAAATATATAATAGAGAATAAAAGAAGAAATGAGTGGCGGAAAGAGGCATAATTTCTGAAGTAATTGAAAATGTCTAATTAATATATATATATATATATATATATATATATATATATATATATATAGAGAGAGAGAGAGAGATAGAGAGCGCATATTGTGGGTTAATCAGTTAAAATTACTAGTGAAATTATTAAAAGAATGTCTGGCCTACGCATTTAACGAAATGTCTCGAAGTCCCCAACAGTGACACGGGTTCTTGCCGCCATTAGTGAGTGTTGGATTTTCAAACATGTGAATGGGTTTCTTCAGTAGATTTTTCTCATTTTTTCCCTTTCGTCTTGTGTGAACCGTTCGGTGCTTAATTAAAGCTCAGGAAACGGGCACAGAGGTGCGGATTGTGGCTCACAACCCATTCACAGTTGGTCGCCATTCCTCTTTCACTGTTGCGTAGGTTGAAGGTGCGGGAACTTGGAAACCATTCACTGGTCCGTTGTGAAAAATAAAGAAGCACTTACGTTAACATGTATTTTCGGTAGATAAATATTTGTTTCCTCGTGGAAGTTTCAAAACTGACAGCAATAAATATAGCAACCTTCTGTACAGGTGCTCGTTGTGTACTCTTAGTCGGAAAATATTTTGCAGGAGAGAGTTTCAAGGTCTAGAATTTACAAAGAAAATATTTTAAATTTAATAAATACACAAAGAGGAGAAGTTTTCGATTTGTACGCGAAACACGTAACCTGAGAACTGTACGAATAATGATTGACATTTCTTGTATAGTTTGTTAAAAGAATGCTTTAAGCTAGAATATAAAACTATAAACATATTTTGAAAATAACCACTATTCTGAGCGTTTTACGACCACCATTTATACATCAGGGACACAAGTGTTTACCGCGTATGCACCCCCAGATTTCAACACAATTTAAAAAAATCTATTCTACATGCAAATAGCTAGTACATAGAACTCATGACCCATTGTCTCATTTTAAAACAAAGTAGTCCTAATTAACTCGTCTCAACTCATCTACCTTACTATTAGGAAAAGTAGCAGCTGGGTGAAATCCCATGTTAAAATATTTTATCAGAACATCCTTCATGCACAATCAAACTAGTGGTGCTACAACAGCACGGTTCTTTCTCGCCCGTATTTTCACGCAAAATTGCGCGAAAAGCACCCGAATTTTCTAAAAATTGTACATGACATTATTTCAATACTTATCTTTTAGGAACAGATGTCATTAACGGAAAAAATCTGTATCTTTAACATTTTAGTTGTAGAAAAACTCCGAAAAAATTGTGAACTTTTGCAATTTTTGAAACAATTTGTGATATTATCGAACATGAGACCTACAGCATTTTCTTAAACGTCCTTCACACTAAACAATAACAAAACTTAATCGAAAACGATGGAGCTTTTTTTTTAAAATTGGAAACTGTCGCATGGGCGTCATATAAAATACCCCCCAAATTCAAGTATCGGTTTCAAATCAAAGGCCATTCATCAGCCAGATAGATCAGAGAATATCAATTTTGAAGAAAATCGGCTCAGCGGTTTAGACGCTAGCGTTTTTCACAAGCGGACTGACGGACACAGACGTTTTGTCGTTATTCGATTTTTCGGTATCAAGGACGCACAAAACTTGAATTCTGGCTCCATCACGTGTTAGAGGATTTTCCCCCTAAATTTAGCAACTGAATTTATCCACTTTTTCATCCCCATGGCCCTGTAATAAGAGATTTTCTGCCAAAAATTCCCCTTTTTTCGCGCAACATTACGTAAATTTCTCTCTACTCCGTTGCGAGAAATTAAAATTTACTTTTGAATACATTTTAATCTGACGTTGTTGAGTCGATCTGATCAAGCAGGAGACCTTTCCGAGTGACGAAAGAGAGGGAGCACGTGGGATGGAGGCTAGTGAGTTCATGCACCAAATGCATGTGTGAGCACGGTCAGGAGGCCTGTTTCTCCGCAGACACCGCTGACGCTCCGGCAGTGGGGCCATAGGGCGCTGTGTAACGTAGCGGGTTACCGATGTCAGTTGTCTCCATGTATCAACAGCGTATCATGAGAGAATACCGCCGGTGATCGTTGACAGTTGACTTTTCCTAGCCACGGGGATATTATGATAGAATTCAAATAAACAAACAGAATGCTTTGCGAGATCGAGGAGATAAGTTGTAAAGATTCTTAGATCCACCGGAATGTAGAATTATGCAAATAGACTCCAGGCCGTGTATTAGGCCGCACTAAATTCGCAATATGGCAGCTTGAAAGATTTCCTGTCGGAATAGCCAACTTATGAAACTATAACTCTGATCAAGTCTCTCGCTTTTGTTTTGTTTGTTGTCTCATTCACAATCCTCGCGCGATCTCGAGTCTTGTCCTCTGTTCAATAATACATGTTTCGTTTTTCGGTAGAATTAAAAGAATATTCGTTTATAGATGAACATCTAACTCTTTGAATAATTATTAAGCTAATTAAAATTATCATTATCAACTATTGCGAGCTTAGAAGTGTTAAAAAGTGTCAAGTGCAAATAAAAATACAACCTCAAAAGTTTTCTGCGGTCATACTTCTATGTTATTAATGCTTTTGAGATGTGTGTCAACAGTTCCTTCACGTTTTGAACTGGTAGTAATGAGTTTTATTGAACGCAAATAAATACCACAATTATTGAAGTTAATTAACGTGATATACATGGTAGTTTCTAAATTATCTAATGAATTGTTCCTAACAGTACAGTTATGTCAATATGAATGCAAATGTATCCATTTCATTTATCTGTTCAATTATACATTAGTTTTTAAAAGTAAGTTAAAAAAATAATGAAAATCATCATTAGTGTAAGTAAGACTTCAATAACTTATCCATTGTTACCAGAGACAGTCTTTGAATACGTGTTATCTTCAAAGGTTCAATATTAAGTATAGATCCAGATGTTGTTGGGCTATCCATTATTTTCCAGTTATAATTAAAATGAATTCAGAAAAAATAATAAATATAATATAATTAATTTAAAACAAGAAATACTAAAGGAAAACTTAACAACAACAAATAATGAACTACTATAACTATTTCAATTAACTTTATTATTATTACTAAAGAAAACAATTGGAAAATAATAAATAAAACTCAAAAAGTAGTACTACTAGTACTACTAAATAAATTAATTGAACGATTAAACGCAAAGAACGAAGAGCACCAAAACGCAAAATGCAAATCTTTAGCAACACTCGTAAACTAACACAACTTCACTTGGATGGGTTTGAATGTTGGCGGAATCTACGGAAGTAGTCATTGTTTCATTGCAAACTTAAATTTTAAAAAATGTCCCTACCACTTGAAGATAATATATACAGGGTATTTGTGTGACGTTTGGCAACAACTTTTGCCAACATAAAACGAAACGAAACTACCCTAAATCGAGTATAAATGTATGTTCTCATCCGACAGTGACATTTTTCGAAAGTTGTCCGTTAGTTCGGCTTTTTAGCTGGCCAGCAGCATACATGCATGTTGTACTAAGAATATTAACAGTAATAACTTCTAAATGGTTAAGAAGTAATTTGCGAACAGTAATACAGAAGTCTTGAATTTTTTTATTGAGAGACCATTATTTCTGAGAAAAGAAGCGATCGACGGGAAGTCGGTGATGACGTATCTGTAATGTTCTGAAGACTAAGACGTAACAGCTGGCGCTCGGTCAGAAAGGAGGCACTGAGGTAATGAACCCTTTGGGTCTTGCAGGGCAATTGCATTGAGGTTCTGGACCTGTGAGAGGCTGACGTCTTGGATCTTGCTGCTAGGGTATGTGGCGTTTCAGAGATGTATCACTAAACGAGCGCGGATGCTGACGAACTGATTTGTCCGTGTGTCGAGACTTCGCTGTCAGACGCAGTGCTGCTGGGGAAGGTTGGCGTTGGAGCCACTGGATGTGACTGTGGCGCTGATGAGCTGAAGCGCCGAGAAGGCGCTTTGGTGCAAAGGTCTTAGGACGCTTATATATTATATATCTTCGTAAACTGGAATGCTTGCGTTACTGAGCAGGCGCTGAGGTGTTGGCGCAGTGCATTTTCAGTACTCGCTAGCTGGCTCGATTAGCATCTTTCGCTTCAGTGTGCAGACTCCCGCCCTCTTGGTCCCGGCTTCTACAAAATGGGGAGACCCCGACTAATGTAATGTCAGACTTGAATCCATTTCCTGTCAAATCCTGGTGAAACGGAATGAAGGGTCCGACTTGAAATGGTGCCGAGAATCAGGGGTTGTCTGATTTATACTATTTTATCTAGTTCCCGATTACACGATCTTATGGAAGTGTGAT
Source organism: Teleogryllus oceanicus (assembly GCA_964035755.1). NCBI lineage: Eukaryota > Metazoa > Arthropoda > Insecta > Orthoptera > Gryllidae > Teleogryllus > Teleogryllus oceanicus. The sequence continues at coordinate 127,533,317 of CAXIVR010000006.1, forward strand.
AGACTAAAGAAGCAGGATTGATCTGCTTTTGGCAACCATTGCTGTAGCTACTGACGGGTATTCTAAATCTTCTGGATTTCGGGATTTAGCTGACGGAACGTGACTTCAGTCTGACATTCAAACATAATTTCCATAAAAAGTATATCACAAATGAACATTCCATGCATAACATCAGGGCTTTTATACTGTTACGATTCTAGGTGGTGAATTAAAACTCGAGTATTATTTTAACGAATACGTTTATTTTGTTTCTTAACACAATCACTGAAAACACTTGATTTATGTACAGATACTCTTCACTTGATTATTCTTTTCACGTCCCACTTCTCTTGATTATTTATTTACAATACACTTCTCTGGATTATTTATTTACACTCTTACACTGTCGCAGTCCTAAGCACTGACCACAGTTCGATGCCCTGACCACAGTCCATTGCACTGACCACAGTTCATGGCGCTGGCCATGGTTCACGCCACTGAGAACAATCACTGCACTGCTATTCACCGCGATTCACGCACTTGACAGCTCAGCTTCCACTTCAGACTTAAGACTGACTCGCGGTAGCCCGGCCGCCACGAATTTATACTCGGCGGGCGCCGTCGAGAATTTTCTGGACCTTGCGATTACCGCCAAAACACTCTGGGACTAGCTAGTTCGAGGGCTGCTGGCCGATGACACAATCCGCGCATACAGGTTGTTCGTGGTGGCCGCCGGCAGATGACGCAATCCGCGCATACAGGTAGTTTGTGGTGGTGCCGGCAGATGACGCAATATTCGTTACAATACGTATGTGGTGAAATTGAAGCTAATGAATAAAAGATCGATTCTAGATTGCAATTTTTACTGTCGTATACGTCCAAGTTGGAAAAAGGACACGAGGCTCACGTCGCTGTCTACAGAAGCGAAGTAGGAATAGGCCTTCAAGCAGGAATCTGGGCGTAACTAAAACAAAAATGGAAAACAAAATAATCATAAAAAAATGCATTCACCACTAGGCACAAAATATATGAAAAAAAATCATCTAAATCTGTTGCCGCTGTTACTTCTGCTTCGTCTCCAAAATTTAATTATCTTCGTGAGTGGACATGACGAAAAGGACAATTTATACAAGAGAAATAAACATGTTTTTCATTTCCCGCTTTCCTTGTAATTCATTGCCTCTGAAGTCGCGTAAAGTAGTTCCGAAAAAAATCGTCAAGAACACGAATCTGTTCGTAATTATGTCCTCTAATATTCGGCTGATATTCTGCGGTAAAAAGTAAAGCAACTTTTCAAGAATTATTATTATTTTATTCTCATTTCACTATCTACTGATTCTTAGGTATTAGACATGTTTCTCTTACCTTTACCCCCCTCAACCATTATGTTCAGAGTAAAATTAACTTTTGTCTTAATGTTATTTTTTTAGTTTTGCTCGTTTGCTCTTGATCCATATCCATTTCCCTTCCTTCGTAATATGTACTTTTCCTAAAATTATTTTCAATGTCTTATTTTATTGTCCCCCGTTTACGCATGTTGGATCTATACCTTTTTTACTTATCTCGTATTTTACCTCATACCCTCATTTTTATTACTTTTCTCTCTAGTTTTTACTCAAAATTCTTTAATTTGAGAAGGCAAAATATGAATATTATATGTAGAAGGAAGATTGTGTTTAGCAAGGAAAGTGATTTACTGTGATGTTTTCTTATTTGATAAGACGACACTTAACACACAAAGTTTAAGACGCCTGTGACACGTCCATTCTGTTGGAGGTACAAAGAAACACAAAATGACCGGAAGCATTTGAAATGTGCACACGGCGAAGAATGAAGGAACTAATTTGGAAAAAGTTGGCGAAGAAAATGAAATATTAAGAACACAGGCAGAGCTACGTTCTCGGGGGCCCCAGTGCCAAATGTGCAAATGGAGCCCCTCACTGCCATTGTCATCTTCATTGGAGGTTGGTGGAAGTTCTCATTCAGGACCCTTGACTTCGAGGACACAGGTGCTGCGGACCGGTTGTACCAGCCCAATTACGCCTCTGATTTAGAAGAATAGGGGAGGAAAGCTATCATTGGACATGATAGACGAGGGACAGGTACGAAAGGACATATTTTGAGAGTGAAGTATGTTATTATAAGATATTTAGAGAAGGATACATTGTTGGGACAAAAAGAAGAAGATAATTTAATTGATTGATTAATAATCTCTTGATTGATTAATGGTATCTTCAACTGCTAAAGACATTAGTCCCGTAAATGTAGTTCATGTTATACCACGGGAGATGGCATTCATTTTCCCTAAGTGGAAGTCGAGATCCGGCGCCGGCGCCGGCCGTCGGCTATGAGGGGTTCCCCAACCAGGTATCTCCCACCAGCGGGACACCACCCCAGCCAGGACAAGATCTAAGCTCACAACTGGTCTTCCGGCATGTGTAGGTAAGTATAAGTGTGTGTAAGGGATGAGGATAAGACTAGGGAGGGGAAGGGAAGATCGCGCGCGGTCCGTGGCCCGTTAGTTAGGGTACTGCTCTGGAATTCGTCCAGTGTTTCGGTGTTGATTGGAGAAACCACAAAACTACCGGTCCGAGCAGCTAATTCCTCGAATTCTCCTCCAGTTAGGGCGCTGAATTCGACCTAGCTATGTAGCTTGTGTCGAAAATCATGCCACTGTCAGGACTCAAACTCTACGACCTCCCTGACAGAGGCAGTGCGTGACATCAAATGATGTCCTCACCTACCTAATCCGGTAAGAGAATCTAATATTGGACGAAATAAAAGAAAAGGAGAACAACATCGCTTGTGATGAGCATAAAGAACATGTCCCACGATGAGGGAACCGATGATTATGAGATGACAACAAACCGGCTAGGTGCCAGACATTTGTTTCATATGATAAACATCAGTGGGCTGTAGCGTCTCCAAGTTTGGAGATCATAGACCAACTGCTCTGGTAAGTTTCCGTGGTTTCCCAGTTAATTTCAAGCCGAATAGGTCAGCATCCTGTAGGCTATGAACCGCGCGCTACCTTCTCTTCTCATTTCCTTCTCCTTCCTTTCTCTCCATCTCTCCTAATCAACTCTGGGATCTCAAGCCCCGTATTTTCCCCTTCGTTACCGCTGCACATGGCGGCGAGGAAGACGCAACATTGAATAAGGCTTATAAATCATTATCCTACGTGCAGGTTGTCTCGGAATAATGTTACAAGTTTCAGAAGGAGATGTACAATCAATATGATAACGTTTTGCAAATGAACATGTAAAAGGGAATTTCTCAAATGAAATGATACAATTAGCATTTGCCCCTGTTGTCGGACAACTTCTCATACACAGGTGTATTGCGGGTCATATCCTGCAACAGTTTGAAAGTGTTCATTTTCCTGCCAAACAGCACAGCACGAGAATAATTCGGGGCAAATGTAACACGTGCATCGTCATATGGCACTTCCCAAAACATTTTGTTCGAAAATATGGTCATATTCGACCCTATAAGTTTTAAACGTTTTTCTCATTAAATTTGAGATATGCTACAGAGTGTGGAAGAAAAAAAGGAGTAGCTAATAGAGAAGGAAGAAGGCATGAGGCTGCTCTATAGTAGTCCCTCGTTTTCTCTCTATATTTTTCGTTTCCTCCTCCCCCTCCACACCCAACTTGTTGCCCCCCTCCACCGCAGCTTTCACTTCGGCCGCTTCTCGGCGGCGCGGTGTTGGAACATATCTGAAACTCAGTTACACAATTGGCTTTTGCCTCTAATTGTCAGTCAACTTCTCACACACTGGTGTTTTGTGGGTCACGTTCGGCTCCAGTCTAACAGTGTTCATTTCCCTGCCGAACACTGCAGTACGATGAGTTTCATAGAGTTCCTCGTATCCTCTCTGTATTTCGTTTGCTGCTCCTCCGCGCGCTGCTTGTTGCCCTCTCCGCCGCCTGTCGAGGCGCGGCGCGGCGCGCCGTGTCGTCTGCTGCTGCTGCTGGTGCGCCGCGCCGGGGGGGAATGAATGGGGCCCCGGGCACGGCTCTCCTCGCCGTGGCCGCCATTCACTGGCTATTTCGGCTCCTTCGTGGCCTGGGCGGCGGCGGTGGCGGGCACCTGCGCGCGCTGGCACGGCTCGCCACCTCCTCCCCTCCCCCGCGCGCGCGGCGACAGCGACGCAGCTGCGACGCGCGCGCGTGCCCCGCCCCAGCGGCAGCAGCTGCGCCCGACCGCCCATCTGGCCAGCGCCAGCCGCCGCCCCTCCCCGCTCCGGACCCAAACGCGCGATTTAGTAAAACGCACATTTTTTTATTTTTTTACTTTTTTTAAATTGAACCGGCTGCTTTAGCTCGCCGGTAACATCATTTCCTCTGCAGCGACGTTGACCTGCAGATCCTGGGGTCGGAGTTCCGTCGTTGGCAAATTTCTAACAGCTAGGTTCAATTCTGCCGCTTGAGGAAAAATCTAGCGACTGGTTGCTCTGATCGGTATTTTTCCCTGGTTTCTCCGTCAATGTACGCTAGTTCATCAGCTAAATTATTATCATGCTAGCTTTATTGCCTTACATTACGGTCTTCCAGCAAAAGTGTTGTGTCTAAGCTCACTCCTATGATTGGCTGATTCCTTCCCGGTACGTAAACTGCTCAATGGTTATTGGTCCTGCCCGACGTCGATGCCGCCCATATGTTGGCCAGCGCTTGCCTCGCCAGCGCACTGGTCGGTGCAACCTGACCCAATCGCGCGTTTTAGAAATCCGCAGGTTTAAAAAAAATTGAAATTTAGCTAAGCGGCAAAACCATTTTCTCTGCAGAGTGGTTGACCTGTAGATGCTAGGATTGGAGTGCTGCAACCGGATCGAAACGCGCGATTAGTAAAACGCGATTCTTTTTTAAATTTTAACCGGTTGCCATTGTACAACTTCAACACCATTTTATCTGCAGCGAAGTTGACCTGGAGATCCTAGGATGGGAATCCAGACGGTGGCGTAATTTTGACACTAGCTATAAACGTTGGTCGAATTCACTCAATGTCTCAATGTCTGCTGGAGATCTCTAGCGGCCAGTTGCTGTGTTCGGTAGTTTTCCCTGGTTTCTCCTTTAATTTACTCTAATTCGCCAGTTGAACTATTACGATTGAAAATCACGCTGCGTTTGTTATCTTACTTTACTGTTTTTTCAGCAAAAATATTGTATGTTAGTTCATTCCTATGATTGATTCATTCATTCGTTTCAAGGCACCTCAATCGCCAAGGTCATTAGTCCTGTTTTCTAGTGTTTTCCCCAGGAGGTGGCACACTTTCTCTTCACAAGATAGTGAGTTACAATACTAACTTACACGTCGGCTTGCGGTTGTTTTCCTCGCCAATTATATCCCCCAACAAGACACCACCTGATCTGGAACAAGCAGGACACCGAAGAGGAAGAAAAGATCACGCGCGGTCCCTAGCCTATTTGTTATTATTCAAAGAAACAATAAGACCATCACTTACATACGCATGCCGTATTGGGTGTAAGGCATCTGCGTCAAACATGATGAAAATACAAACTAATCAAAATAAATTTTTACAGAGAATTCTAAAGGCCGAATGGTTTATTTCCAACAAACATGTACATAAAGAACTGCAAATAGAACTAATTAAGACATTTATCATTAATCAATCTTCTAATTTATTCAACTCTTTAACAAATGATCCTACTTATTAACATTTCGATCTGGGAAAAAATTACCACATTAAACGAGTTTGTTCCCGCATCCCCAAAGATATATTTCACCATTCGTAAATAATTGTTTACATTATTACTAAATAATACCTTCTCTTACAACTCTAAATTTATAATAAAAATTACTAACTACTTACTAAAATCTAATTTTACTCCATATATAATTAAAATAAAATCATAATTACCAATAATTATAATTGATTGCATTCACCTGATATTGATTGGAGAAACCACGAAAAACAACCGATCAGAGCAGCTGGCTTCTAGAATTCTCATCCAGATATTTTCTCTGATTTCATTAATGACCAATGTGTAAAGAGATTGACAGGTACTACTAAAATTACTCTCATATGTTGACCTTGATGATTTTCAGATATATTTTCTTAGCCAGGTGAACGTACAATAATTACCCCTTCATTAATAATAAATAGCATAAATTTACTCTGGATGGAAAATAACCTCTCAGTTAAATATTTAGGTTTATATATTGAAACAAACTGTCTGATTTGGTTTTTAAATTAAACATCTCCTCTGCTCTTCTAACATTATTAAATATAAATTCAACGTAACCCGTTCCAAATTTATACAAGAATATGGGCGCCAGGAAAAAATTACGTTAATTCAATTATTAAAATTAATCTTCAACTGCTATTTCTATTAAATTAATATCCGCTAACTGGGTCGATGGGTCTTATAAGAAATAACGTTCCAAATTTATACAAGAATATGGGCGCCAGGAAAAAATTACGTTTAATAGCCGATTATTCGATCTGCTATCTGTACAGAGTGTCCGAGGAATCTAAAAGCAAATAAAAATTTCTAGCTACTCATTTGCTGGAATTGGCTAAATGAAAATCATCTTTTCTATTCACAGAAACTTTTAAGTTTATTCAATTTTCATTGGTAACAATACGAAACTTTCGGTCATGACCAGTCTCGAACCTTATATTGCAGTATCCGTCTTCGCATGCTTTTGACCGATGTCGCCACGTAGAACCATTTTCAATCTTTCCCGGTGGCTCCAGGTCCAAATACCATATTATTTTCTTTCGTTCTGGCACAAGTGTATTCAAGTCACTGATCCTCACTGCCTCATAAGTTGATAAGACAATTAATTTTCCTTTTAAAAGTTCTCAGTTCTTTCTACTCGTATACTTAAAATATTAAAGTTCAGCAAACCCAAACATCATGTATCAAAATTCCAGCCTAGCCAATCCCTCAATTACTTACAAATTCAACTAGCCACGCCCCAGACTGTCGTTGCTTTCTCGGCCAATCCCCAAACAGTTTACTTCATCAACTAGCCGCGCCCCGTGGTTCAAAGCAATGAAGTTTGTTAACCTTGACGACAACTCGTCTACCGTTGCTATGCCGCCAGATCTACAAATGTCTATCCTTGCAGTTCACCCTGTTTACAAAAAATGTGACGTAATACAAGGTCCCACATATTGGTATGTCACATCTCCCCCCCACCATGGCGTCATTTTGTTTGTCAAAACCTAACTAAATGGCAAGACAACAATCACTGACACTTTGAATTTCTTCGTACCTTCGTTGCATTGGTACTCACTACACTGTACGCACCCTCTTCATTCTTGCTGCCGTCTTATAACTAATTACAAAGTTTTGTTGCCGACATCATTATTATCCATTTCATTGGGTCCTTTGTTCAATGCACGACCAATTACCTGCTATTAACCTACTATTTACAACATGACATATTATATAAAACATAAACCAATAAAATAACATACACTAGTATTTACAAAATATAACACATATCTAATGGCGAACTATTTATCGTTCATCTAGTCACATGAGTCATCCCGCTTATAGGGTTTGATGTTACTATAATTATATGTGCTGATCTGTCCTCCGTTTTCCTGAACGATCGCGTTTATTTCCACATATTCGAGTTTCTTTTCATCCTTAAATTTCCGGGAAAAGTTATTGCCTGTCTTCTTTTGCTCAAATTTCCCATTCTTAGTCCTGTTCTCTTTTCCCCCTGGGCCATAATTTTCCGGATTCCCGTTGCTATCATGTCCCCTTCTCCATTATTTTTAAGAGGGTGGCCACCGTTGTTATTCATTCGTTCATATTGGTGGAAAACAAACAGAATTGAAAAAAAAGACAAGGAAGACCAAGAAGAAGATGGGCCGATGAGGTAAAGGAAGTTGGAGGTAATCTGTGGTCGAGGGCAACGTGAAACCGTGAAGAATGGAAGTGTCTTGAAGGTGTATATAGAAATGCTAGTGCTTCAAAACGGAACAGCTAGAGTAAATTCGATGTGGAACATATTAACAAGTGGTAGGAATGAGAATAACAGAAAAAGAGTAACGTTCTGTAAGTCAATGACAGAAGTGTATGTGAAAAGAGACAGATATAACAGCGGAAGTGTTAGGCGGAGAAAATAAAGACAAAGATCAAGTAGTACAGTGTAATCAGTTATTTTTTCCTTACAGTACTTGAATAAGTGCAGTGTAAAGTGGTCTAGAGACCAAAGAGCAACACTGAGAACTAGTTAAAAGACAGTGTCAATAGTATGTATGAAAATAATGTGCCTAGTTTAAATAACTGTAGGAAAATAACTGTAAACCCACACACGTTGCTCAGTTGCGGGAATATTACTAAGAGCAATCCTCCATAAGGAGAGGCAGTTGCCTACCCAGGGATTCTCAAGCTTTATTTATTTATTCAATTTATTCCGTTTATTCCCTTTATTCCATTTATTTCATTTATCCGTTTACCTTAATTATTCATTCATTCATTTATCCATTAATTCATTTATCCATCCATCCATTCATTCATTCATTTAAAAAATGTCATACATAATACGTAAATCTCTCGCATCTTGCCAAAAAATTATGTAATATCTCTTTCATTCAAAACCCTGAAAATTTTGAAAATTGAATAGATAGAAATAAAAATTTAAAAACGGAAAAAAGGTGAACGTAATACTTTCCCCTTGGTAGAAATAAATAAAGAAAGATACAAGGCGTATATGAACAAAAGAGAATGCAGTTATTTAATTTCATGAGTAATTAACGATTAGTACCGACCTTACGAAACCTACAAGGAATGCTTAGATGTAGCATTGGTCCTCCAACCAGAAATTATCTGATACGACAAATCGATAGCCTAGCTCCTCCCATGAATGCTGGGAAACGCCACTCTATAGCAAGCTCCTTCTACAACTAGCTTAAGAACGGCAGCTCGTAGCCTTGCACTTCTCACGGGATGCTGTCTGATATGATGAACATGGTGAATTTGACACTGCTATAATTTCTTTCCAACAATCTCCACCATAATTGTGTTCCTGGTCGGGCCTGTATAACGTTTCCTTGTTGCAGAATCATAGATCAGGTACACTGCAGCTGTTTGTTTCTTTGTGTTACATACATGATTCCTCTCTTATAAATGAGTGAGCAACGTCAAGTACTTCAGCTAGTTCACTAATAAATTCAGGATGGATTTGAAGCTTTCAAACCTGCAGCTGAAAACTGTTGTAAATCTATGAGGTTTCAGGCAAGACGATGGCGAGATTTTCGCCAGCTGAAAGGCTATCACGAATCATTTCCTGAATGAGAATTTGAGGCCTGTTGCACTGCTGTCTGGCTTTCCTGTTGTTGTTTTTATATCATATTTCAGGCGTCTGTAGGAGCAAAACAAAGGGCCACGGATTACGTAATCATACCTAATCAAAGGGCTACGGACCACGCACAATCCTTCCTCACTTATAGCCAAGCATTGGACTGATCCCTTCTGATCTGATCCCTGGTCCATCCTCAAATGATCTTCCCTCATGATCTAGAGTAGGTTTTCCCAAGAATTATTTTGTCGCAGACCATTTGTGAAAATTATTAATATTTGACTCCTCTCAGCATTTTAGCTCGCCATCTTAAACCAAAAAATGTTACTTTACTAAAATTTAAATATTTCATTAGTTATCAAACATTATTAACATTATCAATAGGATCATTTTCAAACTTTGATATCCAAATTGGCCTCCACTAGCAAAAGGAACAAGTAACCCACGAGCAGTATTCTTACTTTCTCATATATGGACGTATATGAGAAACCTTAACGACATACAGTACATTAATTACGAAGTAATTAATCTACTGTAGAGAAAGTTGAGTTGCTGCGGAAAATCCGATTTCGAAATTTTCGCCTGCCGCCCGTCTGTGAACAACAACTATTCGAATGAATTTTTCCAAAATAATATACCCCAATCTCCTCGCGTTAGTCGTAGCCCTGCGATTTTGAAAATAATTCTTTAAAGTGTGAGGGTACTTCGTATGAATACCCTGGGATATTTTCAAAATTTTCTCAAAAAGCTCCAATTTTTCAGTTTAAATTTCTTGAAAGAATAATGTAAAAAATACTTATAAAGATGACACAGGTCCGATTTTCACTGTTGGCGCTAAATTTTCGAAAATCCGAAAGTTCCCAAACAAAATATAGAAGAGAGATTTTTTTCTTCAAGTGAAATTTTTTCTCCGTAATTAGTTCTTTAATTAACGTAAAATACATTTTTTAAGTATTGGTTTTTGTATAAATTATTGCATTTGAGAATACGTTAATTCAAATAATTTCTTATGAATTTTCTAGAAAACTCAACAGTTGTGTGTAAAAATGAGCCCAAAATAGCGCATATTCATAAACTCTCAAATGACAAGTTATTCAGAACGGGTCTAAATGTTTCAATGAAAATTGAAATATAGGATCCGGTTTTACTCTTTTGTATTAGATTAAATTATGTTTCACTTCTACTATTAGAGGATGAAAAAATTGAAAGAATGTGAAAAAATGTCTTAGTTAACCAGAGATGGCTACTGGGAAGAGGGTGGGCAAAACCGAAAAGCGTGTCCAGACGCAAGGGAATAAAAAACTAACTTTACTAGAATGTCTCTGCCTATTTGTAGGACCACTAGCATAGAGTAAAGACTTCTTTAGTCTATGCAACTAGTGTATTATTCGTTTGCGTTGTTCTCCATGATCTCGCGGTGTTACGTCCTCGTGAAACATAATATGCGAGAAAGGTCTAGGATTTTACAAAAAGTTTCTGAGATTTAAGAATTTCATTCACAAAAATCTGTAATGAGTAAGCACGTATGCTATTGGCAACATACCCGGGTATGCAAAAACGTCCGTAACACGTTCACAAAATATTATTTATTACTAATTATTAATTTATATTTTGTCTTCAATGCTATTAGCAGTAATAATAAAAATAACTACATTCTCCCCTTGATATTTGATAAGTAAATATCAAGAAAGATATCACTTAATTAAAGTTTTAAAAAATAGTCTAAAGAATAAGCATTGTAACAAGCTAATTGGTACCTACCAAGAACTTGTCTCCAAAGCGGCGCCAAATTAATTTTTGTGTGTGACTATTTTCAGGATTTTCCTTTTTAAGAGGACGAACAGTTATATAACATGCTCACAGGCGACTGACTAGAAATAAAATTTTAATCAAGACTTATCCATCCGTGTGAGAATTGAAATTAAGCGTGCGCGAGTGAAAATGGTCCGACAACGGTCGGCATTAATCTCTCGAATGGGAAAGAAAGTAAAGGCGGGGTAAAAATACAGGTGAGGTCGCGATACCCCTAGGAAGACGAGAAAGAGTACACCAAACAAAAGAGCGGAGCAGTGACCGCAAAATTGCTTGACACAGCTCCGCGCATGCGCATTGGCCAGCGTGATCCGACGAGGCTGCCAAGGTAAACAGCAATAAGCAGGTGCTGACAGCTAATTATGCAGTGTTGAGACGATGCGGTAAAAATTAGATTAAAACGAACTACTTCGTGAAATTTTCTCATTTGTGGAAGTTTGTAGCTCAGTTAAGAAAATTGCTACTAATATACCGGGAGAGGTGGCTCAGGGCGTCAACCGACGTCACAGCAGACCCTCTGACCCAGAGGTTCTAGGTTCGAGAACCGATGGTGACAGGACTCTCGCCGCTCGCTAGATAGCTAGGGCGAGGTCAGTCGCTGTCTGGAGATTTTTAACGGCCGGCTGCTCTGATCGGTAGTTTTCCGTGCTTTCTCTGATCAACACCAGGCGAATGCCGGAACATTACCCTAATAAACGAGCCACGAACTGCGTGCGATCTTTCCTTCCTCTTCCTTGGCCTATACTCTCCCCTTACACACACTTATACTTGCATGCACTACGCTTACCACATGTGCCAGGAGTTACAACATTACCCCGGGAGTCCGGCCTCGAGCTTAGAGCTTGACCCGACTAGGGCGATGCCCCGCTGGTGGGTGATACCTGGTTGGTAAAACCCCGCAAGCCAAAGGGCGGGTCGGTGCCGGATCTCACAATTCAGCGGGGGAAGATTGCTGCCACCTCCAGGATGAAAGAAACATGCACTACACTTACGGGACTAATGATATTGGTTGAAGCGCCCGAAAACACAAGCCAATCAATCAATCAAAATGCTACTGATATTGTAGCAATTGAAATCACAAAAGGATGATTAGTGGCTATTTTCTCATATTTTGTTGCCAAGACAGATTCGTCACGTATTATTGTTAAAATAGGGTCATGCTACAAATCTCAATTAGAATAAATGATTTTTATGCGACTGGTACTAAATAAGTTGTGAAATGCCTCATTTATCTTTATTTCGTAGCAACCATTTAACTAATTGCTGGCTACGTTATTAAGTCCATGTGTTTCACACGTGAAGAAGAAATCCATCCAGATGATATCCATGTTGGAAAAAATCCTTCATATGATTTAGGTACTAGTCATGGTCAGATGGACGGACGCACAGGCGGACAAACGGCCGAACACACAGACAGATGAAAGGATGTTTTGTTTTTTTTTAAAAACGTTTTCGGTATCCGGGGACCCCAAAACGTGTATTTTCATTGAAATCTCGAAATCGATTTTCCGCTGCATAACATAACTTTCTCTAAACTACGTATATTACTCCGTGTAAACGCACTGTAACCTTCTCTTAAATCTCACGCCCACACGTTGGGCGTCCAATGTAACCTTATCTTAAATCACGACGGCCCGTTGGGCGTCCAATACAACCTATTCTAATCAATCACGCCCAGCCGTTGGGCGTCCAATGCAACGTATCCTCCTCATGGATCCTTTCTCGTCACGGACTATCTTTGCCCTGCCCTAGCTCTAACTTAAATTGGGTGCCACAATACCTTCGCTTATCGGTTGCCCGTACCTCTGCTAGCTCGAATCATTATTTATTTCCTACCGTGTCGTAGTCCGCGCGCTCACTCCATACGGAGTTGAGGTAAGGGTCCGTTTCGTTCGTGCCTGGGTCAAATTTCATACAACTACTGAATAAAAACACATGGATTCAAGGCAATTATGAGCCATTTGGGATGCTCATGCATTTAATTTGGGATTTCCTTTGCTGATATCCTATCCATAAGCACAATCTGCCCCTCCAACTTGCGAAACATAACAACACAAATACATAAACACACAGGAGAAGAAAATACAAACATGCACACTGAAAACATAATACAAAAAAAATCTCATACATATATCAGAATGCGCATTTTGTCGTGACCTTTTTATAATCCTATCCTTAACCTAATATCATGACTTGGTGTTCGACAGAATTTTTTTTCTTCTTTGGACTTGCCCGTAAACAAACAAAAAAATACAGTTATTGCACAATTTGTGCCACTTCCCTTTTCGCAGCGATGTCACCTTCCGTCAGCGCCCGTCGTTGCTAGTTGTTATTATTCATGCACGCAGTTCCCGTTCAGCTGCCATCAGATCCCAGATGCACTCGTCCATTTAAAAATTACCAATGCATCCACGATTATTGTTTCTTGCACTAATCGCGTCTTCCCTAAACGTTACTTCTATTTCTCGCGACGTATTTAGCTTTAGCGACGCTCCTGTTTCCTGCGCCTAACTTGCGTGAATACTGTCCATGCGGATTTTTCCGTGAATTTCTAAACAAATTTAATTGAATTTTCTCTCCTCTTAATCTGTACAATTGATTTTATATCACCGAAAATAATTTAATATCTTTTGCACAACACTTCCGCGAAATTTATCCAAAAATTTAACATAGCATCAAAACGCGTGCGATCATCAGACCCGAACTTATTCTGCCTGTAACACATTTTATATTGTTGGTCCCTACAATCCAAGTGACTGTCTTTTATCAAAGATATGCCCATCACCATAATAAATGTTCGAAAACATTTACATTTTCACTGTTTTCGGGCATCTTGCGTCTTACTCTCTGTTTCATAATTTTACTAACTTTCGGTTTGTAATCGTCACATTACCGAATTCTCTTTTCCTGTTTTCCTTTTTCCAAAAACCTTTATTTTCCGTCTTCTCAACTCGTGATGACGTCACTTACATCTTCGGTCGCTCTTTCAATTCTTTCTTAATCCGCTATGCTATGAAACTGGATAGTAATTTATTCCGAGCCTTACATAAATTCCCCCGCGTCGTGACTAATTTTGCCCTGATCTAAATATTTTTCTCTATAATTTCTGAAAGTTTGGCCAAAATCCACCTAGGCATTCACTGGATATTCAATAAAACTCGTCTTGTTGTATATTTCCAGAAGTACAACAATGAGTGCCATGCCTTCAATCTTCGCCTTGTTATACATGCAATTTACACAATTTATGATATTTACGGAACCCGTGGCTCGAATAATGTGGTTCTTGTTTTAAAATGTTCCTAAATTTGGGCTCCATTCACTGTTCATAACGCCTATTTCCGCCCCTTGTTTTCTATTACTTTCCTAACAATTATTATTACGCGGCGCTGTTGTCTATTGTTTGTTTCATTCTTAGTTCCTCTTTGCTTATATAAAAGTTACGTGTTCCACGCATTCTTGCGGGCTAGTCCCACAAATCATTACAGCACGTATAGGAGAAAGTAAAAAGTTATACCCAGACTGCATAAATTCATCTTTGTCCACCTCTAACATCACTGCCTCCAAAGCTGCAATGCCTTGTAAGTCAAATATTAATGCACAAACAGGATATTAGAGATCAACTAACCAATTTTATAAACCATATAATAACGTTCTTACCACTAACGATAAATTTCTACCGAAACAGCCGCAAATCCAAAATTAAAACCTTCATTTCTCGCAATAACCTTACCATTCTTCAGTATTCACTATTCTATATCCACCAACTTAATAAATCCATCTCACCCCTTGAAACCTCACTCTTACAGGACCCCAATCGAATCATCCTGCAAGATTTCTTGTAAAGCTCACCGTAACTAATATAACAATAATGTGAGGTCCAATAAGTTTATTGACAATCACCTTGTAAGTGTATTACTTACAAAACATTACATAACGTTTCGGATATAGATTATCTCCACCTTCAGATGCTGCAATCAAAACACATTCAACAATTAAAACGTTATATGTTGTACTGTTACAAATATTATCTAAAGCACATACATACATATTACATTATAGTAGTTAACCTTCACAGTCCCGGTTGAACGCAATGTCCAGTATCATAGTATAGAATGATAGTAGTAGAAACCACTAAAGTTAACATCTACTCCACTTGGAATATGTGGTGGTCTACATTGTCTACAAAAAGTAAATAAAATACAAAAAAATGCATTACTTATAGAACTGCAAAATGATTAAAATCAATTTGTATTGCAGTACACTGTCATATAAAAGTAGTCATATTAAATCTCAAATTACAACTACATAATAATAAAATTATAATTAATGAGAGTTACATGCGTTTTATACATATTTTATCAAAATTACACTTATTATATGAAACAGTAAACATTTCTTCCTATAGTTACTGAAAAAAGGATTAAAATAAAATAAAATCTTACGAATACGAGTGCGAGAGAACAAAACATGTGTTTGAGAATACTTTTGCTACTCACCTTAAGCGCTAGCCAAACTTCTGAACTCGAAAGTGAAATGGTTTATGAGCGGAGCCGAGGTATAAGGGAAATATTTGTAGGGGAAGGGGTAAAGGGGTGGAGCGAGGGGGGGGCTACTAGGGTGGATACTAGGGTGAAAGGGCGGTGATGTGGTCTAAAAGTAAGGATTTCTTTTTCATTTTATCTTTGCAAATTGACTAGTACATTATCGTAGCAATTTGTAAAAGCATTCATCTCTGTCTTAGAGTTCATGGTCTTATGCATCTTAATACTTAATGTTTCGAGACATAGCCTTGCATAGTAGTTATTCTCTTGTTCAAGAATTTCCGGGTTGTCGAAATCATGTAGTGAGAGGAATCGATTCTATGTTTCTTGAGAGAATTGTGTCGGAAAGATGGTTGATTCATGTGCTCTCGCATTCTATCCTTCGCCTTACGTGATGTTTGCCCTACATACACATACGAGCATTGTTTGCAATTGAGTTTCTAGACTAAGTTGGACCTCTTTAATCTCAGTATGGCGTCTTTATTATGACAAATGAACCTATTCTTATTATTGATTTTGTTGTAAACTCGTAGTCCACATCTTCGTTTTAGAGAGTGTTTTAAATGTATGGACCTGTGGTTCATAAGGTAACACAATTGTTTTGACGTTTTCATCTAGGCATTTGTCATTATCTATGTTGGAGTCAAAACCTCTCATATGTAGTCATCAAGTAATCTCCGGCAGACTACCCTTCCAACCAGACTCACTGGGTAACCGTTTCTGATAAACAAACAACATAACTACATAACTTACAAGTTAGAGGACCAAAAGATGCAGTTAGAATTTCTTAGTGCCTTTTTTAAGGTTCCAATAATTAATGTAATTTTCATACGTAATGAGTGGCAGGAATGGAAATGAAGTAGGTACCAGAGCATATAGGCTTGGTGTTCCAGTTAGTAATTATCCTTTTATGACATCTATACAGGGTTAAATCTAAAATGTTGATTATACCCTGGCATTCTTTTTCTCAAGTACATTTAATACACCGATGATTCGTCGATGAGTCGTATTTGTTTATAATCAAGACAGTGTCATCAACCCACTAGTACGTGACGTCACTAAGATGGCGGCGTAGGTAGTCATGATGCATGGGTGGCCTGGCGCAGGCATGTTGTTTTCAGTTGAATTCGTCTGGTGTTATCCGTGTGTTCGGTGCTATTCATACTTGTATTATACTGCCGGTTAGATATGCCGTTTAGATGTGTAGTCCCGAGGTGTCGAGGAAACTGCGATGAAGCCTGGAAAGTACATGTTTTTGGTTTTCCAAAAGATCCTGCTTTGCGGAAGAAATGGACAGCTGCTGTTCGCAGAGAAGATTTTGTTCCTTCCAAACCCTCGAAGGTAAGGCTGTGGTTCATATGCACATGTAGAACCTACATTTATTATATTTATTCAAAGCATAAATTGTACGTAAGTTGCTAAGGGTTTTGACATTATTTAGTAATGTTCTATCACGAAACCAAGTTGTTTGCAATTATATCTTACAATTCTTCCTTGTAATATGATGCTGAACTTGCAACTATTTTCTGTATACTGTTAAGTGAATAGTGATAGTAAAAACTTAAACTTCAGTTAAATAATTTTAGAATAGTAGCTCTTAAGTTATAGCACTCAATTGTAAATAATGCCAAAAAAATTCATAACCTCACAAACAATCTTAGAGATTTCCTGTAACTTGTATGAATAAGTTACTAAAACAAAACAATAATTTATGTCAAAGGAATTATCTTAGAGAGGTATGAAAGCAAAAGTCTCAGTGGTGCATGAATTAATTTCAAATTAATTTCTTTGTTCTTTGGTAAAATTGGTTTGAAAGTGAAACTTAAATTCTATGTACATATTTAATATTGTAGACTAACCACTGTACAATTTTAGTTTACCCCTCATGCAACCTCATTATTATTATTATTATTATTATTATTATTATTATTATTATTATTATTATTATTATACATATTATAATATCTTATTTTTTCTTGTTTCAGGTATGCCACCTTCATTTCCATCAAAATGATATTATTTGAGAGAAGGTGATGTATAATGAACAAGGAGAGAAACTGTCATCGAGACTGAATATACCGAAGTTATGAAGTGATGCTGTACCATGTGTGTTCCCTAACTGTCCAGCTCACCTTACCAAGGAGTTTTCCAGACGGGAAGGCCCTTGTGAAAAGCGAGAAAGACTGCAAATGGAAATTACAGAGAAAACTACATACATTCCAATAAATTCAGTGATGTATTATAAATAGATGTGTATTATATTGTAAATAATTAGGTTTAATGTATTGTATTATAAAGAAATATGTTTAATAAAAACCATGTGCTCAGAACAAAGTTTTTAATCATGCATTGATATACTATTGTATTAAAAAAGGAAGAAATTTATTTTCCTGGAATATGCACTGAAGAAAATGTAAGATGAGAATGTGTGACTGCTCCCGTATTGTATTATAAAGAAATATGTTTAATAAAAACCATGTGCTCAGAACAAAGTTGCTCCCAATGACTCCTTGTAATAAGGCTTCAAAAGTCACCAATGAAAGAAATGTGCTGTCCACTATCTTGAAATATCTGAGAGAGAATTCGTTCATGATGCTCGTGTAAATGGTCATTCAGTAAATGATTTAGTCAAACATTTACGCTGAAAAGCTGTATTTTTGTTAAGTTTTGTCAAAAGAAATGATAGATTATCAAACAAATTGCAGAAGATTGAATATTTTCCAGTAAATTCATCAGTTGTATTCTCAATAAATACTGTATTGAAAACCAATGTTTATTAAAAAATGTACTTAAAAGAACTTTCATCATGAATTGATAATTTTTAATACAAAAGGAGTGAAAACGGGTTTCTTGGCGTTGAAAATGCTGTGGAAATGGTAAGCGAGGAATGACCGACGCTCTCCATGACTACCTACGGTGACGTCACGAAACAGTGAGCAGGCTTTATCACTCTAGGAGGTGGTGCATCAACGTATCTAAGATACATCTTACATTTAATATTCTGTAGCACGTGTTGTTCTAGTTTATGCATTACAATATTAGCGAATAATGCACTAGTTGTACTGCCTATCGGTCAACCGCTAAGTTGCTTAAGGGTCTTACCATCGACCTGAAAATACATATTATTGAGAATAAGTCTAACGGCCGTCATTATCTCGGACGCGGGAATCTGTGAACTTTGATTCTCATTTAACGTTTGTTCAATGCCTTCATAAATGAGTTCATGAGGCACAGATGGAAATATCTGCACGACATCAACAGATACAATGAAATCATCCGGATCGAGTTGAATATCTTTCAATTTCTGTACCACTTCATCCGTATTTTTAACGACCAAAGGTGAAGGACATTCACTCACACTATGGTTATATCCCATAACGAATTCAATGACAATCTGTACCTTATGTATATTAAATCACCGTAACTATCCAAAGGAAACCTCAATACCAAAGGCTGATCAGTCAAATAAACAAAAAAATAAAATAAAATTCCTCTCTGGGCCATTTCAACACAGTGATACTAACCCTGCAAAGACTTCAGACTGCAACTCACAGAGAGCGAAGGGGTTAGTAATGAATATTAAAACAATGACGCAACCTGCTTACTTCCCCATTTTTATAAGAAATACATGTCATTATTACACATTTACATCCAGATATCCGCGGGGTTGTTTTCGTTAATGCTGAGGAATTGGTTTAGCGTTGTGAATCAATTTTTGTGAAAATATAGGAAGAAATGTTTGTCGAGATTGTTGTATCTTATTGACGTTAACTTCCTCTCCACAGTTTCTACAATCCGAAAACAGAATACCAAATCCACTAATTTCTAGTCCCCACTAACATACCGAAATTTCAAGAACACGTGCACAGATTGGGAAGCTACATTTAAGTCCAGAACCCAATGGACCACCTCATGATTTGCTCAATGAATGAAGGGAAACCGGGCTAATCTGATCAAAATAGAGGTAATTGAACCAGACTGAAATATAATTGGTGCTACTTGTTACAGACATATTTCATCTTCTGAACTACATTGGAAAATGGTAACTATTGCATAAATATAATTGTTAAAATATTTTTATGCTCAGTACAGCATCCAATAGAATCTAATAGAGTATTTTACGTGTCACTTAAAATTGTTTTTTTTTAATGTTGAAAAAAAAAATAATTTATTCTTTTTTTGGTTTACCTGATACCTGATGTATTCGATTTCTTTATTTACATATAAATCTAAAAAGTATAGTCAACTATTAACTAACACTTATAAAACATAATTTCTTTATTTGTGATATAAATTGTTCTAGAATATCCATTACATACTATGTAAATATTTGTGATTCATTTTATTATGGAGTGTTTTGCATTTAAAGTAGGAACAACTTTACAATTATTGTAGTACTTTTGTCGATTCAGAATTGAAATATTGTTGATTATAATTATTATTTATTAAATTCTAAAAAAACTAGTTGTGCTACAGAATGGCACAGACTTTCTCGTAGTTAAGTGTTCTAATTTTCTTGGTGTGGACTGGCTTTAAGGTCTTGCCCATTTTCTTGTCAGCAACAATCTATCGCCGCTCAAAGTTGAATATTCCTTTGAAATTTTTTCAACTTTTCGGTTTCCTAATAGTAGAACTGAAATATTACTTTAAGAATATTAAATAAGAGTAAAGTCTCGTCCTAAATGTCAATTTTCATTGAAAAGTCTGGAACTGTTTTTAAGAAAATGGCGCTTAAGCGTTAATGTAAATGCGAAATTTGAAGCTTTTTCACAGGAATCTCTTGAGTTTTCGGAAAACTTCATTTGAAGTCATTTAAAGCACTTTCAGATACAAATTAAACATTGAAATGAAATTGAAAAGTAAATAATATTTAAAAGCTTGTTCATGAGCAACATTTATGGAAAGATTTGAAGAAATTAACCACTTAACTGAAAAGTACAAGTACATTCTCAATTATCATTTTTGTTCTCGTGTACCTGAGTTACGGTTACTTAAATATATTAATACCAAAGAAGATATTACCACTAAGCTCATTTTACAGTCTAACATCTGCTTGAAATATACGAAAGGTTCACTCCAAAAAAGTACACCCACCTCATAAAAATATAGATATTCATAATTTCTGATCTCCGGAGTTAATTCAATAAAAGTTGCTATAATTATACATAAAGATGACGATTCAAATTGAGACTAACACGTGTGATTTATAGATAGGCAATGATGTGATATTCCATTTTCGTTGTATAGACACAAACACTTAGTTTTGTTTGCTAAAATGAATTATGAAATAATTATTTACTACGTAAATATATTTTTTAAATTTATTAATGCTTTTGTAAGATATTTAAAAACCGTCATTTTTCGAGAAGTTCCCTTAAAGCATACTTAAACTTTGAGCCATATGAGGAGGCTGCATGTGAGAACTGAATCCCGGCCTTCTCTTGCAGGGCTCATCAAATGCAGCATTAGGAAGACTTTTCCAGAGCCGAAACGACTGGCACACCGCGGCGTGCCGATAAGAAAAGTAAAAGCGACGACATTAAAGGTGGGAGGGATGTGAAATGCTTACTTTGTCACCAAAAATTGATTAATTTTAAATATGGATAAGCACTGTATTTTAGGTCACTCTGTGGAGTACAATACCTTTGACGATCGCGCGACATTTATTGAACTCAAACTCAGGTTCAAAACTTGAAACCTCTTTATCTCAGTTCGCCAAGAGCGTCAGCTGACCTTTGCATTTGTCGCAGGTTAGGTCACTCCCATTTCGCCGCTGCCATCTGCCGGGAGGCGAGAGCGACTGATACGCACTCCAGAGACAATGTGATGAATCCTGTGCTTGAACATGTTCCAAAATAGTTTTTGCACCGAAATAAATATTATATAATAGTTCCTACACTGAAATAAACACTTTCAATTCGATTGTTGGTTTGGAAGTAAAAGATATTCAGAGTTTATACATGTTTTAGATTGTTTAAATAACCCTGAAAACATTTAATAAATACTAGAGGACATTTCCCTTATACAAATAGTAACACTATATTACTAAAATTTATATCATAATCAGATGCTTCATGACTACGATTCCTAGCCAGTCAAAATATGTATTACAGAGGTTGTCCATGCAGAATTTTTAAACATCGCTATAAATATTTTTTCTACATGATGAGGTACACAAATATAATTGAAAATGTAATGGCCCGCACAGCCAGACAAATAAGTTTGCGTAAAAGTAAAATACAAAAATGTGTAAAAATTATGCACGCAATATTCATAAACCAGGCAGATAAATATGTATTACTTTTACCAACCAACACGTACTATCAACAAATCAACACCGAAATTATATCAGGAAGAAAAGAAATTTTTGCAGCCGTGAGGCTTCAGACGACTTCTGCATTTGGTTTCAACCGAAATTAATTCCATTATGCAAATTTTGCACACAAATTAATGTTGCAGTATTTACTTTATTATTGTATTGCATTATTTGAAACCGAACAATTTGACGAGAAGTAAAACACTATGTGTATCACCCACCATTTACTCATAATATTTTGTTTTCATTGGGTCTTGTTATTTATAAAAACAATTTTCTTTATGACGGCAAGTTTTTGCCTGTCTCAAATAGATGACTCTCCATTAAAAAATACTTTTTAC
Source organism: Teleogryllus oceanicus (assembly GCA_964035755.1). NCBI lineage: Eukaryota > Metazoa > Arthropoda > Insecta > Orthoptera > Gryllidae > Teleogryllus > Teleogryllus oceanicus. The sequence continues at coordinate 127,555,591 of CAXIVR010000006.1, forward strand.
AAAAAAATTCCTACTGTAATTATCCACGCTATCGGATACTAAAATGCATTATATCAATCATTGAGTTTGTTGGATATATTGTTTAAAAATATCTCAAATACATTTTTATTTTTAGCATTAACGTGTTTCCAGGATTTTTAATTTTTTTAAATAAACTTTTCCCAAATAGTTAACGTTCAAGAGTAGTCGCGTAATATTTCACATATCATCAAACTTAAATGGAAGTTACATTTATGTATTTTTTTGATTACGTCTTGTAATGTTTTGAACGCGATCGTAATTCGTGAGATCAGTACAAGATCTGCGTGAGATTAGAAATATGAGAGATGTAGTACCTCTTTCAGAAAATAGAGGTATATTTTCTTCTCTCAATATTCACTCTCTTGGTTTCGAATTTCGCACTACTTAGCAAAAAAGCAAAAGAGAGAAACCATAAAATACTTGGAGGATATTAAAATACTTTGAAAATGGAAATTGACTAATTTGGAAATTATTGATTCATTGATTGTTAGTGATTCCTGGCGCGTCAACTAATATGATCATTAGCCCCGTAAGTACAGTGCGTGTTCTTGCTCGAGAGATGGCAGTAGTCTTCCCCCTTTGGATGGCCAGATCCGGCGGCGACATACCGTCAGCTAACGGCGTTTTCCACAACGAGGTACCTCACACCAGAGGGGTACCGCCCCAGCCGGGACAAGTTCTAAGTCCCCGACCGGTCTCCCGGCATGTGTGGTAGTGTAGTGCATGTTAGTGTAGGTGTGTGTGTAAGGGGTGAGGATAGGACAAGGAAGACGAAGGAAAGGTCGCGCGCGGCTCGTTTTTAGGGTACTGCTCCGGCAATCGCCTGGTGTTGATCAGAGAAATCACGGAAAACTACCGATTAGAGCAGCCGGTCGCTAGAATTCTCCAGACAGCGACTGAATTCGACCTAGCTGAAAAGTTAGGTCGCCGCACACTGGTTGAATCGACCAAAAACCTAGTCATAATAGCAAAATTCAACGTGCGCGTTCGGAATTCTGACTTATCAAATCTCGTTTGGAAGACATTTGAGCACACTACGTTAGCTCCAGAACTTTATTTCAATCATTTTTGTCGTCCTCACGATCTCGTAAAGTTACCGTTGCTCGAAACAGACGAATTGATTGATTCTTGTCTTTTGTTAAATTAAAAAAAGTATTTAAATTATTTTTCTATGAATTCTTTTCGTGTTTCCGTGTAGAACACACTTTTGACTATAAGTGAAGTACATTTTAAGATAAAGTGCCTAATTATTTTATGTATAATACGGCTGAATTCTAACCAATGTAGCGTAACAATGTTAGTCATGTATATTGTAGATTATATTTTTTGTCCTGCGTATTCCTGCCTCAATATATTTTTTTATTTATCAAGCAGAATGCCCTTAATCAAAATAATTTCTCGGTATAGTTTTTGATTTTTCTTCTGATAATTACTTTTAATAAGAAAATAACTGATATACCTTTTTGGAATGATTAAACAATATTAATTCGTGCCACCGAGCACTTAAAGCTTTTTGGTGTGCTTGAAGGATTCGGGATTTTCTTGTCGTAGAAACCAAGACTAGGAGTCCTACAGGTGTAAAAGTGAACTTATTGATGTTATCTCAAACTACAGTTGACCATTTTTTCAATAACATGTCATATTTTTCAATAAATAAGTGTCGACGAAATAAGGTCTGTACAGCATTGATTCCCGACAGATGGGTGGCAATTGAGTGAACACATAAATATACACATATAACTTATAATATTGTTTATAAAGTAATTATACTGTTGTAAATGTATCTAGCTCCAAATTCCACATTCTCGGAAACGCTCAAATGTAGTTTTCTCGAAAAGGGTTCCAGATTTTGGATTTAAATTTTTTGTACGAATAGTTCTAAATGGACATAATAACACGACATAAATACAACTGTGATGTATAATTTTTTGTTGTTTTTTAAATTAAACAAAAATATTTCTTATGTCGTCAATATTTACTCTACGGACATTTCTTTACATTATCGCATTTGTGAGTATAGTTACCTCAAATAATTTTTCGAGAAATGTGTGTCAGCTGCATTTTCGACGACCCTTTTGAGCTTGAATGACGGCATGTTTTTTGGATGTGACTTCCCGTGACACATCGAAGTGATCTTTGTTTTCCGGTGTCATGATCTTCATGCTCAGTTTGGATCTCCCGGGAGTCTCCAGTCATTAGTAAATCCACTTCTTACGTTATGTGTCTCTTTTCACTGCCACTTTCCCTTTATGTAAAATTAATGAAAATATATACAAATGCCCAACGATATTTAGAATTTGCATAGATATTCTAAAATCATCTCGTTTTTTTGACAAGATATTCCGTCAATATCGGTGTATGTAGGATGTGGAATCAAAAATTGCCATAAAAGTGTCTCTAACGCAATTAAGTTATAGTGTGAATGACAAATTGTAAAGGTTTCTTTTCAAGGAAGAGAACATTAGTTGAGTTAATATGATCAATTAATATATCAAATGTTACCAACAACTCCCTTTTTTCATAATTCAATTTAAAAAATAGTGTAGGAAAAGGAAGGGGGTAGAGATCCCAGAGCACAGGAAAAAGTGCGAAATGCTACTTGACGACCATAACGATTATTTACTTTTTATACGTTAAGTAAATCAATGAGCCAAGGAAGTAAAATACTCTCTTAAATCACATTTCTCTCTAAATAATGTCTTTATTCTGTAAACTCATATCTTTCTAAAGCAGCGGTTTTGAATTTCGTTGCAATATTTGTATTCAGCAACTTAGAAAATAGTACTTTACGTATAACTATATTTCTACGCACAATCCTGTCACTTTCAAGCTTCAATTTTGAATTTTGACATTTAATTTCGATTTTCGACATCAGCGACCGCGCGGGGAACCATCAAAGCAGTCGGTTGTGTTCTGTATGTCTCGGGTGCTTAGGCATTCTCAAATTATTGTTTGTTGCTATTTTTTAGTTAGTTTTGGTTTACGTGTTTATTCTATTGTTTTTCATGACTAAAATGCATGAGGTGATTCGAAGAAAATAAACATTTTTGGTTGCAACGATTGTCGCCGTGTGCTGGCCCAGGGACGTCCATTCAAGGTTAATTCTCCTGATTTTCAGCCGTTGTCTTGTGAAATTCTGCCTTTGAATTACTAGCATATTTTTTCCTTGAGACATGGAAATATGATTTTCGTACTGAGTTATTGTGTTTCTATTCAGTCTACATCTTCATCATCATACAAATGAAGAATGAGTAAAAAAATGAAGTAAATCTTAAGTCGCCTGCGGCGTGTAAACTGACCTGCGGCGGCGAACCAAATTCGAAATGTCGAATACGAAATTATTTCTAGTTATCCACTTTTCAATTTGAATGTATTATTATTATTATTATTATTATTATTATTATTATTATTATTATTATTATTATTATTTATCCATATACATCGATAATTTTAATGTTTCTGAGGGGCGTTTTAAAAATTTCCGCCGCGCAAAAAAGAAAAAAAATATTACTTTCGTTTCTGGGCCATGATATTTCATTAACAATTCACCCACATTTTGTTCACTTGATTAAACATCTTCGGATCGTGCCGTCATTTCAGTCAAGTGATGATCTATCTGGTATTGCGTGAATCACTTATTCTTCTCGTTTTATGTGATCTTCACTTCAACATTTCGATCGCGATTGATTCAATAAATACCACGTCTTGATATGTATGAGTCCCGCTTATGGAGTAAGATGTCTCTCCCAGCTAGTTTTAATAGCAAATACATTACAGGCATTTTGAAACCAACCTTACAGGTGTGTGAGCTCTCGATACAGTTTAACGAGTTGTTTGTTGAACAAAATTTGCAATCAAGTTTTGGAAACTGTTATCGAAACAAGAGGGTATTACAGAATTTCCCCAGACCAGGCGGGAGACAACTTGGAAATATTGACAATAGCTAGGCGAACGTTTTAGGCATGACGGTTTTGTCCACAGATGGTTGCTTTAAGCGATGCATGAAATTTTTTATGAAACACACTTGGAAATACTTACATTGATGATTAAAATATTTAGAATACTTACATTGAAGAAATTTAGAATACTTAAATTGAAAAAAATGTCAGTTCTCGTATATACATAAAAAATCGTAGAAATCATTTAAAAGTTTTCGTTTTAGGGCACTGAAAAGGTTTCTATTTTTGCAGGTACAACTATATTTTATAAGCAACCGATTCTAAAAGAAAAGCGCAATTGAAAGATAAGGAAAGGGGTAACTGCAAGGACGATTTTGTTTATATTATCCTAAAAAAATTTTCCAAAAACACCACGATCCAATGTTGTTCTCGACGTCGTCGTTGCAAAAACAAGTTGATCATAATGTAAACTGAATAAAATTTGATTGATGAAGTAAGGATATTCTACGGATGGGTAAAGAAGCTTATTATTAAATGTCATGAAAATAAAATAAAATAAACTTTGTCAATAATGAGAATGAATAAGTAATTAATTAAACTGTCTGTTTCTGAGTTAATTGTACATTTTATTAATGTGTTCTGTTATTTGATGTAGCAAATAAAAGACCCAACAATCTATAGTTTTATATCATAGCATTAGTTCTCGATCACTTAAATTTGGAAAATTGTGAATTTAACAATGAAAAACAAATACATGAGGCATGTAAATATATGCCCGCAGGAGCTACGTTAGAAAATTTTATGGTGTCGTCTCAAGGTCGAGGGCGCAGAGGGACTGGGCCAGATCATTCCTCAAACTCGTCGGCTGAGGGGAAGTGCGTCCCTTCGCGACAAGCGTTCACTGCCGTGGGCAGCGACCGTGAACTCATTGATCCTGCCAAACCGACTCTGCGAAGTACACGCGCTCAATTAATCTTTCTCATTGGAAGTGGAGCATTGAGTGTTATGTTGGTGGGAGAGTTGTTTCTGTAAAGTTTTTGTGTATTACTGCGAGTGAACAATACATACCATTATTTCGATGCCTTCCGTTCAGTGTAGGTTGCATAAATGAGACCTTGCTATGCCTTACCCTTCTCATTAAAAGTATATAATATTGTAAATGTGTCATGCCCCGTAGATAGTTCTGTTCCTCAACAAAAATGCTCTTTTGTAAGGAGTATTTTATAGATCTAAGAAAATGTATGACACTGCGGCAATACAAATCTGCCTTACGGGAACTCATGATGTGAATATCTTATATATGGGTTTTGCAAATATCCTACCTTTGAACGTCTACGAAAATAATATCGGCATTTTTAAGAATTTCGTAATTATTCACTTTAATTGACAGCTTTTACCTTATTTTACAGCTTTTACTGCAGGAGTTTTCTTGACTGTCGAATTTCCATTAAAAAACTAATATTGATGAGCACATGAAATTTACCTGACCTGTGCTGACTATATGTACAAAACACACACAAAACAAATACCATTTCTAAAATACAAGTTCAATTTTCATCACTACTTTCATCAAATTAACATTCATGCAAGACTTCTAAGGCCTTAGATTCTCCCACATGTAACTACTTATAACGCCATTATATAGAATAATGGACCTGTCAAATATTTGGGCATAATTTTAGATAAAAGACTAATCTCGAAACTACACATTTTGGCAACAATAAAACATACGGAAAAACCATAAAACTATTCCCCTTTATCAATAGAAAATCTTTGTTAAAAATTAAATTTCAATTGTTGTTATCCGAATTTGTAATATTACAATATTTAACTATTGCATGCCAAATTTCAATCAATGCTGCAGCCACCACAATAGAGAAATTACAAGTTGTGCAGAATAAATGCCATAGGGAGGCGGATACTCCAGCCCCTTGGTTCATAGAGAATTCATAGAGAATTAAATTCAATTACAAATCACATAATGAAAATATCAATTTCTTTCTCTTCCCTTAACTTTTCTCATCTAGCTCGAAAATTTAATTAGGCCGTAATGTTATGACTCCTAGTAGAAACATCCAAATTTCATAAAGATAAATAGCGCCCATCTTGAGTATTAGTAGTATTAATATTGAAACATAGAAAACATTTTATTGAAATCAAAATTCTTTAAAATTAAACAACTATCTTAGACTACCAATATTAGTGATGGTGTTGTAACCGCTCATATGTCGGTTACATCGATTTTTAAAAAGCACCCGAGAATGTAAAGACACGACAAGTTGCAATTATAGTGTTAACGAATTGCAAGAGATCGCGCCAGCAGTAAATGATATCCTTTGCGAGAATTTACTAAAAGTTTCTAAGCGCACTCGCGTACAAGAGATTGAGAACCAATCAAAATCACCCTTGAAAATATCGGCCCTAGAGCAAAGCCTCGCTAGGACAAGCTCTCTTTTGCTGCCGCTCGCCGATCTGATCACACCGCAATTGTTCGTGCTGGACGGAGAGGAGAATTAGCCGTATTTCGACGATTAGAAGCTTGAGAAAGCTTTTGTTTGTTTGTCTTTCAACTTGGCTTACCACGTAATAAATTCATTACGCGGAGATATTGCAATCAGATTGTATAAAATTCGAAGGACTGTGGTAGCGATTCACCAGAGCACGTGTTCACCGAAGCAAAGGGTTGCCACGACCTTGAAAGGATCTGGGTCGCCGTCGCCGCCCCAAGCTGTGGAAATTTTTCTTCGAAACGTTTTGTGAGTCAGAAAATTCACTAGAAATTCTCATAAAAAGAACTGTTTAAAGAAGCGAGAATTATGCTACAGAATTCACCTCACTTCAGACGTAGATAGTCGAGTTAAATTCATTAAAATCATTTAAACGTTATCTTATATATTATTGCAGTCGGAAAAGGAAAGCAGATAAACTAATCCATGTAAAAAAATTGTAAAAACCTATTTATTTCATTTTTCTATTATCGATAATATTTGTTCTTTTAGTGTGTGCATTCAATTTATTATTTTATAGTTTTCAAATTGTTCAAAACCAATAATTAGTAAAAGAGTTATTATTGATTGTACGTTCATTGCATAACAATATTCTTTTTGCTGGCTAAATTGTATAAAGTAATAATCTATGTGAAAGTGAAACTACGTATTTGTATTCAAGCTCTAGAAAGGGCGTCTGGCCGAACAAGAAATAAAGAAAAAGCATTCATTCATCGATATACTTGTTTGTTCTAGGCACAGCTATGCATCTATACTAGTTACTCATTATTTTACGTAAACTTATAATATATACTAAATTATTACACAGAACTTTCTCTTTCGATAATTTACGAAATGTCTTGGCACTTCTTTTATTTAGCACCACTCTGCATTTTTACCACCGTACCGTTCCATTTCCATTCCCTTCTATCGCGTATTATTTTCCCATAACGATTGTCACCCGTGTACCGACCTCTTACATCCTGTGATTCATGTCCCAGTTTCTAATTTACGTATCGGGATTTACTAATATTACTTTAAAAAATCCTTCTAAGGCTTCCGCATGGATTTTAAAACTTTTCGACCTAATTCCCAATGATTTGTCACAACTACTTTTATGAAATAATTAAAAATTTCTTTTCACGCACTTTCCACTATCTTCTGTGCGCAGATGATTCCCAAATGTGTCTCATCCTCATGCGCGAATCTTTTAACTTATCTTCCACTCTTGCCTTTTAATTGACTTGGCATATGGCGTCTTTAACATGGCATCGTTTCTTTCCGATTATGTATTAAAGTATCCACTTCTTTTATACATCAAAGTACTCTTTACGTGTTACAATTTATTTAAAATATTCACCCACTATTTTTCTACCCTCATGTTTGCATTTACGTTGCATTCTTTATTTTATTCACAAAACCATTATAGATGTCCAGTCGGTTTGTGTCCCATTCTTGTTACTTCTATGTTTTTAAATACGAATATATTACATGTCTTTCAACATTTTTGATATGTCAAAGATGAAGAATTAACTCTTAAGAATGCCATTCATAGCCAAAAGCTGTAAGTTGTTGAAATTATAAATTTGCGAAGAGAGAACCAAGAGGTGATAAATAACGTCCAAGCAGGGCTTAAGGGAGTGTATTCTGCTACGGGAGTGTTGGGAAGTTCAATCGCAGAATTACCAGCAAACATGGCTCAGGGCATCAATTGATGTCACTGCAGTGATTGACTGGGAGGTTCTAGGGTTAGAGACCGGACGGTGGCCGGATTATCGACACTAGCCAGATAAGTCGAATTCAGCCGCTGACAAGAGGAGATTTCTAGCGGCCTGCTGCTTTGGTAGGTAGTTTTACGCAGTTTCTCCGATCAATACTAGGCGAAAACGGAGCAGTATCCTAACAGAAGGGGCAACGGACCGCGCGCGATCTTTCCTTCCTTTTCCTTATCCTTTCCTCAGCCCTTCCTTATATACTCGCATGCACTACACAACCACACATGTCGGTCATAATTGTTTACGTATATTTCTTCATTTCTAATTTATGCAAGTCATAAAAGGTGGACGTGTAAACAAAATTAAAATTTTTATAAATTGCATAACTTACGTCTAATTTCTGCGTGAAAGAAATAATAATGCTCTCCAAAATAATTAAGATAATCTCAAATAAAATAAAATTAATTTAAATGCTTATACTCACAACTATACAGCAATTTTTCTAATGCTGCCCTGACATTTCCTTAGCAGTTACGGTCCGTTCAGTCGGGACCTTACACGTCACTACAGTGACATCACTATGGTGGCGTTCAATTTTCCGATTGGATTACTCCGCAACAGCTGATTTACTTCAAAGGCAGCTATGAATAAATCGCAGTATACATAAGTTCCCATGCAGTGGCGAGCTGAAGCTTATACTCGGGAGGATGTTTAATAACAACAACAATAATAATAATAGTAGTAATAATAATAATAATAATAATAATAATAATAATAATAATAATAATAATCATTGTAGAATTCACGACCGTTAATAAGTAGTAGGATATGGATCACGGGATCGGTCATTTAAAGAAATACATTAGTTTGCCAACGTTTCGGAATATTTAATTCCTTCATCAGGGCTAACAAAAAACACAATCACAAGGAATAAAGACAACTTTTCTGAACAACAACATTAGAAATAACACAAAAATGCCAAGAACGAAAAATATGTACATGAAGACATGAAGAAAAATAATGAACATACGTGAAGAAAAATAAATAAACAAATAAAATAAAAATTTTAAAAAATTAAAACAAAACAAAATTGTATACTGTATATATAAGCCAAGGTCATATGAACGGTACACACCTTACTAATACATACACTGGTCAAAAATCATGTTCGCCTCCAGCCCAATTCCAAAATATAGTTGCTGAAGCACACACGTCCATTTCAAATCAGACCAGGGCCACGACACGAAAGAAAGTGAATGAAAAAAAACGTGTATTGTCGGAACACGTGCTAAGCAACTCCATGCCGGAAACATGCGTATCCCGTTTCATTTACATTATTCATTTATTTATTTATTTTCCTTTTTTTATTATATCTTTTTTTTTCACCTTTTTCCCCGACCACATGTTACGGAAAAACAATTGTTAACAATTATTTGTATTACTAAATTATTAATAAACTACCCTTAATAGATATCTAGAGTATTGATATAAATGTATATAATCTTATATTTACGTACTTCCGGTGAATGTGTGTTGATATTTATATTACTTACATACATAGGGTCAGTTTCTGTTGTATTATTTATTTATTTTAATTAATTTTTTTAAATATAGTAACAATCAGAGTAAGTGTCACTGGAGTTTGCACAATGTAAACTATACACTATTTATCAATGGAACACTCATGTGAATGAAGCCATTGACATCATTGCCAGCACAAACAACCAAATTATTTATTTATTTATTCTTTATTATTATTATTATATATTGTTATATTAATATTTTTTGTATAATTATGCATATATAATTTAAAATTTATATTGTATATTGTAACAGCTCATAAGTCGGTTACATCGTTCAAACAGCGCGCGATAATGGTAAACGAAGACCCAAAGCAGTAATAGTACCGCTGAAGTCCAAGGAGGTGCGCCAGAAAGGAAAGACATTCTATATTCTGAATAAAAGTTCTGAACGCACTCAAGTAGCGGAAATTCAACATCCAATCAGGAACCGCTTTGAAGAATTTCGGTCGGCGTGATCAGCACCACAAGGGAAAATTCTCTCTCTGCTACGAACCTTCGAACGGTATAGACCAGTTTCTCTTTACCGCGAACCTTGGAACGGATCAGTTCTTTTCTTTGCTATAAACCTTAGCACGCAACGAACCAGTACTGTCTTGCGTTGTATTTCGCTTGGACATTCTAAGTAGTGAGTGGCGTATATTTGTTGGAGACCGCCGTCGGACTGTGTTGCTTTGCGAGATCGGCGAGCAGCGAACCGACGAAGAAAAGTACTTCACGACGCGAAAGGTTAATTCGACCTTGGCGCAGCCGGACTATCGCCGTCTTCCGGAGTGGCAGAAAGTGTCTTCGCAGCGACGTCGTGAGTTAAAAGACAAAATTTCAAAACTTCAACAAAATACCTTTTGATTGATTTTTCGTGTTTCCGGCGCGTCAACTGCTACGGTCATTAGTCCCGTTATGTAGTGCATGTTTTTATCTCGGAGATGGCGGTGATCTTCCCCGCTGAATGGCGAGATCCGGCACCGACCTACCGTCGGCTAATGGGGTTTCCCTAACCAGGACTCTCCCACCAGCAGGGCACCGCCCCAACCGGGACAAGCTCTAAGCTCCCGACCGGTCTCCCGGAATATGTGATAGTGTGGTGCATGTTAGTGTAAGTGTGTGTAAGAGGAGAGGATAGGACAAGGAAGCGGAAGGACAGATCGCGCGCGGTCCGTGGCCCGTTCGTAGGGTACTGCTCCGGCATTCGCCTGGTGTTGATCGGAGAAACCACGGAAAACTACCGATCAGAGCAGCCGGCCGCTAGAATTCTCCTCCAGACAGCGACTGAATTCGACCTAGCTGAAAAGCTAGTGTCGAAAATCCTGCCGCCTTCAGGACTCGAACCTAGGACCTCCCGGTCAGAGGCGCTGCAGTGACATCAGTTGATGCACTGAGCTACCGCTACCGGTAAAATACCTTTTGAAAGGACAGTTGGAAGGCGGATAAATCATGCATTAGAATATAGATTTCACCTCACGCCCAGACGGAGATAGACGTTTAAACCACAGCTATTAAGCATAACTTATCAATATTTCTATATCGTAGCGAGAATTCAGATCAATTATTCATACGAAAAGATGTAAATTTATTCCTTTCGATTTTTTTGTTTAACCATTTTATTTGTTCTTGTAATGAATATTCTTTTTTTTTTGCAATACATAATTTAAATTGAGTTAATTAAATGATAAAGAGGTTAATAAATTGTGTGATAGTGTAACCGCTTAAGGGACCTCATTCATTGTATTAGTTTATGTAATAGGTATATGAAAAAGGGTATATTGTACATATGAATTTTTCTTTCAGCAGTGTTTGTGATCTGATTTTTTTTTGTTTTTGTGAATGGTATAAAAGTTTTTCGTTGTATTAATGTAAAACTGTAAGATGATATTGGGTCATTGAATGCATTTTTGTAAATAGAAAAGGTATATCTGCAGTCAATTAATATTTTAGGAATTTGCTGAGCCATACAGCAAGTTACTTGAATTTATAGGTAATACGTAGATTAGTAACGAAATTGATCCACAGAAATTTGATAGAATATATCTAAACGTTCTTAAAGTTAAAAGTTAACTTCCCTCTTTTATTTAATATCTTAAAAACAAGATAAAAGACGGACCCTCTCCTGTAGGACTTCCTAAATTTTGGATATAACATTAAGTTATTGGAGTGACCCGCTCATTTTTCTTATTCCATAGTAGAGAGCGGTCACACATCTGGTATAGTATCCTTGAAGAAAAATGTGAAAGGTTACAATATATTATAGATACCATACCAACCCTCATTAGGGTAGGCAAAATAAATTAAATACAGACATAAATAAATAAGTTAGTTGAAACCATCGACCTAGAAACATCAGTTTTCTGTCCAAATTGTATTTATTTTTATTTTTATTTATTTATTTGCGTCAAAAACAGTTAAAAACTGCGTATGACGTGCTATGGGAAAAGTGAATTGTGTGACATTTTCAAAATTCTGCGATCTCTACACCAAGTCATACTACTTAAATTTTGAATTTTGAAAGGGGAAAAAAACAACAAAAAACTCCATGTAATAAACCTATTTTCAAGGATAAACAAGCAATAAATTTTGAATTTTGAAAGGAGAAAAAACAAAAACTCCCAATGTAATAAAATCGATTTTCAAGGATAAATAAGCAATAAATTTTGAATTTTGAAGGAGAAAAAACAACAAAAAACTCCCATGTAATAAAATCTATTTTCAAGAAAATAAGCAATAAATTTGCTCTTATTACTTCCTCCGCGAAACATGAAACGATAATTTGAATAAATGTATTTCCACTGAATTCTAGAAGACGTGCATAGAAATGAAGTTACATTTATGTCAGAAGCAAAACAAGGGCCATCTCAGCATTTGCTCAATGGATCAGGAAACTGGACGAAAACCTGATCGAGATGGGGTCATTGACTCGGAAGCTGTAGTAAATAGTTGTTACAGGTTGTTTATACTCATTTATACAGTCAAATGAGTAAATAATGCATTATGTATCATTTTAAAATTTATGTTACTTTTCTTGTGATGCTCAGTATAGTCTCTAATTGTATAGAAACAGTTATGAGCAGAAACGATTTCACTTGGGATTTAAACTTTTCTATTGAATTTAATCGTTTAATGTCATCTGGCAAAGTGTTGTAAAATAATGTACATGTATTGTATGTGAATTTTTGTAATGAGCTTTGATACTGTCACCTGATGAATATGATTTCTACGTCGAGTGTTATAGTAATAGACTTCGGCGTTTTCTGAAAATATATTCCGCCCTTGGCAAGTCATTTTTACAAAACCACTGATTCGTAAATAAAAAGACACGTAATGGTAAATTCTAGATTAATGAAGAGAGCTACATGAATCACGTGGGTGGGATTTGGTTATTATTCGTACAATTCGTTTTTGTAATCTAAAAGTCTGGGAGCTATAAGATGTATTTCCCCAGAATATTATGCCATATCTCAGGCGAGGAATGAACATTCGCAAGTATACACAACGAGCAGTATGAAGGCTGACTGAATTTGCAAGAATTCTGAACGCGTAGCATAATGAACTTAATTTTGTGTTCAATTCATTTAAATGGACGTTCCATTTAAGGTTTGACTGAATTGAGAGACCTAAAAATTTTAGTTACCTTAACATCAGTCAATGGTACATTGTTCATTTCAATGGAGCACAGAATTGTTTATTTGAAATAGAAAACTGCATTAAAACCGTTTTCTTTTCGTTTACTATTAATTTGTTATTTCGGAACCAATTTGGAAACATCTGATATTGTACTATTTACGGTTTCTTGTAATACATAACATACAGTATTCAAATCTCATGGTTCCATACCCGTTGAGCTATTGAGTGGTACAATTGGATATAATTGTGATATAACTGTTACCGATAATTATTATAGGACAAAAACTACCAATATACATTATAACATTTTGACCCTGGATGTAGATATGAGATTACTATTAAGATTTGAGAATGTTGGGAGTGATAGTTCCTGGTATTACAATTCTTGTTCAATTATACATGAAACGTTCCAGTCCACATTTAATATTTTTTCTTAAACTCAAAGAAACTTGAAATTCTTAAAACTGTGAGAACAAGGGGAATAGACATAACAGAGCGGTTACTTTACATGTGATTTTAATAATTATTTGAGGGAAAATATTTTGTAAAAATAATAATAATAAAATAATAATAATAATAATAATAATAATAATAATAATAATAATGACCAATAAAATGTATATGGAACCCAATATCATAGAGATAGTATTATATTTCAATTGACTTGTAGGACTAAAAAATTTTAAGTAATAAAGTGTACAATTATAATGTTAAATACCAAACAAGCTAGTGTACCTAACAACAATATTAGGTTTCAACCAGTATGATTAAACATTTTCAATGGTGTTATATAATGTGTGTTATGACAAATGCACACCTTAATGCTACGGCTTAGGCATGTATAATCTATGTTGATTACATAATGGCACAAAGAGATAGAGCTAGGTAATGGTCTCTTTGTGCCATTATGTAATCAACGGATGTCGGCCGTTAAAAGAGGATTTTCTTTCCTCTGTTGAGTTAAATTGTTATAATGGAACAGTATTAAGTAAAAGAAAAATACTGCCATTTGTAAAATGCGCGCCCGCAACTGTCGTCCTCTCCCGCGGCCTAACGGAGCACGCATGAGCCACACCCCGCGAAAATAGCGCGCCCCCCGAAAATAGGCCGCTCACCCCCGATTTAGCACATCGATATGTTGATGACGCGTGAGAAGTGTCCGCCCCCTCGCCGGGGGGGGCGAGTGTTATTTTAGAGCCCTCGCGCGCTACCTCCATCGCCACTGCCGCATTCCTCTTACCCAGGCCCATTCAGAAGGACTGCAGCACATGAATATTATTTCCAATTAACTTTAAGTGAGATGTTTGCTTCTTGATTGATGAATGATTCTGGCCAGCATTAACAGCTAATATCATTAGCCCCGTAAGTGTAGTACATGCCTTCTTCGCGAGATGGAGATGATCTTCCCCCGCTGGAAGTTGAGATCCGGTGCCGACCTACCGTCGGCTGGTGGGGTTTCCCCAACCAGGTATTTCCCACCATCGTGGCACCGCCCCAGCCAGGACAAACTCTAAGCTCCCGGCTAGTCTCCCGACAAATGTGATAGGGTAGTGCATATTAGTGTAAATGTGTGTATGAGGTGAGGATAGGACAAGGAAGAGGTAGGAAAGATCGCGCGCGGTCCGTGGGCCGGTTGTTGGAATACTGCTCCAGCATTCGGCTGGTGTTCATCGGAGAAAACACGGAAAACTACTGATCAGAGCTGTCGGCCGCTAGAATTCTCCTGACACCGACTGAATTCGACGTAACTATTAAATTAGTAGTCAAAGATTTCTTCCGGGCTGAAGGGCCGTGGTCCATTGGAAAACATATTTCCAGACGTTTCGTCCGCAACTACGGCAGACATCTTCAGTGGCGATGTGGTCTCGGACGAAGAATCCTCCTTGAAGGTTCCCCGGTGACTTCAGCCCGGAAGAAATCTTTGACTACAACTCCGGCCGTGAAAGCCTACATTGTTTTATTAAATTAGTGTTGAAAATCTTGCCACCGTCGTGATTTGAACCCTAGGTAAGACCTCCCGGTCAGAAGCACTGCAGTGACATTCGTTGAGACCCCTATTCCGGTGTGATGTTCGGTAAAGCGTGGTACTAATGCAATTAACATGGTATTACAGTGCAATAAATATAGTTGTGAACGCCGGATGCGTTTGCTCAGTCGCAGAATTGCTGTAATGTTTGCGGAGTGCTGAGCGAAAGGTTCTTGGGGTCGAGTAATCGACGGTGGAGAATTTGCTAGATAGCAAAGTCGAATTCAGCCACTGCCTGGAGGAAAATTCCTGCGACCGACTGCTCTGATCGGTAGTTTTCCGTGATTTCTCATGTCAATAGCAGGCGAATACCGGAGCAGTACCTAAACTAATGGTCCATGGTCCACAGCCTATCCTTCTCCCTGCTTGTCCCATCCTCTTCACTTATATATACCTATGTAAACTAATATGTAATACACTATCATACGTGTCGGGGGATTAGTCGGGAGCTTAGAGCTTGCCACGTCTAGGGAGGTGCCCCACTGAGGGATATTCCTGGACCGGAAAACTCGCAAACCGATTCGAAGGATGGCGCCGGATCTTACTTTTCAGTAGGAGAAGGTTCCTCCCGATATGTAACAAGCACAAACCTCAAATGTAACGAGCGCTTCATTTCTTGGGCGCTAGTGTTATTCACAGAAGTGAAGGACTGAAGGGACGAATTCTTGAAAAGAAATCTATTCTTTATTAGGGGACCCCAAAATGTAAATTTTCTGCAACATAATTGCAGGTTATGTCCACGCACTCAATTCGTCTATGCGTTCGCATGCAATTGGCTCACTAGTAAATGCCTTCGACACTACCTCTTGCAATGCCATCGTCCGACATAACTTTCAACCAGTCAAACTGGTCCAGAGCATCAACTCATGTCACTGCAATGCCTCTGACCGGGGAGTATGAGTTTTGAGTCCCGACGGTGGCAGAATTTTCGACACTAACTTGTCAGCTAAGTCGAATTCAGCCGCTGTCTGGAGGAGAATTCTAGCAGCCGGTTGCTCTGATCGGTAGTTTTCCGTGGTTGAACTCTAGCGCCTTCCGTCTTGAGAATTAAATAAACATAACTTTGAATTATAATTTATTAAGAATGCAAAAGTTATCAAGCTATCATTGATTATTACAAATTATCGTTAGGTCATGACTATTTTTCTCGTTATTGCAATAACAGTGTTATAGAACCTTTTATCCTTTGCCTCTTCGCGCGTACGTAGTTCGATGTCGCCGATCTTCCTTGTTGTTGAAGTCCACGATGATCAGTGACCAAGTCGAAACTTCCTCCAACCACTTCACAAGCACTACCTATACTACCAGGAGCGGTAGCTCAGTGCATCAACTGATGTCACTGCAGCGCCTCTGACCGGGAGGTTCTAGGTTCTGGTTCTGATGGCGGCAGGATTTTCGACACTAGCTTTTCAGTTAGGTCGAATTCAGTCGCTGTCTGGAGGAGAATTATAGCGGCCGGCTGCTCTGATCGGTAGTTTTCCGTGGTTTCTCCGATCAACACCAGGTGAATGCCGGAGCAGTACCCTACCAAACGGGCCACGGACCGCGCGCGGTCTGTCCTATCACCTAACCTGGCAATTCACAATTCACTGGTAAAACTTCTAAGTGAAGTTTTGTAACTTCACCGCGAAAATATTCTAAGTTCACTTTCCAGTTCACTCATGAAAATATTACAAGTCCGAGTTTGCAATGGTACAACGCGTTAAGTTTACAAGTTTCAGTTGCACACCTAATGCGGCAATATTCTAGGTACAATGTTCACTGTCACAAATATTACAAATCTCACAAATATCACAGTTAGAACCAATCACAACCCCGTGATCACTACGGTGCACCCTGCACCTGCTTCTAAACGAACTCGTTGTTTCGCGTTGCTTCGGTGCCTCCTGTGTGTTTACCTTCCAGCTCACACAGTTACTATGGTGCTCCCGCACCTGTCTCAGGACGAACTCGCGTTGCTACGGTGTCATCCGCGTATCTGCACCATAGAAACCCATGTCTTTTGCAATATCTGCAATATTTCGACCTTTATTTGCCTAAATAAATGTCCGTCATTTTTGCTATGTACACAGTATGGATATTCGAAGTAATACACGTAGTTTAGAGAAAGTTATGTAGTGCAGCACGAAAACACGGCGGATTTTCGGCAGAAAAAAATCTTTCATGGGCTCTGGTAACGAAAAAGTGCATAAAACCAGTTGCTAAATGAAGAGAAAATAGTTCTCTATCACGCGGTGTAGCCAGAATCCCTGTTTTGTGGTTCCTTGATGCCGAAAAACCAATTGGAAGTAAAACGTCCGTCCATCTGTCTGTGTGTATGTCTCTGTATGTCGGTCCGTCCATTTTTTCCAAACTTAAAAAACCCGTGTCCATCTGGCTCTAGTTCAAACTCTCATATTTTGAAAAACATTCTTTAAAATTTGGGGGTACTTTACATTAAGCCCCCCGGTCATATTAAAAATTTTCTCAAAAACTGCTCCGAATTTTTCTGTAAATTTCTTGTAAGAATAGAGAAAAATACACTTATAAAGGTGGCATAGGTCCGATTTTCACGGCTAACACTGAATTTTCGAAAATTGCAAAAGTTTGAATTTTTAGGCGTCTTCCGTCGACTACAAAATAAAAGATAGAGATTTTACCTTCAAATGAAATTTGTTGTTCATAAGTAATCCTTTCATGAAGGTCACGTACATTTTCTTGAAAATTTTAGCAGTTTTCTCGAACTAATTGCAATATTTGCAATTAAAAAATAAAAACACGATTTTCTCAAAACCGACTCCAAATTTTTCTTTACATTTTTGGTGGGGTTAGTGCCAAACGAAACCTTATACGATTACATAAACGCCTTTTAGCTATACACTTTTGTTTTTTCAAAAATTAAAAAAATGTAATTTTGTTACTAGTCTCTCACGTCGGTACTATTTACATGAGAGGAATTTCATCATGTTATTATCAATGTGCTTTAAATAATGTTAAGTAAAGTTTCTCGAAAACTCAAAAGTTTTCTGTGAAATTAGCTCAAAATTCCGCATTTTCAGAAACGCTCAAAGGCACTTTTCCAAAAATGGCTCCAAATCTTTTCTTCAAAGTTTTCCAATGGATAGTGGATATGCCACTGTTTAATATGACGTAAAGTTCATTTCGGTGAATTCTTTAATTTTTAGTTTCGTGTTAAATACGGGAGTAATATACGTAGTATAGAGAAAGTTATGTAATGCTGCCGAAAATCTATTTCGAGATTTCAACGGAAATAACGTTTTGGGGTCCCCTGATACAGGAAAAGGGGTTTTTTCAAAACGTTCGTCTCTCCATCTGTTTGTCCGTGTGTAAACACTACTAGATCCTAAACCACAGGTACGATTTTTTCAAAATTGAAAAAACCCTTGACAATCTGACTCTAGTTAAACCTTTGAAATTTTGAAAAATATTTTTTTAGACATTTTCAAAATTTTCTCAAAAACGGCTCCAAATCTTTTCTTTAAATTTCATGTAAGAATCTATTCTTAACTCGAATTTCCGAAAATTTTAAAAGTTTAATTTTTTTCGGCGTTTTTCTACTACAAAATTTAAGAGAGATTTTTCTTTAAAATGAAATTGGTCGTACATACGTAGTTCTTTAATTAAAGTCATTTGCATTTTTTCTAAAATTTTAGTAGTTTTCGAGCAAAAGCGCGTGCAATATTTGCAATTTTAAAAAATTACAAAAATAAGTTTTTGTCAAAAACAGGACCAACTTTTTTTTTTTGGAAGGAGTAATACCAAATGCACCCTATACGATGACATTGCTATTTTATTTTGTTTTTTCAAAAAGTACAATTTTTTTTACTTGTATATCACGTCGGTAATATTTAATGTACCTACACGGATCACACAACATTCGATGAAGGCAATTGATCAAATTATAATTAACAAAACTACTACTCGATATGAAGTTGAAACAAAAGATTTAGAATACAGTGACCACGATGCACAAATTCTTACCATTATAAGAAATGCGATCACTGACACAATAAATAATACACGTATGACTATATTGTTTACTAAAAGTAAAATTGAATTGTTCATTGATTACTTGATGCAGGAGTCATGGGAAACTGTTTATAATACTGCTGATACAAACGACAAATATAATTCTTTTTTTTCAACTCTTTCATTTCATTTTAACACTTGCTTTCCTCTTCAAAAACGAAAATTAAATATTTCACGGAAAAGCAATTCTTGGATAACACAAGGGATTAGGACATCTTGTAAAAACAAGCGAATTCTTTCTTTCATTTCTAAACGTCATGACGTATCTCAAGATTTCCTTATCTACTTTAAAAAAAAAACATTGTTAAGAAAAGTCATAAGACAGGCAAAAAAGGTATTTTGAACTCAAATAAAAAAGCATTTTGCTGATAATAATACTCAAGAAAACAACTTAAAACAACCAAAAAAGAAGAACATAAATATAGTTGAATCAGATCAACAAGGCCTGGTAAAATTATGAAAGATATGCTCAGTCCAACAAAAGCTCACACTGACAACAATCCAAGTTCTTTTCCATTAACATACAAACAATTTTAATTATTACTGGAAAGTGCCTTGGGCTCAGTTGACCACATTGCTACAGTTAAAGATTATTCTAATGCTATTCCAACAATTATTAATATGCTCAAGGAAACTTACAAGGTATTAACACACAGAAGCATCAAAGGTAGATTTACTAGACTTATAAAGAAGCAGCTGAAACAGTTGCCTGATTCAGACTTGTCTGAGACTGAATCCAGTATGGACAACACATAAAATCTATGTCAGATATTAATCATTCATATCTTTATCAATAAATTGGTACTATGATTAAAAATTTAAATTTAATTTTCCAATTTTTTCAGTTTAAAAATAGAACCAACAGAAAAGCATATGGTGGTGTTGCCATATATGTCAAAACATCTATTCTGGCAGAGAACATCCAGATCTGCGTCACGCTGTTGCTGTGAAAATTACCTCACCTATATGTTTCCATGTTTGTAATTTATACATTCCCAACACTCACAATCTCGAATACTCGGAATTAAGCGATATCCTTCAACAACTTCCCAAACCATCACTGATTACACTGTTCTACAAAAAAACAACTTTTTTCTATTTCTGATGATTCTTATAAAAATTTCAAAGGTGAATCCAAATATGTTTTCAGTTTTTCTCGGTCAGGGATAGTTTAACCGCAATTCTATTTTTTATCTTACGATGTTCTACAAATGTAAACTTATTTTTCGGAATTCAAGAAATAGCAATAAAATAATTTACAGTGATCCTGATCATTGATTTCAGTTATATAATTTAACTCTACCATATTAGGGAAGCCGAGGAAGGTGCTGTCAGAGGTAGTATTCACAAAAGAATTCACTTTGTAGCATGTATTTTAAAGGAAGGTATACGGAAAAGAGAAAATGATTAAAATGTGGCAACAACAATTTACATATATTATTTTTTTTCCCTTTTGTAACAAGTGTCTTTTTTGTGTCGAATGATACTCCAGCAATAGGCAGTCAACATTGCAGGCATCCACTTCCCTTCGTACCTTTTTTCAATGCTGGATATGTCTTTATGGAATCTCTCTCCGTGTTGGTCTGATACATCGCTGCAGCTCTCTGGGAAGAAGTCAATATGAGAGTCCATAAAATGTACTTTTACAGACATATTGCAGCCGAATTCTTGATAAGTTTTGATCATTTGGTGCATTATTTCCTTGTAATTTGCAGCTCTTTTTCTTTCAAGTAAGTTTTCTGATACCTTCTTGAAACATTGCCATGCTCGTGCTTCTGCGTCAGTGAGGTATTTTCAAAATTTCTATCTATTTGGAGTTCTCTAATCTGAGGGCCTACAAATACACCTTTTTTATCTTTGCTGCTGAAAGACGAGGAAATTTGTCTTTTATTCCTTATAAGACACCTCTTTTTCACCTTCGCCAGTTGGATCCTTCGCCTTTACAAATTGTTTCATTAATCCAAGTTTGATGTGAAGGGGTGGTAGAATATCTTCACGAGCTACCAGGCTTTGACGTTGGACATTTTCCCCCCTACTTTCCAATTTCGTTCCGGCCATTTCTTTCTTATGTAGGGGAGTTTCTGTCGCGACTATCCTACTCGCAAAGAAAGCAAGCATATTTTGTGTAGCCTTGTTGCATGCCTAACAATGCAATTACTTTGAAATCGCTGCATATCTTCTATTTATGCTCAGTGTATTTAATTAATTTGAGAATATTTTCTAAGATGTCGTAACTTTCTTTAACCAAACTGCCATATGCAATTGGGGCAGATGGCATTTTATTTCCATTATGGAGCAAAACACCCTTGAGACTCATTTTCGACGCATCAATAAAGGGTCTCCAATCCTCTGGACTGTATTTGAAGTCGAGTGCTTTCATAGACCTCCAACATCATTACAGGTCAGTGTTCCTCGCTTGCAAAGTAGAAAATGAAAATACGTTCTCTCGCTGATATTGGTACTTCGGTGGAGAAGATTATATTCCAGTAACTTGGAACCCAGCAGTTCTGCCTTTTGTTTACTTAGTCCTATGTCACGCACTAAATCATTTAAATCTGCTTGTGTTAATAAATGAGGCGTTGAAAACATGTGCCCTGATATAGATGGTCATGTCTGTCATAAGATGTCTTATCTTTATTGTCATCACTGTTGCTATCTGTTTCTTCACCTGCTTGTCTTGTGGGAACTGGAAGACTTTCAGAAGGTAGGTCAGGGTAAACAATGTGTTTCTTTGACCTCTTGTTTATAAAACCCTGAATTTAAGCACAAGTTTAATTTTCGTTGAACCTTCTGAATTTTTGAAAATTCCAAAAGTTACAAATAATGCCAAGAAGTGTGTGCTGTTGTAGCAATGCTAGTTTCACTTGGAAACGACACACTCTGAAATTCATGTCAATGTTTTTCACACCTACAGACTGTTCTCCGACGTTGAAAATGTTCGTGAAGTACACAATCGTTAATTACCATTTGGATTTTCTTCGATGAGTTTTGTATTTCAACATTATGCTAATTTGCGTCCTTCCACTCTTTGCTAGACTCTACGACTCACATTTTCGCCTAAATATATTTACCTACCTGTGAAAAAGCGATTTTAAGTAACTCATAGTAGCCCCTGTTTCATTTTCTCCTTTCTGGGTTGATCTGATAATAATGGATATTGTTTCTGCGAAACGAAATAATCATTTTTAGTCACGTTCCAAGGCATTCAAACAATATATTTGTTATACAAAATTAAAATCCCATGAATGTAATAAATTAGTGATTTTTAAAAGAAAAAAAAACCGGAACACAATATAAAGGGAACGTATATCGCAATTATCTGAATATAAGACGACTCCCTAATTTTGAAGAGGCTTCAAATTTTTTTCATTCTTAACTAATTCCTACTATTCGACCAAAATCACAAAATAAATTGAAACTGTCGCCATGATGAAAATGTTAAATATTTTTGTCTGACATATTACTAGGCAATGACATATTACTAGACAATGACCTAAAAATGAGCGAAATATGCAAGCATTAATGACCTAAAACCTACATAAATATTACATTAAAAATAAAATATGACGTTATACAAATTTATTTGTTGTACACTTTTTCAGCCACATGACCACGAGCTCGATCCAACTCACTCCGTTCAAATTCACATACGTTTCAAATAATCCTTTGAAGTATAATTGTTGAGTTTATTTGTGACAATATCACTTGATACATTGTCATGCGAGACATCTTCTCAAGAATTTTATTGTGTCCTTAAAAATATGACATATGTTTGCATTTTGGGGAAAACTTTGCCAAAATATGACCTTTCACTAAAAACGGTCCTTCCAAATATGACAAAATATGCATTTATGGCACAATTTGGCCAAAATATGACTTTTTATTTAAAAGGATGTAAATATGACTTTATATGCAAAATAAAAATACGTTTTTCTAATCGACAATACCTGGATTCCAGCTTAAATTGTTTTAAAATTCACCCGAAGGTTCAGAAAAAATAGTATATGACTTGTCACTAAAATCCGGACCCTACATATTACTATTTTCTTGCTGTTTTTTAAATCGTCAAAATCATTATCAACATCTAAAGCACAGTTTTTACTAACTACCTTCTTCTTTATACCTGTTTATTTCCTCTTTAACTTTATTAATCTTCATATGTAGCCTTTTTCTTATATGTATTCTTCCTTTTATTATGAACCTCGGACGTTCTCTAGTCTGTTTAGGCCCCCCTGAAAGTTCTCCGAGCTTTGCGTTCTTAGTCTTCCATTCATTTGACACAGCCTAAGAACGTTTTCTTCTATGTAACCAGTTTCTTTTCGTCGCGCATTTATTTGGGGCCTTCGATTCTTTATCAACCATTAAATTAACTTTAAATTATCCCATCGTTTAACTTCGCGTGATCGAGTTGTGAACTGCACGCTAATACGCATCTCCAGACTTTCGTGTTAGAGACTACCACCGTTTCAGAATTTTTGCTTAGAAAACATTTTTAAAAAATTCATTTGTTATTGGACGTAGAACGTGTACGTCAAAGTGCATTATTTTCCATTTGATCTATTTTCAGTTCTGAACGCTGTTTCGCAGTTGCAGAGCGTCGAAACGAAGAACCTCTTGTAACAAAATGTCGGAGAGGATTTTTATGCATTTTCACTTTGCGTTTCACCTCCTATAACGCCATTCGTTTGAGATTTTCTCATTACTCGCCCATTCAAAAATATTGGTCTGAATCGCCCGGAAAATCCTCCATGGGTGCCAAGAATGTGTCCGCAAATATAATTATAGATACGCGAGTATTTTTATTGCCTTTGCAGCTTATTGTTATCTTGAAGTTCGAGTTTCTTCGAGTGGAAAGTGTGTGTAAAAACGACCCTAGCCTACGAGGCTAATCTGCAAATATAGGACGAACCTGTATTTTTCGAATGAGATATTTAAGAGAGGGCTTGTTTTATATTCGGGTAAAAATACCATTTAAAAAATTGGTTTAGCTTTCGTAATTGATATTGTTTTCGGTTAAAACAGCTCTTTTCCACTTTTTCTAAACTTTACAAAACCATATTATTTTAATAAAAATGAGTAGATTTTAGATCACTTCACATTTACGTAGGAAAAATCAAGGAATTACATGGTTTTATTTTAAAGAATTTTCTACAAGAAATTGCCAAAAGTGTATTAGTTGAATTGTCCCTATACAGTATTCGAGAAACTTGCAAGTGTGCATATGTTCGGATGTGCGGTTCCGTCACTCACGGCTAGACCACTTCCCCTCCATCAATCGAGACGTATGAGAGGTCATTCGACGCATCTCGGTCTCCTGATGGGAAACTAATAATTTGTTTTCGGGTCCGACCAGAATATTCAAAGAAATTTCCAAAAACGTGCTTTTGCGTGTTTTAGCACTGCGATCTTAGAGAGTAGGTGGGGAATTAAATCAATACCACCTAAATAGGTCTGTGTAGGTGGAGTTGGTTAAACCCTAGTAACCCGGGGTTATTTTCAGTCCACAGCATCATTTTGTTCCACGAGGTTGGCACCCTTATTGTTTACAAACCAGTAATATGAAACGAAGATCGCGCAGCAGAAGTTGATGTGAATTTAACATTGGAAGTGTATCATGGGCACTTTTTATAATAAATTTGCAAATTGCCTTGGAAGATTGAATTTGAAAAATATGAAGTAAATACGTATAAAAAGTTCGAGAGAATACATTTCTTAAAAGTGCAAAGATCGATTTTCAATTTAATGTGACTTAAAACTTATTCACATAAACATACAAAATAGTAACCTTTTAATGCTTATATATATTTACCTTCAGAACACAAATCAGACTGAGTTTGTGGAGTTTTAAAATCTTTAAAAAATTAAGGGACAAAATATGATGTGTTAAGTAACTCAGGGGAATTCAATGTAGTTGTAGAAGAGTTTGCGTAGAAGAATTTTCCGAGCTAAATAAGAATGACCTTAAAATAGGAATAGAGAATAACGTAGAAGAACAGCTTACAGGTAATCATTTATGTTCATATTAGAAAACAAAACGTAAAATATAGCAGTGCTAAATTCTAACTGTTCGCATTATTCATACCTGCAAGTATTTTTTACGGCCATTGTAATTTCGAAATTGCAATACTACCAGTTCATATCCTATATGGAGGTACCAGAGGGTACCAGGAGGTACAAGACCATTGGGTTTTGGGAATGTTTGAATGGAAGAATAATATTAACAGCTACTACGATTCATTGGTAAGTCTAATGCCAGAAACTGTAAGAACATATTTGAATAAAGCTAGGCATGAAAGAAATTTTCAACACAAATGAAAATACTTTTAAGACAGTTTACAGTGTTGGCGACGCCTCACTCAACTAGTAATCGAAATATTTTAAGATTGTGAGAGTGAGGTAGGAGGGTGAGGGAGGAGGTGCAGGCGTGGGTGGACAGAACGAAGGCGAGGACATTGGCGGGGGTGGATGCGGGGGAGGAAGGGGGGGCGAAGGCGGGGTAAAGGGGTGGGGGGGTTGGGGGGCGTAAGCGAGGGTGGAGGAGTAGTCGGTGGCGAAGGCTGGGGTGTGGGTGGAGATTAGGTGCGGATGAGGTGTCAGGTGCTGAGAGGGACACACATTTTGCCCATTTGTAACATGGAGGTTTGTTCTGAATGTTTCATCATGTTCAGCAATGTTTCATGAATCAATGTGAAAGCCTAGGGATACATTTATGAACCACGATGTAACTTGGGAGGAAATAACAAATCAAAACCAATTTCATCATCTAAGGCTATACGAACTCATTCAATGTGCCATAAAAACAATAAACCAATAATAAATAATTCCGCATTTAAAAGATTATATCCTGAAATACATCCAAAATGTAAACATTAAGGAAGCATGATTGAAATAAAATGAAACGGCATTGATGATGTGTATCAGGCATATGATCAGGTGTATTGAGATCGAGATATATAAAAAGTTAAAAGAACAGTATATATGAGCCAGATTATAAATCATTTTATTGAGTGTAAATCTAAATTAAAAATTTAATCACAAAACTCAATTTCACAGTTAAGACGGATCTTTTCGCAATATCCATTGAGCCGATTGCACATTCTTTGGGTGCGACGGCCGCGTTGCTGCTGCCCCGTCCGGGAGCCATCTGGGGCGACCGACGGGCGCGGGAGCGGCGAAGGGGAGGGGGCATAACCGGGGCAGACATCACGCCGCCGCGCAGCGTCGCACCCCGCCCCACCCCCGCGCTATCTTTGGCACCGGCCACTTGGGCGCGCCAACCCCGGCCCTCCCCGCCCCCCCCGGCACATCGCCCCGCGGGAAGTAAACATTTAAAGCCGTTTTAGAGAATTTTCGTAGAGGCATCATATGTATAGTCCTCCCAAAAATTAGAATATTGCTTTCGAGAGCACCGAGTTAGTTCAAATCGATGGAGACATATTCATTTTAGGGAAAATCCTTCCGTATGGTTTAGGCACTATTGTTCACAAGCGGAGGTTTTCGGCCTTAGGAGCCGTGGATTTGCGTTAACTTTTTTGTAGCACTACTTAACTTTCTCTACACCTACGATGAATAAGCAGGACTGGATTAACTCTTGTGGGGGATCCCGGAGCTGTCTTGCGAGGGCCCTTATAAAATGTTTCACTCTACTATGCGATTTATTTATTTTTTTTTACGTCAAAAAAACAGTTAAAAACTGCGTATGACGTGCTATGGGGAAAAGTGAAATGTGTGCACATTTTCAAAAATTCTGTGATCCCTACACTAAGTCATATACTACTTAAATTTTGAATTTTCAAAGGGAGAAAAAAAACAAAAAAACTCCCATGTAGTAAAATCTATTTTCAAAAATAAATAAGCAATAAATTTTGAATTTTGAATTTTGAAAGGGAGAAAAAAAACAAAAAAACTCCCATGTAATAAAATCTATTTTCAAGGATAAATAAGCAATAAATTTTGAATTTTGAAAGGGAGAAAAAAAACAAAAAAAAAACTCCCATGCAATAAAATCAATTTTCAAGGATAAATAAGCAACACATTTTTAGTCTTATTACTTCTTGCCGCGACAACATGGAAACGATAATTTCAAGAATTGTATTTCCCACCGAATTCTAGAAGACGTGCACAGAAAACGAAGTTACATTTATGTCCAGAAGCAAAACAAGGGGCCATCTCAGCATTTGCTCAATGGATCAGGGAAACTGGACGAAAAACCTGATCGAGATGGGGGTCATTGACCCGGAGGCTGCAGTACAATAGTTGTTACAGGTTGTTTATACTCATTTACACAGTTCAAATGGTAAATAAAGCATTATGTATCATTGTTAAAATTTATGTTACTTTTCTTGTGATGCTCAGTATAGTCTCTAATTGTATAGAAACAGTTATGCAGCAGAAACGATTTCACTTGGGATTTAAACTTTTCTATTGAATTTAATCGTTTAATGTCATCTGGCGATTCTAATTTTTGTTTAGGAATGGCGAAAAAAATTAATTGATTTTCTAATCAGAATGCAATGTCAAACAATGTTTACGCAATTTATACTCTCTGAGAAAATTTAATGTAGTACTTAATTGTATGTAATAGGACCCTAATAGGTAAACCACACAATAGGGGTGTGGATGTACTCTAGTATTTTACATTTTCTGTTTATAATGTATCTAAAATTGTTTTGAAACAATTTCTATTTGTTGAATGTAACTGAATGTGGCATTTTCTATAGCTCATGTTGATTCTTTTTGAACACACGAGAGAAATATTTTTTTTCAAAATTAAAGTTTGAAATTTATCCAATGCAGAGTAGACCAAGCACAAAATTAGTCACTTCAGTGGTAGAGGAAGTGACATTTCACCTGCTATTTTGATTTTTAGATATATTTACATCACAGGAAGCATTTCTTCCCATAAATACAAAATGAGCAGCTCTTCCAATGTCATTTGTTATATGCATCCCATAAAAAGGCATTTTTGTTTTTCCTGGGCAGCTCCATTTGTCAATGTGTGGGTGTGTTTTATGTAATTTGAGTTAGTGACACCCAGTTATAGGCAACATTGCCTTCATTGTCATTTAAAATTTTGAATAAAACATCAATATCAATCTCTAGCAAATGCATTCTATGTTCCAAAAATACTATTCCTGCAGCCTCTTGCAAATTTGACTGATAGAACATTATGATAGTCATCATTAGGGAGAGGATTTTTATGCTCTAAAAAATCTGGAAATATGCTTTTAAAAATATGCAATTATGACTTTAAAATTTTGAAATATGTGCTTTAATATGCAATGAAATTTAACAATATTTAATTTCCTGTATAAACCTCTCTTGATAAAATTCAGGAGAAGTATGCTTTGAATGAAAAGATATATTTTTGTGCAAACATGATATAGTCTACCTTACTTCATGAGAGAAATAATTAAAGTAAAAGTTCACCTTAGTGAAGTACATTGTATAATGTCGTGTTACATTTCTTCTACTTCGTTTAAAAAATATAATATCGAAAAATTTCCTCAGTTTACACATGTATTTTGTCATCTACAGAAAAAAATGAAAACTGTGACAAGCTCTTTGTAATCAATTAACGCTTGCAAATTAATAGATCATATGAAAAGTTGAAACGATTTAGAGATACCTCTACTTTTAGGAAGTATGCGCATATAATTACACAAATAAGCCCTAGGCATCAAACAGGAAAAATCGGCCAAGTATGCAAAAATATGCACTAACATGTTAATCTACATAGCATCCAATTCTAACTAAATCTTTAGAAATTTCATTTAGCTATGCTCTGAAGCAATGGACAAAAATATGCAAAATCATGGAAATCCGCTCTCTAGACAACATAAATGCAAAAACTGGTAAATGTGACTCCGATGTGCAAAACTTACTTGAATTTACTTTATACAACTCCCTAAAATATTTTAAGTATTTCTTAAGATTTATTTGCATTTTTACTTTCTCGCTACCGCTGTAGAGAGAAATATATGTAGTGCTGCGCAAACAGACAGTGAATTTTCGGCAGAAAACTCTGATTACAGGACCCTGGCAACAGAAAAGTTGATAAATCGAAATGCTAAATTTAGGAAAGAAAATCCTCTAACACGTGGAGTAGCTAGCATCCATGTTTTGTAAGTCTCTGATATGCAAAACGTCTGCCCATTTGTCTCTGAATTACGCTTGACGCTAAACCGTTCAGCCAATTTCCTCCAAAATTGATATTCCCTATCGATCTAACTGATGACCACTTGAATATGAAAGAGATATTTTAACTTTGGAGGATAAATGGTGAATCCTACGCGGATATCATCAAAAAAATGAATCAGTAGGTAGACCGTAAGGCACCCGGGGCAGAGATCCTGAAGATCCGCAGGACGCAAAGGAAGGAGCTGCTAATCGTCATCCGGAAGACCGGTGATATTGACTCCTTGAACAAGGCAGTAGAGGAGGCAGTAGGCACGCAAGCCACAGTAAAAGCGCTGGTGCCAAAGCGGCTTATCAAAATAAGGGACATCGACGAGACTGTAGTAGTCGAAGAGGTTGTCGAGGCGGTTGCCCAGGGGATAAAAGCAGAGAGTCAGGAAATCGCAGAGACTCAGGAAATCCTGTAGAATGCAGAGGAGATACGGTAGTGCGCAAACAGAGACACTACTGCTACCAGCTGAACAAGCCCAAGAGCTTTTAAAAATGGAAAAGCTCAAAATTGGGTGGGTTAACTGCCAGATTAGCGAAGAGAGGCAGATAATAAGATGCTTCAGATGTCTTGATTTCGGGCACATATCAACCTCCTGCAAGGGCCCCGACAGGAGAAACATTTGTTACAAATGTGGCAAAGCAGGACACAACGCAAAAGATGGCAGGGGGAAGACCCAGTGCATTCTCTGCAAAGACAAGAACAAAAGCGACGACCATGCCCTGGGAGGCAGTAGATGCGAGTCGTTCGCTGCGGCACGTAAAAGGACAAACGCGCCAGAAAATAGAAAGTATGCTCCGATTCCTACAAGCTAACCTAGGAAGGAGCAAAATCGCACAAGATCTACTTGAACAAGTTGCAACTGAAAGAAACGTGGACTTGTTGATTGTTAGCCAACAACCGAAAACCGACAAAAACATGTGGCTTCAAGATGGCTCTAGAAGAACGGCGGTAGTAATACATAGTAAAAAAGCTGCCGTATCCAAATTTAATGCATCAAAGCATGGGTTCATATGGGTAGAATTGCATGACCTACGGATCTACAGCTGCTATTTCTCCCCAACGACCCAATGGATAAATTTTAAAAGTAAATAGAACTAGAGAGGAGCATAAAATCTGCCAAGGGAGAAGTGTTAGTAGCGGGCGACTTTAATAGCAAATCTCCAGAATGGGGGGAATGGAGATCTGACAAAAGAGGGGATATTGTTTGCGAATTTATTGCAAGATGTGATCTAGTCTTACTAAACACGGGAAAAGTGAACACATTCCAGAGGGGAGAAGCGGCATCCATACTGGATCTGACGATAAGCTCAAATGGGTTTGCTACGAGAGTAAAGGACTGGAAAGTACTGAATGCTGAGACACTTAGTGATCACCTCCAAAGGCTTAGTGATACCCTCCAAAGGCATGGGTGTATATAAATGGGAGCACAAACAGCGCATTGGACGACTACCCTGGAATACAAACAAGCTGGTAGAAATGGAAGCAAAAAAGTCCCTAGAAGAATCAAAGCTAGTTCACAACTTAGGTTGGGTGGCGAAGTCGTATACACCAGAGACAACAGTAAAAGAAGTGAGGGACATATTGAAGGCTACGTGTTCAGCTTCTATGCCTAGACGCAGAGGTCCAGGGAGAAGGCAACAGCTGTATTGGTGGTCCGCAGAGATTGCAGAGCTACGGAAGAAGTGCATTAAAGCCAGGAGACTTGCTACAAGAACCAAAACTGATCAAGCACTAAGAAGAGAGCACAAAGTATCGCAAAAAGAGCTGAAAAGAGAAATAAAAAATAGGAAATTAAAGTGCTGGAAAGAGCTACTTGAAGAGGTGGAAGATGACCCATGGGGTACGGCATATAAAATTGTAACAAAAAATTTGGTATGAACAAGAAGATTCCCGGATTAGAAGACCCTGAATGGGTGAGGAAAATTATAAGAGATCTTTTCCCTAAGGGAGACTCACGGAGAAGGAGTAAACAGAGTAACTATGCATTTGATGACAACAATATTTTTACGAACGACGAGCTGCAAATAGAGGTGAGAAAACTAAAATCCAAACAAGCCACTGGCCCCGATGGAATCCCAAATGAAATTATTAGGCTTGCTGCCAAAGAATACCAGAATGCTTACTGACAGCATTTAATTGCTGTCTCAGACATGGTACGTTCCACCAGAACTGGAAGAAACAGAAATTAATCCTACTAAGAAAATGAAACAAGCCCACAGACAGGACATCATCTTTCAGGCCATTATGCCTATTAGACACTATGGGCAAACTATTAGAAGGCTTGATTCTGCAAAACTAGAGAAACACTTAACACAGGAATGAACTTCTCTGACAATTTGCTTCAAAAGGCCGCTCGCCACAGATCTATTCTGGAAGTAGTACGTATAGCTGAAGCAGCTAAAAGAGGAACGAACAGGAAAAGGGCTTATGCGCCCTGGTGGCCATAGACATTAGGAACACCTTCAACTCCACTAGATGGAGCGATGTTATTAAGGCCCTGGTCGCGAAGCATGTCCCAGAATACCTACTTAGAATCGTAGAGAATTACTTATCCGAAAGGAAGATTACGTACGAGGATGCTTTTAGGTTAGAGGAAGAAATGACATGTGGAGTACCACAAGGTTCCAAACTAGGCCCATTCTTATGGAACGTCATGTATGACGACCTATTAAAAATCGACCTACCACAACATACCCAGCTGATAGGATATGTAGACGACACGCTGATTACTAGCCACAGTGAAAACGCACAACTGCTAGAGATGCACCTAAATGAGTCTCTCTTCAGGGTTAAAAGATGGATGACGCAAAGAGGCCTGCAAATGGCAGCTGAAAAGACAGAGGCAGTACTAGTAACGGACAGAAGAGCTATCTAATTGCCCCGCATCACTTTGGACAGAGTAAATATCCCCTGGAAACGCCAAATTACATACTTAGGTGTCGAAATAGACCATAGGCTAAGCTTCGGGCCCCACATCAGCAAAATGGCTGACAAGGCACCAGCAACTGGAGCCAACCTCTTCAGAATTATGCCAAATATAGGAGGACCAAAAGAAGCCAATGTAGTATGATTGCCAGCGTAGACCACACACAAATGCTTTATGCGGTTTCGGTGTGGGCTGACAAACTAGGTAAAGCAAGCGTGGGACTGAAGTACGCGCAAGTGCAGCGGAGATTGGGGCTGAGAATAGTGTTAGCTTATCGCACAGTATCCGACAGCGGAGTAGGGGTACTGGCCAGAATACCCCCCATTGATATGTTGGCTAGAGAAAGAAAAGCGGTGTATGACGAAGCGAAAAAGTCTGCTGACTCCAGCGGGGAACAACCGGCGAGTAGGACGAAAGAAGACATTAAGAAGAGCGCCCGAACATCACTACTGGCGGAATGGCAGGAGAGGTGGGATGGGGATCTTAAAGGAAGGTGGACACACCTTTTGATACCTCATATCTAACCATGGTTCAATAGAATGCACGGAGAAGTAAACTTCTACCTCACACAAGTGCTCACAGGTCATGGTTGTTTTAAATCGTACCTATTTTGATTTAAAAGAGCATATGACTCAAAATGTGAATTCTGTGGTTACGAGGATGATGACGCCATGCACACAATATTTGCATGCGTAGCATGGGAC
Source organism: Teleogryllus oceanicus (assembly GCA_964035755.1). Classification (NCBI taxonomy): domain Eukaryota; kingdom Metazoa; phylum Arthropoda; class Insecta; order Orthoptera; family Gryllidae; genus Teleogryllus; species Teleogryllus oceanicus. Next base: position 127,588,784 of record CAXIVR010000006.1, read on the forward strand.
ACATGGAGAAGAAGATTGAACGAGAATTTGGAGGCAGACATTTCTCCATCAAACATTATTCGGCTTATGCTTCAATCGGAGGAAAGGTAGACAACAATACAAGAGTTCTTGACCCTTGTGATGAAAAAGAAAGAAGAGCGACTCCGAACGTAAAATGAAGTAAAGGCTCAGCTACCTGCCTGCCTCTCCATGAAGTAATGTCTCGCGACGATTCCGTGGAGAGGCGCATGGGCATAAGAAGAGGTTTTTTTAGTGGGTATACCACTGAGAATGGGAGTCCCACACACCAGGGATTATACTATCTGAATCCCTCACGGTGCATAATGCATCTTTTCTCTCACAATAATAATAATAATAATAATAATAACAATAATAATAATAATAATAATAATAATAATTTTAAAAAATATAGAGGGTCCAAAATATGCCAGTCAGTAAAACGAAAAACATTTAGCTTAGAAAACAAAGAGTTAATTGTAAAATATCCTAAAAACTTCATTGTTTGCTCTTTCAATATAAGTTATTAATTTTTCAAAAGAACAACAAAAATGATCCTGTATGGAGGTGATCAGGTGATTTCTAACAACTATAGAGGTGAACTACAATGACAAAGCTTTCAAAACTATTAATAATAGCAGAAGAAAATGGAATTAGAAAATCAAGAACGACAAAATCTTACGGATTTCTAGGCAAAGAACAGAGAGAAGTGGAGTGATAGATGTAGAAATTATCAAACAAGTATCACTTACCAATGTAGAAAGTATATTCACATGAGGAGCAGAATTTTTGAAAGAAATCCACTAAATAAAATACCGTTAATGACAGCATGTGAGCAATACGCATGCAATTACAAGCAATGGCGTAGCATGTGAAAAATAGGTAGATTGTCTCTAACTATTGATGTACAGTACAAGGAAAATATAAATAGAATGGGTAATTTAAAAGTACTAAAAATTTATGAAAAACATAATTTAAATATTCTTAAAATAATATTCTTCTTCAATTCTGAATTTATTTGTCATTATCTATTTTCTAAGATTTATTTTTCTATAAGAAAATTTCACGTGGGCATCACAGCAGAAATGCAAGCAAGGAACACCCTTTCAAGCACATCTCTGCAACCAGATGGTGTACAGGAATGTGTCTCATTTCGGAGAGTTTTCAAAATTTTAACATTGTAAATTTTTATGGATTTAACTGATACATTTCTTTGGTGTTCAATATCTCAAGCACAGGATAACTATATTTGAGAATGACCACTTTGAAGAAGAAACTATATAAGCAATCAGAAATCAGAATCCAAAACACTTTCTCCGTCTTTCTCCGTCTCTCTCCGTCTCTCTCCGTCTCTCTCCGTCTCTCGCCGTCTCTCCCCGTCTTTCTTCCTTCCGTCTTTTTTTCCGTCTTTTCCGTCTTTTTCCGTCTTTTTCCGTCTTTTCCGTCTTTTTCCGTCTTTTTCCGTCTTTCCGTCTCTCAGCGTCTCTCACCGTCTCTCTCCGTCTTTTTCCGTCTTTGTCCGTCTTTGTCCGTGTTTGTCCGTCTTTGTCCGTCTTTCATCGTCTTTCTCTGTCTTTTTACCGTCTCTTCCCTTTGTTTTTCCGTTTTGTCCTCTTCTTTTTTCCTCTTTTTCCGTCTTTACCGTCTTATCGTCTTTGATCGTCTTTCCGTCTTTGTCCGTCTTTGACCGTCTTTGACCGTCTTACCGTCTTTCTCCGTCTTTCACCGTCTATCTCCGCCTTTCTCTGTCTTTTACTGTCTTTCGCAGACTTTCTCTGTCTCTTTTCTTCTTTCTCCGTCTTTTACCAAGTTTTACCGTCTGTCTACCGTCTGTCTTCGTTTTCACCGTCTTTCCCCGTTTTTTCCCGTCTTTCACTGTCTTTCTCTGTCTCTTTACTTCTTTCTCCGTCTTTCACCGATATTCACCGACATTTATTGATATTCACCAACTTTCACAGTCTTTTACCGTTTTTCAACGTCTTTCACCGTCTTCTTCTTCTTCACCGTCTTTCTCCGTCTCTTCCCATCTTTCACCGTCTTTCTTTGTCTTTCTTTCCAAGTTTCTGTCTTTCTCCGTCTTCCATCGTCACGTTGATTTCCCCGTATTTCCTTCTTCGCATGTTTTGGGATTTAGGAAAAGTATTAAAATAAAAACGCTATTTTGCCACATCTATGGCTGGTGAACGTAATTGTTATTTATTTCAATTTATTTATAAATACAAAGTGGCAACTATGCCAATATTTTCTGCATCGCCATTCTGAAAGATAACCACTTTATTACTCATAAGGTATTGTGTAATGATTTACACGATCCCCAATGGTGTGCATTTGGATGATAAACAGTTCAAAACATTTACAGCAAAGACGCCATAGTAAAAAAATAAAACCGAGTGAGGAAGAGAATAAAGCGAACCCGATACTTGTGCGAGTTTGGACTATAAACATTAGATCCGGCTGTGATTTAGAAACATTTTGAAAGTTATCCCAGTGAAATCGCGTCAGGCAATAAAAAGTTATTGAAATTTTCGTATTTCGCATGTTTGTGTTAAGGAAAAATATTAATGGAGTCCATTGTTGGAGCGATGAAACGCTTATAAAGAAGAGGGTTTTTCGAATACTGCAAGAAAACGCGATAAGATATCAAATTCAGACTTTCGGGAGGTAAAGAAGAAAATTAGCTGCATCAGGTAAAATTTATCCCATTTAAATATCTTGACGGGAAGTATCGAAATTTTAATAAAACAGATAAATTAATTCAAGCAAGAGGAAGCGATTAGCGAACAAATGCAGTGCGTTCCATTTCACATTCAAAAACGGAAAACAGGGAAAATAAAAGGATTTTGACCAAAAGAAAACAAGAGGTGAACATCAAATTTTAGGAAATTGCCGGGAGAATTTTATCAAAACTAAAACGGAAATAAAGTGTTTCGGAAAACGTTAGAAATTAAATATTTTGAGAGAACCAGGTGACGCGATCGTCAGTTATCGAGCGATCGGGAAAAGTGCTGAAGCAGGGATAACAATGCTAGGTTGAAGAAGGTTTGGCAGAATGTGCCTGGATTTGGTGAAAGCAGGATGTGTGTTCGCGTAGGCGATTCTTGAAAATTTTGTAAAGTGCGGAAGTTATAACATCATCCGAAATAGTAACCGGGAATATTTTACGTACGTTGTGTAACAGTCGTGGAAAGAAAATTTCATAAGGAAAGGGAATTTTCGGAACTATTTTGAAATTCGGCAACGCCCGCTGGACTTGCGAGAGCGAGCGGCGGTACGAGAAATTTTGCAACGGTGGGGAGCGCGACGTTGCATTGATAATTAGAGGCGCGGAATTTGATTCGGAATTCAGTGAGATTTTAATAATTTGAAGGGTTTATAAAAAAAAAAGATGGCAGCGTGAACTCCGACACCATGAGTGAACTGTGATGCGTATGCGAGTGTTCCGGAACTGATGGCGACAACGGGAGGCGCTGTTGGGCGTGAATAATCACCCCCAGACACGCAGATTCGTCGCAGAGGCAACAGCATACGTGAGCCAAAGTATTTTGACATTTGTTTGTTTTGTTTTGATTGAAGAAAGCTCTGTCGAAGACCAAGTCGTGTAATTGGTAGATTTTAAGACGGAAATCTCGACAGAATGCATTCTGGGGTTTAGTTATATGTGTGAATGGTATTTGTTTGTTTTTTTTGTAAATAGTTTGTGTGAATGAAAGAGTATATATATATATATATATATATCTATGTATTGTGTATTGAGGGAGGAGAAATGTTTATTTTGTTGTTGTTTTGATGCTGGGTTGTATTGATGTGTGCCGTCAGAGGTTGCAGCACTAAATAGTGCAAATTGAAAAGAAACATGATAACGGAGGCGATTGAATAAACTTCATGGCCATTTTGGGGTCATGATTCGCAAAATCAATATGTTTTTCGCAATCATTTACGTAGCATTAGACTGATCCACGCGCGTGAGCTAGTACCTTGCTCGCGTCTGTACAGACGCACCGCAGACCACGCCCAGGTGAGTGAAAAGGCCAGGTAAGCTAGCAGAGGGCAATTGTGAGTAGGAAAGGAGGAAAGTTATTATAGTGGCAACCCAACGCGAGGCTAGTGTTTATTGGTTTGTTCGTAAGAAGGGCTAGAGCAGGGCAATTTATTAAACGTAACAGTATAACGTGCCGGGCGTGTAGAGAGGCCGCCCAACCCATTACAAGTGACCGCCCAACGTGTGGGCTAGTGCTGGCATACGGAGCCTCGCCTCCGGTGATTGAATCGGATCTCGCGATTACTGCGCTCCTCCCATAGACATATAGTACTAGACTGGCAACGTCCTATCTCGTAACATTGGCGCTAGTGAAGCCAAAATCTTGCGCTCGTCGCCATCTTTGTCACTACAGGTTCGTTCGCTGCCTATGCTGTACGTGTTAAATTAATGAGCTTTTTTTCTTAATTTCGAATTGTTTCCGTTGTGGTTTGTGATTTCTGAATCACTTCCACCGCCATGGTGAATACTTGCGTCGTGTTTGGATGCAATTTTTCGAATTCGCGACACATGGGAAACGAAATTTGGAATTTCAATACACCGGTAAGTTACTACCTTTTCTTTACCTAGTTACTGAATTTTACTGACTGTTGAAGATTTTTGATGTTAAGATTGTATGATTAAACAACTAATTAAAATTGAGTAAGAAAAGAATAAGTTTGTGTTGATTAAAGTTCCTGAGGAGTGATTTGTAAACCTAACCTCTAATGCCTTTTTGTTTTGTTCTGATTTTGGTTAGTTTTCCAAAGCGAGAAGATTGCAGAAAAGCATGGGTTAATGCCATTAGGAAGGAAAACTGGCAACCAACATCTGCGTCTGGTGTTTGCTCCCAGCATTTTCGTCCAGAAGATATGGACTTAACCGGCCAGAACAGAAGACGATGAGAAGAGAAGGAGCTGTCCCGAGCATTTTTCCAGCGTATCCTTCACATCTTCAAAACCATGTGAAGACAGCACGAAAACGACCTCAACAAAGAAATTCGTCAGAAAACGAAACAGATAATGGTCTGCAATTGAGTGGCATCAACAACGATAATGAGGAGCTTCATCGGGCAGTGCTCCTCACAGCCCACAAGTATCTCTACACAAGAGAAAATTAATTGACGAACTTAAATGCAGTGAAAACTGTGCAGTGCTAAGAAGAAAATAGAAGTATTGCAGCAGAAAGTGAGGCGCCAGGAAAAAAAATACAGACCGATCAAGATATTATTGACTCTTTAGTGCAAGAGAAGTTGCTCCTGGAGAGTAATGCTGACATTTTAAAAAATAGTTTGCAATCAGATGTCTGTTCTTTAATAGATAGAGCCAGCAAGAATTCGGGTACTAGTGTGCTTAACGATGCTTATGAGGAAAGATTACGGTCATTTGCTCTGACACTACATTATTTTTCCCCCTAAAGCATAGCTATTGTAGATTAATGTAAATAGCACAAGTAATTGTAGAATTGGGGATAATCCTCATCTTTCTGTAGATATTTTTAATTTAGTTGTGTATTTAAGTTTGTTTTGGCGTAAATTTTATTGTTTTAATGAAACAGATCAAGGTGATCATGATATTGATTTCAATGCTGCCTATAACTGAAATTTATTGTATGTGTAAAGAATGTAATTTACTTTTGGGTAGCTGACCTCCATCTCGATCAGGTTTTCACCAGTTTCCCTTGATCCATGCCGCTTCTGGATATTTAAATGTTATATTTTGATCCTCCTCTTAAATGTCAATACAGAATGGACAGTAGTTCTGTTTTTGACTATAAAGCAATAAAACCGATTTAAAACTTTGATATGAATTGTTTTATTTCCTAAAAATATTTCCTGTTCAATATTGGAGTTTTTACTAGTGAATGTACGTCGAAAATTTGTGTTCATAGATTTTCTAAAAGTTTATTGACCTATAGCAGTATATGTTCATGAGTGATAGTGTAGTGACCCAATATGGCGGCGGGCGCAATCAGTTGGCTTCAAAAGAATCGTTCATTGCCAGTCTAGTACTATAAGTCTATGGCTCCTCCGGATATCTCCGATTCCTCCGACGGAGGAAAACACGGAACCGGAGGAATCGGAGGTCCGGTTGCACTCGTTCACGCTGCGGAACTGGTCCAGTTCACTAAGCCAATCAGAATGCGCGCGCGTAGCGCTGGTATTGGCTCGATATGGAACGCGGGGAAATGAAGTGCAATGGAATATTACGGTTGGAACGTCAAATTTGCGTGCTACTTCAAAAGTTCGCGGAGTGTTGAGACGTTCAGTCAGTGTATCTCTAGCATTTCGACTGTTAAGTTCTGAAATTTCCAGCATGTCGAAAAGGCATTCCGATGTGTGATTACATTTTGCTATATACGAAAAAAAAAATGAAACCTTGATTTTATTAATTTTCTTTAAGTTTTAATTACTTATTTGTTGGTAGCACCTGATGAGAAGCAGATTAGAGATTCATTAACTTAATCGCATATTCCTTTTGACAGGTGAATCGAAAGCAATTCAAACATTATATATTTGTAGGTATAAGGCACCTGCGTTAAAAAAAGTATTTTACTGTACTAACATGTCGAAATGGACCATCTCAACATGAGTTTGCTAAAATATAATCCTGGAATGGCGTCTGTGAAATGTGAACCAATGTAATACTACGTTTCTAAAGACCTCCGTTTCATCGCAGTGAACAATTATCAAATCTACCTCCCTTCTTCTAGTAAATCGCGTAGGTGTTTGATTACTGAAGTAATCTGAACCATACACGCGTTCATACTTCATAGTGTCTTTCCTGCATCCGCTAAGAAACTAAAGGTCAGGGAACCAGAACCTATTCGTTAAAAGAAGTGTGTTCATTTGTGGGATATTCATTTTGGAATTCGATGCGATCAATATGTGGTAATTATTTTCAACAAAGTGAGTTCAATACTAATAATTTTGGATTTGAGGTCCTCCCCCACCCCCCGATCCGTCACTAGCTACGTGATACATGTGTTCAAGATTGTCACATCTTAAACATTGTTACGTACGAATTTAATATTTCGTATGGAACTGTATTACTAGCTACGTGATACTTGCAAATTCTTACCGGTATTTTTTCTTAAATTTTTAAAAATGCTTGTATGGTGCAGTTCTAAACTCAATTATGAATTTTTACTTTAAAATAGAGACTGCTAATGTTGACCCACATGAAAGACCTCGAACGCCAGGTATAATACCAATACCAATATTACTACTAATAATAATCTGCAACAAGATACATCACATGCAATCAACGACGAATAAAATGATTAATTATCATGTTAAATAACTTGGTATTATTTCGTAGGAAATACCGAACGAGGTAGGTAAATGTGTAGTATGTTTTCATTTTGATTTTGTGAAAAACATTTTCAGGATAGAGTTTAGGCAGTTATTTTATAATGCGGAATTTTAGTTTTATTTTTCAAATATTACCTAAGAAATATGGACAAAGATGCTTTCTTAAGAGTTATTTGAATTTCGCGGTCATAGTTCACTCGGAGGTCAACCGGAGGCTCCGATTGAAAAGGCGGGAAAGAACCGGAGGGAAACAAATCACTTGGTTGTCAGCACTAGTGTGGGCAGGTTTATATATATATAAGGAGGAGAGGAAGGGTGAAACCCGACCTATTACAATTGATTCTGATTATTTCTCAATAGTAGTATTACTTTGTAAAGGTAGAGTGTTACAACTACAGTAATCCATAATGAATAAAGTAATTTTGACAGGGCTGTCTTGGATTCAGTTTGAAAATGCTTCTGATACATTTCTTTTGCAGGACCGTTAATCTATCCATGTTGTTTGTGTTGTACCATCTCCATATTTTAATACCATACCATATTGAAGTTGTCAGAAGATTATGCCATAATAAATTGACAGAAGTGAGTCTGATTGCAGGTATCTGGAAAAGTATTTCAAGAGGAATATATTGGAGTTTATTTTATTACAAAGTAAGTCAACATGTTGATTTGCTGGTTCTGCTCTATGAATATTTCTCATAACTTATTGTAATCAGTTTGATTCACTGATTAATAGTCTACTGTTATATTTCAAAACTTGAAAAAGTATGTTTGATCAAATTCCAACTACAAGAAACCACCTTTGTATTTGTTTATCATGTTTTCTCCATCTAGGAATTCCTTCCTTTAAAAAAATAAAATTGTAAATTCAATATTATTTATAATTACACAGCTTAAAATAAGCTAAATTGCATGGCCATGCTAACAACTATGGTACCAGTTTATTATAACATCTTGTAATTCATCTTGTTCTTCACTGTAATCATTGACTTTTATCCATGTTAATTGTTATTATTTGATTTTCATATTCAAATTGAACATTTATCTTGTTTTCATGTACTTTACATGATAATACTTCATTGATGGTACTCACTGATAATTAATATTTGTCATTCGGTGTAAAACCAAGATGCATACCCCTTAAGAACTTAATATGTCAAATGTATAAATATGTAAGGTAATGTCCAACAGTGATGTAGTTCTTCCATTTGCTGCCAGATGGCAGATTAGTTGATGTACCAACAATTTCAATTGACTTATCAACAGCTGTCACTTGTCTGATAGCCAAGTTCAGCTTCCGACCCATGGGAGTGCTTTCTAACATCAGGGAGCTTCTTATTTTGTTGAAATCCTGTTGTGAAAAGTTTATAATCTTGGTAGAGTATCCATCCTTTGGCTTTGCAGCAGAGTTGCCGAACCTGTAGTCATTTGAAAAAACTCATATTTTCTTGTTAATAGGCCTTTGTGGTGCTACAGGATCTGGTGCTAGTCGACAATTTCCTTTAGAACACTCCATCACGTTGATTTCCATGTATTTCCTTCTTCCAGCATGTTTTGGGATTAGGAAAAGTATTAAAATAAAAGCGTATTTTGCCGCATCTGGCTGGTGACCGTAATTGTTATTTCAGTTTGTTTATAAATACAAAGTGGTAGTATGCCAGTATTTTTCTGCGTAAGCCATTCTGAAAGATAACATCTACTTCCACCTTTATGTTTTGGTGTTGGTGTTGAGTACTGTGGCCAGTAAAATTGATTAATTTAGTTTTATCAACATTTTAATTTCATTTCATTCATAGACAAATAACTTAATTGACTTAATGATTCTGACAGATGAGTTTCTAGATGACTAAGATTTTGCCCACTGCTTATTAATATAGTATCTGCATAAAGAAATTACAGAGAGAAATCAGAAGAGTTTGGATAATCATTAACATATATTAAATAGCAAAAGTCCTTGCACACAACACTGTACTTATTTTGATTTGATATGGATATAGTCTATGAAAATTTGATTTCACTTTGGAAAGAAAATTTTCATATTGCCAGAAGATCTTTGTTTCCATTGATTGATTCCGTTGATTTTATGAATAAAGTCCATAACAGCAATGGTGGTGAAGAAGCCATTCCAGAAGCCGTGTTGTAATTTATTATGGATATTATTAAATTCGAGAAAAACAGTCAAGTCTTGCTAATGTAATTTTTTCATAAAGTTTGCCAAATACTGAAGTTGGGGTTAAACGTTGATAATTCCACGATAATAAACGTTGATAAATAACGTTGATAATTCCACGTTGACAAGATATTTCTTGTGTATTATTTTTCTTAGCAAGTGGTCATCCAATACAAATTTTTAGGGGTTCTGGCAAAGTGAATACAGATAGAGATGAATTTATTAATATATTAAACTAATATATTAGAAGAGCGAGCTTACAATTTTTAAATGAAATGATTTCCTTTTCCTGATGAGCAACTATATTTGATGGAATTTTGTCAAGTATTAACGTCATTAAATTTGTATCATTCAGAAACATAAGATTTTGGTTTTAGAAGATAAAGTATTACTAGTATTACTGGTTACAGTGTCTGCTTTAAATTTAGAAATGTCATTTAATGGTCCTAGGAAATATCAGTATTATCAAGAAAAATGCCTTCTTGTAGTAGATGTATGTTTTATGTGTATGAATTTTCCAGTAATTATATTCCACAGTGTTTTAAGATTTGTCTGTTATGAGTTATTTCCTTTATGATTTAAATGACAATCTTTCTCATTCAACAGTTTTAGCCCATATTTCTTTTATTACCATGTATACTTCTCATTATAAAAAGGGTTCTGCTCTCTAAAAATAGTGTTCATTTATTTCTTGGACAAGGAATTTAATTCCGTTCTTCATTACATTTAATTTGCCTCTTCAAAATGATTTGCTCTTGATTTTATTGGGCAAATGAACAGCCAATAAGCGTATAAATGGCGGAAATTTTGAATAAAGCAGAGTGCATTAGGAATTTTAACATTTCACTCCCCATATTTTCAACCTTAACTTACCAGAAATAACACAAATAATTATGAGAAAAGCCAAACAATAACAGTAAATTTAGTCTTTGACATTATTTGACATTTATGACATCTTTTGACATTTATATTTGGCAATATTGACATTACAGTTGTATAATTTCAACAGCATTAACAATTTGGAATACAAATAACTAATAAGCACTTAGTACACAAGCCCTAATGCAACTTTGCAGCTGAGGATGTAATTAATGTGATTACTATGAGACAAGCTCTGTATATGCAAGACAATACTGAAAACAAATGAAAACATTACATAACTTTGTTCAGGTAAAAATGCCAATAATTTTGCGAGTAGGAAAGATGGTGATGACCTGAGGCTAATAAGATGCAGGTGCTCTAATCTACGAGCAGAAATCAAATCACTACTGCTCTCTTTACACAGTATTACTGCCTTTCATTTTAATTCAAAAATACAAATCCCTAATAATTATGTACTAGGTTACAATATGGTCTGTAGTAGCTGATTAGACAGATATCATTATTATGTTTGTTCTTGCAAAACAAATCCCATTCTAAAGTGACATTCTCTAATTTTAAGACAACCTTGCCTGACTTTCATTTTATTTTAATTCAAGTATAGAAATCACTTAATAATACATTAAGACCAGTAGTAGCTGATGTGATTAGACGAAAGTATTTTGTTTTTGTTGTTGCATTCACGGATTTATCTGAACACTTGAGCATCACCTCACTTTAAGTACTAGTACAAAAATTGATTTTTGCATATATGCAGTTCTTGGAAGAACAGCTTGTAATAAGTTGTTGCTTAAAAAGTGTTTTGTTAGTTGTAGAAACATTTGACAGTTTGTACATGCACAGTGCAGACCTTTCTCTGCACAGTTCAGAGCCCAGCTGTTCAATATTAGTATCCAGTATGAAACTACATTCACTTTAAAAATGATTTACAAAGGAATTAGGATGTAACTTATTCAAATTGAAATAAAAGTTCTTAGAGAACAGATGCTCAACACTAAAGAAATCTAAAAACTGGATAAAAATTGGCTCTGAAACAGGATATCAAAACAGTTTTATTCATAATTTTTGCGCGAGCGTTATACTTCTCACAAAACCATCAAAAACCATTAAAATAATCAAATAGTCAACTACTATAAGCGTGTGAGCCATATTAAAAAGTTATAATAAAAGGCCAAACGAATATCAAAATGATAATTACATAAAACAATCAAAATAAATCAAAAAGCGATATATGAAATATTGTCAAAAAAAAATATTACCAGCATATAACAAACACGTATTGAATTAATCAATGACCACAGATGAATATAACAAACCCTAATGAAACAGTAGTATATTCAACAAACCACTTTTTATAATTTAATATAGAGTGCCTTGACTGACCAAAATGATATTATTAAAGTTTGCTCTGATATTAATATAAAGTATAAATAAAATGATTTTAAGGTTTTCCTACAATGTGTAATTGAAAATATACTTAAAAACTCCTTTTAATGCTAGAATAAATGATATGGTACTTTTGGTACGAACACGCACATTTTTCGAATCAAATGTTAATACTTTCGATCAGAATTAATTGCTGTTTAAAATTGTTAAAATTAAATCAAGATACAAATTATATGAATAAAAGATTGAGTTTGTATAATTATATATTCTCATTCTAAAAAAGTTTCATAATATTTAAACTTCAATGAAAATATAGTTATACCAGAAATCATTATTGTACCTATAATCGGGATATTATGATTACAATATTATAAAAACATTACTTTTTTACATACTTGTATTATTGAATTTATTAATGGAAAAAGCATTTTATAACAAAGGTTATTTTTAATAATAAAACCTTTTAAGACAATCATGATTATAGGTACAAACTTATATGGTTTAATGAAAAATTCAAAATTTAAAAATGACCAATTACAAAGCATGGTTTGCAGTTTAGGTTATTATAATGTATAGGAAGTTTTAAATGTTGATAATCAACGAATTTTGATTACAAGTAAAAATATTCAACTGTTACAAAGCGATTTATTTAGAATATTGTGAAACATCACATTTCATGTTTTAAGTATATCGGCAAGTAACAGTTAGAACCTTTTATTTATAAATCCAAGTTCGTTAATTATCAACGGACATTTAAAACTTCCTGACCCACCTTCAATGTAAATGTGTGCAAACTATTTAAATTGTAATTTGTTTATTTATTATAAAATATGCGTGTAATATGTATTTGTCATAATATATGGTATATGTTCTATCGGTGTGTTATACATTGATATACCCTCAGTTAAATGTGATTGTAATAGAAGCAGCGATATAAATTAATATCATCAATAATATCATCAAAAGTGCAGTATTTTAATTAAAAATTTACTAATTAATCATTTTCTTAATGTTTAAAAATTATATAAATTGAAAGCCAAAAAATAATAGTTTAAAATGAGATTATTAATTGATTACATACCATTTTTATCTTTCAACTATAAATAGTTAAATTATTTGAAAGATCCTCAAACTCCAAAGCCTGCACAGAATTTTCTCTAGCCATCACATACAGTTTTTGACTAAATAAATAAATACCATTCTTGATTTTTTCTCCGAAAATGAGGTTTTGTAGTAATACTAGGAAAGAGTACTAGGCTAGTATGGATGTTAAAAGGTGTAATCTCGACTCGTCCTGGGATAACAAACAAAAATTATATACGATATATAAATAAAATTAAGTATATGTACATAATACAGCAAAATCAATTTTTAATATACATGCAGCAGTTTTAGTTATTTAATTTACTTACAACTTTATGGAATTATGTTTTATCAGTCCACGTATATGCGTCCAACATACTTAGTTCAAAAACAGATTTCATATACAGAAAAATACTTCCTACTACGGTGCGCAGATTTTATCCTCAATATGCATTTAGATGATTCACTGTGGTTTTCCCATTATTTAGACAACATAACTGTATATAAGATATTAGTCATAACACAATGCTTAAGCTAAGCTAGAAAGCTGTCACCATAAATTATTTTGGGTGTTTTCTGCAGGTGCGGTTTTTTTAGACATTCCACTGCAATATTTTGATTCACGTTTTCCACATTGGAACACAAGCAAAGTCCCAATATTTTACCAAATCTATACCTTCTTAAAGACAAGAAACAAATATACTTACATAATAGGATTAGGATATTTGTTCCTTTTCTCATAAATTTTCCTGAAACAACAACAAAACTTTACTAGCTGAAATATTTATGTTTCAAATGCCTGGGACAAATTAAAATGTACATTGACTGACAAATTTGGGAGGGGGCCCCCCCCCTCTGTGGATCCGCGCCTGCCAAGCATGGTGGTAGAAACATAAGTCTGTGAGATTTAAATACCTGATCAGCTCCACTAATGATTTGAGTGACTTATCGATCTTCTATTATGATTTTGTTACCTAAACTTAACATAATACAATATTATTATAATAGCAAACTATTTTTTCCTTCTATTTCACCACTTGTACATAATAGTGTGATTATTCCAAAAATTTACTTAGTGAAACCCCAATAGTTATGATGGAGTTCTCACATCAACAATAACTCAATGATTAATAGTTCAAATAGCTAGATGCAATTTTTTTGTAGTTTACATAGTTTAGCAGGCTCACATATCTAATTCTAATAACAATAGTTTGTGTGAATCAAATGGCCCAGTTGCCTTTGTTCTAAGGTGGTGAGTCCATCAGGCTGTTTTTTCTTGAATTTTTAAATACAGTGAAGTAAAGCAACTTCCAGGTCTGACTATAGATATTTGAAGACTGTACATTGAATTATAAGTATCATCTTTGAATATTGATACTTTATATTGGGGTTCCCAGAGTCAGTACAGAGTGTAACATGTAGTTACAATGCGCGTGGATAAGTTACAAGGCTATTATTTATTACAACAATGTAATAAGTTACAAGGCTGATGTAAATCATAGTCCAAAATCCCAACACCTTATACAAGTAAATATTAAAAAAAAAAAATGAAACAGTTCAAATCACGCAATGTTAAATTATTTTAAATTATATTATGTTAAATGTTTCTATTTTTGCAACTAAAAATATGATCTACTATATAATATCTTAAGATATCTGTAAGTATTGTAGTTTTAATCCTAGAGCAAAGACATCTTGAACAACAGTTTCTCTGTTTCAGTTTCCCTCATCCTTTAACAAATGCTGAGATCAGCCTTGCTTTGCTTGGACAATAAATATAATTTAATCAATAGTGGAGGTCAGTAAATGCAATTACGAAGCGTAGTTATAATTGATAAGATTGTAATAAAGAGGGATACGCTTTATGAGTGTTTGCTTGCAAAAGCCAGTTTTATTAAATCATTGGAAATGCTGTGATAATATGCGACAAGTGATTTGGCCTTCAGAGCAGAATGGTGGCTGCTGTGAAAACCCTCTGAAGTCTTGTGAAAACTATGAATTTTATTGTTACTTTTCATCTTGCATGTTTAGAACTTACAATTGATGTATGTGTATAGTTTTGCAATAAATAATTTGTTTATAATTTCTTGCTATTGATTAATCAATGAAACCAGATCATTTAGATGGGAAGACATAACAATTAGTAAATGTCATTTGAAATTCTGAGAAAGCGGACATTGTTTATTTCAAGATCACTGTTAAGAAATTGAGGTGACTGTTTCATTATTAAAACCATGGCATTTTCATAGTTTATTAAAACCATACAGTGAAATATGACTTACTATAAACAACATGTTTATGTTTTATAAACTGTAAACACACACTGTTCTGGTATTCACCCATTCAGTTATGGATCATTGACATACAGATTTGGTTGATGAATTGAAATTCATTAATAGTACTTAAATACTGTACTTCATCTACTTCAAGATTGCAGACTGAATTCAAACAATTTATTCTGAATTGAAATGTTAGTTGTGTACCATTAACAGGAAATCACCATTAATGGCCTTATTTTATTAAATGTTTGGTCTTCATTATACAACCTTGGGAAAAAAAATTGCACTCTGTTAAAGCTGCAGCAGGGAGAATGGGAATTTAGTAGACATTCCTGAGTATTGATTGGCAAATGCGCTCATAGTTTAATCGAATAATAACTCCCAAATGAACACAAAATATGAGAAAACCAGCAGTTGGTTCTTAAACTTCCAGTGTTAAATTACATCATTGAGTGGAAAAGTTCTGTGATATAATAATAATAATAATAATAATAATAATAATAATAATAATAATAATAATAATAATATTTTAGACTTACAGAAAGTATCCAATAGAATCTGTCTGTGTTAAATTTTAAATTAAGTCTTAATAATTTAAATGTTAAAAATATATATAATTGATTAATATAAACAATTAAATTAAGCTATAATAATAGGATTTAAAAATCAATTAAGTAACTACAGTAATAATTTCAAATAATTTATGATAGCTTACATGGTTATTAAAGCATGAAAGTGCTCTAATAAACATTCATATAATTTACATTTTAATATTCAGAAGTCACAATTATTACTAAGTAGCGTTAACCATTGCTATCATTATTATAAACTGCTTGAATGTACAGTGGAAAAAGCTTACAATTGGTAATTCACATATCTTACAGTAATAATTTAATTAACTTACAATTACTTGAATACATTAGTTAATAATAATTGTAAGTGTTTACAGTATCATGACATAATTACATTATTACTATATTTACTAAAGTAGGTACATTTGTCTTATCAAAACCAGATAACTGGTACAAAAGTGGTGCATATAGCGGTATAGTTTTAAAATACAGAAAAGTTAAAACAGTTCGGTTATCTTATATGGACCCACACAGTGAGATGGCGTTTAAGCAATGCTAAGTATTTATCATCTAAACTGATTTCTAATTGACTGGGAGATTATTAAAAGCTTAACTGCAATGCAGAGGATCTTTATTGGTTGAAAACTTGATTTAGTGTATATCCTGTGATGATCCCTATATCCTCCTATTATGATAGTTGTATTTGTGTACCACAAGATATTAGTTTCTGATTGTTTCTAATAGGAATGTGCTGTAAGTAAAGTGCTACAACAGTCAGTAATTCCTTATTAATAAAATAATATTTACAGGACTGTCTTGGTTCAACTTGAAAATGATTCTGAGGTATTCCTTTTGTGGACCATCAATCTATCCATATTCTTTTGTTGTACCTCCCCATATTTTCAATACCATATGTTGAAGGATTGTGAAAGATTGTACCGTAGTATATTGACAGAAATGAGTCTGTTGCCGGATATCTACAGGAAAAAGTATCTCAAGAGGAATATATTTGGGGTTATTTTGTCTTACAAGTATGTCAACTTGTTTTTGTTATGCAGTAGGTTCCTACGATCTATTAATATTCCTAAAACTTATGAGAATCGGTTTGAATAACTAATTCACTGTCTGCTTCCACTTTAATGTTTTGATGTTGTTACCATGATGAAACTTGAAATTGATTAATACAGTTTTATCAGCTCTTAATTTTAATTCATTTATCAACAAATAACTTTTGGTTGATTTTAAAGATTTGGTCAGATTAATTCCTAGATTTCAAAGATTTGCCCAGTGCTAATTAGTGTTGTATAATCTGCATAAGAAGTAACAGAGAAATCAGAGGAGATTGGAATATCATTAGCATATATATTATAAATAGCAAGATTAAACGCTACAGATCCTTACGGAACCCTGATAATTGCTATCTGTGATACCCGTTTAACTTTGGATGAGAAGTATCAGATTGCCAGAAGATCTCTGTATTGCTTATTGCAAGGTATGATCTAATGGTCATTTACTCATCTCACTTATTCCATAATAATCTAGTTTTGTTAAGTTTTTCATGAGATACACTATCAAATGCCTTTGAAAAATCAATAAATATACCTGCTGTTTTTTTATTTGATTCCAAGTTTCCAATGATTTCATGAATAAATTCTACAACAGCAGTGGTGGTGGAGAAAGCCTTTCCCGAGCCATGTTGTGGACTGTGGATATGTAGATGGAAAGCAATTAAGTCTTGCTAATATAACTTTTTCATAGAGTTTGCCAAATACTGAAGTTAGGGTTAAATTTCGGTAATTCCTAACATCTTGTGTATTATTATTCTTAGCAAGTGGTCTTACAATACTAATTTTTAGGATTCTGGAAAAGTGAAATACAGATAGAGATGAATTTATTAAGTGAACTAGAATATTAAGAAAAACAGTTTGCATTTTAGAATTATTGAAGATGTTTCATCATTCCTGACAGGTAACTATTTTTGAGGAATTTATCAGTTGATTAACTTCATTAGCATTTGTATGATGGAGAAACATAGATTTTGAAGTTCCAGAAGATAAAGTATTACTAGTATTACTGGTTACAGTGTCCTGCTTTGAATTAAAAATGGCAGTTAAGGTCCTACAATATCAGATGAATTATCTAGAAGAAACATATTCATGTAGTAGATGTATGTTTTGAGAGTCTAGATTTTCCCATTGTTAATTATGTTTCACAGTGTTTTAGATTGTTTGTTGAGTTGTCAACTTTGTAAATTAACTGATAAACTTTCTCATTCATCAATTTTAGTCTATATTGTTTTTACTTTCATTATACAAGGGGTTCTTAGTATGTCTGAACAGTTCATACATGATTAACTTGGCTATCCGGGAGACGCTGCGTCCAGGGCACAGGTGCCAACGTTTCATACATGTTTTTCATTTTATTTCTAAGAACAAGAATTTCATCAGGAAGCTTAATTTTGGGTTTCTCCACTACATTCATTTGCCTCTTAATAATAGGACATGCAATATTCAAATGATACTTTAATGTACTCAAGAACAAGTTCCATTTCTCATTGACATCATTACTATTGAGTACTTCAGTCCATTCCTCTCTTGGAGACATTTATTTAGAATGAACAGTATCCCTCGTGTCACGGGTTAATGTGTATGTGGGTAGTTCAAGACTAACAGAGCAATTTATTATTTCAGTGATTTGTGCAGTGTGATCAGATACATGAAAATCAATATTATGAGAGGAGTATTTATTCATTTCAATGTTTGTAATAATGTAGTCTATGGTAGAGCTGGAATGGGTTGTAACATGTGTTGCCCTGCTCCTCCACAGAATTGAAGCTATTCAATAAATCATGTAGTTCATTATTTCAATATTAATGTTCCAGATCTCCCATAACCGTTAACACCATTGTGGTTCCCTAAGGTTTAGTTAAAGGTCTCCTTTCGTGGGAAGTCAGTGCAGCTAGAATTTGGGGATCTATAAATGCTTAATACTTTTTATATTCCCTTCCATTGTTTTTATATCTACACCTGCTACTTCAAAAGTCATTTCAGTACTTATGTCTCTAATCCAGTCTATTGAATTGCAAATTAAGTTATTCTGTGCTATTATTGCAATATAATATGATCATCTAATTTGAGAATGAGAATTTCTCTCCCGAGAGAAAAGCTATGACAGATGGCTTATGGACATTAATGTAACTTCATTTTCTGTGCACGTCTTCTAGAATTCAGTGGGAAATACAATTATTCAAATTATCGTTTCCATGTTTATCATGACAGAAATGTGAGCCAACATTTATTACTTATTATCCTTGAAAATAGATTTTATTACATGGAGTTTTTGTTTGTTGTTTTCTCCTTTCAAATTTAAAGTTAAGTAGTATATGACTTGGTGTAGGGATCACAGAATTTTGAAAATGTGCACACAATTCACTTTTCCCCATAGCACGTCATACGCAGTTTTTGACGTAAAATAAATAAAATAAATAAATAAGAAATCACAGTAATCGAAACGGGGCATAATTAGTGTCATACGTGTGTTTTTAGGAAGTAGTTTTCGTACGCGCGTTTTGGTGTGGGTCGTCTACGGGCGCATCGTCACTTTTACGCAATACGCCTGCAGCCATCTTTATGTTCCCCTAAATTTTTAAATGTTACTATGAAGATTGGGTAATTTATATAATGAACGTTTTATACATTTGTTAATTATGTTGATATCAGTAAACTATTGTTGCTTATGTTTATCAAAATCTAGACGATCAATTTAATAGTGTATTGGATCTATTGTTTTATTTCAAGGTTAAATAGATGGTTGTCATGACACGTTGCAAATTATGCATTGTTTAATGACGAAAATCACCATCACACGCCGTTGCATTAGATGCTGCAAGATCCTGAACATAAATTTAGTGATTGGGATATTTAACAGCACGATCATTTCACCCGATACACGACTTATTAAACGATCTGAGATATTGTGAGAATCAGCGTATCGTGGGTTTAGCGAAGCCCAATACTTTTATTTTCTCTAGTAGGATATCATGGTTAATCGAGTCAAATGCTTTACGGAAATCTAAGAGAATAAGTATTTTTAATTTACTGTTGTCAATGGCGATTCTGGCCTCTTCAATTATGCTTAAAGCACAGTTCCTGTACTTCTGTCTGACCGGAAACCATGTTGATGTTCGCTTAAGAGATTTTTGCTGTCTAAATATTTCGTAATTTAGTGTGCATTTTTCTAATATTTAAGTGTAGGTAGAATACTAATAGATCTGTACTCAGGATTTGTTGATTTAGGAAGAGGATGGGCAAGTGCAGTTTTCCAAGAGATCGGATAAGTTCCACTTATGAGAGAAAAATTTATTGTATCTGTTACGATCTGTTACGTTTCGGCACAAAGTTTCAGTAATTTGGCATTAATATTGTCTATTCCGGAGGCGCTTGATTTTAGGCTCTGAATAGTTTTAAGGCTGTCAATATGATTTGTACACGCGAAGAAAAATTCTTCTGGATTATTTCTGAAATGGAACTATCAGTTTTGATAGTCATGTGTTTTAATGAACGTTCCAAATGGGAGCTATATTAGCGAAGGAAACATTGGTTTAGAATCTAGAGTGCATCAGTTAGCAGCGGTGCTCGTGATTTACCTATACCAACAAGGGGTTCGTAGAATTCCATATTTGTTTCGAGTCGCCAATTCACCTTCCCGACTTTGTGTTAATATTTACATTTGCGTTCTCGATTTTTGTAACAACATTTTTTTTGTATTTAATTCTGTCGTTTTCGCATTTTGAATTTTGAATACATTATGAAATCTAAAAATGTAAAATGCCTTCCTTTTCATTGAAATGTACTCCTTTTCATTTTGATACAATGTCCTCGTCTGGGAAACATTTTTATCGTAACCCTGCTTATGTAATCGGTAGTGTGTTCATTGCTTATTTCGTGTAAGGTTACTTCTGGCTTTTTATTGATTTGTAACCAGGGAGCTGTTAAGTTGAATTGTTGTAAAAGTTCCGGTTATCGTTCTTCGTCGTCAATGTGTTTTACGTTTT